>CM032885.1:24948258-25548258 GCA_019176425.1 Megalops atlanticus | reverse complement strand
GGACATTTGACTGCTTTGGCTAAAATGGATGGGAATTTAAGCACACAGTGTATGCCAAATCACCACTCCTAAGTGTATTGATAGCATGCCAGGCCTCCATCTGCTTCAGAATTTGACACCAGTGCTTCCCTTAAGCAACAGGATGCTCTAGCAATATCCTACTCAGAGAGTTTATGGGCAAACCATTACGTTCAGTAACCCATCATACAACAGGGATTCACATCAGATTTATGTTCAGATGAATCAGCTGATTAAGGGGTATACCAGGGTATGCACTCTACCTGGGATTTAAATGCACATCCCTACACTGGCAACCACAAGGTCCCAGTCATTCCTCAACATTACAGCACGCTGGTTTACCCCTGTTCGTGTCTGAACCACGCATTGCATGGCCCACTTGTCTCGCCTCTCAAGGCTGTGCACATAAATAGGCATGCGGTGGCCACGCCGCCCTTCTTACTTCCCAGTCTGTCTCGCCCTGGCTGACAGATTTATCTGTGCATTTCTCACCCCGTCCTCTTATCTGTCTATTTTCACCAGTGATGCTCTGAAGTGTGTCAATTTATCAAATGGAATGTGGGCGGGAGACTGTCACATTCCTACACAAAATTCTTATGGATTTTCCTCTTTGCATGTACTGATGTCTTTGAGTGTGCATACTTCCATCTGATCTTGTATGTGTCCATCAGCCATTTGGTAACATGTAATTCTGATGTACCACTTCTTCCTCGCTGAAGGTTGATCTGGAATCATCAGAGGCATGTTGTTGATCCTCTTCTTAACATATCTGTGCATGTCTGCATGTGTGCCTTTGATAGTTTGTGATTACTTCTCAACAATGGCTTTGTAGGTATGACAATATTAACATAAATATTATGTATATCATTATATATTATTTAACTATATTTATTACATGTGCTCAAAACCAGAGAAAAGACTCTAAATGATAATAAATTATCAGATAAATTAGGTGATGATTATAAATCAGGAAAAGATTTTAGTTGCATCATTTGGAATTCAGTTGAAATTATTATCAATAGGATAAGAACAAGTAAACAGTTATCCAGAATTTTATACCCCTTCATGCCTCATCTCATGCTCTTCAAGTAGCAGTGGCAGGGCTACACTTCTGCCATCTGTGTAGACACATGTCCATGTTTGTTCATGCCTGTTGGTCGTGTGTCGATGCTTGGGTGTGAAAATTCAGTGTCAGAGAACAAGCCTTGCAATTCATTTTCACTTCAGAGATGCATCTAACAGTAATCGTGAAGGTGCTGTATGTAAAAAAAAAAAAAAAAAACTGAGAAAAACTTACAATGACAGCCATTTGATGTGCACTAACCTGCATATGGATGCAAGCATTTTGTGTGTTAAGCATAATGGCATAACATCTAGTAACAGCTAGTTTCAATTATTACCATAGAAATCTCTCATCTCTGCATTATTTACCAATTGATAGATACATGCATGCACACACAAAAGTGTATATATGTATACATATTATGTATATAAATGTAGCTACGTATTTGTCAACTTTTACAGCATTATCACATTTTTTAAGCTGGGAATGGCATTATTTCTTCACATTTGTGATTTGATTGACTCCAGCTGAATGTCATTAACAAAGTCTCTGTGTAACATAGTCTGTATCTTCAAGATAATACATTTTCATCATAGACCTTGAAAATCGTATGTGGCAGACAAAAATTGCATTAATTTCTTTCTAACTCTTATCTTTCTGAATCTTTCTGAAATATTTCTGAAACTGAAGTTATTAGGGTTAGGAGTCCTTATCAATGCTTAAAGCAGTATACTGCCAGTAGTCCTAAAACATAAAGGCTTTATGAATACCATTTTGACAGATGCTTACACATAGCACAAGGTTTTTCTCTTTTTCTTAAAATTTCCCACACTTATTCATATTCCACACTTAAGTTCGTATTTACAATGTATATGAACACCAATCCTGATTTGACCTTACAGGATCCTTTGGGATCATCTGGTACATGTTCTGGATCCTGGTTTCGTATGAAAGTCCGGCTGTTCACCCCACCATTACCGATGAGGAGCGAAGCTACATTGAGGAGAGCATTGGAGAGAGTGCCAAGCTACTGGGCCCTGCCGAAGTGAGTGATCTCCCCCTCATCTCTATCCCATGCAGGTCCCTCGTCCCAACACATCCTGTCTCAGTTTCCACCTAAGTACTTTTCTCTTACCTCCCATATTCAGTTCCCTTGCTTGCTGCTATGGCCTTTTCAGCCCATGGCCAGCCTTTTTTCATTTCCCTTATCTGAACCCACAACCCAAACAAGTTCCTAACACTATATAACCAAGGTTAACTAAGTGGAAGTTGGAGACAGACTGTGTGTCTTTGATCTGTCAGTATTTTATTTGCTAACTTTTCACATGCATTATATTATGTGTTAATGCAGATCAGCCTAATGAAATTTAAACCTGCTTGATGGCTTTCACCCACTCCTGCACTTCGGTATTGCTCTGTAAACTGCAGATGGGAGAGCTTTTGCTCATAATTGAATATTCAAATGCAAAATCGCTTCTTCTTTGTATGAGCAAGACTTATTTCCTCCCAGGTTATTTTAATGAATGTGATGGATTGCCCTCATTTCTTATTTAATCTCCAGTCTTTTCATTGTTGCTGGTGGTAAGGGAATGGAATAATGGCGCAGTAGCAATGCCATGGTCTGAGCCCCAGGATGTAAAAGCCATCCTGACGGCAGTAAAGATAGATGTTAATAGGTTGATTGAAGTTGCACTGATTAAAAGAGAAGGTTAGGAGATTTACATTTCACCGCTATTACAATTTCCATTGTATTACACATCTCAGACCATAGAACATATATGCGCTATGTACATCACTCTGGATAAAATCGTCTGCTATGTAAGAAAATGAAAATGTAGAACAGGTCTCTTGTGTCACTTTGGCCCTGCCTGGATTGGCAGTATGATATTGTGAAAATTAGGGGTGCATTGTTTTTTCCACACAATGGTGACAGCTGATATGGGTAAATCCATTTTTATTCACTCAAAACCAAGCTACTCTTTGGAAACATAAGGATATGGTTTAAAAAATATATAGCATGCCATTTTTGGATGGAACCGAACAAATCTAAGAAATCATATTTTATACATACCCTTTGAACCTGAATATTGCTGAAAAACAGTAAATACTGCTAAAACAATTAGAACTATGAACTATAGCATTCTTCCCCAAATGAAATGTTAAATGGCCACCCTGGAAATATGATGTATGACCTCACTAAGATGTCTAAGCATGTCATTTCCCCTCTGCAGAAAGTGTTGTTTTTAACTTTTAGAGTCCTTCCCCACCAGTCAATTCAGGATGAATGTGGTAACAGATCCACAAATTTCAGGAAATGATAACTAGAGGAGCCAATGGAAACTGACATGTTCAAACTGTTATATTCTGAATCTTAGTGAATTGCTATCTGAAGCAATACTTTTGTTATGAAGCAATACTTTTTGTTATGAAGCAATAATAATGTTATTATCTGTGCACAATTAAAGGGATCAAATTATACAAAAATCTTACATAATTCTGGTTCCACAGAAAAAATGAATAGATTTTGCAGTCTTTTTCTCTGGAAGCCATATTCCATGCCTCTTCAATAAGGTGGTATATACGATTGCAGCATTAAATGTGAACACACTGAGGTGATTGTTCTCAGCAGGGTCCATTTTTCAGTTTTGAATGATTGACTGCTGGAAAACCTTTGGGGATTAGCACCTATCATTTTAAGCTCAGGGTAGGAGACAATTTCGGGATGAATTTCACAGTGCTAAATATAACACATTCGAGTGTTCACCTCCTGTTGACATAAGATGTCCTTTTGGCTCTGCAGAAATACAAGACCCCCTGGAGGAAGTTCTTCACTTCCATGCCTGTCTATGCAATCATCGTGGCCAACTTCTGCAGGAGCTGGACCTTCTATCTGCTGCTAATCAGCCAACCCGCCTACTTTGAGGAAGTGTTTGGGTTCGAGATCAGTAAGGTAAGACGACACACACACACACACACACACACACACACACACACACACACACACACACACACACACACACACACACACACACACACACACACACACACACACACCAACTCTCTGTATGTCCCAACACAGACAATTGAGCTGTCTAGGTTTCTGGGCTTTGTAATTTATTTGTGTAATTGTTTTGGTGGCTAACTAAATTCATATGGATAATTTGTTAGCTTTATTGATGCTAAATGAAAGTTGTGCTCCTGACCTCTCTGGAAATGACCTTAATGTCACAGTGTGAAGAAGAAAACACGTGTACCTTGTGGAAGTGTAGTTTAAATTAAATGTGTTTCCCATAGTGAAAGCACTTTTTCACAAATCAAGGATGGACTAACTTCATTTAGAAAATTGGATGTCAGTCTATTCTCAAGCTTTTAAATGTCAAAGTTGCATTAACATACCATTTTTTCCTGCTTTCCTAGCTGGACAAATATTTAAAAATCCATTAAGAATTCATTTCTATATGAACTGTAATAATCCAAAACAAGAGCTGGACATGAAGTGGCCGCACATAACACTCAGACCCAATATGGTTTACACCATTAAAAATAATGGTTGTATAAAGCAATGTATAAAAGTATGTATTAAAGTGTTGTATAAAACACCATTTTATAAAAGTGCACAAGCAGCACATTTATACGTTTGAGTTAAACTGGGGGTCACGTCTGCGGGTCAGACATGCCACTCCTCCCCGCACCCCTATCCTGTCTACACGTCACACCCGATGCAGGGTGCTGCACTTTCGCCCCCAGGCAAGGTGACCCCCAGAGAGATCATTCCATGCCAGTGTATGAAACGCCAATAGTTCCCACCGAGGGTATGGATCTTGTGTTGTCTGTCATTATTGACAGCTGTGCAGAGGAAAAGCCCTGTCCTATTGAGCACAGAGGAGGTATTGTGATGATTTAGTTTTGGTTTCACACCACCATATTCCTGAAAACCAGTTTCCGGTCCCTAAGCCACATTGCACAGTAGCAGAAGTTGTTTGACTTTCAAGGAATGTGTCAAGGAAATCGTTTGATGCCATAAATCCACCTAATGGCTTATTCTTCCTTAACAGAGCCTGTATTTGTAGTGTTGTTATCTTTGTGTGGCTGTTTTTCATCTCCCCATTTGGATTTATATTAAGGAAGCAAAGATTTTTGCCAACAAGCTGCTGTAATATTATCATTTTATCCTCCATATTGTTGTATGCATTGGAAATGCAGATAAATCAATGTGTAGATGAATTGATCCTCAGGTGTCTGTGGGGTCATCACTAGAGTAAACCTGTGCAGTGACCCTCCTGACTGTGATTACATTAGGGACATCACAGAGGAAGAGAAAAATAAATCTCAGCAGTACAGTTGATATATGGTGCACTGGGAAAGTAAGCAATCTGAGTCTTCCTGGCTGACTGGTATTATTTGGTAACAGGATTGATTCTTTACTGCAGGTGATTACTGGAAGCAAATTTCAGGCTGGATATGAAACTTGAGGTAAAGATTGCTGTGTGCATGGTGAAGGTCAGGGAAAATCAAGGGTTTTCATATCAGGCTCCAGCAATGTCTGCTATGTCACCAAACTCTATTTATCACAGAGGAAAGGATTCAACTTTGAAAATATCTTCCCCTCTAGAACTTACACTAAAAGGTGATGCTTTTAGGAGAAATATTCTTCTAATATCACGCCAGATGATTCCTATTTTTTACACATTGAATAATGCTACTAATGGCCTCTGGTAATAAACGAAAGCTGTGTGAACTGCAAACTATTTGTCATATTGTCCAATCTTCCAAACCATGTTTCAGGAGAGCCAGAATCCATCATTTTTTTCTGGTTCTTGATCCAAGAGTGAATACTTGCATGAATAAGATCATTTTAACTAGTCACAGTAACTTCAGATCTAATCGAGGGGAAAAAAAATGATGACCGTGTCTATAGTATGTTCAACTAGACAAATAGCCATAGCAAACTTTATTACTTTGAAGCAATACTCACTGAAGGAGCGTGTCACTATTGGTTTTAGGTGCATACTATCTTCACAAGCTTTTTTGTCTCTGTTAGCAAATATTCACTTGCAGGACAGTGTTGGAAAAGGTGAGCAAACATTTGTAAATGTTGGTGCGGTTGCACTCGGTGCACCCTCTTTGGTGTTGGGTATTTTAGTCCCCCAGTGGTATGATGGACACTTGACTTACTTCCTGTCTGCAGGTTGGCATGCTGTCTGCCCTCCCCCATCTAGTCATGACCATAATTGTCCCCATTGGAGGCCAGATCGCTGATTTCCTGCGCAGCAAGAACATCCTCTCCACTACTGTGGTCAGGAAGATAATGAACTGTGGAGGTGAGGGACTTTTACTGCACTTAACTGACACATCATGAATGGACTCTGATGGACGAATGATCATGAATGAAACCAATGAAAAAAGGTCTTTTTCAGCTAATAAATTTATAGTATGAATGAGAGGGAAGGAGACAAAACTATGGAGTCAGCACAGCAGAATAAAACCATGAAAAGATTAATTATCCATTAAAATAATATATTTCTACCGTGGCAATCATAATGATCCATTTTATTAATACTTTTTTCATTTAATGAATTCTTTGTAGTACTTTAGAGGCAGGATATAAAAAGGGGAAAGATTTCAAACTTTTTAAGAACATGGTCCAAGCCCTGTTATTCTGGAGTCAAGTCATAAGCAATGTCTTTTACCCAGATTATGTGCGGGGGAGCTGATTGGTTACTGAGATGTAAATCAAGGAGATGGAATGATACATGTAGTAGATCTAGTGGAAGAGCAATCAGCAACACTGTGTGCATTCTTCAGTGAAAAAAATGCTAACAAGATTGCTAACAACAAAACTACTCACAAGATTCAGCAAAAGCCTCATCTATTTGGGGGACGTCCCACCCTATTAATGACGTTATATTGTATTGTCATGGATTGATTTCAGACTGCTCTTTATTTAGCCTGAAAGGTTATTAGCTCACTAACTGGCAAAAATAGGTTAGCAGAAAAAGGCCAGCAAAAATACTACACTGTTCTACACTAGTATAGGTAATATGTAATGAGCAAGTGAGAGATAACTGTAAGATTTCTGAAATTGTTAACTTTTACATTCTACTGTTTCAATAGCAATCTTCCACATAAAAAAGACAACTAAATGTTTGTTGAGGAACTCCTGAAACTGCTTTTAAGTCTTCCCCCTGGGGTACCCAAGCTTCATTTTGGGAGCCCATTCCACTGAGACTTCCTGTATATGGAGCATTACCTCGTAAACAAGGTTTGCGATTTATCACGTGACGATGGTGGAGCCATGACAGTGTGTGCCTGTCTTCGCAGGGTTTGGGATGGAGGCCACGCTGCTCTTGGTGGTGGGGTACTCCCACAGTAAAGGCGTGGCCATATCCTTCTTAGTCCTCGCGGTGGGCTTCAGCGGCTTCGCCATATCAGGTGAGTTCCCCTGTCAATCCCCCCTAGTCCTCACCAGAGCCAGAGCCTGTTCATTACAAAGATGATTTATTGCGTTCCTTTCCTGGTTTGGCTGAAGAGATCAGATCAAAGTAGTTCTGTTAATTTAACAGAGACACTAATTTCAATCAAAATATATGTTCTTATCGCTCATAACTCTTAACAGATAATGTTTGAAGTGATCAATTAAAGGCATATGTGGATATGCTTATTAAAGCAACTTCTTATATGATCTAAATGTGGGAAGACATGGATAGATATTTTAAGCAAATAAACTGTACTTGTACCTGAATTTAGAGATACTTTTGCATGATATTCTATGTCTTCTGCTAAAGAGCTATTTATAATTGTTTCATGTGCCAAATATGGCTGCCTTTCATTTAGTGGTATTGAGAAATGATGATGATGTGTTGAAAGTATTCTGTCATCACATCAGTCTGATGTGTGTTTGAACAGAGGTGGCTATCTGTTCAATGTAATGTGCCTTCTCACTTGTTGTGTTGATGTATGAAACTATGATGTTGTGTGAACATGAAAAAAAAAAATCTGTTCTATACTCAAATGTAAGGGCTGTGCACATTGCGATGAAACTGAGTCTGGGCGATAATCAAAATGTTATAATTCACACGTCAATGTTTTAATGACAGAGCAGTATTCACTGTGCTCAAGCGAGGCACACCAAATCCATTCAATGTACAACCTGCACGTTTTATGTTGGATACACAGGCACACACCACCACTCAGATACAGGTACAGGGGAGAGTTTCCCCGAACCAAACAATGGCAAACAGGCCCCCCTGCACCCTCACAACATGAAGGCTGAGGATTTGGGCGAGCGCCCGGCGTCTCCATCCTCTCAGCGATTAGAGGCCTGCTGTGGAGCAGACCAGCCTGGGGAAGCTCCAGAGCCGGCACTGTGCTGCACTACAGTATTCTCTGACAACAAGCCCTGCCCTTCAGCGCTCTTCAGCCAGAGCGCCCCGTTCGATCTTTCACACCCCTGAGAGAGGATTCCATTCCGGTCAGCGCATTGGGCTACAGGCGAAAGAGGTTTTTTTTTTTTTTTTGCTTGGTTCTCTCTGAGAGTCTTTAATAATTTAGTGAGACTCCCAGGAGGCCGAGTGAACAGCAGCTGAGAAGCGCTTTGTGGGGAGAGTAAGGCGATTTCTTCTTCAACATGGCTGAGGCAAATGTATTTGGCTTGGCAAGATAGTGTTTTTTTCCTTTATAGAAATTTCAAATGATAAACTCTGAAATTTCTGTAAAGGAAAAAAAACTGTATCCTGCCAAGCCAATATATTTGTGGTAGTTTTAAAATAAATGTACCAGGGGAGTTAACTGTAGCTAGCATGGATATAAATAAAGAGCTGTTACATTGGAGAACTAAACTGTGTGTTCTTAAAATTATGCCTTTAGATGCTGATGGTGTTTCCAAAGTTTACTTATGTAATATTTACCATGGGTTCGTCAACATTGCAAACTGAGGATGCAGTTTAACAAGGCTGCACTGTGTGTGTATGACGGAGGTCACTATTGCCTTCAGCCAATTGACAAAAGACAAATTTCAAACACTTTCTTGTTTGCTGTTTATGTTTAATGTGTGTCAGTGTTTATTGATTGAACTTCTTCCAAGATTTCTTAGCCATGTAATTTATTTGGCTGTGATGACAGATTACAAACGGCAGTCAACTTGGCACAACCTGTCATTGGCTAACTCAGCTAAGATCAGAGTTGACAGTAGCTCCCATCAAAAAAAAAAAACAAAACAAAAAAAAAAAAACCTCAAACTGAAGCTTCTAAGGTTTCACAGAGCCTCACACAAGTAAATCAGTAAATCAGTTCTATTCTATGTAAATGTAAACACTTAGTGAAAACTGACAGTCCTGGTTTTCCTGTCCGAGACATTAAATTCAATGAGGTTCTAACGGTTTTCCATTCTGCAGGTTTCAATGTTAACCACCTGGACATAGCACCTCGATATGCCAGCATCCTTATGGGCATCTCCAATGGCGTGGGCACCTTATCTGGCATGGTGTGCCCGCTGATTGTGGGTGCCATGACAAAAAACAAGGTGAGTTGACCTTCCATGACTGAGCTGCTTCTGTTAGTAAACCAGTTTTAGACCATATGTCTGATGTTACCCAAGTGGGTGATATGCATTAGTGGTGGTTGAGATGAGCCTCTCACCTTTACTGTGAATTACTTGAGAACCTTGAAAAGTGCTATGTAAATGTATTATGTATTATGTATTAGTATTACTATAATGTTCAGTTTTGCTCATGATGGTGCTGTCTTGATTCTGATTTTTTGATTCTCACCTACATTCCGATGGTACAGTCTTAGTTTGATATGGCCCCTCTTGCTTCTCATAGGACTTATTCGGCTTAATATCCGTGAGGATGATTCTGACAGGTTAATGTTGATCAGATGTCATATATTCACTTTGACAGTGGTCTGATGCCCTCTTCTGAATATGATAGTGACCGTTTTAGATTCATACACCCTCCTGACCCACATGCTATTGATAGCCTATCTTGATTTGCATAGTAGTCTTGTATCTGATTGCAACCACAACTGCTACAGCTACAGCTGGGTTCAGCAACTATGGATGATGTGCAAATCAAATAATTGCATAAGTAATTTGCTGGGCAAGTGTACTTATAGTGTTCTGTTGTATCCACAGGAAAGAGATATACACATTTTCCAGGAGATACAGTTGTATTATACCAAAGGGAAGGTTGATATAAACATGTTTAAAACCTTGTGGAATCATTTTCAGCATATGACAACAGTTGACAGCATTTTCAAGGTAGAATACAATGGAGTTCCAATTTGGTGATAATTGTAGCTATTTGGCTGTGTTTTAATACAAAGACAAGTAATAGCAGTGACTATCAAGGTTTAATGTAGAATGCTGCTAAGAATTGTTCAGTGTTGTACATTTGTCAAAACATGGCTTCAGTCTGCTGAAATCTATTTGAGTTTTGACTTGGTTTTTCGTCTGTGGAGATTTTCAAACTTAAATGGTATTACTTGAGCAACAACATGGGGAAGATGATGACCCCATGGAGTTATGAGGGGTTTGGCATTGTTTTAATTTGAATTGGATTTAGACCATTATGAAACTTTATAAACTTTCAAAATATGTGATAAGAGGTGGTGAAACTGGAGCATAAAAGTAAGGTACTGGGTGTTTGGGCATCGCAATCCTACTGACCTGATAAAGGAACATGTGAGTTCTTTAATTCTATTGTTGTGTTTATTCTTGCAGTTTTGATGCCAATTACAAATTTTGTCACATCTCTTATGCTATTGCACTGCCCTGACAAATGCTGACTGATGTCTCCCGCACTCCATGTGTCCACAGACTCGCGAGGAGTGGCAGTACGTGTTCCTGATCGCGGCCCTGGTGCATTATGGGGGTGTGATCTTCTACGCGATCTTCGCGTCGGGAGAGAAGCAGCCCTGGGCGGACCCTGAGCAGACCAGCGACGAGAAGTGCGGCTTCATCGACGAAGACGAGCTGGCCGAGGAGACGGGCGACATCACCCAGAGCTACGGTGCCCTCGGTGGCCCAGCCAAGACCTACGGTGCCACCACCCAGCTAAATGGGGGCTGGCCCAATGGCTGGGAGAAGAAGGAAGAATACGTACAGGAGGGCGCAGAGCAAGGCAGCTACAGTTACAAGCAGGAGGAGGACTACTCATAGACCAGTCGTATATACATAGTAGATCTATTTTGTAGTGTTCGTGAGTTCAGACAAAAGAGAAAAAAAATCCATTGTGGTATGTTTGCACAAATTGAACCTAAAGTTGAAAATATTAACCTTCAAAAAGTCATGTATAACTTTAAATAGAAGAGATGTAACATATCAAAATGGCAGGTTGTAAATGTAAAAAATAATGAATATATTACTTTGGAGTGCAATCTTATATAAAATTGTGACATATGTCTCATCTCACTGATCAAGCTTCTTCACCTGTAGAATATTGTAGCGTAGGTTTATAGTTCATTAGCTCTCCCACCCCCTGAGATGGTATTGGGACTAATTAAGCCTCCACTTGAGCCAGATATTGTGGTCTAATTCAGATGTGGTGTAGTTAACTATGATAGTTCCAAACCTTAACCAAAACATTTTTAACGCGTCATTTCAATGCACAGATGGAGAGGTATTCCCATCTTTTTAATGCAGTGGGCAAATTCATTTCTTATTCATGTGTTTTTACAAATTCATATTATATATATACTGTTTCTGTGAGACTATCATGGACGACTTAGGTCATTGATCTATAAGAGCACATTTATTTAAAAAAAAGGCCATATTCTTCACAGACAGGACCGTTTCAAGGAGCTGCCTGTTGAAGGACATCTAGCGCTCAAGCGGTGGGGTACTCTGCAGTTGAGAGGGGGAGATCAGAGTGACCCGGGAGAGAGCAGTCTGTAAAAAAAAAAAAAAAAAAAAAAAAGCAGTCTGCATCCTAGGACTGACCACTTACTTCTTTCATTTATAATGATATTTGTGACGACGAACACTTCACGTGAGTCTCTGGAGGCCTCGAGTAATGCCATTCCGTTTTGACTTCCTCGAATGATATTATGCATGGCCGGACATTTGTTTTTTTCCCTCTCTTTGTTCGGAGCTGTTACTTAGTGTCCATTTCTGTGCACAATTAACCAAAGGCAACATCTAGAGCTGGGTTTTTGTAGGGAGACCACCACAAAGGAGTCATGCAAGCTTCGGCCATGGAGCCCACAGCGGCCCGTCAGACGGAGCAACTGCATTCGGTGTACAAAGCAATAAATCCATGGTAACAGTTGCCGTCATTCCATCAAAAAAAAAAATGTATGTGACACTGATGTATTCGTAGGTGTTTTTTGGAGTCGTGTTATGATTAAAAACAAAAACACAAAAGAAAATGATACAAAAGAGAAAAAGCATTAAAAAATCGCTAGGGCCATACATAAGCCTCTTCAACAAGCTGACGATGCAGGGAACACAAACGATGACCCGTTTTCCAGACCTGGAATTTTCTGAATGACGCAGTTTTGTTTTCTCTTTCCTTGATGTCCAAGCATCCGTTAGCGTTCTGTATTTTCCCAGTGGTCCTTCTGGAGGATGTACTATTGTTCCATTTTGATACCTTCTTTGTTTGGGGTTTGATTGAAATGTGTTGTGTTTGTGGTTGGAGTGTCTATACCCCCCCACCCCTACCCCTCTTCACTTCCTTTCCTGCACTGCCCCCTTCCCCTCCACTGTTGCAATATATACTGACGTAAGGATTGTCTGCAAAGGTGTTTAAACGTTCAAAAAAATGACAGATGTTTAACATGACTTAAAGGTACCATTCCTGCTTTGTGCCTCAAAGTAAAGTAAAAGTGTGGTTTTATGGCTTATTTTGCTGTGTTCAATGGAGAGGTTTGTTGATGTCAAAAGTGTTAATAAAATACTCCATATATCCTTTTATAAAAAAATATATAAAATGAGACTTATGTGGATGACTGTTTATTTCTGCCACAGTCCTGTGCAACAAAAACAGATGGTAACAATCCTAAAACCTTCATAGAAAATTCATTAATTGAAGTGGATTTATGGCATACATTTTCATATTGTATTGATTCCCTGATATAGTAAACTACAATTCTGTATATGACACACATTTTTGGAAATGTCAGCACCATTCACTTTTCTTTAGGGTGTCCTGTTGTTCATACATCCTAAACAATTTTTCTGCAGTTCCTTCACATAACCACCATCATATCTGCTGAGCCTCTTCACAAGTGTAGTTTGTCTTCTGTAGGAAACATCATAATTGAACATTCCTGCTGGAAGAGACATTTTAACAGGCTCCAAGTCCACAAGTGCATCTGTGTATCCCAAGTGCAAAGGCATATTTGCTGGTGACTCCTTTCCTTTAATCTGTTCCCCCTACCCCCTAGTTGTGCCTCCACTTTCCTCATTGGAAAATCAATGACCAGTTCTCTTGAGCCACTGGGCCTATTGAATCTTATGGACTGCTAATGGATGCAGGGAGGGGAAGCCGGCAATTTTGTGGCTATTTGGAGAGCAGACGCAACTCGACTCACCCAAGGGACCATAGACCCCCTTGTGAATGAGTGTCTGGTACCCTCTGTAACAGACCCAATGCATAGATCCTTTCCTCTGCAAATCATTTAGTAGGTTCTCTTAGCCAGGGCAACTTAAAATGCATGATAATAATTACAATGACAAAAGGCAAAATGAATCAAATCCTCATCCACAGTATTATATTTGAATACAATTTTAGATCTAATGTTTAAAAATGAATTATAATTTCTAAGCATGCAATTCAAAATAGCCTTTGTGGAGGATGTAGTGTTGTTCCATTTTGATACCTTGACATTAAATAGGTGAAATAAAGAATGTGCTGGGTTTTATTAGAAGCAGCACATATGTTTTATTCAGATGAAAGAAAATAAATTAAAATCAAAGTTGTTAAATGTTTCATATATTTAATTGTAGGAATGTCAACCAACTCCTTCAGTTTTAGCTTTTCTGGTATAGCTTATAGAACATGGCTTGTTCAGACTGAAAAACTGTTGAATTCTGCGAGTTTTATAACAAGACAGCTGCAGGCTCACTGCGGTTGGACAATGCTTCTGTAGCCTTGAGCAAGGAAGCTGATTTTCACTGCTATTGTAAGCATGCTTTGCAGTAATGCATAGCATGTAAAACAATTGGAGCTTTGCAATTCACCCTGACTAAGGACAAATGTTAAGCAAATAAATGATGTGACATGTGAGGCCACAGTCTTCCCAAAAACGTATAAGATAAAGCTATGGCCTTGTTTCCCTAAATTTAAGTGTGGAGATATCCAGCCCTGGTTAAGTTTGACACCAATTACCTGCAATGAAATGGCTGGTTGTCACTTCATTACTGAACAGGGAGACACTGTCATTGGGAGTGGGGAAAAGAGATGTAATGGGTTTTCAGATGCATTGCAAGACTTTACTTGCTGTTGCCTTAATATGGGGCCATTTTTTATTCTTTTCAACATTTTATTTATGGAGTGGTGTTCATATAAATGATTATATTGAAACCCTTCCTTACTTCACAGCTTTCTAGCCATAACATGAAAACTGAAAATATGCTGGAAGAGCTTAAATTTCAAAAGTGTTCTAGTGTTAACACATAAACATGGTGTAACAATAGATTTATGGAAGACCATGGGCTTGTTTCTCAGTTCAGTAACTGGGGCTGCATTACATATATATTATATCTGACAAATATGATCCTATAGCATAGATATGAGACTGATGGTGGAATTTTCCATTACAGATCAAGTAGTCCTTACTCAGACCTGCTGGGACTAATGTATTGGGAATGAAAACCATGCATTTCAGCACAATCACCCTCTCACCAGCTTTGTTGTGTAAATCTCATGTATTTACTTAATACATGGATATGGCATCAAAGCTCAATAGATGCAGTGCTTGTCTTTTCCATACAAATGGTATATGCCCCTCACAAGAAGTCACTGTAACAATTGGTAACAACCTTTTAGAATAGTTTTCTTGGTAACCATAGAAACTTGGAGAAAGAAGAGACAGCGATGGGACCTAACGTTTGTCGACTTGAGAGACCTGTGTGCTTGTGATGGTCATTAAGGTTCTGTGATGTACCAGACTACTATTGATTGATGCTTCTGCTTTTATGCTCCTTCCCTTGTTAGTAGTGGGAATTTAAGTGTATTCAGCGGTTATCCACCAGTTTACACCAGAGAAGGCTGTTTATAATTATAACTCCAAAACAGATGTTAGTCACACAGCCTAAATCTTCAGCATAAATTCAGAGAATGCTTGTCAGCAGTGAAAGCTACATGGTCCTAAACTGAAGTCATGGTCCTAAACTGAAGTCATGGTAGTGCATGCTATAGAAGGTTTCTAACTACTTTGCATCCTCCATTAAAGAACAGCTGTCCTACCTTCAAATTAGTGTTGGGATTTTTCAGTTCCAAGCATTGCATTTTCATATGAAATTCTATATTGATTCTTGATCAGGATTCTCGAGTGTGCATATATAAGAATATATTAAGTTTAGGTTGGATTCAAAGGATGAGACAAAGCAGGGTACCACCATTGTAGTTAGGATATGCTGCAGTAACATAGTACCAATTTATGAGAAATGCTGTCTTGGTTATGTGAGATGAGAGAACATCTAGAGGTTGGATTTCCTTCCTGTAATCTGGCCGGAGAAGTGTAAAATGACTTTTTTCCCACATTTCAGAGCTTTAGAATGGTGACGGGAACAAAAGAGCACATTTTAACTTTCAGATTCTCATTAACACCTGATCGAGGTAACACTGAGTCATGCCCTACCATTGTACGCTATTGTTGTGAAGTACTCTTGACAAACATGACATTCATTTTCAAAAGCTGTAAAGAAAATGTTCGTGCTTTGATTATTAACATCCTGGTGTAGGGAGGAGAGCAGTGTGAAGGACAGGGGTTGGGCAGAGGCTTTCTGGTAAACTCTGAAGGCTTGTGGTGTTACATGTGACCTCTGACCTTATTCCGTGTGATTCACCCACATTCTCAAATGGGGACACTTCCTTGGACCCACAATAGGCCAATTTAAATGCAGAGGTTTGAAATGGTAAATGTCCTTGAGGCCATTGCATACACCCATGTTTTATGTACTTTTGATTTAAGGTCTCTCTGCAAAATGTTGTAGCGATAAACTGAGAGAGAGTGCACTCAGTATGAGAATGGAAGGTTGTGTTCTCACATGGAATTTATGTTTTTACGTAAATCATAATTTTTGGCAGTCGAGTTCCGTAAGCTTTTCTTTGCAACAGGACATGTCATCATGTTACTTTTATACACAATTGGTTATGTTTGCAGAGATAATAAGAATCAGACCAAACTGGATTTTCACCGAGCATGTAAATGATCTTCATAGTGGTCAACTCGCACCTGTTATCACCCGAACACTGAGCTAGGATCTAAAATGGGATCGTGTTGGGACATAACCTAAACCCCCTGTGGTGGCCCTCCACGAGAATCTAGACGATGACACGATCGATACCCCCGACTTGTCACACCTTGGTGTCAGACCCAGGTTATTGACCCAGACCTCGAGAAGGACAAATTACTGCTCGCAAATCAAATTCAAATTAATTGCAGATCAATAGCATTTAACACATAATCAAGGGCAGCAACAGGATGCGGAGCATGGTCCCTCCTTTGGGTTCTTTGGCCTTGCTGACGCGGACAATCTTTTAACTCTCCAGACTCGGCTTGTTTGCATTCAGAAGAACGTTGCTGTTCACTCTGAGGTGATTTTAGTCCAGACAATTTTGATTAACCTGTTCGGGTGCGTTCTGCCTCCTGTTTGTGTCCTGCCATTCTGCCATAGTGTCCCCAGACCTTTTGTGTTTACAGAGGATGGCTCAAAGTGATACCAGGGAACAGAATTTTGGTGGTTGTGAAAAAAAAAAAAAAAAACTTAATTTCCAAAGTACCTCCTCCAAACTACAGTGTTTTCATCAGGGCAATATAGTGGCATAGCTTTTCAAGCTGAACCCTGTGATCTTATGTAATTCTCAAATCAGAACACAATCTAGGTCATGATCAATTTCTACACTGAAATCAGACATGTGTAATAATTGAATTATTGCAATCCTTCATGCGGAATTGGGAATTGATAACAGTATTTTGATTTCATTTATAATGATAATTGATCTACTTTAAAGTGGCTTTGCATGCAGGACCTGCATTAATCCATTTATAGACAGATTGTCCATCTGTCACTGTGTCATGAAATCCCTACACAGACAACACACTGATAACATGTAAAGAGTGTAACAGTATGTTTGTAAGGTAACCCTTACATTGCCATTTAACACTCTGCTTTTAAAATACTATCAAAATGTCATCATTTTCAAAATATCAATGTCATTTAATTTTAATAATGTCAGTATTAATGAAATCACTGGCCTAATTAATTATTGCCTTGAAATACTTTAAAATCCATGCCTAAAATAACATCCTCCCCCTCCGTCCAAAGTGATCGGGCAATGCAAACACACTACCTGGACCACACAGAGATCAATTTGAATAGGGAAATGCCAACAAGAGCATTTAAGTTCACTGAGCAATTAGCCGTTTGGCTGATATTGGTTTTTCACGGAAGTAAATATGGAAGGACTGACAGCAAAGCCGATGGGGGAGTCTGCCTCTCTGTCTGGATGGACCTCCTGCAGTAATGGGCACTACTTCCTGCATCTACTGCCAAGAAGCTATCGGGAGGGTAGGGGAGGATCAAGGCGGTGAGGGGGGGGGGTCTTGCAGGCAGGCAGTATTTGCGGTGCCCGGTTCAGCCCACTGCATTTGTTAATTTGACAGGAAGCACAACTGGGCCGCCGGCTCCACAAAACACGTTTTCTCTGGGCCAATCAACTGGAACGGTCACGCCTCCCCACCTCCGTAACGAGCGGCAGGGTGGATCTGCACCCGCCACGCCCTCCCCTTACAATGCCTCACCATTGCTGCCCTCACATTCTCCCCCTTTCACTTTCACTTAGAGTAGGAATGGGAGGGTGGTGCATGTGACTGTTCCTCTTCATGCCACTTACTGCAAAATATAAGCGAGTGTATGCATGAGTGACTGAGTGCATGCGAGTGTTAAATAGATAGTGACTGTACTGTTATGTTAGTTTGGATGGATATGTCTATGCATATCTGTACTTATGTATCTATATTATGAGTGAGTGTGTGTGAGAGAGAGATTACATTGTGTGTATGTGAGTGCGTGTGTGCATGGTGCTGTACATTATTCATTTTGTGCGAGTCTGTGAGCGTATGCTTGTGTGTGTGTGTGTGTGTGTGTGTGTGTGTGTGTGTGTGTGTAAAGCAGACTATGTATGAAGTGGTGTCACAGTGGCCCAGAGGAAGCAAGGGGAGGTGATGCGCATCCAGAATTACTGTTTAATGGCAAAGGCTGCACAGGCCCCATGGGAAGGAGCCTGTTTATGAATATCCCCTTGGTCTCCACTCGCTGTTCCTAGAGCAAAGGGTTGCTAGCCCCCTCTGAATGCAGGCCCAGCAGCAAAATGACGGCAAACCGCCATCTGCCCCACCAAATATCCCCCAACACCCCCCGCTCCAAGTTCCCTAGCCACAGAACACACAACACGGACAGCAGGAGAAAAAGCTCTGAGCAACAAAATTAGCATCCAATAAATAAGACTGCAGAGAACACCATCCATCCCACTCTTGCAGACGCCACCATGCATCATCTGTGCAATTCGCAGGGCCCTTTATTGTATCAGGGGAGACTGCGGAGCTGCGACCCTGGAAATTTAATTTCATATGAGGATTTTTAATCCTGGTCTGATCACAGAGGAATTACAGGTGTAATTAGTGCTCAGATCAAGCCTTCCCTTAGGAAGGAAATTTAATACAGCAGTCATTTGATATTTTCTTTTTTTTCTGTCACGCAACTTCATTTGACTTGTGCAATTTTTTCTGATTGAGAGGGTAAGGAGAATCAATGCATCTGGTCATGTGATGGCACAGCCTCGTGCCTTGGAGAGAAGATTGACAATGAGGATAGAGGCCTGTTTGACAGGGGATTGAGATGGATAGCCTTTGGAACCCCTGCCCCCCTTCCTACCAACTAATACCACCACCCTCCAGTGTAATCCCCTGACCATCTGATCTCAGGGTCCTCTGGAGGTATTGCCTCAACCCATACTCCTCCTCCTCCTGCTCACCAAAATGATCCCTGCATCCCCTACTATCTCCTGCTTGAGATGCCTCTCACGCCTGCCCTGCCAGGAGGAGCCGTGCTGATGTGATATGCTAATGATCCAGGAGCTGGCTGCTGTAATATTTCTCCGCCACTCGTGACTACCCTCGGTTTGCATGCAGAAAGAGGGCCCCGCCTCATCAGTTGTCTGACAGAGGGATCTTTCCTGTCTTCTTGAACGCATATTTTATGAGCGTTTTCTCTCTTCTTCAATCCCTCCTCCTTTTCATCCCCACTTCCAGTCTCGCTGCTTCATGACCAC
Source organism: Megalops atlanticus (assembly GCA_019176425.1). Classification (NCBI taxonomy): domain Eukaryota; kingdom Metazoa; phylum Chordata; class Actinopteri; order Elopiformes; family Megalopidae; genus Megalops; species Megalops atlanticus. The sequence continues at coordinate 25,528,677 of CM032885.1, read as the reverse complement.
CTTGATGAAGCTGGGAGGTGCTAAGCCATCATAGCTATTTTTAAATGTGCCTCATCCATTGGGGTAGTGGGGGGGCAAAGAACGGTTTGATCTGCTGCTGTTTGGAGCGTACCACCTCTGACATATTCCTCTGACAATTTCCGAATTCTAGGCTGTGAGGAAGCGCTAACAGGAGAAATGTTCAGTTGGTTCCACTTTGTGCTTACAATGTTGTCATCCATGATGTTCTGTTGAAATGAGAGGATCATAGAATCCACTTGTACGGTCTTCTCCTTTCAAGAAACTGGGGCGTCTCTGGCTGAAATAATTGGTGTTACTGTTCCTTGGGGTTTGTAATGCTTCTTTTCTTCATATTATATCATATTCCAGTGCCTCTTTTTCCCCAGTATCAGTTTGTATGTTGACAGTCACATCACTCTTCAGCACCCTCATGAATCTCATAACATAACCATTGATTCATCTGGTTCTGGCCAATGTTACAAGTCTGTTCTTCCTCCATACTGGTACAGAAATCTATGCCAGGCATCATCTCAGTATCAGGCTTACTAATGGTCTGTGGTTTTTTTTCTGTCATTACTAGCTAGTAGAACAGACAATTCTGAGACCGGCATGATGGTGTAATGACTCAGCAACAATCTGTTCAGATAATTCCTCAGCCATACTCTGGTATGTTATTTTACACCACAGCTACACACAGAATGTGTGGCAATGACTGTGTCCTACATTGGTTGTTTCTGCAGCTTATGCAGATTGTATGAGTCTGACTCTACTCTTGTAGACGCTAGAGTTGCTTTGCTTGCTGGAGTTGCCTTCGCTTGACTTTGACACAGCCTTTAAACTGTAGCTCATACAGCCAGTCACGTTCCCTATCTAAAGTAAAATTCCAAAGTTCTATTTTCCTTTAACAGTGTTATTTAGTATCACATTTGCTGGCCGGTTATGGGTACTTATCACCCCAAAGCCCAGCTATATATTGGTTAAAGCAACATTTAATCAAACTGATGACAATAATACTATTGGATACTATAAATAGCTAGCTTTCATAGAAAACATAAAACTTAAAACAACAGAGTGTTTAAAATGCATACTTTGCCTTCCATTGGAACTCTACTTATATCATTATGCTATAGTTAAATAACTAAGCACTGAGTAACTGTAAGACAAATAAACATTGGAAGATAAATAATTACATGATCATTAGGGTTTATGTGGGATTGTGGTTAGGTAAAAGGTCTAGGTATAGTGTTAAATAACAAATTTTCACTCTTGCCTAAATTCTTAGGATCCTTTGTGGCCCAAAGTTTGCAAGTGCCAACAAGTTACCTTTTCTTATTTAGGATTAGTATAAAATCTTAAACATCTGGAATGTTTCTCTTACCGTTCCTTCAAATATTTCTCCTGCCTGCTCTTGTAAGTTTCCCTCAAGATAGAGCTCATGGCTGTTGACCAAAATAAAAAAAAAAAATGTTTATGCCCGCTTAACCAGTCATTGAAGCAAACATCTTAAAATGACAGACCTAACAAACCCTAAGTCTCAGCTAAAAAGCCAATCATATAATATTTCAGTCTGTATATTTATTGGATAAACCAACTTTTGTCTTTTTTGCAATTTCACCCCAAGCATCTGTCAGCCTGATACTGATGTCATCCTGATACTGATGTCATAAACATTCGAAATCAAGGATATGTTTTTATGCAATTACTATGCTTTACAATCACTAGCTAGCTAAGTATCATGTTAAGATGCTTATCAGCTCACACTGGCCATTATTTATCACTTGCCAGCAAAATGTTGGTTGACTATCACTTGTTGCAGCCTGGCTCGCTGGTTGGTCAGATAAAATATGCTAGCTAACGTTAGCCATGATAGACAAGTCAGTGTGAGATCTGTGTATCTTGACATGCTAATTTGCAAATATTCAGTTACATGAAGTCAAATGGCAAGAGAGTTAACAAGGCACCATTATAACGGAATAGCTATCAAGCTATCTATACAGTGTCATAGACAATGCTAGCTAGCTATCTAGCTATCACTACAATGACACAACAATGACCTTTGAATTAGTAAGCCAGCAAAGTTGGATTAAAACTAACAATTTCACCACCAGCAACAGTTAGATACTTGCATATCCATTTGTAAAGTAAAAACAACAAGATGGAAGTGATAAGGACTATCTAAATGCAATTTTTACTCAGAATAAAATTAATAGGAGGCTGTAGAATGACTACTCTTGGCAGTTTTGCATCATGTTGAACGCTGAGTTGTGAGATTCCTGGAAAACCTTTGTTCCATCAACTTTTTTGATGAAGTGATGGCCCTTATTTCCATTCACCCATATCCATAGCATTCTTTATTTTCACCCTACAATTTTTAAGCAGAATTTTTTTTGGATTGACTGAGATAGATTTTTTTGTTCTACGACATAACAGTAATACCCATATGCAGTCCTGATTATCACAAGCAAAGACAGCAGTCTGGTGGGTGAGTGCAGAGAAACAGGATGTGGGAAGCATGTCCTGTGCTGTTGTCAGGAAACAAGGAAGGAGGGGCAAAGTGGTGGGGACACAGGTGTGTGGCAAAGGTGTCTTGCCTTCCAGAGTTCAGAGATCTAGAGAAGGACAGGGGACAGGGTAACAGAGGGATAGAGACCGTATGGCAGAAAGAGAAAGTGAAAGACAGATAAAGAAGAGAGGCAGAGACCAGGGGCACAGAGAGCAATAGAGTGAATAAGAGACTGAAAGACAGAGAGAGAGAGACAGCAAGAGTGAGAGAGAGAGAGAGAGAGAGAGAGAGGGAGAGAGTGAAAGACAAGAGGGTCTTTACATCCAGAGCCGCTTAGGCACGTGCAGAGGGAGGGCCCAGGGCTGGGACTACATGTTCCCTGTGGAGGGCCCTCTATTCAGACCTGTCTCTCAATACTCATCCACCAGATGGGGGCTGGATGGAGGCGAAAAGGAGGGGGAAGGGGGTGACTGCTAATTTGTTTTTAAAAAATACTAACCCTCACAACCCAGCCCACCCCCCACACATCTTTTTTTTTTTTTTTTTTGGTTTCCTCAATATTCACTGAGAGAAGCACAGCGGGGTAACACCACAGATTGGAAATCTCATTAAAAATGAAGGGGGGATGAAGAATGCTTGAGCTGGCATTAAGATGAGAGCTACAGGAAGAGGGCAGGAAGCATATGCAGTAACACCAACAATACAGCCTTATATCTGTTACTACATTCAACCAATGAAAATCAAGTAAGGAAAAAAATGTAATTGATTCATAACAGTGAAAGTGTGAAAGTATTCCCATTTCTTTTATATATTTTATACTACTGCTTTGATGTAAAAATAATACTTCACTGATAAAAACTCCATGAAACTGTAGTAATAATAATAATTGTTGTTGTTCTTGTTATGTTCTCTGTATTATTATATGTTGTTCATATTATGGGCATTATTGTTGTCTATTTTTCATTATTCACACTGCAATATTATTCTTTTTAAACATATATAAATGGATGAAGTAATGGTTGCTTTCCCCCAGCAGAACACTTCCAATATAAACAAGTGCATCTGCAGCAACAGCAAAAAAAAAAAAAAAATCCAACCACATTCATCTGTCAGGCATCAAAGACAGAGACCAGTCCAGTAAGAGATGTGCAAATGAAAAGGAAATGTAAAATCACAGTGAGCTCCAGCAATAAAAAAAAATCCCCACCACATGCTAATGTCAGTTCCACCCGCAGTCATGTGCCAAGACGTGTAAGTCCCGCCCGTGACAGAAAGTGTTAAGTGTGTGTCTCTGGCAGGTGTTTGGACAGCATGGCGGCTGGGCGATTGAGTCACTGGACCAGAATGGCGGCGGGTAATATCTGCGGAGAGCACTCCTTTCCTCTGAGAGCCTGACACCACTGCACCCTACAATCTCTCAGTTGTTCAACCTGTAATTTCATTCATTGGAAAATTACACTGAGCCATCAACAAGCCTGTCAAACAATCAGCAGCAATCTCGGCCACTTTAATGTCTTTTTCATCTCACAAATGCATTTCGCTGGTGCCTGTTGAATAGGCTCAGGAGTGTGGTAATATGGGGGAATTAGACTTCTTTTGGAATTTCTTGTCTGAGGCAGACAGTGGCTGTTTTCTCTCAAGATCTTTAACTTGGAGAAGTGTCATACAGCTATTGCAGAGATACATGATGGGTAAAACACCCTGAAACAAACTGTCCAGTCACACCCTGACAGCGAATGTGTCCCTGACTGTTCAGATTTTATTTTAAAAAAAGGAAAATCTTTTTTTTTTTTTTAAGGAAATTAAGCCTCTAATGATGTTTAGTTTCCCAGTTAATGGGAGCCTACCTGTTTTACACATTGGCCACCATTGCATTTCTCCTACCCTCCTGTGCGGTAGTGCTGCATTCTCCATTGTGTAAACCATGTTTACCTGTGGCCAACTTTATCAAAGAAGCGAGGCAGGCCTTGAGCCTTCAAAGACTCAACTTTCAGGCTGGGGTGAATGTAAGCTGCACATATTAAATAGTCTGGTGTCAGCAAAACTGAGTAAGAAGCACAACCCCTTCCTGGCATAAAGGAGAGCCTCAACCGTTAGGCAATGCTGAAAGGTTTCAGTTCAAAGGACCCAATAAATTAGGATTTTGAACTAACTTAGCCGGCTCATTAGAATTGCATTGTTTACATAGATTTTGCTCAGACATTGTTCAGTTGTAGACACTGTTGATTTGCAGTAAAAGCTGAAGCTGCAGTTATTGATATATGAGGATAAACTGCTTAGAATTAGCATTTTCATCAATACAGAACCAATACCAATCCTTCCACAGCAAATACAGTAAATACATGTGCACCCCACATGCCACACCATGTTGAAGCACAATACATCTAATATGAATATTTTTGAAGTTATGTTATATAAGTTAGGTTATATGTTGCTATGTTACAATTTTCCCAGCACTGTTAAGAAAGTATGTGCTACATACTACTACAAAGTATGTACTACATATATAGTTGAGCCCTTAAAAGGCACCGCTTAGCCTGTGGCACTGATTACAGTTTTTATTCCTCATTTATGATGTGCGAATTCATAAATGAGTTAACTTTAAATAGTCTCTGCATTATCCACCAAAGGGGATTAACTGACTGACATATCTACAGCGCACACCTTCTCTCTGCAGTGAAGACCTAAAAGCATGCATGTTCGTTGTGCTTCCTCTACAAACTCAGAGGGAGGTTTACAGGGTCAGCGTGGGACATGTGAATCAGCACATCAGGGAAGATGGAGTTAGTCAGTTGCGTTCTATCACTTGCCACTTCTCTGTCTCTCTCAAATTTAAGTTAAAAAATGGGAAAAATGACACTATTATACAAAATTATCACTATTTTCAGACACAAAAATAGAATAAACCTCATGGACAAACATGTTTCTATAGTAATAGTTTTTAGCTTTAGGAAGGGGAAGTAAGACTAACCATATTCCCCATTCCCTTTCTTGTTTTATGTTTATTGTTATTATTATTATTATTATGATTATTATTATTATTTCTACTAGAGATGTGCATTATTGTCACTTATTCCCTCTGGTTTGTCTCCACAGGTGACTGTCTGTCATTGCTTGTCACATTGAGTTCTTTCTCTCCCCCCGCATGTGTATGTGTTTTATATAAAAATATATATTTATATATACATATAATTACAGATTTGTCACTTCTACTGAGTGTGAAATTGCCACTTTTAATGAGTGTGAAATATGTTCCAGCATAAACCACCGGTAAGGAGTGTGAAATGCGCCGCCCCTTTAAAAACAAAGAGTGCAAAACTAACCTGCCCATAAAGCAGGAAGGCTGTGAAACAAGGCACACAGATGTGAGAATGAAGAGATTCTGTGCTGGTGTCCTTTGGGGGGCTGTGACACTGACATCTACAGCTGCACGACTGGCACTGCCGCTTTACCGTTAGAATAACCAGAACCATGCGCTGGCAGGGTTTGGGTTTCCAAGGGGGAGAGCTTTAGCATTGGAGTGCAGGATCAGGTGTGGCAGGATTGAGGAAGCTGCCTGCTTTGCAGCAGATGACACACCCATTGGCTTATGATAATCTGTGGGAGCTCAAACTGATGGAGGGGCTGTCTGTCCCTCCGTGCGGTGACTCAGAAATTGCAGAGATTCATCAGCAGGTCCTGATGCAGGCAATGAGTCAGACACACAGCGGCAGCTCCCATCACGACGGAGTGCGCCAATTCCCCTCCCCCATAACTCACTCCCCTGGGCCAAGCCCCGATTCTCATGTCTCTCCCTCTCCGGCAGTATTCATGCTGGTGAATAGCGACAACCTACATCTGTCTTAGACAGAATGATCTGAATTGCAATCTCAATCTTTGCCCTAAAAAGTGGGGACTGCTTCTGACTGCTCTTTCTCTGCCTCCTATTGGAAGGTCTTGTTTGTAGGATTCTTGCTACCAAAGATTTACTTGAGAGGTGAGGCCTCCACAAGGGTTGGGATATGGCCTTGTCTATGTAGTCTAGCTCTGGGCACAGAAAGAAATATCCAGCAGTGTAGTGGTTAAAGAGTTGGGCTTAAAACCTTATACAGTAAATAACCTGGAAATGGTAGAGTTTAAATTTCCAAGTGGGGCAATGCTGTATAATGCATTTTGCAAAACAAAAAAAAACACAAGTTGCCCTGGATAAGTGCCTCTGCTAAGAATATCTGTAACATAATGCGATAATAAAAATGTGCATTCATGTTGAGGTGTTTATGATATGTTGCACTTATATAAACATTAGGAATGGGATGCAAGTTACCTTTTGGTTAGTACCTGAATTGCACAGGAAATACTGGGCAGTTTGACTCCCGGTAATAACTTCACTAATTAAAAGAGGCTTTGGATGGTCATGCTGTGAAGAAAAGTATATAAATACTTGAACTTACAAATTACCCAATTACTAATGTTATTGACATTTTTATTTAACTTGAAAGCACAACAAGGGTGAGATTCACCCATTTTTGGGGAAGTAAAGAAAGTCCTTCCAGCTGCAGGAGAGGGAGTATTACTAAGAGAGCCTCCAACTTGAGGATAAGAAAAGGGATGCATTTTCACAGAAAAGGGATGCATGTTTGTACAAGACAGATATTTTGGTGTGTGTGGTGATCTGTCCATCTATTAGTTGGCTTACCTGAGGCACCACACTGACCTGCAGGAGAAGGTAATTTGTCTTGTGTATGTAGGGTTATGGTGTTTTAGATATATTTAATTACATTTACATTACCTGTTATTGTTGTCATGTGTAGTGTGTTTTGATTGATATGATGCATAATCAGTTACTGAAATTGTACGGTTTAGAACCTGAAAAAGGATCTCAATGTTTATTAAAGTGTTTAAAATTGTGTTTTTTCCTGACAACCATACTGCTGAAGTTGTTTACATTTCAAGTTTTCATTCTATTAAGGACAAATTTGATGTGTCTGAAACTTAAAATTAATGGGTATTCATTCTGTTTGTTTAAATGTGCATATTCATAGTTTTTCTTTGCTACTAGCAAATATACATATATTAGAAGGTTTGCTGTGGACATTTATTATTATAGATATCTGTAGAATACTGCCCTCTGTCTAGCCAATTCTGTCACTGTTTAAACTGTCTTCTGTTGCTGAAGTAGTGAGATTTGCACATTTGCAGTTCTGACTGAAGGTTATTTTCTATGATAATATGTACCACTGACTTCACACACTGTTCTAGATCCCATGAGCCAGCAGAAGCTTCATTCAGGACTGAAGCAACTTCATTCAGGACAGTTCCAGGTCCCTTGGTTCCCCAGACACCAAAATCACCCCAGACACCAGAACCTCACAGTTTAGCCTGGTTCTGGTTCTAGTTCCAATAGTTGAAATGAAGCTATTTTAATCTAATTGGGAAATTGGGGCCTAGACTCATTTTATCTGAACATAATGATACTGATACAGATCAATCTTTGCTTTTTTTCCCCCCATTCCATTTGTGACGTTGCTGTCTTGATAGGAAACCATTTGAACATTTTTACCATTTCAAAATGCTGAGGGATGATAAAAATTGATGATAACATGGATAGAACTGAGTGCAGCATGAAAAAAATGGTCAAATCTGCAGCACAAAACCACAGCCTGCCTCTCTCACCTTCCTTCAGCCTCTCTGCCAGTCGTGTGCAGACCTGCGAAGAAGGAGGCGAGGTGAGAATGAGTGTTCTGCCAGCGTCAGACACGCCACCCAGCACTAATTAAATTGGCGACTATTTTCAGTGGCAAGAGGACACTGAGCACTTTGTGGAAGCAAATGAGCTTTTCATCTTCCTCCGGTGCTGGTACATAAGGGAGACTACAATTTCAGGGTCTCAGGGTCTCAAATCACTGCAAACACACAGGCTGTATTGGGCTGAATTATCTCTCTAAACGCAGTGCAGTGCAAGAACAGTTCTATCTGTGTGACTAATCCAACACTGAAAGGCACAGGGTTTCCATTCACACCACCTGCCAGTCACAATGCTCTTAAAATGTTAAACAATTGATATCTTGCTTGTATGTTGCCTCGTAGCTAGCAAGCTACATCTTTCAAAGTTCTAAATTATTAGAAGTAGAAATTAGAAATCATTGTTGCTGCAGTACTGTGGCATATTTTTTGAAAGGTTGAGAGCTCAGCACTTGAATGTGGTAAATGTTTGAAAGATTCGCCATTCCAGAGAAACGTTTTGACAGCTAGTTTGCTAAAATAAGAGAATGATTTGCAGATGACTTTTATCTGACTGCCTGTTTGTTATCATACACTATGTATGAATGTGAGTTTGCAGGCAAAAACCTGCCTGGGATTTTGTAATGTAAAGCATAACATCTTTGACATAAAAAGCATTTGAGGGGTAACAAATATTATGCTATTCACTTTACCCATCATCAGAGGATAATGTGTGTATATGAAACTCCTATATGCTTATTGATATGAAGAATTTCTATTTCAAATTTATATGGGCCAAGAAGCACATAACTGTTACCATTAAGTATGCAATGTAACAGGTTGCCAGGTATTTCTGTCCAAAATAAAGCTTTTCACCTACCCAATGCTCAACAACTGCCAGCTTGGTACTGCTGACAACCTGGTGCACTTGTCAAAGCTGCCTCCTGGCTCTACTCTGGTGGAAACTCTCCCATTCAGGCTGTATTGTTAGCTACTGGCGGGACTTTGATTTAATGAGGGTCTAAGGTCAGGCCTCTTCACACTGTGTCAAGCCCGCGGTTCAGAATCCTGCTCATACGGCACAAATCACGCACCGTTGTCAATTCACACATTTTCCTCTGACAAGGAGACATTTTGTTCTCTCTCTCTCCCACAGCAGCTGAAAGACAGCATCTCCAGCCAGTGTGTCCTCTGAGAACCAGCAAGCTTGGCAAGCAAGCCCATTCTAAGCACAAGATGTGACTAGGAAACAATTATAATAGTACTGATATGGAAAAAAATAGAGATAGTTATATTTTTGGTGGTATTTTTATAAATTTGCAGTGGGTGGTAAAGTGTTGTAATTAGACACAATTGGGGGCATTTAACATATTAAATAACATTATTTAAACCAGCTCTGATGGCAATGTTTAGCCCAGGCTGTGAAAGGTCTACTGAATGGAAATGTTGTTAGCACATGGGAAAAGAATAAAGCATTTATAAAGCAATGTATATTTAACCTTCCTCATCTCAAACAAATAAGTAGATGGAGGACATGAAAAGGTGACCACTGTGGATAAGTGAGACCAGAGACTTGGAGATGGGTCTGAACACAGGTGAGAGTAAACAGATCGTTGGTGTTTTAATCAGCTTGCCATCGACTAATGGAAAATGAAGCCCCTCTCAGGGTGGCAATTGTTACAGCTCAATGTGAATGTTCTCCACTGTGGTTCTAATAAATTGCTTGTGTAACGCCTGCTCCGTGCTTGCTGACCCAGGGCCACTCTCTGCGGCTGGTTGTCATTGCATGTTAAACCAAGCCTGGCCTGTGTGTGTTTCCCGTCCCTGCTGCCGGCTGGTAATCCCCTGCCCAGATGGGGAGGCACACACGCAATTCGGGGAGGGGCTGGGGGGGGGGGGCTGTGGAAAAGCCTGACTGGACTAATTGATCCCTGAGCAACAGTGGAGCCCCTGGTGCTGGCTGGAATTGAATGGAAAGGCTAGGGGGAGGGGCAGAGTAGGAGGCAGCCAGGTCACATGACCCGGGGTGTTTGCCCAGCCAACCAGCTGACTGGGAAGCGGGAGGCAGCCCAGACTGACTGGGGAGGGCAGACGGCAGACGGAGACATGGTTGGTGGGGAAACGTGTGTGTGTGTGTGTGTGTGTGTGTGTGTGTGTGTGTGTGTGAGAGAGAGAGAGGAGAGAGCCTGCTTGTGTGTATGTACTCTAGTGGGTATATGTGCCTGCATGTATGTGTATGGGAAAGACAGATACAGAGAAAGAGAGATAAATGGCAAATTAATGAGGGAGATGAAGAGAGGGGTAGTATCTGCATGGCTGTGTGAATGATGGTGGGCAGGAGTCAGGAAATGTAGATGGGGGAGAGTATGATGATGGCATGAGGGGTGTGGTGTTCCAGAGACAGTGGGATGAGCATGGCGGTTTTCCATTGGTTATGTGTACAGATGGGCAGTGTGATGTCACCAACAAGGCACCTGTGTGCGTGTGTGTATGTGTGTGTGTTCTAAGCATTGGCCTAGCATGTTCTCCCCTGAGAAAACGGTAAGCCAATGGCGCTTTAGAAATGGGGGGAGGTAAAAAGAGAGTGAGAAAGCAAGAGAGAGAGGAAAGGGGGAGGGAGGGGGAGAGGACAGCACAGAGGGGTGCGGAAACAGGGGGGAGACAGGAGAGAGAAGGGTGGGGCGATAGAAAGAGAAAAAAAAAAAAACAGTACAGCAGAAGATCAATCTGTCATTTGCTTGAACAAAGCCCGACCCACACAGCTCCAGAGAGGCAGGTGATGCAGCGTGTGACCCCCCACACCTGTCTGCTGCGGCGCATCCTCTCCTTATTTGGGCAACGCGCCGGATCTGCAGGTGTGAAGGGAGCCAAGGTCAGAGAAGGACCCCGCTCGAAAAACACGCACGCATCGACACGCCCACGTACGGATGCGTAGGAACAGACGTCATGACCTTTTTTTTTTTTTTGCCTTCCTCGGCAGACTGTGTGGTGCAGAACCCCACCAGGAGAAAGTCCTACACCCCCACCCCCAACACACACACACACACACACCTCGCTGCTTTTGCATTCAGCACACGCACGGCTCTGACGCAGGCACTCTCACGTGGCCAGCGCTCACAGAACACGCAGGCGAGTCCCAGCCCCTGAAAAAAAAAAAAAACCCCAAGATTCGGGCCTGCTGCACTCTGACGTCAAAACACCGCTGCTCCTTCCTCTCTTCAGCGGTTTCGCTGTGTTAACCCACAACCGGGATTCCTCATCCTGATTTAGCTGGAGGTAATTTGAGCTGGGGAGGGGCTGTACGTGATGAGGAAATCACCGCTGTGGAAACTGAGCTTTCTTTCGGAAGGACAAAGCTGTTCTCTCTATAGTTCATATTCACCTGCTCACTACAGCATGTATACATGGAAAAGTCAGTCACAATTCCTCCAGGGGAAACACTCAGAGTCTTATGACTATTAATAATTGAGCAGCTTTCTTTTCTAACTGAAGCATACCTCCATGGCTGGATGTTTTCTCATTTCAACATATTTGACCCACAGTAACACTTACATACATAAGCACATACGTGTGACCTCCGTGATGATGTCTTGTCTCAGTGAGAGCATATTTGCTTTTTAAAATGGCTGCATCTCTTCATCCACACTCAATTAGCTAAGAGTACTGAATTCATCAGCTCTTCACTGTCCTCAGGCTGCAATGACAGGCTAATAAGTCCTTCAAAGAAAGAGAGAGCCGTGAGGAGAGGGATGCTAACAGCTGGACAACTATCACATTGTCTAAAGGTCTTGTTGTTATTTAAAGCAGGTCTGAGAAACAGTGAGCTGTACCTTACGGTTTGGAATGAAGAGCTTACAATACAGCAAAAGCATGGCAACATAATAAAATAACCATTTAACTGAAATAAACTGGTAAAAATGCTACAAAAGGATTCCCTTGGTCCTAATGTGGATATCTAATTTCAGTGACCAAATGTGAACTCAAATTATCATTTTAAAATGTATAAGAAACTAAATACATAAAGAGTCAAGCCTTTTTCATGTTGTAGACCTCCAATATCAGTTTTCAGCCACCATGACAAACTGTCTGATATGTGCAGGTAGCTATGGAAGTTATGCTTAGGCTAGACATATCAACATCAGCAAAACACATAATATCATACCTCCCTTTTTTCCATTACATTGAGGAAAAGTAGACTCATGGAAACCAGTTAAATGGCCTTGTGATTAGTGTTTGTGTTGATTCTGAAATATTGTAGGTTCAATTTCCAGTGGATATTGAAAGACTACAAAAAGGGTACCAGTGCCTCTGTGCTTGGAATTCAGCACTGCAGAGATGAATTGAGTTAATGATACTGCGACAGACTGATGTCCTGTCTGCTTTCTGCCACAGGAGTCAGTAAGCTCTGATTCCACAAGCACACCAGAGTCAGACATGACTTGTAGACCTGTGATGAAATGCATACTATAAAGGACTTTACAGAAAAAGATACTCACTGCTTAATTTTAACATTCTGTCACATCTTTTCATCCTGTGGTAGCCAAAGAACTGGCTTCAATGGAGGCCTCCAATGGTGTGTCAACATTCAGAAGCAGAATTAGGCAACATTAAATAGTAATAATTTGTTCAGATCAAAAACATTGTCAACGACGGTCTCATTGCACTTGCTAATGTAACATGGTTTACCATAACTCTGATGCCTTATATACTGATACTGTGCCATTTTGGAATAAAACAGAAACACATTTTGCTTGTGAGAATGGTCTAAGCTGGGATCTGATAATGTAACTTTTTTCCAGGAAGATGGACCACAAACATGTACCCCATAAAGTCACAATGTAGACAAAGAACCATGGAAGTGGAATGACCTGGAATGGTGTCAGGTCCACAGTCATGTTGTGGCTAAAGTAACTAAGAGGAAGGGAAAATTAACAGCTTGGAGAGTGAGTGCAGAGGAAGAGGCTGACTCCCTCTGTCTCCACAGGATACTGTGCCAAGCACAAACACAGAGAGAGCACTAACTCTATCAACTGATTACATGAATGCAAATAACCAAAATTAATCACTTAGCCTGGCATTCCTGCAACAAGAGTGCTTTGCCATGGTTATCTTACCAGTTGGGCTTTGAGGGGTGGCAAGTGAAAGACAAGTGGGCTCTCCTTTGTCTTCACAGCTCATTATAGGACATAAGGAGCAGAGATAACAAGCAGTGAGATTTAAGGGTTTGTAAATGAGAGATTTATATTTTAGATTCATAGATTCCCCCAAATCTTCTGCCTACAAAATAGTGACATACACAGACAGGGCTAAGTCAATGTCCTTCCTCTCTGGCTCACAATAAACATATTTCTATGAAGACAGATAAAAGACCTCAGTCTATACAATTAAAAAAGCAGAATTCAGTGTGTCTGCTCATGTGTGTTTGTCTGTCCTTGGCTCTTTCTCAGTACCTTTTGTGCATATCTCTTGAGTGGAGACAGGTTGCCATGGAGACTTGAGACACATATAAAGTAGGCAACAGGAAATCCTATGCTTTCAAAGGGATTTAAATAAACATGACAGAAACTCTTAACAGAAAAGACCCATTACAATAGTGTGGATTGGATTAAAAAAATACAGCAACAACTTAGAGTTGAGAAAAGATATGAATATACTGGAAAGATACAGGTATGTGTCTTTATTGACAGTGCAGAGGTGCATAGAATACTGGTGGTATACCCATTTATGGTATGTGGATGGGCTGATTTCAAAACTCTAACTCCCTGAAACATGGGCACAACACACTTTGCAATATAAGCCAGACGCAAAGGAGCCTGACACATTTGCAATATGAATAAAAATGAAAATGGAACATTCACCACTACAGCTGGAAGGGCATAGAACTACCTTGCATCATACTCTCCCCTCTATCAACCAATTCCATGCAAAGGCCTGCTTAAAATGTATTAATTAATTGGTGTGCTGTGAGCAATCTTTGTAAATGCCAGGGAACATAAAATATTTACTGTACAGTCCAAGAAAAAAGGAAAGGAAATTATCACAAGGCAAAACAGACTCACACATGCCCAAACAACAAATATATATATAGTCACTTCATCTTAAACTGTAGTCTAAACACATAATTATTCACTCATTTCATCTTCCTAAATCTGTCAACATGCTTTGTTCTTTACATGGTTATCAGATCAAAGCCGACAATGGAGTTAAGCTACTGGGCAGTAATAACGCAGCAATCTCCGGCACTTCATCACGTGCTAATTAGATTTCACCCGACTGCTGCTCCATCCTGGCAGTAATCTCATTAAAGTGGCTCAAACGGAGGGCAGGAGCTGAGTGAAAGAGAGCCAACACTCACACTCGCGCATGCACGTGCACGCAAACGCACACACACAGACACACGCGCGTGCTTGCATCCGTGCACGTTTCTTCAGCAATATTCAAAGCGAGGGATGCTTATCACTGTTCAGCCCTCTGGCTTTATCCTTGCCTAAGTGTCACAGATTTGCCAGGTGTGCTCCCACCTTGTTGCACAGTATCGGACCACACCGATGTACATGAAGCACTGCATTGCGCATACAGCAACTGGTAACAGAGACACCAAATTTCTCACAGAAAAAAAAAAAACTATGCAGATTATGAATTTGCATCAGGAAGGTGTGGTCTCTGGTTACCTCTGCTTGTATGTCTTTACGTCTTTGCTTTAACAATACTGAAGCAACCATTCTACAGACATCAACCATATCTTGGTGTTCAGGGACTGGGCTACCAGTGAATAATTTTGCCTACAACTACAAACTATTCTATTCCCATAAACCACAAAAGCCAACTTGGTATTTAGAACACTCCTTAATTTTACTTGTGAGACCCAAGGGGAGGAACAGTATAAACAGTTGCTTTGAGATTCTCCACCATTTTGTGAGGTTCTTTCATGACAACTTGGAAAATTACTTTTATTTTTCAAATTGAAGCAGTTTAGTGAAGTAGTCCATTATGCGCAGTCCTATTATTACAAGCTATTACATCATAATCCCACCTAGTATCCATGGAGTACCTATCTCCAAGGTCATATTTGTAAAATTATGTTAATATAATATAACATATTAATTGTCTACACACAGCAGAAGCTACACACAAACAGAGATATGTCATACAGAAATTTTCACAGAAGGGCTCCATGAAGAGTTAATCTCCCTCAATCCAGTGAGTCTAGCCTCAGTTTGTCCATACACTCTAAACTGCAGAAATCTATGCATGCATTGGATAGATTCTATGCATGGCATTATGCAATAATGGCATTGCAGGAGACCCATCACAAAGTCACCCAGTAGACAATCCTAAGATCAAGAATTTCATAGTTGCCTGTGAGGTGGTAAATGTGGGGACAGGAAGAACACTCCTCTCAGAGGATGTGACCAAGCTGTGGTAGCTGGATTAAGCGATCCTAAGAGGTCCAAACATGTGGAACTCATGGCTACGTCATCTCCCCCATTAGATTCTGGAACCCACGTCATCCACCAAAAGTTTGGAAGAAAGTGGGGCATGGACCAAACTCCAAATCAACCCCTGAGGTGACTTGCCTGGTTCCTGTTTTTGGTTCAGCTTGTGTACTTTTTTGGGAAGGCTTCCAGAAGGTTCTGACACTGCCTTCTTTCCTCAGCTCACCTCTGTCTGCTGGTATCTCCCTCCTATTTTCAGTCTTTCAGGCCTCCAACCATGAAACATCTTACATTACACTTGTTATAGACACAAACATCCATTGTTTTCCTTGCAGCAGTTTAATAGTGTATTCATAACCTATGACCCAAGCTTTTGGTCATGATTACATCAAGCAAGTGATCATGCTAAACCTCTACTCTCCCCCCCCCCAACCTCTGGGCTCTGCTCTGGGTTTTGGCCTTGCTATAGCCTCCTAGCTACAAGAAACCAATCCTCTCAGCAAAAGAAGTCTGGTATAGTTAGATACATTAAGTAGCAATGATTCCACCATAGAAAAGGTCATTAATCTAAAGGTTTTTATAACCCAGTGGATTCTGTCAATTCTGAGTGGTAAAACCTTCAGCTGAAATATGGGCTGTCTATAAATAGTCTGCATGCATTCTAGACACTCTCAAAAAAGAACCAGGAAGTGCACAAGATGGGCGATAAAGGCTGCTCTCAATTTAATGCACACGATCACATAAAAATGACTTGGGAGGTAAAGTTATCCAGTACTTCTGTTTATTTGTTGAAATTTTCATTGGAAAGAATCTATTCTTTATAACCTTGTCAGAACCCCCTTGTCTGTGTTTCCCCCAACTTATATCAGACAAGACTAAACATTTAAGTATCATACGCCTGGAACTGCAAATGAGGCAAATAATAAAACATTACATGTATAAGCACACACAAAATGATTGACCCACCACCCAGTTTCCTTTTTAAATTTCATTGCTGGCGTATTGTTTTGGCGTATTGTTTTGCAAACTTGCAAAATAAAATGAGGCTTAACAACATACTGTAACAAAGAGTAAAAATGTGTGGCTTTTAAAGCTTTTTTACCTTGTTGTCTATCTGTGCTTATTTGCATCATAGAGGCATTAAACAACGTTCATTCATGGTCTGCAGCCACAGCAATGCAGGGTTTAATTTGGGTTTCATGTGGTTAAAGATGAATTTTAATGCCGACGAAAAAGGTCATTATATATTCCACATGGGGAAAGATGTCATGTGATGTCTTTCCCCGCCTGGTGGGTATCAGAGCATGTTCCTCTTGGTTTAGATGTATCATGTAGCATTGCAGCACACCGCCCGGACTTCAACAAGGCCTTCGTGCAACAACGCACTGCCAAATGGCAGCGGAACTGGGGGACAATATCGTACCCGCATACCCTTAATGTGGCTATGGTTTAAAATATTCATTACCATACATCTACCGCGACACATCAATACGCTGATGGTGTCGAGGTACAGCGTAAGGTTCTGATGTGGCATTGCGCTTTGGAAAGCATTCACACAATGTCACGCATGTCAAGTGTAAAAGGAAAACGAACGGGAGGAAATGAGTTTTTATTTTTTGACGATACTCTGCATTTTAGATCATCGTATGGCCTGTGTTTTTTTTTTTTTTTCAAATTACACAAATACCAGGCCGTACTGTGAGACTATTTTCCTCGATACGGAAAGTAAGTGTACTATTGATTTTTTTTTCTCATGTCAGAAAACATTTAGCCTGATTCTTGTCGAGTGCAGATGAAAGGAATCCGATATTGTTATTACATTTGATACAGCCTGTTGTTTTTATCACAGCTGAAAGCCAGATGTATAATGGAGTCCATTTGAAATGTAAAGATTTTCACCGGGACTTCTGTGCGACTTGGTAGTGACAGCGTTGGTGAAATCGTTTAGATAGATACACCGAAGTAAAGACAAAGCGAACTGTCATTTTTCTTACATGCAGAGTTATGACAATTTCTCTCACTGTTTTTATGTTACCTAGAGAAAGAAATAATTATTATTCTCCTGTCTCATATCATTATGATAACAAAACCCAGAGTTTTTCTTTGACATTAATAGTTTTTAGGTTAATTACAAACTGAGCCCATATTTATATATCTGCACAGAGACAAAGATTTTTTTACAGCATTTCACAGCATAATTCCATTTTCCTTCTATTAAAAGGAAATACAGGACATGCAGAGTTTTGATGGAATTGCTGATAGGTAGCTGTCTCTGTCTGTTAGTGCCCTATGTTTAAGATATGTGGAATATACGTTTAAAGGATGAAAAAGTCAGAACTGCTCGCACGCATCTTTTTTCCTTCATGAACACCTTTTCATCCATGTCGACCGTCGACCGTTTTACCACAACCAAGATTGAGCGACACTGATGATATATAAAAAAACCTCATCGCCACCTTGCGTTCATTTTGAGAATTGCGAGGTAATCGTAAATGTAGTTCTCTTTATGCATCGGAAGCTTTTAAAAGTAGGCCTGACGGATTGCGTAATGGACGTTTTCGTTTTTTATTTGATTACTGAGACTTAATAAAATAGTAACATGAGCTAAAAACAACATAAGTGCACATCTATTCCATCTTGACTTTCGAAAGCTTGTTTTCTCTTTTAAAACAAACACCATGCACATCCAGATTTTTATATTATCAAACGGCCACAATTGGCCGCAATGCGTGTTCACAGATGTTAAATTAGTTTCGTTAAATTTCTTTAATAGGGGGAGACCATTTTATTTGGGTTCAAACCATAGCAATTACTGT
Organism: Megalops atlanticus; assembly: GCA_019176425.1. NCBI lineage: Eukaryota > Metazoa > Chordata > Actinopteri > Elopiformes > Megalopidae > Megalops > Megalops atlanticus. Next base: position 25,510,222 of record CM032885.1, on the reverse strand, counting down.
AACAGGTAGTACATTTTTATGTTATGTATGTACTTAACGTAATTATCATTCCTTTGGGTTCTATAGGCTATTGTGAACAAATCGGTACTCTTTAGATGCCACTCGTAGCTGTTATCTACAAGTGAAAAAGGGGTGTACATCACAAGAGTCTATCCACTGCATTCTAATGAGAGTGGAAGTTTTGGTTCCGGTCGGGTTAAATATCAGCTCCATCATTAAAGAACGCTTCAGAACGCTTAATTTAATAACAGATCTGTTAACAAATATTGGTTAAAGGCAAAAGGCAGAATTGAGAGGGTCCCCCGTGTGGCGGTATGGGGTATCTGAGAAATCAAATATGAATCTCATTTTTCAACCTCAGTTGTGTATTATACTCGAAAGTAACATTAGGCTATCACCTGACCAAATCTATTTCTGATTATTTTTTTCTCGCAGTATTTTTTTTATTTCATTTTTTTCCATTGCTCCAACGTGACGTGCTTAGCTATAACGTTGGAAGGTACGGTGAATGCGCTGTTAATGACCCCACGTTCTCCAGCCACTGGTGCGCTTGTTAGTTTTAGCAGGTCTGATTGAAAGTGCTTGACAAATGAGACAGTCGCATTATAATTTTACAGTCCCACCTCGAGATAACTGGACCGTACGCTCAACCAACCGTGCTGTTGCGCCGTCACACTAATTTTCCATGGTACCGCTGATATCTTCTGTACGCGATCGAGAGGCGCTGTTTTAACTACAATCCATTCTCCAGACGTCCTCTTTTTGAGGACGTACTTTTGTATGTACTGCTAGGTTTCGACCGGTTCTCTTATTTAATTAAGATGGCCGTCATTTCACGTCAGAGTTACGTTATTGCAAAACGAAAATACAGTCAAGTCTCCTTCTGAAGATATGATAAAGTGTGTGATCAGACAGATTTTTTGTGGAATTGACTCCTAACAGAATTATGGATCATACCGTTTAACGAAATTGCATTGCTTATGACAGAAAAAATAGGGCGTATCCCCAATCTGTAGTAATATGAAGACATCCTGGAGAGACCCTATGGTGGCACACATCCATCCTGTTTGATAATGAGGGACTGTCCCTTGTAAGGGTGGATGCAGCTGATGTAGCACGGGTCTTTGAGTCCCCAGGGGCCAATTCTGGAGGAACACAGCAGGAGATATTTGTGAACCTAATGGCTCTGGTTACCTGGGTAATGCCTGATGCCACCATCTGTCACCATCCTGTGCATTGATCTGTATCATGTACCTGCTCCATGTCGTTTTAGGCGGTCGCGTACAATTTGGTTTTATCCCCGGAATGAATGAAGACCAAGAAGCTTGCCCAGCCATCTTTCATTTGTGACTAACAACCATGATATTGTTTTGTCCATATCTTATTTACAAATTTAAGCGCTATGCTTTTTTGTTTCTGGCACAGCAATGTAAACTCAGCATTTATTATAATTATCAAAAATTATGTAAGAATAGAAAAAAATGCCATTTTTCTTCACCAGTTAATGGAAAGTTAAGGACTAAGTGCATTTAGACTGAATATGAACCACATTGTATGCAGTAAGAAGCATGCACAATATTAACCATCATAAGGGATTCAGATGAATGAAACAAAAAAGCAAACATATGTCGCTGTGCCGTGGAAGTGACCCAAATCGACTGAACACTATGAAAGAGGAATTGGGCCAGCAAGTACTGTTTGATGGGCTTTATTGAGACGAGAGGTCAGTCCCCGGGGGAGCCTCGAGACACGGGCAGGGCCCCAGCTGGGACACTGCTGCCCTGTTTAACGCAGAGGCATGTTGTCGCCTCGGAGCCCCCGTGATTGATGGCAGCCCGACAGCGCCCATTGCAGATCAATTGTTTCCACCCCTCTAGTTCCAGCAGCTCAGCGTTAAACAAAATATTAATGAAACTTTAGGGGGTTGGGGGGGTGGCAGGGGGGTGGTTCTGCTTGGCGTCCTCCATTAAGGAAAAGATTGTGTAACATGAGCTGGCTAACCAGCTGATATTGTTAACAAGCCAGAGGCGAGGGGCGATTTTTCTTACACACAAACACATATAAGTGTATTATGTTATGCATGAATCAGAAAATGTCTGATACAATTTTACATAAATTAATTCTTACACTACACACTGTTTAGTCCCAGTGTTTGACAACTGCTGTACATACACACAAAATACATCCTGTATATGTATTGTCTCATAGGTACTTACTACCCACAGTACAATTTATAGTACTACATGACAAGAGATGTGGCAGTTATTTCTAAAGGGAACTTTTGGGGATAATCCGTCACATCTCTGGGGAATTCAAGCAACACTTCGTCAAAGCACTGTCCTCCTGGATGAAAAAAAAAAAAAACACACAAAAAAAAAAAATCAAAGGCTGTCATCTATTGTGGTTCCATGGGAACTACCGGAAACCTCAATTTTCACACTGAATTTAGGTCACCTCCCTTCTGTGCTCAATTATTACATTATTTTTTACATTATTGGCATTTAGCAGACGCTCTTATCCAGAGCGACTTACATAGGTTACAGTTTTTTTTTTTACAATGTTATCCATTTATACAGCTGGATATTTTAGGGTATGCATTTCATGCTTTCCTACATCCAACTGAATCAAATAAGACATTTACACTTTTGGGTGCCTTTCTTTCTAGCCCTGTTAAAGTAACTTCCCCAGTTGATTCAACCACTCACTGCACTCATAAGGATTTATTTAATGAAGGTATGGTACATATGAAAATGGATATTACTTAGATTTTGCTGTGGATACTGGTTTAAATAGCAGCATTTGATTGGATATACTTTTCCACATGTGTAGTGCACATGTTGATGAAAAAGAAAATGAGAAACAAATGCATTTGCTTATTTGTCTTTAAAAGACTGATAGAATGACCCCCACAAACCATTGATAGAGGGCCATGCTTTTACTAAAATTGAAAAGTGAGCTTTTTGGTGAAGCACTATTCATTCCCTGGTGATATTCAGTATTCCTGTAAAAGCCTATACAAGAGAGGGGCACTTTTTGGGTGTTCAAACACTTCAATCCTGATGGAAGAACATTCATTTTTTACACTAGCCTAATTTCATTTGCTTCCTTTGATCACTACTTTGAAAGTCAAGGGTAACAACAAAGGCACCCCCAAATTAAGTGGCAGACAGTGGGAACCCAGGAGCACAGCCAAGGACTGTGGGGGAAGTAGACCCCCTTGAAAAACACAGAAAGCCGCACCTTTATGCTGGCCTGCTGATGAGACAACAAGCAGCAGCTGCAGTGATTAGTGTCAAGCTGCAGCTGCTGCCCTACCTGTGTGTAGGGCTGCTGCTGTCCATGGTTCTGCATGGACAGCAGCAGCCCGGTTTGCTAGAGCACCAGGTTCAATGGCCATGCAGCTGCTGGTATACTAGACATAACAACAGACCTCTGTACCCTTGTGCTATCCTTCCCGACATTGCATGAGGTTTGTGGGAAATGTTCATACCCCATTCCTTTGGTATTTCAAAACCAGAAGGACATTCCAGGGGAGAGGGAGAGCAGCTTAATGTGCTGATTTAATGAAAGGTGTGCACTAAAAATATCACAATAAAAATAACTGAAACAGGTTTTAATGTCTTTTCTCCCTTTAGTTTTATATCAGTTTTATGAGGAACAGCTCTGTGTGACTGTTATTAAAATACATTTATAAGAAACCCTGATTGCATTTGTAAAACCCCACACCACCATAAAACTATTCAACTACCAAAGAAGGCACTATAAAGATTCAATGAGACACAAATTTTAAGAGAATCTCCAATTTATGGTAATGATGAATATTATTTATCATAATTTGTTTAATATTATTTATTCATCAAATTGGACTTGCACTCAGTTTAGAAACCAGATTGTTATTTGGTAATTCTTTTTTTTTCCACAATGTGTGGCCTGTACATTAGAGAGACCTTTATGTCTCTTCCTGGAGTGTATGTATGTTAGCACTGTCCGCAGCACTTGGGTAGACGTGAGAAAACCAAAAGGTTTTTTAAAACCTCTCATTCCTCTGGAAAAAAGCCTCTCTCTTGCTCTATCTACTCATTTATTGAGCAGTTGCCAGCGATACTAAAATAGATTTTTGAGTCCAACAAAACTGTGGTGTCAGAGTGGAGGCAATATATTTTGCTGTGTCACTGGGATGAGATTTTAATGCAGAGCCACTACAGCTTGGAAAGGGACCCACGAGAGCAGAAAACAGAAAAGAGCTTGTGTGTGTGTCTGTGTGTGTCTGTGTGTGCGTGTGCGTGTGCATGTGCATGTGCATGTGTGTGTGTGTATGATGTATGATTTGACAGACTCATTAGGGAATTTCTAAAGGCCACTTTAATTCATTTTACATAAAGTATCCATTACTGCACACATTCTCTGCCTGGATACGTCTGGCTTTAAAACAGTTCATGTAGCTGTTGTATTTCTGCCTTAACCTGCCTGCCTGGCTCATATGGTACCATATCATTTAACTGTGAGTACATAGCTGTGACCTCCATATTGTATTTATTAGTGAAATGGTGAATTTTTCTGCTGCTTTTAAGAAAAAAAAGCAATGCTGTTGGATCATTTTTATTTCTTTTAACCATTTTAGTTACTTTGTTTCAGATATTGAGCTTTGCTGCCATGAATAAGACTGTATATATCTCAGCCTGAAAACTTTGCACACTTTATTAGTAGACAGTTATTTACATCTATTTTTTAAATATGATTATGAATGTTTTATTTTCTATTGCTTTTTGTATTACTCATTTCTCATTTTGTCACTCATTCATACCAGCCCAACATTTCATTTTTATCATCGATTGATACAGAGTTTCCTGTTGCCTTATTTCATTTTTTTCCATTGAGTTAATTGATTACAATTATTTTTCTGTGCATTCTGCAAGGAGTTGAATATTGTGAAGGGTGGAATACTGAATACAAGTAAATTGATCCGATGTCTGGTTTTAATACCATTTATGCACTTTGTTATTTCACTATATTCATTGTTAATCGAATGAGTTTAGCCCCTGCTCTCTTGTGGAATTGCAAAAATGGAATTCAAAAGATTAATCAGATATTTGAATTTTCTTCCTGCTTTTATTATTTCTGGTAAGAACTGTGCACTTAATTGAAATACCTATGCATTGAGCGACCCTAAGTGCAGGGAGGAGCATTGCTTGCTACTCTCTTGTCCCTTACGTAATGAGAAACAACTACTACTTGCTGATTAGGTGGATGAATCTCTCACTGCTTTTGATTACTCTGCTTCTGTGCATACATTATGGCAGTTTAGAGCAAGGATGTCACTAAATGTATTGTCAGGCTTGTCACATGAGCTAGGCGAGGCTATGGTTAGCTAACCAACTACACAGCTCAGATGGTCATGTTGAGCCAACTTGCTACTTAGCTTGCTTGCTAACAGTTTATGGGAAAATTGTACTGAATCTTGCAGTTAAACAATACTGTTGCACAATATACATTGACCATCAAATAAATCTGTTGGTAGAGGGACATTCAAAGCATTCATATAACATTCATAGCATTGTGAGAAGAACAATCACATGCAATACAGTACACCATGGTAAGGAATATACAGTGGAACTTGAAAGTCTACACACCTCACACACAAAAATCTTGTCTTTAGTGTCTCAAAGACTGAACACAAGACAAATAAAAATAGCTTTTTTACACATTGTATCCAATAATATCTGTGAAATTCAAATGCCTCAGTTTTTCAGAAAAGTATTAAAATTTTAAAAACTTTGAATGTCTTGGTCACATGACTTTAAATTAATACTTAGTGGAAGAACCTTTTGCTTTGATAACTGTAGTGAGCCTGTTTGGAGTCTCTACCAAATTGTCAGATTTTGCCATTTTTTCAGGTCAGTCCAAAGATTGTCAATATGGTTGAGGTCAGGGCTCTGACTGGGCCGTTCCAAGATATTGATCACACACAGGTTTCGGCTGTGTCATTGCCATGCTGAAAGGTGAAAATCTTTCCGATCTTCAACTTTTTTTGCAGAGGGTAGCAGGTTTTTCTCTAAAATCTTTTGGTATTCATTTTCCCCTCTATCCTCACCAGAGCTCCTATCCCTGCTGAAGAGAAACAGCCCCATAGCATGATGCTGCCACCACCATGCATTGAAAGTAGGGACTGTGTTCTTAGGATGATGGGCTTGTGTTGGCTTTGCACCAAACATGTGGTTTGGAATTAAGGCCAAAAAGTTCTGCCTTAGTCTCGTCAGACCACAAGACTTTTTTCCACATGGCAACAGGAGATCCAGAGTGTCTTTTACATAATTCAGATGAGACTGGATGTTCTTCTTCATGAGAACTGGCTTCCATCTTGCCACCCTACTCCGCAGCTCAGAATTGTGGAGAACACATGAAATTGTTACTATGCAAATATGGTGTCAGTCCTTGCCATGAAGTTCCGCAGTTCCTTTAACATTTCTGGTGGCCTCTTGGTGGCCTCCCTGATGGGTTTCCTCCTTGCATGGTCATCCATTGTAGAGGGACAGCCTGATCTAGGCAAGGTCCTGGTGGTGCCATTTCTTGATAATGATATAGGCACCTATGCTTATAGGTTCTTATATTGGTATGCAGCAAGAAACAACAAAACCTGTTGAGAAAACCGACAGGAGCAGCTGCTTCTACCCTGAATTCATCAGAATCACTTTGGCTGGTCAAAAATGAAGTCAGTTAGCGTTGTGCTTGAATTGGGTGATGAATGGTTAGACCTGAGCACAATCACAGCTCCCATTATACAGGGTGTCTAAACTTATGCAACTGAGGTGTTTTATTATTTTTTTAAACTTTTTAAAATTAATATTCAGAAATGTGCCTTTTCTTTTTTACTTTGATTTTGTGGGTTACCGTGTCTAAATGAAAGTGGAAAAAAATCTGATTAAATGGGTTTTCACTTCAAGCCTCAAGGCAATAAAACAAGAAATTTTGAAAGGGTGTGTAGACTTTCTAGATCCACTGTACATACATACAGTAATTGGAGATAAGATGGCAAAAACAGAACAATAACTGGTTAGATCTTTAACAAATACCATTCTGAAATTACACAAACTTCTTATTATGAAAACGTGTAACTCATAAATGTTTCCTAAACAGTGTTAAATATCACTAGAACATAAATTAATGCCACATACATAGCACTGCATTTCCCATCATCTAAATCTCAATTGAATGAGAGATGCATTTTTAACTGGGAAATGCTTATTTTTCACGCTGGGAAGACTTCATGCTTATGGGAAGACTTCATGCTTATGTGCACGCAGTCGAGCAGTGTTGAACAGTTGGCGGTAAAGATTAATTGTTGTAGTTAAATGAGGAAATTGTCCCATGTCCTCAAATCAATGACTTCATACTGCCCATCAGCTACTGTCAGTGCAACAAATGCCCCCTACATCTAATGCCTTCCTCATGAACAGCCTTTAAACTCTTAAACTATTCACATTAGTAGCTTAAGTGCCCTTTACATATTATCCACTATTACGGCTGTGTTCTTAAGCTTATGCATATTTTATGCTGAAAAAGTAACAAAATATACTGCATCTGCATTACTCTGTACTAAAATGTGCTCACATCTCATGATTTCCTCCAAGCCAACTGCCTTTTTGTAAAAAGAGGATCTCTGGCTGAAAATTCACATCCAATCCTGCAGTACATAATGTCCTTGAACACCAGTCATGGGGGCACTGTTGAGCTCACAGTCAAAGACGGAGGAAGCGGCTGTACTGCAATGTACTGTAAATTTTGGATATGGCTCCTTTTCAAACATGGCTGGCTGGATTAAAGTGCAAAAATGTCAGATAAAATTTATTCTAGTTGTCATGTTTGCTTTAATATTCCATTTTTTCTGAAATACCTGTAGAGCAAACTCTGCCAAGTGACAAACTAAAAAGGTCAAACACCATCCTCTCAAAAGTTATATTCATGAGAGAGAGAGAGAGAGAGAGAGAGAGAGAGAGAGAGAGACAGAGTATTTTTTAACTCCATAAATTCAAAGGAAAATGGGGCTAGCTCTATCAATCACCTGGTAACATATCACATAGTTTGAAACAAACAAGGGTTGTGTATAACCACAAAAGATTAAGATACTCTGTGGCTTTGTTACTGCTGTTACTGTTGACTCAACCAGACAGCTGCTGACTTTTATGTCCAAAACAGCATGTAGCATGTAGTGGAGGCTGTCTGACTGCACCTCCATATGATGTTTAGAACATTTAAAAGTAATGAGTTTGGATACTTATTCAGCATAATTCTCTTTGTCTTTGTTTTAGCATTGAAAGATAAAGCATCAGCTTCTGTTTTCATGGTGTGACACAGAGGTATATCAGCTGATTAGCACCTGATGCACAAGCTCTGTATGATAATGAAAGATAGAATGTTGCCCTTCTCAAATGTCATGCAGTGTCATGCCAAGTCATTGAACAAAAAGCAACTTGCTCAACAAGCTGGAAAACCCAGAATTCTGTAAGACGCTGAACAAAAACACTGATGATGTCATTATATAGGATTACAATACATGAGAGTAAAACAACCACCCTGTTGTTAGACTTAAATGTCATTTTGTTTGAACCTACGTGAAGCCACTCCTCTTGCATAAAGGTGCTACCAGCAAAACTCAAAGTATTTGTTAACAAATGGGGTTTCAAAAGTCAGTACTCTTAATTTACATTCCTCAAATGTTTTTTGGGTGGCTAATATATATATTGTTTTACCCAGTTTTAACTGTTGTGTTTGTCAGTGAGTTAGCAGCTATGTTTTTTGTCAGTGCCCTTATCTTGTCATATACATATTTCATACAAACTTTGCAATTTGGTACATATGTTTGTGTATAATAGCAGTGAAGGTTTTAAGCATCTGCAGTTGTGGAGTACTTGACAATACTCAAAGCACTCAAAAAATCTGAAAAGTCTACAAAATGTCAGACATCCATAGTACAGTGTGAGGTACCAGTCAAAGGGAACATTCATTGTAACGGATGAGTTGCATTTCTTGAAAACAGCTGCTTCACTTTGTAGTTTAGTGTGCCCAACCTGCCCAAAGCAAGAGCATACCTCATTTTAAACCTTGTTAGTGTACCTGCAGAAACCCTCACTGAAAGTATGGCATAATCCAACATCCATTTATCAGTTACTATTTGGATCAGAGTAAGTTTTATACATGGTACAAACACCTTGGCATAATAACAAACAGAATTCAAAGGGCAGCCGGCTTGTGGCATAGTGGTAAGGATGAGGGTTTGTAATCCAAAGGTGTCCAGTTTGATTCCCAGGTGGTGCACTTAACCTAAATTACCTTGGTTAATACCCAGCTGTATAAATGAAAAAAAAAAAAATCAAAATTGTAAGCAATGGAATTCACTCTGGAAAAGAGCATCTGCAAAGCTTCTTATACCGTTATGCCCTTCAGAGAATACAGAAGACAGTTTTGGTTTGACCCTAATGATGAAGTCATAAGCAAAACATGATCTGAAATTCCAAGGTTTGCCAATGATGGCACTTATCCAAAGATTAGTCTATCAAAATGCCCTGGCTAGAACTGCTACCAGTAGACAGTGCATATCTGCATGTTGAATTGTGTTGTAAACACCGCTTCCTAATGTTAAACTAAAACTCTCTAGTCTTGACAGTTTAGAAGCAGAATGTAAAAAGACTATGGCCGTATTTATAATATGAGAATAGTCCACATATTCATACCTTTTCATGACTTAAGCAAATGAATACTAGCCTACCACCTTTATATCAGATACTTCCTGCCATATATGTGCTGACCGTTCCGACCTACCATCTGCGTTCTATGGAACTATAAAGACAACGCTGCTGCCAACATCTTGAAACGGAAACGTAGAGAACCCTACGAGGATATGACGTCAATGGCAGCGCAAAAGGGGGACGCTGCCAAGGAAGATGCATCAAAGGTGCACAAAATACCGCAGATATAGACTAAAAGCTCCCTTTAACCAGGAGAGATATGTAACTCGTCATATCTGTATGTTTCTATCCTGTTTAAAATGACATAAATCGGCATCTCCTGATGTCGCACATTTCTGTTATTCCTGTGATTAACCCTTTCTGAAAAAGTCCAAAAATCCTAGCATGACTAACAAGAAACCTGAGAGATTGGCTAGTTGTATTGACAGTATGCTAGAATATTTCTGATGCTATACGTCAACTGACCCTATTGTACCTTCTGCTAATAAGAGCAATAAGAATAGTAAAATTCAGCAGCAAACGTGCCATTTTATTCCGAGTCACCCCTGTGACGAACTTTCCCATCCCGACTCACCGATGTCACACCCTGCTGTCTTAGTATGCAAACTTCGATGACAATTTTTGGATTATGCAAAGTATGGCGGACGCGCCACTGGCAAGCAAAACAACCCAGTGAATGTAAACCTTGTTTGTATAAGCCTGTGCTCGTCAGACCGCAGATATCGCAGATACCGAGGTGCGTGCATTCATGTACCACACATCTGACATTCTGAGTTATGTCTGAGTTACAGTAGCCTAAATTTAAACCTCTCTCCCAAAAATAACATGGCTTCAGGATAATCAACCTTAATAGTCTTTTATCACAATTATTAGGCTTCATTAGCTGCAACACACTATCTCCCAGTCAAAATATACTATATACTATAGAAAGATATCTGATTACGCTGAAATATTATGGAAAATAATTCGACATTTATGCATGAAAAGAAGGGCCAGATTTGTGCAAAAAATGACAGATAGGATATTACTATTGTAAGCTTATGGTGAAGTTTGATGGCGAAAACTCTTCTCACGGATCGTGAATAGAAACAAATGAAACTATGAGGCACATCTACTGAATGATAGGTGAAGCCGTATGCGTGGGAGGGAAAGGTAAATTGCCATTAGATGCCATACGCCTTTTCAGGGTGCAAGGAGTCCAAAGTCGGGCACATACGTGCTCACCAAAAGTATTCTGGTTTAATTTATTGTCTTAACAGGCACTGGAGTTGCAGTCTTTGCCTGTCTGTTGGCATCAGTGCGTCGTAGTTTCAAGTGTAAGTGATTGACAGTTGTTATGCGCTGTGTGCTCTCTAAACAGGGAGAGCGGGAGAGAGAGAGGAGGAAAGCGATCGGCAGTGCTGCCAGTTGACTTCCGTCCTGTCGGCAGTGTTATGCGCACAATGTAATGATCCTCCGTGCAGTGATCAGATGGTAGGAGACCTGAGATGCCCGACCTACCCGCTGCGCTTGCTATTGTAGGGGACAGCCGGGACACTCAGATGCAGTCAAAAGCATGAAGATTGCGAGTCGGGACGGCAGAGGAACCAGGGAACTGCGGTCCGCCACGACGCGTTTCATTGCACAGGGTGAGCGCGAGAACAGCGGTGCTAATCTAACGTGTGACTGCATGGGGTTACGGTACTGCATCGGCTGAAAATCTTAACAGTTAACTCTTTTCCCAGATCAAACTAATACTGGCATTGTAGGGTTTCATCACTGCTTTTTAAATAATTTTAAAAGCATGTGAATGATTATAACGATAGTTTTGCTGTAAGAATAATGCAAGTGATTTGCATCGTTATGATATCTTAAATGCAGCTTTTCAGTTGGAGCGCATTATATAATTATTACTGAATTTTAGATTTTGTTCATATGCGCAAATAATGTGATGCACACACATCTGCAGGTATTGGTGGTAAAATGAAAATGGTGATTTATGCATCAGTGCCATTTAAGATTATGGTGAGCGTGGGTTTAAGTTTCCATAGTTGCCCTAGGTCTGCTTTTTTCTCCCAAACTGAACTGCAAGCTAAACTGTAGGCATTCTACATAATGTGTCTGCAGAATGATTGGGCAAATGCCAGACAGATTTCTGAAGCCTGGCTAATGTCTTTCAGTGACAAAAATCAGGAGCTTTCAGGTGAAAAGGCTGCTTTGCCCGTGGGCATTACTCACTCACACAAAAGTGAAACTCCTCTAATATCTGCAGGGTGTTGAAACTTCCATGGATTGTCTGTAGGTTTAAAACTTTTTCTTCAGTTCTTCCAACATGCACAATCCTCCTTTGTTGTGACTGTTACACTGTCCAATCACTGTTAAACTATGCTGCTTTATGTGAAAGTATAAAGCATGAACTTTGCTGTAGCCACAGCATTCTTATTTTATGATGTTTTATTTTATAATGTTATTGTGGGTGGTCTGCCTGGTCTCAATTTGCACAATGTGTCAGGGCTGTCTTTCTGAAAAAATAATTCTTGAGTTGACTTCTCTTTGTAATAAAAAATTTTCACTGCGGTGGTTTATTTTAAAGGACACAAAATTAGAAACAGTATTGTAAAACAGAGGGACAGACAGCATCGAGATTGAATTGTTGTTTTCAAATACATGACTTGTCACTAAGGATGACATAAACATGATTTTCAACCAGCCCATAAACTGAGACCATTTGTTTTCAAGAAGTCTGATTTGTTTTCCTGAAAATGGAAGAAATAGGAAAAATACATCTGTTATCATGTAATTTTGATGTAGTCTCAGTGGGAGACCTTATGAGAAGACTGCCTTTCACCTACCTTTATGACAGGAAACCCTGATCACTCCTATATTGTATACTCAGGTAAAATTGTCTTCAGACATAGAGCGGCAAGACCACTCCACTTTGAGCCTCCAGCTTCAGAGGGATCAATTTTCTGCCCCAGAATGCAGAATGACCTCTCCATTGTCAGAATATGACAAATCAGTGAAGAGCTTTGAATACCAGATCAGGCAACAAGCAAATCAGCCTTTGACTGAATTAATAAATCACCATATGCCCTCTTCCCGGGGCTGTTAGAAGGCAAAAAACATGCAAAAAAGAAAGAAATGTATTCACTTTGAAATAGGTATTGTATTTCAGTACCCTGCAGTAACCACATCACTCTTCAATGAATAATAACAGTGTTTATTTATGAGATGATGACATCATGGTCTTGATGTTAACTGTAAATTACAATACATGAGCCAGACAAGAGCTGAAATATTGTAAAATTGAAGATTCTATCAAAAATGGTCAGTCCAAGACTAATTGTATGAGTATGTCAGGAAAAAATGAATGCTATTAGAAAGTCTTGCTCCATTAATGTTTTAAATTTTATGAGAGTCTGTGTCCAAGGGAAAAAAAACAAACAAAAAAATAAATCCCACCCAAAAGTTTAGAACTGGTGTTGGCAGGGGGTTGGAAGATCTAAACAGCTTTCTAGTGAGTTGAAAAAGTTGATAAGTTGGCTTTTTTTCTTGTGTAGTTTCTCTTTATTACAGCTTAAAATATGATAGATAAGTTAATGGTTTTACAAAATGCATATGTCAACATTTTTCTTCATTTGGCAAGCCAGGTTTCAAAGCTACTGAAGAGTGTTATTATACTCACAGTAGTTACCAGGACCCAGAAGACTGGGATAGAAGCCCCATCGCCTTCCAAAGAAATGCTGCTCTTTCGGTCGCTGTTTATTTGATTAACATCTTTTGAAAAACGTCAAGGAAAAAATTCCACATTTTTATTGTATTCCAGCGGAATTCGGTGTGCAGGCACATTGCTGAAGGTGCACGAACAGTGTCAGGCGCACAAACCTCGCTGTCCTCGCCGCCAAGTGACGGCCTCGCTCTGCAAGTTTATTTTCTCTGGAGCGGGCCCAGGGAAGGCAGTGCACTCGAATAGCAGCCACGCTAGAAAAAACATACTCTCTGCCTGGCTGTGTACCTGAGCGTTGTGTTTAGCAAAATATCAAGTTACCGCCGCAGAACTGTTCCGATATGAAATTGGATTCTGGGAATACCGGAGCTGTGTGGTAATGCAGTCTCAGCAATATTTTTTCTGTGAGGAATGCTTTGGGATATTGTCACAAAACTATCTGTTTTCTTGTGTGAGGGGGATATTTAGGCAATTGTGGAAATATATTACATGTCACAAAATACTCTGTTGTTGTGTGCTTTATAAACATGTAAAGTAATACCTCTTCCTGCCACAGAAGGTCAAAACTTGTGGTGCAATGGTAGGTTTCAGTAGGTAACTGTATATGTCTTTGAATTCGCGTTCTGTCCTTGTGACTGAGCACTAGTTGATCATGTGCTGGTCAGGTGAGCTTTCTGTGAGATCAGATCAGATCAGATTCTACAGTACTGGGCTGAGAGGAGTGCAATGTTGCAGTGGCGGATTGTTGACACAGCCTGCCACATGTTCTAAGTGCGTGTCCAGGTTCATATAACTCCAGCCTAGTCCTAACAAAGCTGTTTTGTGCAAAAGCACTGATACTGATACAGGGGTAGAAAATACAGTAGGGGATACAATGCAGTTTATCTGCACTGTTTTGTGTGATGGATCTCTCTGCTCCCTCTGGACATATGAAGTCTGACCATTAACATTGAGTGTGTGGAGCACAGTGAGTCTGTCTGTTCCTTATATGGCTATTCGCTTGTGTTGTACTCTGCCTCACTTGTAAGTCACTTTGGGTAAAAGTGTCAGCCAAATGAATAAATGTAAATGTGAATGTAAATGTCTGTGTATGAAGTGAGGAGGTCCCTGTGTAGTTCTGCTGCACCTCTTGGCGGACAGCTGTATGAATCCAGGTTACGGAGATGAGCTGGCAGCATGTTCTGAAATTAAGGCCATCGTAATTCAATTCAATACGTTGCTGCACAAATTGATGGATAAGGGAACATAAGTTGATGGGAGAAGCCCTCTGAGCAGACAAGTGAGGCCAGTATGGGATCACTGGGTGCATAGTGCGTGACTGGCAAGTGGGTCACTGCTCTGACTGACCCTTAGGTCAGCCGAGTCCAACGGCCGTGAGACACCTTCCCAGAGACCACTGACAGCTGAGGTTCCCAGATGGTGATGGGAAATGGAGTCCTTTACCAAATTCAGGAGGAGCTGAGGCTGGAGTGTGCCTGTAGGAAAGGCAGAGAGACTGCATCCTGGCAATGTGATAAAACAAACTGAAGCTGATAAACTCCATGAAGAGCCAGGCCTGTTAAAAGGGCCTGTCATAGATATTATGTAAGATTTGAATCCATTTCCTCTTTCCTCATTCCTGTTCCTTTTCCTAAAGTCAATAAGCTTACAAGTTCCTTCTGCTCAGTGTTGCATAGACAGTCATTTTCATGGACAGGGAGAAACAAAGTGGGACACTCAGCAAGGATAATGGTGTTTTGTTGTGTGCTTGTGAGGTTTTATGGATTGACTATCTCTTTTGACGTGTACGGGTGGGGGTGGTTACATGTGTTGAGCTATAGTTTTGGGCACAGAGGTCCTTTGATGAGAGGGATGTCCTGTGCCCTGGCCTGGACAGGGTCATCCTGCTTCTTTCAAGGCGAAAATGTGGCACCTGTATGTCGCCAAAGGAGAGTGTGGCTCCCATGGCCCTCTGGTCAGCTGCAGCAGAGGGAGGGAGGCCATCACAGGAAGAAGATATGACCTCAGCATGCCACAAAGATGGACTTTCCCACTATGCAGCTGGGCATCGTGGTCCGTGGTGAACAAAGCCAGGCTGTGAGGATAGTGACACCCTCCTGACAATCCGGGGGGTCAGAGGTCATTGGGAGCCTGTCAGTGGTATTGCTAACACTGTCCCACTTTGTGTCCCACTGCAGGCGGAGAAAGTGAACGCAGTCAACACTGGCCACTTTTATTTGCTTCCCACCCTGTCTCATGACCTATTCTCATGACTATTTTGCAGTTGCTTGTGATGATTTTCTTACAGTGTTAACAGAGTGTCTGCCGAAGACAGACATGGGTATTCATAAAATATTGACAGCATATTGGGTTTCTCCACGTGGTTAAAAGTATTGTTGTGAGAAAATTCAAGAAGCTTCAAGTCTCAAGCATGTTCATTTCATATATATAGTTGCTCATAACTTAATTTTTGGCTACTTTGAAGAATCTTAAATATTAGATAGTGTTGGTTTGTTTAACACTTTTTTATCAGTGCATAATTCCATTTGTGGTTTTTCATAGGTTTGATATCTTTACTATTATTCTACAGTGTGGTAAAAATAGTAAAAATAAAGCAAGAAAGGTGTGTCAAAACTTTTGACTAATACTGTACATGCATGTGGATAGAGAAGCTGGCCAATACTTCTCACAAAAGAACAGAAAGAGCAAAGTAAACAGTAGTTTATTTTAAAAAACAACAAACAAATAAGAAACCAGCCTGAGCAAACAGTCACCAGAAACAAAATGAGTCCTCTGCTCCCCAGCTGCACACCTGAGTAGGACTTTAGGACTTTAATTAGGCAGTGTCTTCATAGTGAACATGATGTAAATTTTGCTGTTGTACCACATTAGCAAACTTTGGTAATGCTCTCCTAACATTAATATTTGCTACCTAGATTGCCAAATTTGCTGGCTGCCAAGTTAGCTAGTTATCCCCAGCAATATGTAACTGTACACTATAGGTATGTGACCATAATAGTGTATAATAACCATATGGTATATTGTATAATAACCATAATTGCACTGCATACGGCAAGGTCATGTTGTTCACCAATAATGAATTGTATTCCAGAAAATTTGAGGATGACATTTGTTCATATCCCTGTAGTAAGTGTTTTTAATCCTTTTCTGGCATTGAGGACACTTGTGTTTTATGATGTTCTGGCAATTCTCAGGGCAGGCAGAGTTGTTCTAGGTGTTTCAGATCTATTGGGGGTTTTGTAAACAGCTTTTCTAAGTTGAAATAAAAAAAATATTCAGTTGGATTGTGGATTGGAGATTAAAATAAACACTGTGGATTTTGATGAATGCTTTGAATCATTGTCTTGCTGGAATGTCCACATTCCGCTAAGCTTGAGCCTCTTGGCAGGGGGAATTGGATTTTGGGCCAGAATGTCCTGGTACGTGTTAGAGTTCATGACTCCCTCTCTTAGCAAGGGCTCTAGCACTCATAGATGCAGAGCCCTAAAACATCATAGTCCTCCAACCATATTTCACAGTTTCCCAACATAAGCATCACCTTTTTATGCCAAACATAATGCTAGTGAGCATGTCCAAAATTCAACTGTCATTCAGGTGTGCCTTGCCAGCTTCAAGGTGCTTCTTTTTTGTGGCTTGCTTAAGAAGGATTTTCTTCAATGAAATACAGCCATTAATGCCTCATTCATGCAAACAACTTTGAAATATATTTTCTGGCACTCTGTATCCTGAAGGTGTCAGTTTGCCTTTGAGATCTTCAACTGCTGTATTTTGTTTTACGGTTGCCTCCAAACCACTTGTCTCATAGGTTGTGTTGGTAAGATACCCTTGTATCATCTTCCTGGCAGCGCTGTAACTAACAGTGGCTTTACATTTTTAAAGGAATCTGTGTGGATAATGGTAGATTCACCTTTCTGTGAATTGTCTCATAGCCATTCCCTAACTTTTGGAGGTTCATGCCCATTTGCTTGCTGTCTTTGCCTACAGTCTCCCCAGGCAAAATGGAAAGGCTTTGGATACTGCTGTATAGTTTCAGTATTGTCCATAGAACTTCCAAAAAGCAGAATGCTGTTGTAGATTTGCTCTGGTTGATCTTTGTTTCAAGAATTATAAAGTTATTATATTTATTATAATTATAAAGACACATAGGCACAGAGAGGGAGAGAAAGTGATAAAAAGAGAGAGAGATACTGTGTATATACAAGGTTATATACAGATGTCACTAAATATATATAAATATGGTATCTGAATACACACGTTGGAAGGATATTTGGGAGGTGCTTCCCAATGCTTACTCTGTTTAAATATTTGTATTCTGACTCTGAAGTGAAATGTGAGAGGCGTTTGAAAGAAAAACACGGCTCTGTGCTCCCCAGTGAAGCCGATAAGGTGGGGGTGAGAGGAATGTGTGCTGAAAGTTTGTATTTTCTCTTGGCCCAGTTTTTCTTTCCTGTCACTGCTACATATTTCAGATCTGAGTGATCAATATTTGCAGTTTTCTGGGCATGATTAAAGGTGTTGTAGGCCTTCAGGGATCCAGGACTGCCTTGTTGCTTCTTTCTCAGACTCCGTGGTCAATGGGTAGTCTGTTTTATGGTCCCTCTGTTTACTCTAGGTTGTTTTTTAATCCTCTTTGTGGGGCTGTTTCAGTGTACTGAGATATCTTGCTGTTGTTTGCTAACCTTGTGTGTTCAAGGTGAACACACAAACGGCTGTGAAGGGTGCTGTCATAGGATGTTGGCATATTTTTGCACTGCCTTGATGTGAAAATGGAAGTGCTCACAAGCTATCCTGATGAGTTGGGTATTTTTTATGGCCTGTCTCCCTAAATGGGACGTGAGTGTCGTGGGCTCAAGTTATGTGTAGTCTCCCCACATCTCATCCCTCTGCCAAAAGTGTAACAGTGCTCCATTGTGGTATAACAAGAGCAGGCCAGCCTGAGGGAATATCAGGGGATTGTGTGTGTTTGTTCTTGTTTCTCTGTGTGCACATGAGTGCGTATTGCATGGATATGTTCTTGTATGCATGTCTCTATGAAGGTTTGTGTGTTATTTTGTATGCGCAAGTCTACACACTGCAAGTGTGTAGATGTGTGTATGTAGCCTGGTTGACAGAGTTGTTTCCAACATATGTGTGATGGCACAGAATTGTGGGCAGCATAAATATTTTGCCAGCCTCCAAATGACCCAAAACATGTGGTTTCAGAAAGAACGTCTGAAATTGTACATTTTGGGCAGATTCTGGGAAAGTGTTTTCTTTACGGGAAAGCTGACAAGTCTCCTTTTGTGTGTTTTGCTTTTTAACTACTATCTGCTTCTTTCCAAAATGGAGCGCTTATCTAAGGAGACACAAATCACGTTCTCTGCGAGAGGGCTCAAAGCAAAATGTTTCCTTTTATTGTTGTCACCGGTAAGGAGCACCTCGTGCTGCGGTTGGGAAAGGTCCAGAACGTTGGAGAAGGCCTCCATGCACCCGAGGACATGGCTGTTGTCACAATGACCCTGAGATTCAGGCCGCTCAGACAAGAGCACTATTCTTGTCTCTACAAATGAACATCAACCTGCTTCTCAACACCCTGTGAGTCTGTACCCCTTGGGGGGGGGAGGGTAGGGGGCAGGCCAGCTCGCTCTCTGGGAGTTGGAGGAGTCGGCAAGGCGCCGTTGTCTCCAGTCTTTCCTGCACACCCTCACCCTCGTCAAGGTCACCTGTCACGCTCATGGCAGTGCGCCCCGTACCTTTTCTCCCGGCTCCCAGAAAAATAAACGTAGACCCCTGTTCGCGGAGAGCTGCTGATGTTTCTTCGCTCCTTTTTAAATTATTACTCTTTACATCTGGCACCCAGTTGTCCTCCTCCCTGTCTTTGCCCCCTCAGCTGCATCTCTTTGTGTGGGTTTTTCTGTGCCTTTGGATTTATTATCTGCCCAGTACGTGAGAATTAGGAGAAAAGGCAGGCCTTGTCTGGCCAATTGAACAATATCCTGCATTGTTGCCCTCCATGATGAATGGTTGCCTGAGAATGAAATAAAAAAAAAAAAATCAAGTTGCTATGGTAAGGAGGTTATGTTACATTTATCCACTTATATGACAGCCAACAGACCTTCGAAATACTGCTTCTTTTTTGGGGGGGGGTTGTGTTACGCTGCAAAATAAATTCGTGGTCCGAATGAGCCCCCCTTCTATGCACTGTAAATAATAGTCTGACTGTACTGTGCTCATACGAATGAAAAAGGCCCCTGTTTGGGGAAGGAGGTGGAAAGAGGAACCAGGCTACCAGGGCTAATGAGAAAGTTCCATGTCAGTAGGTGCACTGTAAACCTGTATCCTGGGACTGTGTCTCACCCAGGCATACAGTGGTGTTCTGACTGCAGCTCAGGGCTCTTTCTCAGGGCATATTTGTGAGGCCTGTGGACCGCAGACCTGGCAAAGAAGCAGATCTGGGTTCAGTAAGGCTGGAGAGACATGGACAACAGACACAGATAACAAACACATGGCACAGGTGACAGACACAGACAATAGACACAGACAGACAGACAGACAGACAGAGAGACACTGATACCCTACACAGACACAGGCAGACACAGACACTAGTGCCCAGCACAGACAGGAAAACATACGCTGGAGCCAAAGCATATGGCCAGACACAGGCCCGCATCCAGCATTGTTCCTGTGTCTGTTTTCTCTCCCACTGCAATCTGGAATCTGGTATTCTGGGGCGTGTCTGAACAGTAAGGGGCTGAAGGTGTGGGACATGCTGTCCTGCAAACTTGTGCGCTTTCCAGGGCGGCCGGACAGCTTCCTGCTGGTGTGGCGTATGAAGAGTGGGTGTTCAGTGGGATGTGTCACAGGCAAGGTGTGCTGTGGGATGTGTTGTATTGTGCCACAGTTACTCTGCTCTGCTATGTGTGGACAGAAGAAAAAATTACTCACATATAGGTCTCTTTCTCCCCCTGGAACGTGGGGATCGAATGGCCGGTGTGTTTCATAAGCCAGATTGCATTATGGCTTTTTTAATTTTACAGATGCTTTTGTTTGTATAGGTAAGAAAATGACTAAAAGGAATGACTTGGGTGTCTGTGGGCTGGGAGAGAAATCATCCTCTATATCTTCATCATTCATCTTTTAACACCTGCTTTGAAAATTCATATCAAAAGCCTCTGACCATCATTGTACAGAAAGCCACAAAGGAAGGCCTTCAAAGGAATCTGTATGCAACTCGATCACTATTGTGTCATTAAATGACCATTTCATTTGCTGTAAAGTGATGAGTGACTGGGAATATAAAACAGATTTTCTCCCTACATTTTATTCCAAAAAGAACCACTAATTTTTCATTCTCATTCTTTGTGTTTGAGATACCTTCTGAAGTTCCTATTCTGTTTAAACAAAATGAAGTGCAGGTTAATGCCTTTAAAGTACATATCTTCTGATGCTTATATTTCTACCCAGGTCTGTCTGGCTGATGTAAGCTTGGAATATGCATAACATACATACACAAAGCCTAAATGGCAAAATACATTGTTTATGTTATTGCAACCTCTGTTAATTTAAAGAACTAATTTAAATTGATATGGAGAATGTGTAGCTTTTATCCCCTGACTGTTTTCATTATTGGATACTTAGCAATCACAAGGAATGTTGGCAAGACTGCATTCTCTTCAGATGTTAAAATGAGCAACCTCGGGGTAAGGTACATATGAATTAAGGAATTACTGGGTAGCGTTCCTTTGGAACAGCGCCCCTGCAGTGGTAGTGCGAAGTAACGTGGCGCAAATTGTCAGTTGTAAGTTGGCATTGTGTGTATGCACTGATGGTGAATATATGAGTTGTTCTTATGAATAACTTGATGAAAATGTTTTTTTTTTCTTGAGATACCTGTACTTTGAGTGGCAAAATTAGTTTTGCAAGTGTGTATTTACTTGTTTGTGGAGAATGTACAATTTCTGCATCTAAATATGTGTTTTTGTTTGAATTCCCTATATACTATGACTATGGTATAGACTTATAGACTGTGACTATGGATTATGTCTATTGTCTTTGATTGTGAGGATTGCCATCCTGATTCCAGCAAGCAATGGGAAATTCATAGTTTAGAGTGTAGGATGAGACAGCTAAATTTCAAGGTGTGATAACATCAACGCCCAAGGGGGCATGTTGTTTTTTTACAGGTAATAGCAGACCTCTCAGGACCTATCAGCACTCTTTTTTGGAGGAGGATGTTTTACCATATGCAGCTGAGGACAAACTCCTGTGCTGTGCAGTCAGAGCTGAAGAGAGATTGAAAATGTTCCTACCATTTATTCAAGACAACTCCTTTGTTTATGTGTGGGATTTAAGTGCCTCACAGTGGTTTTGGATGTATCTGATGTTAGCATGCATTCAAATCAAATCAAATTTACTCAACATACTGTAGTGCTCTTAACAAAATTGATGGTGAATGGCATTGCGGGCTTGCCAATAGGTTGCTTTCCTTTCTTGTCTGGAAGTTTGTGTGAAAAGAGGTTATTCTTAGCAAGGCTTGCATTGCATTGGCATTTTCACTGCACACATACATACAGATACACACACACGCACACAGACACACAGACACACACACACACACACACACACACACACACACAGTTTTTAACAAACTTCCATTGTTGTTTGTAGGATTGGGTTGGGGAAATAAAGACATCAAATATTGCATCACTGCCTTGATAGTGGTGAAACTGAAGGATGAAGTTGATGGTTAGTCTTGTTGTCAGTGGTATGACTCTTGGTCACCAGATCTCAACCCAATTAAACACTTACTGGAGATTCTGGAGTGATGCCTGAGACAGTGTTTTCCACCACCATCAGCAAAATACCAACTAATGGAATTTCTCGTGGAAGAATGGTGTCTCGTCCCTCCAATAGAGTTCCAGACACTCATAGAATCTATGCCAAGGCACATTGGAGCTGTTCTGGCAGCTCGATTAATGCCCGATTAAGACACTTTATGTCTTTACTTTGGTGTTTCCTTTATTTTGGTAGTTACTTGCACATTCTATTGGAATTTATTTTATCCATTGTTATTTGGAACACTTGATTTGAAAACAATAGAACAGACTAAGTTATCAAAAAATCTTGTGCACATAGTTCAATATCCCTTGGTTTACTGTTTATTAAAATCAGAAGACTTAATTAAGTCTCATCACATTTCATAGATAATGTTTTGGTATAAATATTTGACTCTGAAAGATGTATCAGTCCTACTTAAATCAAAATATAGGGGAACCGCAGGATTTAAAGCCTTTGGCTGCTTGAGTGGGCAGCTTTGGTTTTTCTCCAAAGAGAAAACTTCAGTGATTTCAAAAGTCGTGCTTTAGTAGTTGTTTAAAATGCTGTAAGACGATGTCATGAATGTCCCCTGCGGCGCATGCCTGTAGCTAGGCTGCATGGTTGCGATGTATAGGCTCTGACCCGTGTGTTCCCTTTTGCCCTGCCAGGACAGTGACGGGGAACCATGTGCAGCCCCCTCAGTCCCAAGCTGCAGCAGGGGCCCGGCCTCACTGACGTGCATGTGTACAGCCAGTGGCTGGCCAGCAGACACGAGGCCAGCCTGCTGCCCATGAAGGAGGACCTGGCGCTGTGGCTCACCAACATGCTGGGTAAGGACTGAGTGAAGGAGCTAATGAATGAACACTGTCACCATAGTGAACACTGTGTGCAGAGTCTTGCTTTGGTTACTGGATTCCTTATTGATCAGATCAGCCCTGACTCAGGCGGACAGGTGCCGGGGGTTGAATGCCTGCCTGTATGTTTGACTGTATGGGACACTGCAGTCAAACATACAACAATATACTCAAACAATATATAGTTCTTTTCCCCAGTACCCCCAGTGTGGCACTAGCTGCAGAATGGGTTGCAAAATCTGCAATGTGCTAATTTTTAAACACTGTCTACTAACCAAAGCTATAGCGTTACAATGCAATGATGTAAGACCCAGAGGGACAATGTTTTTGTACCCATAAGATGGTTATGATGATGGCCATGTTTCCAGCCTCCATCATCGTTAGCAGCACATTTCATGCTACAGGAATGGCTGGGTCGTCGCCTCCAACAGCAACAACTGAGATGAGAATTACAGCTCATGTCTAGGAAGCTGTGCAGATCAACCTCAAACAGTTGACCGAGTTGTCATGCCAGTGATACGGAAAATTCTGATCAAATGAGTAAGCACGTTCTTCTGTTCTTTCCGAGCTCTGTCAGTCGGACTGGCGAATGATTACTGACTAATACTGAACATACTCCTGCTCTTCTCAGAGTGGGATTGGAGAACATGTAAGGGCAAGAATGAGCTGTGCCAATCCAATATGTTTTTTTTTTAAATATAGGTACCTTAATGCCTTATTTGTCTACTTTTTCTCAGAAAGCATACAGAGAGGCTTGGCCAATGTTATGCTGATAAATATGGTTCTCTGGAGCTGTGATTGGAGACAACCATCGCACTGTAGAAGTTCCATTGTGAGCCAAAATTTTATGCTTCCCAGAATGTCCTTATTGGAACAAGACAGGAGACTGGTTAAAAAATAGAATTCCCATTGAGTGAGGATTGGTATCACCTTTTTCCACAAACTGCACACAGGCAGTTTGTGGAAAAACTGCATGTAAGACTGGGCCACAGGAAGCAGTTTTTTACGCATCGAGGCATGTGTTGATGTGGAACTGCACGCCTTCTGGCGTTTATCTTTAGTAGGAGTGCTGAATTCCAAACGGAGGTCGTGGCGAGTTTTTCTTCGTTTTTCTTCCTCTCCGCAGGCCCCTCGGAAAGGTCATGCATGTCTTGTTTGCTGACTTTCACTGTATCAGCTAATGCACTCACTTGCCTCATGTTGTGGCAAGTGCAATTCTTCACTTCGCATTTCTCGCACAAGCAGTTCTGACAGTGTCATATTGTCCTTTCAGTCTGACTACACAGCCGCACTGGCCGTATACAGTACAGTGCAGCGCCTATGCCTGAATAAATAGCCTGAATAAATAGTGCTCTCAAATTCTCTCAGTACTGCATGAAATATACTTTGCAAGCCATAAAGAAGGTGACCTCTCCAAACTTCACATTGAAAGTTACGTTCCTGCATCGTAGAAGCAATAGTCCCATCTCCAGATCATTCCAGATTCAAATATATGTTTAATACAATATTAAATATATGAATACAAATACATGATTATATATGAAATATACAATTTCATATATAATCAAGTTATCTGAACAACAGCATTTCAGAGTTTTGTGCATTGAACTTTTCTTCCATCTGGGAGTTATCCCACATTCAGGAGTCAAGCAGAAATTAAACCAGTGTCATAAAAAATCAACAACATGAAAACACAAGAGAGAGTCTGTAACCATGGACCATGGCAACCCAACAGCTGTGCAGTAGGTTTTCTGCTCTAGAAGAGATAGATCTGAACATAAAAAGACCTTTTCATGCAAAATTATATTTACAGAACTTGAGGCTCCAGTCTTTTCAAATGGAGCTTTCAAATTAGCATTCAGCATTAGGTGCCACATCGTTCTGCTTTTGGAACATTCATTTTCCTGCTGCTACCAGTACAGATTTAAATTACAAAAGGATTAAAGAATAAAGAAACCTGAAATAAGTGAACAACAGCAATAATAAAGGAGAAGGGATGACGAATCAATTAAAGGAATATATTTGGGGGTGACTATAAATCAGTATAATTAATCAATCAAATGTAATTTTCAACCAACAAAGGTATTATCACAGAGCATTTAACACACATTATGTGAAAATGTTATAAGAGGTATTATAAAGTAGAGAGTGACTGTAAAATTATAACACAAAACAAATTACTGAGGGGGGTTATCTCTTGAACTCTTTGCAGTCATTCAAACCAAGCTTAAATCTAGTCAGGCAATCATCCATAGCAACGTATGCAGGATCTTAAAACTAACTTGAAGTTTGACTGGCTGTTTGTGTAAAATCACATCCTGTCACTTATGAATTAAGTTTTTTTTTCCAGTCTGAAAAAAATGATTCCACCTTGATTCAAATCTCATTTACTGTAGGCCTGAATGTGCTAGAAAGATTTAACAGTATGATTCTAAATAGAAATGGTCATGCAGTGGTTGATGTTTAGATGCTGTCATCACATTGACAGACTGTGGCATTAAATAAATGGGATCTGAACAGCAAAGTGACAAAAACAAAAACAAACAAACAAAAAAATCTTATGCATCATGTTAACTTCATTTGAAATTAACAGAGGATGATGTAGTAATTAGCTAGGTTGCAATGTGTGCAGATGTCTCCTATCCACAGTGAATTGCAAACAATGTAGAATTTTTATTCATAAAATGAACATTCTGCAGGTGTCTTTCAACGGTGGTACCATTGGGCTGCACGAGTTGCTACATTACTGGACAGAGCACACATCCATTTACTATCCTTCAGATGACATATTAAACCGTGGTCCTGTGATCATTAACGGCCATTCCATGGCATCTTGCCATCTTACAGCTGATGGACTATGCCAACCCTTGAGCTGTATAGCTTACTGTTAACTGTATTTTGCCAGTAAGTTGCCATTGTGCTTTTTCCCCATTATAAGATCCACTTGATCTTCTTATATCTATTTAAGAAAATCTACTGCTCCATAGGTCTAGAAGTATTTCCCTTTCCTTCCTTGCCCTCCCTTTAACCCCTCTCCTCACCAGTAATCTTTCGGTATTTACTATGCCTTTGAAGGTTTGACATGCACGTGCACTTTGCTCAATTTAACAAGCTGAAATTAAATTTACTTTATCAAATTAATCTTAAACAGGTGCCCTGAAACTGAGTTAGCCAGCTGATGTGAGTTTGGCTGGTTTTCAGAAGCTGAGATTTAACGGATGCAAACAAGTCTCTTTATCATCAGTTATTTGGAGCAGATACAAGAAATCCACTGTGGCCTTCCATAACACAATGTAGGAACACTGTTTGTCCTTCCATGCAGCAGGGGCAATGGTCTTTGCAGGGGTCCAGACCAAAGCACGCTCATTATGTTGATCATTAAATTTCCTTGTGAAATGTAGTAATGGGGGTGTTAATTTTAACACTAGAAGTGTTGCAGCTGATGAGTTAGTACATCTGACACAAGGTTCACAGCATGGAGTTTTCTCCTATGCAGAATGTGACTAAGACTACACATCATTTTCCTTTGCGTTTAGTATTTTTTGTTTCTTGTCTGCTGCAATTGTTCACAAACAGTAGTTTGCAACTGATGATGCCTTATTAGGCTTAATGGCCTAAGCTTTTTACTAAACTTCTGTTCTGTCAGAAAACATATTTGATCCTATTAAGATTACAAGTGCTTCAGAGTTCAAACAATGACTGCATATCTTATTTCAGTTAGCCACATTTTGTAGGGTATCTGAACATATTCTCTTTCTGGGACAGAGGATGAGGAATGACTCTACATTCAGGATCATTTTTTAGAGGAGGTGAGGTAGAGACCAACAGAGAGAGAGGTAGTGGTAGAGAGATAGAGAGGTCGAGAGAATGGGGATGAGAGAACAGGAAGAAATAAGAGGTGAAACTAAGAAAGGTGATTTTTAAAGCATTGTATGTGCTTTATCCTCCCGGCATTTGCTAAGAATATGAATCCCTCTTTTTTGGGTGAACTATATTATGGAACTGTAACTGGACACAAACACAAAAGCAGGATAACATGAATTCCCATAGACTAGTGCATGGCTGACACACATGACTTTCACATGTAAGATATTGTATCCAACTTGCATATCACATTTAAAGAGCCCTTGAGGACTTCTCCACCTGACACAATGCATAGCTTAAAGGGTCAGTTAAGCAAAACCAAATGCATTTTAAAGTTGCTGCTCAGCTTACAGTTTATTGGTTAGACAAATGACATGCACCAATCCATCTGGGAAAGCTATCACTTTCATTTTTATGATGTAAAAAGGATACATTACACATCATTACACCCCTCCAGCAAATTAGAAGTAAAGGGACATTTTATTTCAGTGTCCCTGCAACACGTCAGTGTTTGTACAATCTCATTAAGCCTCTGCAAGGCATATTCAAGTGGCTGTCCTGGACCAATACTGAGATGCCATTATGTTCAGGGATGCCAAAAATTTCCTTTGAAATGGAAAGTGATACCTTCATCTGCCTGATTTCTTCATCTGTCAGCCAGACAATTCATGCAAAGTTCATGCCCCTTCCTTATTCACCATCTCCAGTATTCAAACAAGTGTGGGTGTTCCTGTTGTTTTAGTGTCAGGTCTCCTCCATAGAAATCTAACAGCCTTGCTAGCCATTGAGGTTGTGGTGAGCTGATGCCAGAAGAAAATGAATGCTTCTGCTAAAACTAATGTTGATCAAGTGTGGCCTTTGCTGTCACAGATAAACCTTAAGAACCCCTTCGATGAATGGATTTGCATGATGGACCATGAGAGGTATAATACCAGTTTCCACACAAACCAGACAAATATTTTATTAAATAATTATAGGCTCAAACTACACTGGGGTTCATTTGCTTTTTATGTGACCACATACCATGTTATTCTAACATATTCTAAACACATTTGACAAGATGATTGTGTTTATGTTGCTAGAGCCCAACCTTATGTGTTATTTTCTACACCTTCTTACTCTTTTTCTTTCCTACAGTAACAGTCAAGGGTGCATAGGTCACCAGAGTGATATTGTGGACCTCTACAAATTAATTGATAAGGTAAAAGTGCCCTTTGATATAAGACTGGTGTGGGCAAATGAGTTTAATGACCACTATTCAAAAAAGGCATGTGTTCTTCTTGAACTTGAACTTTTCTTGAAAAAAAAAAACATTAAACAAAATGAAATAACTTGCATTTAAAATGCCATGCTAACATGTTAACGATATTGGAATATAATTTTGTTAAGTACTTAAATGGAAGACTCCCTCAAATGTGCAATCCAGTCGAGCCGAGTCCACTACTCAATGGAATATCTGGCACTGCTGGTCTAAATTAAGGCAGTGCAAGTAAGGCATCAAGTTGATTTGTCAGATGGATATAAGAGATGACGTTAAGAGTAATAGAGATAAAATAATTCCTTCTTAGGGCTGTGATACAGTATCAATCAGCTCTGGCCTGACCAGTGCTGATGGGTACTGGAAGAGGAAGAGGGAGAAGGGATATTGCATTGGGTGGGAGGAGCTTGAGGTTGCAGTGGGGAGGATTTGTATGCTGTAAGAGGAGAGGACTGTGAGTTGTAAGATAAAGCTGCTGGATGCTGCTGGCAGGGGATATTCAGCTGTATAAATGGATAAATCGTAACCTATGTAAGTCGCTCTGGATAAGAGCAGTGGGTAAATGACAATGCTGTAATGAAATGTCATGATAGACAGTAGCCACTGGAAGGAGGAGCTGGGTGCTTATTAGCCTTTCACACCAAAGGATGATTTAACGGATTCACTTTAAGAATGTACAGTGACATTCCATATCTCCCTTGCAGTTGCCACGTGACTCTTTACCTTCAGAATGAGCACCTGACTTTCAAATTCTGTTGTTTCCTTTGCTGATTTCCACCCTAGCAGGGTGGGAATCCTTCCACTTGTCTCAAACATAAGCCGACACACCCGTGCCGAAATTGTGCGAAATGCATAAGCCTGGAGTGAAAGAACAATGTGACAATCACCCCTGCCAAGAATGAACTGTCACAAGTAATCTTTAGACTGGGAGTTATGTTAGAAGGAAAGACCTGACTGCTGTAGGGAGAACAAGCTGTGGAACTCCCTGAGGTTGGGGGAGCTGGGTTGCCCAAGGTCCTGTAGGAGATAATTTGTAGATAATTTTGACAGCACATCCTTCTTCAGTCCTCTTGCTAAGTAAATAATAATACTAATCATAATAAATTACTATATGGTGTTGATTTATATTCTTCATTTTTGATATATTTTTCAGCTGATTATTTATTTATTGTAATTAATTCATTAGCAACTGTCTTCAGCTGGGGCAAGTTACAATATTAGACATCTTAAACAAAAAGCACAATATATAGAGAAAAACAACTAGATATTACTCAATGACTATAAATACAATAATAAATTCAGTAATACAATCATATCATAGACAAATACAAAGGATCAAGCTGAAAGCCAAAATGTATTATCTGCATTGGGACAAAATTATCATAGAATTAAAAACCATTGAATAAAAATAAGTTTAGCTGCTGTGGTGATTCTGTGGTGCCACTGGGATGGTTAAGATTAGATTTGTGCCCCAGTCTGTTCATACCAAGCACATAAAACAGTAAGCATTCCTTCAGGATGATGTCACTTTCCTGGTCACAATGCAGATATATGGGGGTAATGGACCTGCCAGGCATGGCTTCTCTTTGAGAGGTATATTTCTAGAGCTGTGGTCCCACCCCATTGTGTATCCATCCCCTTTACATGGTAATCCTAATGGTCTCCCTCCCCAGTTTCTCCTGGTATTTATTTCTAAATTTCGGAAATGTCAGGCATTTTACATTTATATTTATTCATTTGGCTGACTGTCTTAACCCAGGGGATGCACTAGAAGTGCATTCAATAGGGTTAGGCAATTAGCTGCACAGATATGGAATCATTAGGACCATCCTTAAAATGTAGAGTCATTGTGGAAAGCACTGCCAGTAAAGCTATTCAGGCAGTGATGCAATTCATATAGTCATGAAATAATCTCAGCAGACCAAGCCAAATATTTACCCTTGAATTATGGGTAATAATTTGATTAGGCTTTATATTTTTTTATTATTTTTTAAAATAAGGCCTTATTTACATAACAATTTCACATGCAAGCATTGCTCTAAATGTGTAGCCAATTTGAAAAGGATGTAGGAAACTACAACTGCTCCAGCCCTGATGGACCTAGGCTACCTGTCATTCTTAAGACTTGTTCAGCGGCATTTATATTGAAAGATGTTGCCTGTTGCTGACAGCTTTATGACAAGGTACACTGCATATGGAGTGGATGAGACTTTGGGACTTGGAAGGACGAAAGAGGGACAGCTTGTATTTTCCCTGGCTGGTTTTGAGTCAGAATCAAGTACTGGAAGAGGGTTGACTGTTGAGGATTGGGGGTTGGGGGGGTGGAGAGGGGCGTCCTTACTTTCCCAGACACCAAGGGCTTTTTCCCGATCTCCCACATTCCCGTCTCCTCCTTCAGAACACAACTGCCACATTTGGAAGTCATTAAATTCCCCCTGCCGCCCCCCCCAAAGCAAAGAGAAATAATAGAAGAGGGGGAAAAAATCCCCCAAGGTTTTTTTCTCAGTCCCCACCCCTTGACACCCCCGCTACCAGAGTGATCTAACTGAGAAGGCATGGCTGTCTGGAAGCCAGTCAGCCCGGGAGGGCCTGCGTTAATGACTGCCGTATTTGCAGCCCAGCACAGAGGGGTCGTCAGTAATTACTGCGCAAAAGTCAGCTGCTTCCTGCTCCCTCAGCGTGTGTTTTATTTATTTACTTTTTGTTGTTGCTCCTCTTCATCAAAGTAACATGTTACTTTTTATCTGCTGTGATTTCCTCCCCCGAGTTATCGGAAATTTCCACATCTGCATCCCTGTGGCGGGTGACGCTCGGCGGTGATCTCCAGCAGTCGTTGGGCCCCCTCACCAGATATCGCTGCCAGCTGCCCGCATTTCTCCACTCGCCGGGGTCTGCTGGCTGTTGACCCGTCTGTGTGTTCAAAAACCTAGGTTACAATGCATAATGTTTTCTGAGACCTGGGGAGATCAGGCGGCTTATAGATGTTGAGCAAGTGTTCCGCTCTGTGATGCAGTTTTGTCCTGTCTTCAGACCAAGCACTGGATCACAACTTCCACAACAATCCATTCAGATAAAATAAAAGATTCAAATAAAATTATCCCAGGGGATATATTAAAATGATCCTGGACAAGGACAATACCTTTAACAGCAATTTATATTTTGTGTATATACTCTGCTCCCTGAATTAAGTGTTTGTAACACTGGGTTTTCACTAAGGATGCATATGTAAAACCTTTGATGTGTTCTCTTACTGTCTATGAGTTGGCTGCCACCATTGTCATTGACATTGAAGTGCAGTGCCAGATTGTGGATTCTGGCACTGCACTACAATGATAATGTCAACTCGTAGACAACACATCCCTTCTGAGAATGTTTCCCCCAAGACCCATGTGGACCCCTTCCCAAACATATTGTACATTCCACTTCCTGCTCTGCACAGCTATAGGATACAAATGTTATATAGAAAACCATTGTCCTTGTGTTCTTGTATTAGGCCAGTCACATCATCCTGCTGTCTTACTTCAGCATACAATGTCTACTGTAACTACCATGTTTCTGTTAATGGAATTTTATTATTAGTGGTTGCACTATTATAAGAATTATGTTTGGCATTTTGACACAATTCAGCATCTTTATTTATGATTTTTGGGACTGCTGAGTTCTTGCCTGAGTAACTCAGTCTCAAGGTGCTCGTGTTGAGCTTAGGTTGAGCCCTATGGCCCTGGCTTGAAACTGCCCATGTTATTTGCCAACAGTGACCAGTAGTCTGCAGTGGTGGAACAAATTGGCTGTATTCCACTGGGGATAGGGGTGGGTACATTGACCAGGGTCTCTTTGTTTCACTGCACTCTTGCAATCTGTGATTCATCAGCATGCCAGTGTATCAGAAAATTGCATTTGTCTCACTTCAGCTCTGCTACACGCGTGTAAGGGCTGTCGCAGTGAGATGAGCTTAATGCACAATTAGTGATTCCAAAAACAGGGTGGGGTAATGCAAAAAAAAACATACAACTGTATGGAAACGTAGTACTGTATGGAATGACACCTGATATTATGTACAATAGGTAAAATGATACTATAGCAGAGTGCTGTACTGAATAGAATTTGGTTAGTTTATATATTGATTAATTGGTGGATTGATTGGTTAACTCCCTGTGCAGGCCAAGAGATCACAGCCGAGACCTTTATGGACCGTCTGGACAATGGCTTCCTGCTGTGCCAGCTGGCTGAGACCCTGCAGGAGAAGTTCAAGGAGAGCAGTGCGGAGCTGCCCCGCTCTGGAAAGGTACGGGCAAGCGTGCACACAGACTGAGAGGGAGCAAGAGGCGGGCCAAGGGCCGCAGCACCACAGATGCACCACACTGGCTTACCACTAACCCTGTCATGTAGCAGCTGGGATTTCTTGGTTTTTCTCAGGCCGGGGTTTGTACTTGAGGCCTTTGGGAAAAAAATGAGCTGTGGGATTAGCTGGTGGGTTTTGATTGGCTTGGATCCCTTAAACCCACCTGTGAGGTGGTTTTCTCTGGATGACATGAGATTAATTATGCACTGCTTTGAAAAAAAAAGCACATATACATATTTGGCAAAGAAATCATGTATGTTAAGTGCAATCTGAAAAGAATGTCTGTTGTTTCCATGGGGACTTCGACAGAATAAAAAAACAGGACTGTCCAGATATAGGATGGGGGAACAGTCTCAGAGATTCCTAGTATCACTCTGGGTTTATTTTAATTCTCTCCTTTTTGTGATTACAAAGGAATCTGAAACCTAGACAAAACAGCAGCCTGTCAGACTGATGACCTCACCCAGCTCAACATTTTTTTCCCTTGGCGTTGTCTCAGGAACAACCCCTCCCTTGACCCCTCCCACTGCACACATCTGCAGCAGTCTGTCAGTCTGCGCAGCCACAAGACTGGCATATAGCTAATCTTTTACAGTACTTGTTGCTAGAGAGCTGCAATCCTGCAACTGATAAATCCTCATTAAAGAGAGCTTGGTGGTAGCAGCTTTTATAAAACATTCCTATTGCAATGGTCAGTTTAATGAAGCATCCTTCTGTATATTGGCCAGATACAGTGTAAAGTAAAGCTTATGTAAGACAAGACAAGACATTTTGACAAGACTGTTTGACAGTGACAGTTCAGATATAACTCCAGTGACTCCCACAATCGTAACGGTCATGATGGCTAGCTCAAAGTTCTTTTTGATGTGTGTAAAACTGCATTATCTAACATGATGTCCTAAACAGAGGTACACAGAGGACATAGCTGCTTCCTATCCAAGAATTACTGCAGTTTCAGGGCTAGACAGGGTTATATAACAAGTTGTACACAGATTCTGACTCAATTCTACTCATTATAGCTGCCCAGCTCAAGGAAAGGTTAAACCGTTGCTTTTAGTCTGTGGAACCAATCAAGTAATTCTTTTACTGTGGGCTCTCCCTTGTCATGGAATGGCAGAGACTGCAAATGAAAGAACAGGCTATCCCCATGCAGTGGCCTCTATCATGACTGGTGCCCCACACTACTTGCCGCTCCAGGCAGGAGAAATTAGGAAGGTAAAGCAAAAAAATGCTGTCCCTGCAGTTTTATATGTGCCACACTAATGACGGAAAATTATGGTAAACTTCAAAAAAAGGCCCAGAGTCCAGCTGAGAAATGCATTAAAACCCCTTTTTGGTGCAGTATAAAATGATAGATTGCTTGTTTTGGCCAGGCCCCAGTTACAGTAGGTGCTGCTATAATGAGGTTGTCACGCCCTCTTTGGCAGACCAGACATTTTTAGACGTTCTTATTGGTGGGAAAGGAAACGCAAACCTTTCTCTCCTTGCTCTTAATTAGGTCTCTGTGGTTCAAAAAACACAATGTGCAGGGCTCCCATGTGGCACAGTCTGCAAAGGTGCTTCTTTCTGAGTGCAGACTGAGCTCTACAGCCCACGTTTACACCTGGCTGAGTCACCTTACCATGACCAGGGGCCCACACTGGTGGAATAAATTGGCTTTGTTCCTCTTGGATAGGGGTGGATGTGTCAGCCAGGGCTCCCTTGTTGCACCACTCTCAGCACCCTGTGACATATTTGGGTGCCTTAAAGTTGCTGGGGACATGCCCCTATCCTCTGTTTGTCTGCTTCCTGGTTCACTGTGGGACTTCAAGTGTGGAAAAAATGTTGCAGTAGAAGTGCAAATGTATGGGAGGATTGCATTTGCTATGCCCAGCATTCCTGTGTGAGTCGAGAGATTGTTACTTAGCAATGAGCCTAATATCCAGTTGGAGAATGCAAATGTTGGGGGAAAGGGGGAAGGCAAAAAGAATAACTAAAAAAAATTACACTGTAGATAAGAAAACAGAGATAAACTCCCTTTTCCTTCATAAATATTAAAAATTAATCATGAATACATGCAGATATGAAAAGGCTGGGCTCTCCAGATGTTTTTTGTTGCCCAAGAGTATATAGCTGATGTTTCGCTTTTGAATGTGCACTCGTTTGGTCCCTTGTCCTCACTGTGTGGAGATCTTGTGCTGACATTCAGTTCGGCATTTCTTCCCAGGGGACCTCACGAGAACACCCATAAAGACTTAACCTAATTGAGGTAAATGTCCATTTAAATGGTTTAGTGCCAACCAAGGGACTATTCTTCTGGGAAAAAGGGGTCTGTTTGTGTGTACGCTGAGGAAAAATGCCTTGGCCAGCAGTTGTCGGGGGAACTCATTTTCTCACCTTTGGTTTGACCCATGTCCTAAATTTAATTAGCTGATCAGGTTCATGCGAACTCAGACTGACTCATAATTTTTGGAAACAAACTTGGCGAAAAAAGGCTTCAGTAGCAGCCAGTGAATGGGCCATGCTGGCAATGCTGGATAGCATAGTGTTACTTATTTACACATTCAGAAAATGAGGGAACTAACCAGAGCTTTTTTGCCTGCCAACTAGTGCATACATGCAGCAGGAATGGTTACTGTTTTTTTTCCTCTGGAGGTGGTGGTAAAACCCCTTGATGTTTCCATTGTTCTTATTTTTTCCATTAAAACCATGATACAATGGTTCTCTGCCTCTTACAAGTTACAGTAGTGAATGTTATATATCAATGCCATGGTGCATTAGTGAGTTGCTAATGGTCCTTCTTCTCATCCTAGTATGAACAGAGCAGCACTGTCAACACACATAGAGAGCAGGAGCTTGAAAAGAGAGCTATTGATGCATGAGCCTGGGGAGAGGCAAATCTGAATGCATTTTCCCAATGCAGCACTGAGACACAGATAATGACTGGAGAAAGATGCATCAGGTTTTCATTTTGTTTAGTGGATAGCGGGAGAGGGATTTTGAAGACTTGCAATCACCGTTTTAATAGAAGAGAATAGAAAGGAAGCCATATAATTCTGTTAACTTTGGGGCTCAAGGGCTTTCATGAGGCTATCCCGTGATGGACAGTATTCATTATACCTTTTCATATTCCCTGCCGCTTAATCCTATTTTAAGCATCAGTGAAATGTTTCTGAGTGCAAATGGTACCTGGATCCATACACATACAAAAATCTTTACCCCATTCCTCAATAAGAAGCTAGTATGAACATAAAAATAAATACTTCAAGCATTAGAAATGGCCGTCTACAAGAAACACCTGGTGGTTTGCTTCTGTGAGCTTTTACTGCTCTGAATGCCTGATCCAACCCATGAAATATTGACCTTCTGATGGTACCATCTGTTAGCCTCTCAGTCCTCTGCTATCCTAATCCTGGGCTGGCTAACAACAGTGCTGAAATGCAACACGCTGAACACAGCCCCCGGTTAGATACAGGTGTTATTTGCACTTTGATATTTATTTGTATCCTGTAATGCTGAGTAGCAATTGAATGCAGTTCCAGCACTTTGCTGATTTCTTGCTTTATTGTTTGGACAGACTAAAAAAAAAACTTGTTTTGAAGTGAAATGTCGTGTGTTCCAGAACTTACTTACTTACATTAACAGCAGGCGAAATTGATGATCTTAAAAAGCAGGTCAATTGACCTCACTATTTTCACATCTGACAGTTTTATGAGTGGATTTGAGGGTCACAAAAGGCTGGCCGTACAAAAGAGCAGGCACTGCCAGCCAGTGGTGCTGGGTGGTTCTTGGCCGAGCTAATCCGACCGTTGAATAAGTGCGTTTGCAGCCAGTCGGGGGTTAATTTAATGTGGGGAAGGAGGGAGCCCAGAAAAAGCAGCGGAGAAAGGAGAAATCTCGACACGAGGCTGGATTTTTCCAACATGACATCAGTGCACCTTCCTCCCTGCTCAGACTCTCACATCCTGTATAAAACCACGGAAAGCCACATAAATCTGCCGGATCAGATTTGTTGGGGGGGCTGGGGGGGTGGCAGTACTAATCGTGCAATTCGATCCCGGATCAGCCCAGGCTTGGCTGGGTTGGAACCACCCCACTCCCCATCAGATGACGTGCTCCTGGCGTCCCCCCACACTGAAACCCAATCGCTCCCAGCATCGACGGTATCGATCTCTGACTGGGAAAGGGGCCTTCTCTCCCTGATCCCGGGATGAAACTGGAGACTAACAGATGGGGAAGAAATCTGTGCAGACTCAGAGTGCTGTGGGGGTGTTATTGTGATATATTAGGGGGGGTTCACATCTTCAGATCAGAATGGGGAATAATGGTTAGTAGTCCCAGGTCTTATGCCAAGTGCTATAAAAGGGTATATTCCAGACCGGTTTGGAGCTCTGTATAATCCCATGACTCTGGAGAGTGGAGATGTGACTCGTCAGAAAATTGTTCTCTCGATGGCTTTGAAGAAGCAAAGGGAAAAGCTGAAAACAAGCAAGAATATTTGATTTTACAGGTTTCTCTGTGAACTCACCTATTATGAGCATGAATCATAATGTTTAATTTGGCTGGAGCTGAATAAATGAAGTGCAATGAGCTGCAAATAATAAGTAGTTAGCCTCTAAATAACCCATAAGGGCAATAACTCATTGTATTCATTCAAGGGAAATATTTCCACACAAACTGCCAATGCCAAACACAGGTCTATTACAAAGGAGATAAACTGTCATGTACTTTGGCCACTGTGGTAGACATACGTTTTCACAACAATTCATTACTGATGATGTCAGCATCATGTATGTAAAATGGTGGTTTCTGGGGGTTGTGATGGCATACTGTCTAACACTGGATACTTGACTGCCATTTATTTTGTCTACATTTTACTTTCTTAACTGACATTGATGAATTTGTTACATTGATGTCATGATGCTACATGCTGTCTCCATCTAGCCCCTCCCGAGCCGGAGAATCCCTTGCCGGGCCAGTGCCCCATCTGGTTCCTTCTTCGCCCGCGACAACACCGCTAACTTCCTGTCCTGGTGTCGCGAGGTGGGGGTGGGAGAAACCTGCCTTTTTGAGTCTGAGGATCTGGGTAAGAATCTATTTTCATCTGCCCCTTTACCTTAATTGGCAGTTTAGTACCTTTCTCTCTGAATGTGTGCACTGCCGTCTTAATATATAATATACGATAATATAATAGTCTTGTTCAAAATCCCTACAGCTCTTGTTGAACAAAGGCTGTATGTCAAAGGTTTCATCATTCAAATGCTGAAAAATACCGTCTGTGCTGTTGTTTTGGGGTAACAATTTCCAATAAGTTGTCTTGAAACACAACAGCATTGGTGACTTAGTGTTGACTGTCGTCTTTTTCTTGCCTATCCTTAACCCTTACACTAATCTAACATTGTTGTTAAAGATATGCTGCTAAATATCCGTAATAATGCAAATCTTTAAAAGCTGCAAAAATTACATCTGTAGCAAAGACTAGAAGCACACTGCAGATGAAGATGAGGTTACTGGTTTATTGGTACACAATACAATAGTTACATTAATTTTTGTCAAAACATGCAACTTTTAAATATATAAAAATACATTTCACTGTTTAGAAATATATGTATATAGTCTAACTACTTGCAATACAGTCTACAGTCTCACACATTGCAAGTCCAAGTCTGTACAGTGTCATTAGTTTACACTGACTGGAAGTCAACAGCAGTGAAGCGCTATTGACTTCATTACACCAGGGAACAGTGATTTACATTAGCAAAAGTCCCCTAGTTGCATTGACTATCAGCACCCTCTCAGTGTGCCACCCCTTTTATTGTATAGTATGTGTATATATCAGTATACGTGTCTCTGAAAAACCAGAAAAATATTTCCGTACAGTTTTTTCTATTTCAGTGTGTGCCAGTCTGTTAGAAAACAAGCTGTCAACCCTACTGTTCAATTTATTCTCTGTCCAATATCTCTGGACATCTCTGGACATGTGTGTGGTTGCCTTCCACTGTGCACTGTTTGTCAGTCAATTTTTGGGATGTATAAATTAACAAGAGATCCTTTCAGCTGCAACACAGCCCTAGAAAACTAACTGAAGCAAACACATGCTGGAGGACAACAAGAATTGGAGCACAGGCCTTTGAAGAGTTCAGAGGAAAAGGCAATTTGGCAGGGTTTCGCTGCAGCTTGCAAAAAGATGGGGTTTCAGTTTCACTGTATAAAGAACCCTTTTCTGAAACTCTCTTCCTCCACAGCTATCGGCCTTCCCGGGAGAAAGGCACAGATTGTTGACTTGCGATGGGTCAGAGAGGCGCAGAGACACAAAAGTGTCCCTTTTATCTGTTTGAATGGCCTGTTTGTGCTCTGTGAGGAATCAGCACCCTTTTTCTTCACCCCCCTTACCCTCCATCTGAAAGAATCTGTAACAATACTGCCAGACCCCTACTCTCTATCTTGAGAGAGGTTGTTTGTTGTTTGGATGATAGTGATACATTGATCCCCTGAACCTATCTAGTCTATGATTTGTTCTGACCTGATTTCACACTGTTGTCCCTAGTTTGTCCACACAGTATCCTGGACAAAGGGAGCACACCAGGTCCTGAGAGACAGAGAGAGAAGGGAATGAGGGTCTGAGAAAGTAGGACATCTGAGTAGGACCTGTGCCCATTCCCACTGAATTGAGTGGGAGTTTTCTGCCCCTTTTGCTAGGGCTGCATGTAGTACAAAGTTAGTGCTGTTCTTTGGTGGCAGGTTATATTACACCCTCTTTATCCTTTTGGCATGAGGGGTGGAGTAACATGAGAGACTTTGTTTTGTATTTTGATATACAGTATCAGTAACTGTACAGTATCACACAGTACTGTGTGTGTGTGCTTGTGTGTGTGTGTGTGTGTGTGTGTGTGTGTTTGTGTGTGTGTGTGAACACAGAGGCATGAATATTGGCTGCCTTTCACTCAGCCACTGTTGAAATGTTTTGAATTGTATTGTATTATGAACAGAATTGTTACAAGGCCTATACAGTATAACATACCTTGGTTGCCTTTGTAGTTATGGAGCAATACAACAAGGCAACTGGAGTGCCTCCATCTCTCACATGTGATTTATGTGAGTGGTGTTTTCAGAGGTAGAGAGAGCGCTCATGTCTCTCGCGAAGTTGAGACAATTGGTGGTGATTTCATACTGCTTTTAACCCAGGCCAGCTGGCATCCTGATGTTTTTTTTCCCGTGTTGTAAACTGATTTGCGTCTTTGTAAGCCCACCTGAGCTTCACGACCAGCTGGAATGGCTTGCGGTGGAGATAAAATTTTCAAGGGGAAAAGGGCAGGACGATAACATGCCTGTTTTTCTCTCTTTCCTATCTCCTCCCCTGTCAAGTTTTTTATACGAGCGGTGGTTTAAAAGCAAAGCACAGCAGCAGGTGCATCTGCCCTGGATTTGGAGAGGAGAACATGAGCCAAGAGGTGGACCCACTCTCTTCTCTGCATGGTTTGCTGTGTCCATTTCTCACCCACCTTCACCATGTCCTGCCCTGTGCCATGGGAATCCTAGTTTGTGGTGTGAGGACATTTTGTGGTTTGTAGTCGTGACTCCATGTTTCATTCCCATAGCTCAATAGAGCTGCAGCGTTCCATCTAGGCCATTTTCCTGTTTGTCCTTGGAATTCATACACTGTTATGGATGTTAAATCAACCCTTAGTTGGTGTCTGATTAAAGTAAATGTTTCATCCCTCTGCTTATCATAAATTCAGTATTTAGTGCAGGGTTGTGCCACAAAAATTATTGCGAAGCGTGTATGTAAAAGAAGTAGAGTACAGTACTATAGCTGTGCTTTAAGGACTATTTGTAAAATGATGAATTAGGCATTCTGAAAAAAAACAGACATGAAATCTGTCAGTCAGTCAACATATTTTTATTCCAGTTAAAATGGAAGGGTTTAGTTTGATACTAATATTAATAGTGAAGAAATGTTTTTGGAAAGGGGTAATAAATTACCACGAGTAATTCCCCAACATTTTAAATGTTATCCCGTTGTGATTTGCACAAGTATAAGAAACTGACTTCAATCATCAGCGTGTCATTTGTCCTAAAATCTGCATTGCAGTTGGCCCAAAGTGTTGCAGCCGTGCATGCAAAATGACTGAGTAGAAATACAGCCGCAAAAACCTGGCCATGCTGTTGTTTTGTGAATTTAACATGTGGTGAAGGTTGTATAACGCTGTATTGCCCTGGGAAAGGGTGTTTTGCCATGAGAATGTTTGAAGTGCATGGAACTGTAATCATCT
The DNA here is from genome assembly GCA_019176425.1 of Megalops atlanticus. NCBI lineage: Eukaryota > Metazoa > Chordata > Actinopteri > Elopiformes > Megalopidae > Megalops > Megalops atlanticus. The sequence goes on along the minus strand of CM032885.1, from coordinate 25,469,407 downwards.
TCCAGTATGTGTAATACTGTCTCTTGAATTGAAATTAAATGTTCATGTTCCTCAAAAAACATTTGATTGGTTTGCTATACCTTTGCTCTTGTAATTCTGACAATATTCAAATCCCTCTTCTATAATTCAAAACCAATGCAGTTATTGTTGAATATGGACCAGATTAATAATTTTCACCAATATATCTATTTGTTGATTGAAATCTTTCTACCTGATTTTGGTTAATATGCTGAACATTGTCTATGCAACAGTAATATCTTTGGATGAGACATAATTATCACATTATCATGCTGATTGCAGACCATCTTTGCCACCCCAGATCCTTTTTAAAAGGTGCATGAAGCATGTGTTTATTTCTCAGGAGACAATTCAGCTTCCAAAAGGAGGTGGGTTCAACTTCAAAGGCAGCAGTCTGTGGGAAAATGAAAAAAGACCCTCAAAACCCGGGCATAGGAACTGTGCATTTTGGTTTGCATTTTTCACAAAGCCATTTTACCACATCCTGTCTGGCCAGCTCTTTGTTCATTTCATGTCTCATACCTTGCTCTGTGTGAATGTTACAGATATACATGGTTCACTCTCACTGTTGCTTTGCACTTCCTGAAGTTCTAGTTTATTTGTGTTTATTGTCCAGATGGTGGCTTTAAAGTTGTGTGCTTTTTGCATTCTAGCTATTCCCTGAACGCTGCTGTGGTGTTGCAATGTGATGATGTTTCTGCAATATTGCAGAAACATTGCAAGAATGTTTTCATGTATTTATATGTATTTATATTCAGCTGTAGTGTTCCCTACACTAATTACATGTGTCTTTCACTCAGTTCTTCACAAGCAGCCGCGGGAGGTGTGCCTCTGTCTCCTGGAACTGGGAAGGATAGCATCCAGGTGAGATTATGTATGCCCACTTTATGTACAATGTCCCTGTAACATCTCAGCAATGTTATAGCGCTTTATCGTGCATAACACTGTAACAACACCTTGCACGAGGCAACTGGCGAAATCTTATGACACTGGTCTAGAGCAGGTTTGAACTCCTGAAGAATTTCATAGCCTACCCTGGCATTGGCTCCGTGAGGAAGACAATTGATCAGTAAGTGTTCTCAGGTGACTACTGAGGATTACATTCTCATACAGATTTCTGTGTCCTGACAGGCATTTAGTCAAACTGAAATCTTCAGTTTTGTCTGCTGTTTCACCCAGCCTCTATAGCAATGAACAAAACTTGCAAAAACCATGCTGGTGACATTTACAGTCAAAGCCAAGAAGCCTGTTGGAGATTAAACAACTGTCCCCAGGATCAGGTTTACGGTAATAAGGTGTGACATGCATGTGATTAGTGTCAGTTTATGGTAGTAATAATTCATTGTTGACAGGTGATGGACTGTAAATGTCCATTTGAAGAGAATTAAATCAAATTAGTGCTACAGTGAAAACCTATTAACTGCAAGGGAAATGCAGTGTAGTAATTGAAGGTCTAAAGGGCACCAGGTTTAACCCAGAGTGAGTTTTTTGTCTTCACCTGTCTCACTGAAATGCCTCCTCCAAACTTTTGATTCACACTTCATCTTGTTTGTTTTCAGTTTGTTGGTCGGGATGTGTACAGCTTGTACAGAAGCTAATGCTGATTTTCAGCATTGATGCCCCCATATTTTCTTATTCGTTTTTATTTTCTATTTTAACTTTAAACTAAAACACCCTTTCAGGCATCATTAGACTTAATTTTGAAAGACTGCTGTTGGCATGACACATAGGGCTAGGATTTAAAAGCCTTAATGTACAGGCACCTGGCAGCTAACTGGGGTATAGTTCAGAGTAGAAATTTCCACCCACTCCAGTAACCAATGAAATGGCAGCATTCATAAAATTCTGCCAAGTAGTAACAATGATAAGAATATCTGACTGCTCCTACTCAAATGAGTGAATATTCTGGGTAATACATAGTGCAGTACACTCATAACAAAAAATATATGAAAAGGATGATTGGCATCATTCTGCATCATTTTTGTCACTCAGCTCTACAGATGTTGCAAAGGTCCACTGGGTTTTCCTACCTGAGGACCCTGCATTGGCACAAGCAACGTGCAGCCTCAGGACTGTGCATTATGGCCTCCTGTTTCCACAGTGTATTTTGAACTTGTCAATCATACTCTTGGCCAGTTCAGTCTGTCTGCCGGGCCTGCTCTCTTATATCTCCCTCCATGGGTCAGAAAGCATGTTGCCTCTTGTTTGCCACTGTTACTGCTGTGAACTCAATGACACACATTGCAAGAAGTTAGACAGGCTCAATCTTTCATTTCGTATTTTTGCTATTCCAGTCGCCTTATCAGTCACCTTGACTGTAAAGTCTTTTCCTCAGTGTTGGATAGTGCACAGTGCCAGCAGAACACCTCAGAATCTTTATCCCCATCTCCAAAAGATTATATAAACTCAGCACTGGGCCGGTGGTGAGGGCTGGTGTTTGACCTTTCATGTCTGGGTGGTTGGACAGCTAAGCACTCAGGTGGAAAAAAAAAATAGCGAGGACATGAACATTTATATTGTCTGGCAAATCTACCAGAGAACCCTGGGTGGACTCACTTGGGCTCCAGGTCTGCCAAGCTTCAAGTCCACACAGGTATGCTAGATGGAGCTGATCAACATAAAGCGTCTTTATGATGACAAATCAATTTATATCAGCTTTGCCCTAAAGGACAGTATTGAGGGAGATGAGTTGTGTGTTATGAGTTGAGATGAGTGTGTTACAGAATAATAAATACAAGTTCAGGCATACCATAACCTGTACTTATACTAGAGATGTGCATTTCAGATAATTTGATATACTGTGGCTTCTAACATGGAAAATTTGAACAATGCAATCCTGGCATTTTTCCTTAAGCAGTGCATGAACCCAGTTCTTTCTATGTAAATAATGCGTTGCTGTCATCTGCAAGTATTCTGTAAGTAATCTGCATTTACTCATATTTTCAGGCAGGAATGATGATAATTGATTATATTCTTTTATGAAGAATTCCATGTTCTCCTTCATGAATGTTAATGAGAAATTAAGAAAGAATTCCGAATTTTTCCTCATTTGCTATTAATTAATAAGCATTCAAATACTGATTCAATTATTTTTAACCTGGTTGAACTTTCAAATTTTCTTATCTTTGATCTCATTCCCAACCTATACATGCGATGTTCGGCTGTTGCTGGGCTACCGCATTGTCTTCATCGTTTTCTCATGCTTGTTTTATTATTTCAGCAACAGGCATGAGATGAAATATTGTGATTTTGAATTTTGTGAAATCAGAAAATGATTAAATTAAATGTTTTGTGATCCCCACAACATGCCAGGAAATCAAATTATCACATAATGAGTTTAAAACTGGATGGATTTAATTTGAATCCATCCATATGTTTGCAACATGTTTGCAACATATTGCAACATATCCATATATTGAATCCATATGTTTGCAACATATTTACAGGCTAGCTAGGGAATCCAGGAGCACCATTTAGTGGCAAAGTTACTAACAAGTTATGTATCGGAACAAGCTAGCAGTTTTATGTAATCAATGCAATTTATTAATTTCATCCAGGAGCACCATTTAGCGGCAAAGTTACTAACAAGTTATGTATCGGAACAAGCTAGCAGTTTTATGTAATCAATGCAATTTATTAATTTCAGTCGCTTTTCTTACTTACTAGCTAAGTACAGTTCAGCCAGTTATAGATCTGTGTGATAAAATGATATGGCACTCAAACCCATGGAACATCATGAATATTGGCATGGATAGGCATGTGATAGGCCTATATGAAGACAGCAAAAGAAGAAAGAAGAGAAAGTATTTCCCAGGAGAATACTGTTTTGTGATAATTTCTTATTGCTGATAACAAGTCATCAAACATTCTCTCAACACAATCACTAAACACGTTGCATCTGGCGTTCATCCTGACATTAACAGGACAAGCCTTCACTGACTTGTTCAAATTAGTTGATATTCGTGTATAAATGTTAGATGTAACTGACAATTGTGGCATTTATACTAGCTGGGGCTGGGTTATAAAAGAGCAATAAACAGAATTGTTGGTATTCTCTGAGATGCTGAGGGCATGTTTGTTCCTCTTTCCTGCGATCCACTTTCATGAACTACATCCTTCCATGTGGATTTGTGTAACTGTCCTATAAGGAATGTTCTGCAGTGGTGTTGTGCCAGTGTTCCTGAACATAGTAATACGGTTCGCTGGTCCATCGGTAAACCCCCTTCCCCGTGAGAAATAACACACGCAGGTGGGAGATCACAGGAAACGAGAAGCACCATTTCACTGGCTTGCTTTTTGGAGGGAACACAGATTCCTTACATTCCTAGGAGGCCAGAGAATACAGATGAAATGCTAACTTTTTTCATAGCTTTCAATAAGAAATCCAAGAAAGTATTACTTTTCAGTGTTACTTTCATAACATACTTTGTGTTCAATCTTTTAGAAAAACTGAGAATTTGTAGTAAATGAAACTGGTGCAATTTGTTATCCAGAGTTAGGGCAGACAGCTTTGTCCTAATTGAAATTCCACTTCACTTCAGTAATGCTGTTAAATTTTTTGTTATGAGCTTAATGCTATTTTGCTGATGCCTAAATTGTAAAAAAGAAGTGGCATATAAGAATTTAAAAAGGACATTTGCTGTTCAGTGTGAGGCAGTGATTGTTTTGCTCTTATATTGAATTCCAAGTTAACTTTGTCTATTTTAAGTTAAAAGTTTTAGAAACTTTTAACTTACAATTTTAAACTTTTAGAAGATCTACACACCTGAGCAGTGTTTGCAGATGCCTGCAAATAAGGCTTGACTACATATATGAAAGAGACACAGCAACAGTGCCAATCAGTGCCATCCACTCTTTTGAAAGGTTAAGGTCAAAGAAAGATTTTAGTTCATCCTCAACTGACATCATGTTAGCATAGTTGTCTTATATGCTAGCATTTCATTTGTTGTGTTTCCCACCAATATTCATATTTTCATCTCTGTAGTTATCTTCTTACCCTAAATCTATTTTTCATGAGCACCTCTCATGGTTTTGTACTATATAAGCTCTCTGGTACTGCTGTGGTTAAGGGCAGTGTATTGATCAACTGATTGATGAATTGACTTAACCAAACATTTGGATGGACCACAGGTATAGGCAGTGTAAGAGGGAACAGCTAGGAGCGTTTGAATTAGGAATATTTACATAATGGAGACAATACAGTGTGCTCAGTGGAAGGGTTGACAGACATAAATGGAGCTAATAAAAATGATCACACAAAACAAAACAAAAATAGCTTGAATTATAAATGAAATTTTATTGAAATTATTATTGTGGAAGAAAGCAGGGTTTCGTAATATGAATGCGCTTCTCGCTGGGATTAGGGACCACTTATAGTGGAATGAGAATGCTCTTTATAATCATTGAAACTCCTTTATTTTTGTGGAAGGAGAATGTGATTGCCCCCCCTTCCCGTTTCCTTCAGGTACAAAGTGGAGCCGCCGGGTCTGATCACGCTGGAGAAGGAAATTGAGCAGGAGGAGAAAACACCTGAGCCCCCGCCCTCTCCTGTGTCCCCGTCACCCACCAAGTCGTCCAGCAAAAAGAGCACTGGGAAACTGCTGGATGATGCAGTGAGTGTGCCTGATGTAGCCCCCCTCTGCCACTCATATGCTGTAGCCCAGCCAGGAGCTTTCAGAAAAGAAATGAAGTTCAAAGAAGGGGGGGGGGCACATAGCTCATATGTCAATGGAGCATTGGTTTATTTTGCTTTGAATTTTTCTGGCAAGCCTACAAACAGGAACCTGAATGTGTGTTTTCACAACTGGCTGGGATTCATACAGGCCCCATTTTAATGTGTTTGAATGTTAGTTGAACATTTTTAATAGAAATATACAGATGACGAAAAACATGAACGAATAGAATGGTTACCTGTTTCATACACGAGAGCTATCTTTAGGTCTTATATTCTCACAGTTCCTCTAGGTTTTCAGTCCATTTTCCAAAGGGGGGCCACATGTGAGGACCCGAAAATGTCAGGTGGCCTGCACCCACACCTCTTAATGCACCTGTAAAAATTTCAAGTTTCACAAAGTTTTCCAACATAACAGTGTTGCTGTTTCATGCAAGATTGTCTTTTCATATAAGTTCTTTTGTTGACCAACCCTCTGCATTACTGTATATGAAATGAATCTCAGCACTGTGCTGATAAGGTTGCAAGCTGACATGTCAGCAACATTGCAGTTTGTGGGTGCATGCCATTGAAGAGTTTGTAGTCTTGCTGGTTGGAGAACTGGTCTCTTTACCTTGTTAAAGGTTCTGCTGCATTGCAGGTGAAGCACATCGCTGAAGACCCTCCCTGCAAGTGTCCTAACAAATTCTGTGTGGAGAGGCAGTCCCAGGGCCGGTACCGGGTTGGGGAGAAGATCCTTTTTATAAGGGTATGTTCAGCTCCCACTCAGATAATACACCACATTCTCTCATTATTTCTGTAACATTGTTGCAATGTACTCACTATTTTCATTATAATTCTCATATTTCAATAATTTGTATGTGGATATGTAGATATTGGTTGCTTCTTGCTTTTGGCTAGCTCACTTCTGTAATCCAGAATGTTTACTCATTTCTTGGTTAAAATGAAATTATGCACATTGCAGATCAACAAGAGATAAAGTACAATGTGCTACACGTCTCCCTGCATGTGCACAAACCCACCATTATACACATACATGCATGTGCATACACACAAACACACGCAACATGTGCACACACACACATGCATGCACACAGAGGAGTACATTCCAAGATTCAGCAGTCTGGTGATACTCGGATGTCCTGTGTAAGGACAGTCACTGAAACTGGCAGAAACTCAATAGTTGCAATGTGACAATTAGTGGCTAATTGAGCTCAAACCCTTCCAATCTCATGCAAGAGTGCCATGTCCCCAGAGGATCTCCTAGAATGAGCGGTCTCGATAGAATGCCTAGTCTTCAAAGTAACATGATGACAGTCAGTGAAGTTGACATGGTAAAAGTCATAAAATGTGGAAGTCATCACTGTAACATATGATGCTATTTTCTGATGTTACCATACTGTCAGGTCAATGTGACGTGGTAAAAACATCACTGACAGCACAATAATGTTATGTCAGGTCAAGCCAGAGGAAATCCTGTCAAGGTGACCTCAGAAGACTGTTATGGAAACTGTACTATGATGTCATCAACATGATATGAAGACTTCACTGATCTTGAATTTTTAATATTAAGATAATTGTGCTACAGTATTGTGGCATAACTGATGTTAAGTGATGAAACCACCAGCATCAATCTCACATGTGAACATTGTTTACCATACATACTGTCAATGTTCTGACAACCTTGAACAGGCATATCAGGCGTAGGGGGTTGATAATATTGACATTTGTGGCAATCCTTATATGTCATATAATGTAATCTTTCAGGAACAATGGGAGAGCACTGCTGACACTTCCTTTCCTCTATCAAGTGTCTTTGATGACTTTGTTAGCTGTAGAGTTATGAATCATTAATAGAACCTGAAGTGGAACAGAACTGTCTGTTCATATAGGAAAAAAAAACCAAAAAGTCACGTCCAAATAATTTCAGAGATTTTATCACTACCTCTTACACATGACCCTATGACAGGCTTAATTTGTTCCGTACAGTTTATTAGCAGTGCATGAATGGACATGTAAAATGGTTTAGAATGCTGTTGTTTTGACTCACTGAGTGTCTCCGTTATATAACTGGATTTTTTTTCCCCTCTGCTTCCAGTATTTCTGGCTAGTATATCCTGCAGCTAATGAGCACAGTTTCTGTTCTTTTAACTTTGGTGTGAAAAGGAAGCGGCCTTTTATAGAAACATCTTGCAGCACAAAGCTTAGCGGCAGATACAGATCACTGAAATATTGCTTGCTCCAAGCAAACTCTCGTGGGATCTCGGTTGCTTAGCAACACACAGCCAGGGTTCACGCCTTTGATGAAAATGAAAATTATTTGAATGCTGCAATGTAAGTTTGCAAATTTCCTTTTCGCAAGCTATTTCAGTCAGAAAAAAACTTAACTATTAGAAGATGTCAGGTCACTTGGATATAGGCACCATTTAAATGAATAAACAGTAATTATGACGATGAAAAAGATTGTGATGATAGTAACTTCAGTTAAAAAAAAAAAAAAAAAAAAAAAAAAAACAGCAACAATCACATAAACAACTTTAGCAACCAAAACAGTAATTATGTTAATAGTAATTATTGAAGACACATGCTCTGGTAAATGATGGTAATGTTGTCAATGTTTATAAGAAGTGAACAAATAGGAGCATCATTGAATTTGTATGAATGCAGGCAGTACTTTAGATTTGAGATGTCCCTCATAAATTCTTCATGGTCTAAAAGGGCATTTAAAAAGCTATTAACACAGTCTTATGTTTTTTCTAGACTGATGCATTAATGTCTTATCTGCTGTAGGAAGCATTTGTGCATGGGCCTGATGGATTAGTGGAGTACTTGTGATACAGACAGCAGTGCAGAAATCCAGATTTTGGTCTTTTTTCCCCACACCTTTGTTTTCTCACTTTCTTTGTTTCTCTCAGTTAGTCCCCTTCTGTCTCTCTCCCATGCTCCCTCTCTCACTCTCTCTCCCTGGTTTCCTTTTTTCACCCTTTACATGTGTTTGTGGCTGGGGCAGAGAGGAGGTTGCCATGGCAGCCAAGGAGGGGAAATTCTTCTGGGATGTCAGGCTGTGATGTCACGTGATAGCCGTGAAGGGAATGGTGTCTGCAACAGGTCTGACTGATGACAAAGTAGCGCACAGGAGGTGAAAAAGACAACTTGCCATTAATTACTGTAATATAAGGTGAAGGAACCTGTTTGATTAAACTAATTTAAAGGGCACTGAATGTTAAGAAAGCATAACCCAAGAAAAGTGAGGGATTATGACCTATTTAACATTTATGAAACAGATTGAAGGGGCAGTCTTCAAAGTGTGTGGTTGGTCCATTGAAACATAGATGTGTGTATATATGTATGTATGTACTGTATGTATGTATATATACACAAATGTGTCAGTAACTTTATTAAGCATGAATCATGCAGGGCTGTGGGAGTAATGTCATGTCTGTGTTAAGGCTAACTGGTGACTTGGACAAAACCACTATGTTGCCTAATTAATTCCATTGAACTACACTCACTTAACCGCAGTTGATTCTCTCCCTCAACACTTGTGCTAGTAATAGCACTGTATGATTCAGCCTTCTCTTGAATGACACAGCAAGCAAACTATAATTGTATTCCTTTCATTTGTAACTTTGGGATTTGGAGCCAACATCTATTTGTCAATTTAATTAGTGAATTACTTAGATTAATGTACTGTAAATATGCAAACCTACACTTGCCATTATTCCTTAATTGCTGCACTGACCAAGTGTATGAGTGATGAATTTTTCTGTGTCACTGTTGCCATCTAATGGTAGATTGCTGTAACTGCACCATATTTTCTTGTGTTTGACTTGACAGTCAAACATTAAAGGGCTGTTACATTCCAAAGTAAATACAGTTACTATATAATAATATAATACATGTTGATTACAAAATAATGGTATTTATCCTTTTATCTCTGGAATGTGTTCCTGAGAAGTCTGTTAAGGTACTCTTGTCACAAACCACTGTCCACAAACCGCTGTCTTAAAGTTCTCAAAACTAGAAGAGCACGTCTCTACATATGCACTGTCAATGGTGCCATTCAGCCCAGAGGTAGAATATATAAATTTTACCTATGAATGATTCTTGTGCAGGAAACACAGAAGTTGAATTTGATTTATGCCAGTGTAAACGATGCATTGAGAATGTGATTTATATAGTGCATAGAGTGAATAATGTTTATGTAATGCTTGAGACAGTGCATTATGCAGACCAACATTGATTGGTTGGTTATTTTATCCCAACCCAACATAATTACTTTTTGGCACAACACAAACACAAGGTCCTCATTTTTGCTCGATGTATCATAAGACTATAAGACTTAATTATTCACCCAGACTAAAGATGGAGAGCGGGATGAACATGATTGCATGTGAATCGTAAACCACTTTTTGCATCAAAGCAATTTGCACCAATTTCTCTTTGAAGCACATGGCACTGAGTCGAGGACAAGAGACCAATGGTAGTTCCTTTCCAATAAGTCATATATAAGTGAATATGACCTTACTGAATGTGAACCAATATGCTTTAGCATGGCATGATTCAACACAGAATCCTGTGAGGAGCTTGGCTCTGACTGATGTTTCCCCTCTTCCGTTCAGGGTTTGGAGATGGATTCAGTCAAAGGTACTGACGTGACAAGCTATAAATCTCCCTCGTGTTTTTCAATGAGAAATGGCACTACACTGTGTAGAGGTGAACACTGCATTATACTGTAAATGCTTGAGGCTATTTGGCTGAAATGATGTAAACGTCCCGTGATCAGCAGAGGAGCAGCTGGTATGAGTAAGAGCCTTTTTTGGATGGAACATATCTGTTTCCTGCTTAAAAACCTGGGAATGTTGGAAGTATCTTATTGGTTTTTCTAAAGGGAACATGCTTCCATGCCTTTAGTATACCATAATCAAGGACTTCATATGTGACATTTTGTGTGAGATATGCCTCTTGCATAAACTTGATTCAGGGTAGGATGATTGTATACCAATAATCAAGATAAGGTAAATCGTATCAAAATTATTATTATTATTATTATTATTATTATTATTATTTTGAATTGCCCCTTTAATGTATAGTAACAACGTTATTCTAGAAAGCTCAGATCCATGACGTCTAATGGGTGTAGTGCTTTATTCCTTCAAAAAAGTAACAACATAAAGTCTCGAATTGTTTTGTATTTCGGTACCCTATTATGTCCACTGAGGCCAAATGACATCCCAAGCCTCTGCACCTACCATACGGAAAACGTAAATCAGACAGTGGGAGTGCCCTTTTAGGCGAGCCAAACGACGCACAGGCGTTGACTTGATAAAACTGGAATGCCACATCTGCAAGACAGGGTTGCGAGAAAATATTTTCAAAATAAATAAATGTCTTTATCATCAGCCTTTATTAAAAAAAACGCATCCGAGTTTCTTTTTTCCAACCGTCTTTCAGCGTTGCTCAGCAACCAAGGACGAATGAGTAGGAACTCCGAGCAGCGCTGAGCGGTGCTCCGTGAGGGGCGCAGCGCTCTCCCCTTTTGTCGCGAATAAATAGAATCCCAAGGATACCTTTCACGAGCTCGGAACGCGGCTCGCTATTTGTTTGAGACACGCGAGCGGGTCACGCAATTTCGTCAGGTCAAAGGAGCGCGCGCACCTGTGTCTCGCTCGCGCTCATGTTCGTCTGCAAGCATTCTCGCCGTGGGCCTGTAATTAAAAACATCTCCTTATGCATCATTTCTCATCCTCTTGTGTCTTTAAGTCTCCAAGTTTTTTCCCCCAGTTCATATGATTGGGTGCTCTCTCTTTATTAAAAGTTTATTATTTTCCGGATGTCTCTATTGAAAACTGTTAAGGAAACGTCCTCTTTATTCTATTCTCTATAAGTTTCCATAGTTGATAGAAAATCTATTTGTAGTTAGTGACATTAGGCACATGAAAGAAATAGACATGGCAGGATACCCTGGAGTGCTAATTAGCAACTGATTGACAGAAAATCATTTCAGAAATAGCTGACTACAGACGGTACTCATTAAAGATATTAATGAACTCAATCGGGTTCTTGATTACATACAGGGAAATAAATCAGAACTGAAGCATACCTACTTGGAAAGATCAGAACAGAGAAATAAATGAGGACCATAACAGAAGTAATAGAAATGATACAAAGTTGAAGAATAGCTTTTCTGGACTTAGATTCTGCTATAGTTGACCAAGCACAAAAGTGTCAGAGAGCAGCATGAATTTTTAAAAGAATAATTAGTGGTGTCCAAAGACAATTCAAAAACACTTTAAGCAGTAGCTCATAAATATATTTTATATTTTTAAATTTCTAGAAAACTTATGATCAGAGTGAATATGGGGTGCTATAATATCTTTAGCACATTGATCTGTCACGTTAATAGGTGTCAGCAACTGTTTCTTCTATGCTTTTAGTCTTCAACAATAAAAACAGTGTAGGTGATCTGTGAAAGCCTGTGAGAAAATCAGTCTCCACCTGCTGAATTATCAGTCAGCAGCCTGAAAACTACCAATGCTCCTGTCGTGCTCCTTGTTAGCCATCAGTCGAAGCCCTGATTCATTAGTGCTGACACATGCTGCTCTGCTCCTTTCACCACAGTGAAAAGGGCACTACCTGTTCATGCATCCTCCAAACTGATAATAGCCACTCGTTGGGCATTTCCAGGGAAAAGGCCATAGAATCCATGCAAAGTAGTGTTGAGGTCCCAGATTCATTCCGCGCTGGCTTCTAACAAAGCAGGCTCTATTGATTTTGATCGCAAAGACATTAACAGTGTGATTAAATTGGGTTGCACATTAAATAAGGGCCCGTTATAGCATTCATCCCCCCTCTTGCATTTTATAATCATCTCAGCTCTCAAAGGACTGCAGGGTTTGTCACTTGGAAATGGAGGCTTAGTGAGCAGAGCCAATTAGGAGGTAAGAAATAAAACAAGAGAGAATGGATTTTTTTCATTATTGGGGGATGACAGTGCAGGGGGTGAGGGGGCATGCTTTATTCATCATTTGCAAATATCCTGTTATAATCATTATCTAAGATGTCTTTTTTTCTTATTTTTGTTTTGCTGAACCAAGGATAGTTATAAAGATGTATCTATGAAGTGCTGCAATTAAATAACAGCAGTTTGATCCAATAATTTTCCTCTTACACACCATTTTAACAGGATACCAGTACATGCTGTGTGACAAACAGTAGTTTTCAATCCTTTTTGTGGCCTACTGTAATAGCATTGGCCAATGCACTGCTCATGAAACACATAGAATGAGCAAAAGTACAAAAATAATAAAATAATTTACTTTCAAACACAACACAAACCACAGACATTTGAGCACAGCCACAATCAGACCAACTTCTGAATTATGTGACTCCTTACTCCAGCCACACACCTGTTTTGAATCTCCTGATTAAGGAAGGCATGACTCGTTAGCCAATTGCTGGCTTACACACACACACACACACTCACACAAACACACACATTCACAATTACAAAGACAATGGCAATCACAACGAACCTGTTTGCAATGCGAAGCTGGTGGAATTTCATCTGACTGTTGTTAATGTGGTAAATGGAAGAGACAATTAAGGATCCCCTAACTTGCATATTTACACAAATACAAGATAGAGGACATTGCTAGCAAGCATTTTATAAGTGTTTAGGGGACAGGTGAAGGCTCCCCTTTGAAACTACATAATTATATTTTTCATTTTTGTGTATCGTGTGTAATGGTCTCTTGTACATTGTCTACAGCTGTGCAGCTAAAATTGCTCAGCAGGGACAATATAGATTCGATTGATGACAATCATTAGATTGTAATTTTACGTAGTGAAGTGATACATGAAAAGTTTGTCTTGGTCCTTGGGGTAAGGAAGCTTAATTTCATTAGAATTTGACAATTTCTTTTCCAAAAACACCTTACACTGCTCTCTGCATTGTAAGTATGATGTATTTAAAGGCAGTAACTATGTTGAGGTTTAATAGTTTTGTCTTGCAGATGAGCTCAATACTTCCTTCTGTCATTTTTCATGTAGGATCAATTACTATATGAAAGAAGCAATGCCCCATTTTAACCACAAGACAGGAACTGAACAATAGGAGGGGATCGATCAAAGGCCATGAATAAATCTGTCAGTATTTTTTTCCAAGTACATCCTTTGCCTTTGAGCAGAAAGGTGCTGAATCAATTTAGTTTATAATAAAGATATCACCAAGATGATGAGTTTGTACTTCAAAGAAGAGATAACTTTCTTTCCACCCACCTTGCCTTTGTCTTCCCAATGTTTAACTCAAGTGTGTGTCAAAATGATCTTTGATTTTTGGTTCTTCTGTCTACACTATGAAATTATTTAACAATGTTTGATGGCAAATAATGTGTTACCTGAAAGAAAAATATGCCTGCATGTTTTCTGTCATTCATATAAAGTTCTGCAAGAGTGTTTCACAAAGTCCATCAATTACTCAAATTACTCTTTCTAAATGACAATATCTAAAGATCTAAATATTATTGTCTTTCAACCATACAATCTATTAACAATCTTACACAAGTCTCTTAGCAGGTACGTCTTCTGTTTACTTATGATTTCATCACATTGTGGCCTTTTGGACTTGAGTGGCACACTGGCACATGTGCAGACATTGCTTACAGTAAAATAAAATTAGTTTCATAGCCCTGCACTGGAAGAAAACCGCAATATCACTGGGGTCTGGGGGGTTTAGTGGACTTGAATACTCTATAACATAATTGCTGATGCACCCTAGAGCAAGGTGTCATTCTCAGATATGTTGACAATACAGCAAGATCTAGGCCCAGTGCAGTGAAAGGTTTTAAGCCCTGCAGACCACAACAAACCATAAGGTGGGTGCCTGCTCAGCAAATAACAGAAGCCATATTGATGCAAAGCCGGCACATGTAGCTATAGCTTATGGTTGAGTTGTGTAAAGTAGCTGTACATATTTGGGGTGTCCTCAGTGTGATGACTATTCATGGCATGGGTGTAGAAGCAGTTCATAGTATGGCTTCACAGAGAGTCACCAGGTACTATTGGTGTGACTCAGCTTTGAACTGAACCCAGGAAATAAATGACAAATCCAGTAACTGTGACAAGCATTTTGTCTCCCTAACCTTTATGTGTGTGTGTGTGTGTGTTATGTATTATTAGAGATGCAGGCCTTTTATTCAGGCCTATTTTGACTGGTTGGACCCATTTGGGCCTAATTGGGCTCATTTACTTGAAAACGGGCCCATTTGTGTCTGGTGGCACATCTGGCATAGAAATGAGCCGTGGATTGACATGTCTTAATCAGAATGCAGGGCCCCATTGGGTTGCTTCTGATTAATGACTCAGCACAGATGGTCCAGTCTCCATAAACAACAATCTTTCTGCTGGTTTTCAGAGACCCATTCAGCAGTGCCTCTGAATGTGTGTTGGATGGAAACACAGGCACTGTACATTGACCTGGCGAAGGACCTGTGAGAAGTAAATACAGTAAATGACTGCTACTGTAATATTTTTCTTAGCAAAGCTTGGTCTCCGCTCCGCTCATAGTTTTGATGGCATTCTCCAGAGTTATTCAGATCAGGTCACTTCAGCCCCCCCGGAAAATCATTGGGCAGTCAAACATCAGCAGGAAAACCTGACTATTGACAACAGCCAGAGGGTGTAGGCTTATAAAGACAGGCTCAGACCTGTCCTTCAGGACATAGCCGCTGAGATTTAGGCTGGGAGGAGGGGCATTAGTGCCATTGAGGGTAGAGAAATGAGTTGGGGAAATGAGCCTGGAGGACCTTTGGACCTCAGCACAGCACTGCAATATGTAGCGGGCTTGTGGGAGGCTGCCAATCTGCCCTCAGGCCTCAAGGTAGTTAATGCCTTCACCTGGGCACATTGGAGAGGGAAGCTGTCATTGTTTGGGCCCGGCTCCCAGCTGGGCCAAGGAGCGTGATTGAAAACCCCTTTCTGTGGAAAGCCCATTATGTTCCCAGTCACAGAGCCAGGGGGTATACGTCCTTCATTGGCAACACTGACCCGCTAATGTCCCTTCAGATTGATCCTTATAAGAGGCTTATAAATGTTTGATGATATTACATGGCTGGAGGGTGAGACGGCTTCATTCTGCAGAACTGAAAAGGGGGAAAACCGTCTGCCATGTTGCTTCCTCTCTTTCCTGGCTCTTTCACTCCTGCAGTTTTAATATTGTGGGGAGGGGTCCATGTAAATTCTCTGGTCCACGAGAGCATGTGGGTGAGGAATACTTTGCCTCAACACATTCACAGATTTGCTTTTCGCTTTCACTGTTTCAGCTCGATAAGCAAAGGCTGCCATTGATTGTAGGGTGCTTGTGTGCAGACACCTCATCTTTAACATTCTCACGAAGAGCGGATGAGATGAATCAATATCCAGCTCACGGAGACAACGGGAGAATCCCCTAGCAGGCGCTCTGCAGGAGGAGACGAGCAGAATACAAATGCTCGGATTTACTCTTGGCGGGAGGGGGTGTTGATGTCAGGAAGACCCTTGCAGCCAGCGTGGGTAGAAGCATGCTGGGATTGCAGAGGGGGGGTGCAGCATGCATATTTCGTTGGCTATCACTAACAGATTCTAATCTCTGACGGCTCTCATCTCTTTGTCGGAGTTAATGTAAAGGAAACAGTTTGTCTTTTATGCTGGGACAGGGCGAGATTCATTGTGGGACTTGAGCTTGGTACACCTAAACAAATGAACCATGTTTTTGTGTTCTTATAGGTATGAGTCAAAATCATATCTGAAAGCCTGTAGTTATAAGAGCATTCAAACCTCTGTCAGTCTATGCACAGTGTTTTAACTTAAGTATAAGTCCATGTAAACTGGCATAAACAGTTTATCTGGTGACAAGCTCAGCCAAAGCACAAAGACCTGATTTCATCCACACTAAATGATCTGTCAGTCATTTCAATAGACTATATACCTGTCATGTTGAGAACAGCAAAAATTGTCTGGCTCTTCCTATAAAAGAAAGCCCCCCCCTCCTCCCCACAACCTTTTTTTATCTTGTCACACTTGACCCCACCACCAACCCTGACAGTTTAATCTTCTTGTGAACAGCTGTGGCAGATAAGGCTGTAGAAGCTCTGTGGTAATGTAATTGAAATGACCAGGAGCGGGATATTCACACTCCATACAGGAGCAGCCCCCTGAAACATTCAATCAGCCCATTAGCAGTCAGGATGGGGAGGGGGAGGCCCATAAATCTGCTTGTTTTACCAGGGGCCTAATGGCGGCATAATGAAGGGGTTAGCGCTGATAAGGCGGGGGGCTGCTGCTGACAGGAGGACGGATGGCTGTGCAAGGCCTCTTGGGAATGCGGGTGTCTGAGCTGCCAGTTTTGTAAAAATGCGCCAGTGCCTTTATTTATATATTTATTTATGTTCAGGAGCTGTTGCCATGGCACCCAACCGGGGACTGTACCATGCCAGGCAGCAGCAGGTGTAGGGGGACAATTCTGTAGGTGTAGCAGCAGGAGTGCACTGAAAATGGTGAAGTGAAATTATAAGATTCTTAGCATTTTGAATCCAATACCACAGTTGAATGTATCTTGAGTAAACTGGCCCAATGAATGGCTGCTGAGGTTGTTTTAAGGTGCAGAGAACAGCCAGGATTAAATTATTGGTACAATAATTTAGACCATTAGCAAACAACCACTTTGTCCATATGTTTCTGCAATTTATGTGTGTATCTAAGAGTTAACATCATGTGTGTTTATGTGGATGTGTCTACTTGGAGTGTGCGTGAGTGTCAATATCTGTGTTGCATTTGTGCTTGTGTCCACATGTGCGCATGTATAAAACTGAACAATACTCATGACTGCATGAGAACAGGCATGCACATTGTGTGTAGTTGTGTGGTGGATTGTTCCCGTTCTTTTTTGATGTCTTGCACACAGCTGGGGCATAGAAGCAGTTTTCATTTAGCTTGATGAGATCTTAAAGAGGCCGCCTCGTCCTGGCACGAGGCTTTATGGGAGCTGCTGATCAAAGAAAGGCAGGGCTATAAATATTTAATTAGATGGTAATGAGTCCCAAGATGCCCTTATACAGAAAAGGATGGATCAGACAGAGAAGGAAGGGCGGATCTGTTTCTGTGGGAAGCATGTCTGGAAGCCATGGAAGGGAGCTCTGATAACCTTACCACAGGAAACCACACCAAGCATAGTAAACACATGGAGGTACTGGGAAACCATTCAGGTCCAACACAGATAATGAAAAAGACAAGACAACTATTACATTATAAATTCTTAGGGTCCCATTATTTATGGCTGATTTTCAAAATGGTTAAGACAAGAGAAAACAGAACATTTAATTCCATTTTCTGTTCACTGTGGATAGAAGACCTCAAACTAGAGGGCATTTCCTTGTTCTTTACTCCTTTCTAAGTTCATTTCAGCCTTGCTATAGAGTAAATAGTGGGAGGTGGAACAAACCATGGTTGGCTTGACTTGAAGGATGATTTTGTCACTGCTGAAAATGTAGACCTACCATGGTATAGTGAGGCGAATGTCTGTTTTGAGAATGTAAATACCAAGACTGCTAGATATCTACCTGTAGCATGTAAGGTGCTTGAGATTAGCATTGCACAAAGAAACCATTGTGTGCCAGGTACTGTGGCTTGACAAAGGTTCTAGTTGACAATCCTCATCATTGTTGTATGTTAGTTTGTTCTCTCCATGTGTCCAGGATTAGAAATCCCATGCATTTCAGACAAGGCGAGGCCGTAGTTATACTAATACACGAGCCATGTTTGCCTGATTGTTTCTTGCCGCCATTGACCATTGAATGAGCAATAGCTTGACCCAACGCTCAGATAAAATTAAGAGGCTGAAAGAGTTTTACATCATGCAGCACTATTTTATTGTTTTTAATCTTCATGCTTTTGTGTCTTTATCTGTGCTTATACCTATAAAGGTGTATACCTTTGCCATGTGCTGTATTGCCTCGAGTGCCTGCTAAAAGAGGATGATGATGTTAAAACAAAAACAATCATCATCATTATTATCATCCTGAGTGCATGCCTACTTGTGTTCCCTGAGCCTGTGGGTGTCCTCACATACAGCATGCACTTCAAATTCACAGGGAACGGGGATTATCTCATGTCATAGAGGGACATCAGACCACATTTTGTTTTTGTCTTTTTGTGAAGGGAAATGGAAAAGCTATTTATCTTCAAAAAGTAGTCTTCCATTTATATTATGGGCTTTGCTGAGTGGCAGAAAGTGCTTTCCCTTAATTATTCGCAGGAGATCAGTAGCGTCAAAAATAGACTCAGTGATCGAGAGTCATCCAGGGTCATCACAAACATCATCTAAGAGGAGGTGCTGCAAAGTCTATATTATATTGTGTTAATTCAATCATCTGTGACTGTTATCAGCCCATGCTATTGACATAAAGGTAAATTTTACCTATGTCATGTCTGATCTGATGTTCAAGATAAGCAACCTGTATAATAACCAGAATCTAGGACTAGGAGGGGAGTAGTGTGTAATATGAGACAGACTGAAAGAATACTGTAGACTTGGGTGTAAAAAAAATAAAAACTGAGGAGCTTTTGGTAGGATTAGCAAAGTAGTGGGGAAGTGGGGCTTTGTGTAGCCATTTTATTTACATTCTGACTTAGGAAGAAATCTGTAGGACATATAACACTATTCAAATTAACCTTGGTTCCACTAATCCAATTGGAGAGTTTAGGTAGAACCATGGGTCTGCTGTTTCCCTGCTGTGGTCCAGACCTGACCCCAACCCAGCTCTAGTTCATTCATATTCTTGATGCAAGTCTACAGCAAGGACCTGTTGAAGGCCTCCTGTCTTGCTGAGCTGCTGCTATCACTGCAGACAGGGTGGTCAGTGAGGCAGCAGATGGGGTTTCAGCTGATACGGGTGCTGATACGGGACAGAGTTGTCAGGGCCCCTGGCTACACCACACTCATTGGGTGCTGAATCGATAACCACGTTCTCACGCTGTGAAAAAGCGCCCCCGGCGCTGTCCCCATCGCAGATTTTCAGTGGTGATGAACCTCTCCCTGCTTTGATGAATTGGATTTCCTCTTCACTGTGCTCATAGTATAAGCCACAGCATCCTCTGCCCTGTCATACAGCTATGTGTCAGTACCTAAAGGTTACCAGGGACAGAGTTAGGATGTTGTTGATGTATGTAAGGCGGGTGTATAGATTTTGAACTATAATTGCCTACTTTCAACTTAGTAGCCCTCTGGCTTTCAGCCTTGTACCATTTTTACATGTGTAAGTGTTTTGAAGAAAGTGTCAAAATTTGATGCAATTTTATACTTTAGTCAACCAAGAAATGATTAAATGGGATTTAAATGAATGAGAAATGAGAAGCTTGAGGTAATAACATTGTTGCTGGATAGGTTTGACACAGGTGGAATACAGAGTGGCATGCAGTATAAAGACAGGGAACCCATGACGAAATACCATTAGTACAGTCTGACATGGTATTTAGGCCAAGACAGAGCTGTGATCGTCTAAATATGTCCCACATTTAAAGGTCTATCAGTCTATCTCCCCATCGCACCTGCTCTTGAGAGCACAATGGGGATAACTTCCTGGATTATTTGCAGCACTGATGACATCACGTATTATCGTTAACAGATGAATGTAAAGACAAGCATTCAAATCCTGCCCTGGTGGCTTCTTAACTCCATTTATACCCAGAATTATTTTCTTTTTTCCTGACTCCTATATTCACCAATCTTTTTGTACATTTTGGCAGAAGGTGATGCCTCTGGCCATTATGTGCCGTTAGGCAGATACTGTATGTCCTGACTATGCTACCAACAGAGTGGGGCAATACCAGCAAACTATATGCAAAACTAGAAAAATCCATGTTGAATGAAGAAATTTCCTTGTTGAACTGACCTTTGTTTTTCTATTCCCTGCAGATGCTGCACAACAAGCACGTGATGGTGCGTGTTGGGGGCGGCTGGGAGACCTTCGAGAGCTACCTGCTGAAGCACGACCCGTGCCGTATGCTGCAGATCTCTCGTGTGGAGGGCAAGACCTCCCCCGTGGCCAACAAGTCGCCCAGTATCAAGGACCTCACTCCTGACAGCTACCTGGTGGTGGCTGCCCATTACCGGAGCAAGAAGTAAATAAAACCACAAAGAAGAAAACAGGCCCCCACTCTGTAACTTTGGACACTTCAGGACACTTTCACCAACAGCAGACTGACAATTCACCCAGAAATTCAAAAAGGGGCCACAATGGGCCATTAAACAGCTACTATTCACAGTAAAGTGGAAAAGGATCATTGGAAGGCATTTTGCCCCCGTATGTTGTTTTTATCTTGTTACTTTTGTAGCTATAGATACTGCAGTAGCAAGGAGGAGAATCATTGTCCTAAGGTGGTGTGTGAGAAGTGGGAAGAAGGCATGGGTGAAATATTTTATTGAAATGTAAGGGATGATTCTCTGGCTGTCTCCTACAGTCTGGAATGAGGACTGGTGAGATTTGAATAGGATGACAGTGTCAGTTTTTGTAATTTTTTTTGTATGTTTTAAGTTTAGAAACTTCTAATTTAGACTTGTGATCCTTTCAATAATCAATTTAATCTAAGTTTGTGATTTATCTAAAATTGTATGGGAGTGTAATTAGTGAGTAAGGTGCAGTTTAGGATTTTTTCCACCCTCTCTGGACATATATATAATGCCATTCCTCTCATCAACATGGCTGAAGTGGAGCGACAATGATGCAGCATAGATCATGCAGCATTTGTTCCCAGAAGATTCTCAACGTCCTTAATTAGGACACTACGCTTGCATTCTGAGTCTGCATTCCGATCTCAGTCAGCCACTGTATTTTGGAAACTAACCTTGAGCAAACATCCCCTGGTCCCAGCTAAGATATGCCTAACAGATCCATACTGATTAAATTGCTTTTACCCCTGCTGCATCAGAGGATCTGCTGGTTTAGTGTCAACCCTCACACCAGTAGGTTGTGGGTTCAGCCCACAGTAGAGTCATACAAAAACTTGGCAACATTCTCTGGCAACGTTACAGATCACAGTAATGACAGTGTAACTTCAGGGAGGGCACCTTAATGCCTCCAGGGGGTGTACTGTAGATGTCTGCCAGGCTATTATTGCTGCAGGTATAGGGATGAGTTCTGAGCACATACTGTAGCATAGACTGGAGCACACTCAGTGACACACAGTACCTGTAGGGTACCTGGCTGTGCATCTCATGGGGCCTGATGCAAACAATTTTGCTGCAGTCAGTGCCTTTTAAGCCTTGCATCTGTGAAGTGCATTCAGTACTTTTCTCAAGTTATTGTCTGTCTCACTTGTACTTTTATGAGAACAACTGGAATCAGCAACATTCCTCTTGGGTTTACATGTAGTGTTCCCATTTTGCCGTCCAGAGAGAACGCTGAAACAGCATTGAATTCACGCTGATGCCAACTGCCCTCCAGGTGGTACTTACTATACAACACTAACTATAGTACCTGTCATCATTACCAAATCAAAATGGTCATGGTCAATGGTTGTATTTTAGAGAGTTCTATATGAAATCCCATTGCTGAAAAATGTACAGTGAATAGTAATCTATGACAAATGTGTTTCTCAGATACTTCTGTAAACTGTTGGTTGGAATCTAAATGAAAACTGTCAAATTAAGAAACAATACCAAATAATGGCACCACAGGGAAGGGAAGTTGCTTTCCCAATGTGCATAAAAACAAGACAATCAAATGTATTTTCAGAAATTGCAATGTCTTTCTGTCTCCTATTTCTTATCTTAGCCTTTGTTTTTTATGTTAAATGTTTTATGTTTGTTTTCTCACTTTGCTGTAAGGGTAGACTCTTGATCTGAAAAGTAAAAGATACATTTTCTGAGTTCCCTTGACTGCATGTTGTCACTTGCTTCTTGAATGACAGCTTGTTCAAAGATTTGGCAATCTTGGCTGCCATAATTAGAGGCATATCAGTTTTTTGTCTCTCACGGTGGGCATTGTTGCAATGAAAAACAGAGAAATTGTGTTTTATATGTTAATTAGGCATGCAGAGTAAGTGGGCCATTTACACTGCTTAGAAGGAACAATTTCCTATATAAATAAGTATTCATTACCACAAAACATGGCAAAATAAAAAGATATTGAGTGTGACAAGCTTTCTCACATTAGAAAAAAGCAAAATGACTGACATCTACCTATTTTTGGGGTGGGAGGTTATTGATCAAGGAGAAATTTTATTATAGAATCGACTTGGATTTTGGATGCCGTACCTTTTCTTGTCAGAGCTGCTTTTGCCGGGGCTTACACTGACAAGGATGACAATGACAAATGCTCAAATACTTAGACGCTGCTCACACAGGATAAATGATAGGAAGGGAAAGTACAGAAGGTCAAGAAGAGAGGACACACGGAGCTGAACAGATGCATTGTGGGTTGCCTGTGCTACACACACACAACATAACTTTTAACCTTCAGAGATTGTTGCAGTGCAGCTCTATCAAGACAGTTCGCATGTCTCTCTTTGGGGTTGTGCAGCGCTCCTGATGAGGGAAACAAAAAAAACAACAGGTGCCAGCAGGCTCAGAATCGACTTTGTCACCTCTGTGCATGCAGATGGACCCACAGTGTCTCATCTCTGTGACTCATTGTCTGTGGCGCCTCGCCGAGAACAGGAGATGAAAAATGGTCCGTTCTTTTTTTTTTCAGCTAGCATCATGGGACATGCAGGTCTCAGCATCCTGATCTGACAGAGAGGTATGTCACGGCAGAAAAGAGGAAACAATGAAAATATAAAGGAGTCAGCCAGACTTGCATCTCTCTTCTGGTAGGGAACTAAGATATCAGCATAAAGCCCTCCTGAAATATGTTACAAGCAAAGTGGTTGTATCAGAAATCCTCTTAAAAAATAAGTACAACAGCATATCAGCCTGCAGTATAAGTGAGAACATTGGATGAAATTCAATAAATATTTGACAAATAATGTATTATACATTTAAAATGTTGTTCATCAATATATGCTTTATAGACACAAACTCTTTTCCTTGATTCACAAAATTCAACAATAAACATTTGTTCTCATTGTTCTTTATTTTATTCATGTTAGTTCTAACATCATCCTAGAAAATCACATCTGATCCTTAATTTTCCTCGACCATAGCACAATCAGGAGTAAGGCAACAGCAACATCTTGTGGCCTTGTGGTGTAGGGCAGTCGACCTAGGGGAAAAAGCAAGGATATTTCTGCAGCCTTTGCACCACAGTCCTAACAGCTATCAGTTTCCTATAGGTAACAGGGCATATGGGTAATGCATTAAACAGGTGAATCAGGCAAATTCATGGCCAATTTATATGCCATCTGGTTATTGTTCTATCCATGATGTGATGCAGAAGGACATATCTGGCATGAAAGACCATGATATGACATGTGTATGTCTCCGATGTGAGCAGTGTTGCAGTCATGAGCATAATTTTGTAGTTTGTCACAAGATTATAATATACTCTGGTGATTGTGTTCATTTGAAAATATGATGGGGCACTGTTGCAAACTCAAGCGGTCTGTGTAGCACAAAATGATCAGAGGCACGTGAAAAAACATCTTGCAGCTCTACTGCTACTGTGCTGGGGAGTTACACATCTCAAAACAGTCTGATTTCAGATATGTAAGGACAAACGGTAGCAGTGGCCTTAGTAACAATTCAGCCACAAGATTAATATCTTTGTAATGTCGAAATGATGCATACCAAGGTGACGACTGCAAGTTATCGTTACTGATGTGGATTTCGTAAATGACTGTTACAAAACAGCATCCTGTCTTGAGGAATATGTTACATATACATGCTGCAATGCACTAATACAGATAAGCCCTCAAAGCTTGGACACAACCCTGAGATGTACTTCACAATACAGTCTGCCAGGCTGCATAATAGCATGGGTGGCTGTAAAGCAGTTGAATTGCAATTGTGTGTATATACATGCCAACACAAAGCAAAAGGCCAGAGGCTGATTTAATATTTTATTTTAACAACCTGAAGCGCTACACACTGCCCCTCCCCAGGTGGCAGGGACATTTGAAGCTGAGGGTAAAGGGATGGGCAGCAAGAATTCACGTAAACAAGAGCTTGGGATAACTCGTGCTGTGAAACACAGATCAAAACAGGTAAAACTTTGTCACATACAGTACACCAATCTCCATGCCTGGTAAGCAGACTTCCTTTCAATTTCTTCATCAGTTTAGCAAACCTTTTACCCTGGTCTCAGAGTAATGCCAGTGGACTTCACAACAAATCATAATATTCCACTACATTAGTGTATTATTACAGATGAGTCGACAATAAGAGAGGGAAAGTTCAACCTGAAACAACTGTGTCAGACAGAGAGCACAGCATTTGAGATTGAACAATATAAGCAGATGACAGTGTTATATGAAGGTAGTGATTTTGCCAAGAGGTAATAAAAAAAATTTCAGAGCATTCATTCTGATTCTTTGTTTTCATAAAGACTCCTTCCTCTGTAAATAACCGTTTCATGACATGTGAGGATTCTATACAAATGATTAAATACATATCTTTTGAGTATAAATATAAATATGGAAAACACATTTCAGAGTATGAGGTTGGATTAGCACAAAGGGTGATTTAAAAAAAAAAGAAAAAATCAATGAAAATGTGACACTTGTGCTTGCTCTCTGAAAACCAAGCAATTTCAAAGACGTATTTGTAATATGCTTGTAAGTTTCATAAAGATGGTAAGAAGTGTAAGATGGTAAGGCTACTGAGACTGTTTGAAAATAAGTAACTGGTACAGTACAGTGTATGGCTAAGCGCACACTTCATATTTCCTTTCATGGTGTGGAAATAATGAGTTCCTTCCAGGGAGTCTTGTAGTGTGTTAATGTCAACTGTCCTTTTGGCTGTTGCAAGGATCCATTGGCATTTTCTTCTTGGCATCATCTGGTGAGTGTGTCCTGCAAAGCATTCTGGTAAATCAGGAATCTGAGCCTGGGGTCAATCCTGCAGCACAAAGCCTGGCACATCTCTCCCTAGATCCTACGTACCCACCTCCCACTATCTTGCACAACAAAAAAAGAGCTTCTCAAGTCAACTGGTAACACAGTCCATGTTGGCTGAATCCAAGCAGAAAGAATCTGTTGTTTGTCTGTCTTTTCCACTCTCCAGCTTTAGCCCACTTGCCACTGCAATATGAAAGTTGAAAAAGTTTAAACAAATACAAATACATCACAACTTAAAAGCCTACATGCTAACTGTGCAAGTCTATCATACTTTTACTGTGAAGAAAATAGAACTGTGGTCTTCCACTGTAATATACACATTGGTAGTAAGAGCTTATCTCTGCACATGTTACTGTCTTCGTAAGCATTCAAGCTTCACTGCGTAAGCTAAATACTACTTTTATGGGCAAGTATAAATGGTTCTTTAGTTCCTAGCATCTAGTTTATGACTAAAGGGTTAAACATTTTCTAAACCCCTAATTTACTATTTCATAATTATGTTCTCCACTGTCACTCATTCACTGGAAGTTCAGGATCTCTGTATACTTTTGTCCATAATCATAGGTATTCCACTCTCAAACTCCTGGGCCAAGAGGAACATGAATACTACCAAACAGAATAAATAAAAAGACATGGCAAACTTCTCATTTGCCAACAGTAAGACAGTGTCACTCATTAAGTTGCACTTTATCCACTGAAAGCCTTAAACCACAGTGGAACTTGAACAGTAAATCATTAGTATCCTAGGTATACAACACAGGCAAAACATAATTAAAAATATCATACACTCCTGTCTTGTCATAAAGTTTTCAATTTCATTTTCAGACAAGATGCTCAGCAAACTTTAATTGAAGTGGTGAGTACATCAGGATTTATGACAGGATTTATGTTTTTTTCACCTTCAAATAACAGCCAATTCATTGCAACCCTTTAGAACTTTAAACCACTTACAATTCAGGGTCTAAATTACTTCCTTATATCAAATGGTAATAAAGCCAGAATTACTCCAGTCCTTTAGAGCCAGGGTTACCTATCCATCTTTTTGCCTGGTGATCTCAGACCCCTATCCAAATCCCATTAAAAGGACTGACCTTCAGGCCCCCGCCCCCAGTGGGTGTTGCTGTCATCGCCTGCTTCTCCATCTCCTCTTGTTTCTTCTTCTTCCTCTCAACTGCCTCGGGGTTTTTGATTCCTCTATAGGACGTCTGGTGCGACACAGTGACATCAGAGCAAGTTACTACCATAGCTATGCAACAGTTGGACCGGCCAATGCCATAAGCAGTAACAGTAGAGACTCTGTATGCTGGATAGGACAGAAGCTTTAGACCATTTCAAACATGTGTTCTCAACAACAGCTGAAGTACAGATTTTCAAAAGACAACAACAAAGGCAATGTATACTGTATTGTTGCCATTTTGATTAGATATTGTCATGCACATCTGATAATTATCTACAGTATGTGTTGCTGTGGCCCAGTGAGGGCTCCTTTGCCAATCCTGTTAGACTAGTATCTCAAACCCCCGCCAACAGAGCAGGGCATAAATCTGCTCGACGGAATCCTTCATTTTTCAAAAATAACAAAAAAAGAATAAAATACAAAGATAAAATATATTCTAATCCAGCGTTTCTCAACCGTGCTACTCGCGGCACCCTATCCTGCATATCTTCTATCTATCCTTGCTCTACCTACCTGACTGAACTCATCAGTGGCACATTTTATTAGCTGAGCAAACCTGATTTAATCAAGCAGCAAGGATAGATGGAAGTTATGCAGGACAGGGTGCCGTGAGGAGCAGGGTTGAGAAACACTGTTCTAATCTCTTGGAAGAAACAACTTTAAGTTGATAAAAACAAAATGTCCAGATTGTTTATTAACTAGTTCCAATGAAAAAGTTGTCTGCTTCAGCAGACAGAGCTTGAACAATTAAATCTATTAACTTTTCATTTTGTTCAGCTGCTCACAGTGTGCCATCACTAGCAGGGAGCTGCCATTTTATTAAACTCTCCTGAATTCTGTTGCATTTGCTAAAAAGAATTATATGTAAGCTAAGACCCAATTCCTGTTGACATCACCCTCAACACAGAAAAAATTCATGCACATACCAATCTTAAAGAATGAGTGGCTGGACCAGGGTCACCAAATGACTTGACTTTTGTATGCTGATCGCCATTGTGAAAAGGATATCATGACAAAACAAACTATGCAGAGTGACCACACAAACACAAGCAGACTCACAGCCATAGAGCAGTTGTGGGTCTGCTGTTGTGGGATGCAGCATGTGGTGCACAAGGCTTTTTATAAAAACTAAGTGGGCGTTCAGTGTGGGCAAGTGAAGCATTGTAAAGCACCGTGTTTGGCCATGGTTCTGACAGATTGGCACAGAGCACCTCCTGCTAGCTGCGGTCCTTAAAGAGGCAAATATCTGTGATCAACGGATCTGAAGCAGATACAGCACAGCTGACGTGACTGTAGAGAGGAGAGGTGGATTTCTTCATCAAACATTGTGCCGAGGAAAGTGATGCGCAACCAGCCAAGCTGTAACCACCAGCTGGATTCCTCTGTAAAGTACTCACCGGGACATTTTAGGGGCATGATGTGATCTGTGAGATCGCAAAATTCTCAACGGGATTCGTCTGAGTTGTCTCTATGGGGAAATACAGGTTTCTACTAAATCTAGACATGTGTGCTTTACAGCTGCTGATAATGTCTGCTGATAATGCTGATAAGAGGTACAAGAGGTAATTATCTGATATGCATGGAAATGGAACCTAATGGTTCAGTTGTAAAATGGTTCAAAGGTGCAAAGTATTCCTGCTCTGAACTATGACCCACAGCAATATCCAAAGCCGAAGACAAGCCACACTTGAATCCATCCAACAACATTCTATCCATGGTGGCAGGTCCCATGCACTGCATGAAGTGAGGTTTAGGTGAGACAGTTCACCAAAAATGATTAGAGACAACCTGTCTATTTGTATGTGACATAAGAAGTCAACAACAAGTTCCTCATTACAGATGAGGCAGTACTGTGCTAATAAGAAACAAAAGTACATCTGTGGTGAATGTCACCACAGTGAATTTTAGGTGATAACAGAAGGCTCTATTTACTGTTTCTGTTGTAAAAGTGTTCTTGAAGTGTGACCTTTGGCTATATAAGCCTTTAACCAGTGCCAAATTCCACCATTAGATAAATGCATCTCAAAATTACCTTTTGGAGAGAGGTGGAGAAACACTCTCACTCAGAGAACAAACATTACACAGTAACCATTACATTCTCTATCGTAATGAGGCTCATCTGTTCAGCAAAGCCTATCCACACACTGGAGTAAAGGTACTACTTGTTATACACCGACTTCAGGCCGCCTGAAGTAGCCCCAGACATGTCCAGAGGACTCAGCTGCAGTGACATCCATTTAGTAGAATCCAACAGATGTAAATGGCATTAACAGGGTTGCAGCTGCATGGATTTGCTCTAAAATGTGGGAGAGATCTGGAGCTAAGAGCTCGGTCATCTGAGGGGCCAGCCTTACAGTCTGAGTCCCTGCAGCAAGGGGCGAAATAGTACGCACTGGGCTTATGTTTGCAGATCCTGTCTGACAGGGAATCCCCATGGCATCTTGTCCAGGAGGTCCTGAGGGTCTGTGGAAACCACTGCATGTGTGGCCAACCAGAGACCACCAGAACAGACTTCTGTTAACTGAAGTTTGTGTGCCCAGGATGTTTTTTTTTGTGCCTGTGAGAGAAAATCATGGGTACCCTTGAAAAGGATAGGGGAGCGCTGGGACCTAGGCTGCAACCACTGTGCTGTCCATGTGGCAACCGCACAGGAATGGGAAGAAAGTGTTGCAAAGCTAGATGGACCATCCTCAGCTTCAGCATACTGATATGGAGAGTGGAGACTGAACAGAAAAACAGGGCTGTCAGTCTCCAGGACAAAGTAGCAAAGGCAAGAACTGGTATGACAACTGGAGTCAGAAAAACCAGTTTTAGAGTCTGGGATTATTCTCATAGCCCTCGGTCTCCATGTAGTCTTACTATCATTATTATTTTAACCAGATATAAATGTTACACCCCCCCGGTCATTTTGCCTGTTCGTGTTTGTTTATATTGCAGTGTCGGTGTGTATCTTTGCATGGATGTCATCATAGGTGGAGCTGTCGGTGTCCCAACTGTCTTGCCTGATGCAGATCACCTGTGCACCTTGGGCAAGCCATGTTTAAGGCCTTCCTGCTTCCCATTATGGGTCTCTCTCTCAGCAACTAGTCAGACTGCAAGACATTTTTGTTTTCTCCTAATTCTTTAGTTTAGTCTTTGTTGTAATTCTGATCTTGATTAACCTTTTTTCTTTTTCTTATTTTCAGTTGCAATGTATATGCATATACAGAGTAGGGTAGGGTGTTCATATTGAGAAGTCCTACCTCTTAATTGTCAAAATTGATGCAGTACAGAATCTTAGCCTCCAGAAGCTCTTCAGTTACTTGACATAAGTGTATACCATCCCGGAAGATTACTTGTTTAGAGAGGCAGGTATGGTAGGTATAGCTAGACACACATTTTGTATAGTTCCCCTAACCCTGTATGACCTGTACATTGTTTTGTAACTCAGGGGGTTACTGGTCGTAACATCAGGTATATGTTCTGAAAGTTGTTCTAGAGGACAGAATGGCATGGCATCAAGATTGATTGATCTTGAACTGTTGGCTGATACCAAAGTGGGGCCCCATTGTGAGCACACATTTGCTAACGTATGAGGTTACCTCCTTTTGTCTCTTCTCGGCTGCCTCTGCTAATTGCCTCCTCTTTGTGTCCTGGAAAGCAAACAAAACATTATAAAGTCAGCTACATGGAAAAAAAGGGTGTGCTCCTGTTCTTCAGTGGCTATTATATCCAGCACAAGAAGGCTCTATGGAACAGCTAACCACATTATAATTAAAGCCATGCTGTGGTTTTCTCAACTGCCTCCACAAACCTTGCGATATCACTAGTGTTCCTTCAGGGATATTGATCCACATCTCAGGCGATTACAGCTAATGAAATGATCTGCACAGTTCAAAGACAAGAACCTTTGGAGCCCTATTGTATCATACAAAATTAATTTTCTCAATGTCACTATCATACTTTTGTCAACTGTTGCCAGTATTGGCTTCTGAAAATAGATGACACCAGTACTGTCACTATAGCTTGAGAAAGACAGTACTTCCTCAGTTGTAGATGTTCAGGTAACCCCTGATTACACTGCATCAATTCAGCCATAAACACACCAGATAACATTTGAACACATCATTCATCCATAACTATTCAAGAATAACTAAATTTACACCGCAGAAAATAGGCCTAAACCATATTGCCTTTGTCTGAATGGGAGTGATCTGACAAAGAAACCCAAAATAAAATCTTTTTAACTTTGAAAGAAACCACACAACGGGGCTGTCACCGCCATAGTTATCATTGCTAACTCCCACAAATACATCCCCAATAGGAGATAACTCAGAGGGCTGTGCATGTATGTTATATATCCGGCAACACGAATTTGGCATATGACAAACATGCCATGGCAATATCAAAAAGTAGTTCTTTAACTCTATTCTCTTCTAACGCTGTTCTTCCATGAAGAATGTTCCAGACTATTATTATTCCCTCAAGAGGAAACGTTAAGTGGCTTTTTAAAGCAAAGCCAGAGATAAGCGGTTTGCAATGCTGGTCCACCGAGCGTGGGATTGTCCCAGTATGTTCACAATTCGTTGTGCTGCAGTATCGTTTAGTTGTTTTCTAATCTAGGCCAATACGTCGCGTTGTGCATGTCGTTAAATAAAGACGCGATTGTCAAAAATAAAATATTTCATGAAATAAAGTTGCATGTTTAAACATCGTCATTTAATCAAGACGACGGCAAACCTTTACCACGCATTCAAAGCTTGGTCGCTGTAATGGCCTTGTTTAACTGTCTGATTCACTGACTTGATTTTGCCATTTAGTTGCGATATGCAAACACTGCCCATTTCATCTCCATCCTAATGTTATAGCCCGCCGGCCTAGCAAGCTAAAATAAACAAAGCCATCTTGCTAGCTATATTTCCGATATGAAATCGTAATTATAAACGGCAATCTGGCTAAAAAGTTAGTTATTCTGCAAACGTTACTCAGCTAATTGACTGTATATCCAATCATAGAGAGGGAGAGAGAAAAAAAAACATCTTCACTTATTTCAGTTCGATAGTCATTAATGCCATAGGGGGCCCCGCAATGACTGGGTGACAACATCACAGTCGAGCAATAATAATAGTCATATTTGCTAATGCTAATGCAGGGTGGAGTGCAGCGACAGAACTGACCCAACTGCGTCTCCGCTGACACTGCAACTAAACCTGACTAGCTATTCGTCAACGCATTGTCTTTTGAAGCAGCAAACTAAAACTGACAAGTGTAACATACTGACAGTACTTGCAACAAAATGACAATTGCGACAATTCTACAGGCAAAACAACTAAATTTAAAAATAACTTATTAGCTGTCTAAGAAGTATACTATTTCTAGCTCTCGGTACTGAAGAACTTACAGGGTCTGGTGTCTCTACCACGTCATCGGCAGCTCCTCCCAGGCAGGGTAAACACATCCCCATACTTGGATATTTGAACAATTTCAATGACAGTGTTTACAAAAGGTCCCGAGAAATGTTTGATTCCACAAGCTCTATCGTGCTGGCTATCTAAGACAGCTAGTCTAACTAGCTATTAACAGCAGTTGAGACGATTTTTAAAAGCAGAGTAACGGTACGAGATCACTCTAGCAGGTGCATTACTAAAGCTAGCTGGCTTTTGCACTGCTTGCTGTCAATAAGCGTGCTAGCGGTTAACCACTGAAATTGCTTGAAAAAGAACTGTTGCCACCGGTATTGTACCGTTACCTGCCCAACTATCGCATACTATGTAGCACGCTAGCTAGCCAGATAAAGAATGACTCTGTTTGCTTCTGGATAGCTAGCTAGCTAACACCAGTTTAACTGCTGAATAGCCAACGAGCCAGCAAACTGGGATTGCTATGGAGCAAGAAAGCTTGCTAAACCGAAAACTGACCGTTTGGTAGCTAGCCTGCTATTAAGCTGGCTAAATGTTCTCTACCATGCTAACCTCTTATTCAAACGTCGTGGCATCTCCAAATTAAAGCTTCACAGTAGAAAAGAAAGCTGCAGCTGTCAAAATCAGCTACCCAACTCCAACGTTATCTATCAACCGTTCATTACCGAGGAAGCGTTCAACCTAGCTAGCTAGCTAGCTGGCTAGCTGACTGTATACATGGTTGTATTCTTGAAGTGGCGATGATAAGTGGGATGGTATACCAAACTGTTCCTGTTAGCTGATCCAACCGGGTTGTCGGTAAACCACGCCACACTGTGGCACGGAGGAGTGTGGGGAGGACCTGGACTCCCCTCATGACTGTTTGGTCCAATGTTGTGCGCCATTGTGTCATGACGTTTTCTGTAATGGCCCACGAATTTTCTCATACTTTTTTAAACTTACACAGTTCAGTGTCACATGCATATGAGCGTTGACAACGCTTCGATATGCATTTTATTTCTAGATTATATGTGCTATATTTTTCTGTGAGACAGGTTTTTAGTCGCTTACATTGATTGAAAGTCATGTTGATACAGGTGTTTAGAAAAGGATTTGATGGTTATAAGATGGGGGTGGTAAAAAAAGTGTTCATTTTCTAGTAGTCAAATTTGGTGATGGAAAGAAAGTAATGGCCTTTGAAAACCTCTCTACAAAGGTCTTATACTCATCTGAAAATTTTAAAATGCAGGGTTCTGATGCATTAAAACAGAAAACCAGACTAAGACATTGCAGTCCGTAGCTATCCACTTGCCAAAACTTGCATGTGCTGGCAGCAGTGTCAGCATGTGAATTTACTCCATATGTTTAATTGTGCAGACTTGTTATTATATTCATTTAGCAGACAGTCTTATCCAGAGCAACTTCCAGCAGAAGAGAATAGATTCGTTGTGCTGGTTATGTTGATTTAAATGCTTAAAAGCATGCAGGACAATTTTGTGCCATGGCAAAAATTTATATGAAGGAAACACATTTAATAAATATTTAATGACAAATGTTGTAATGGTACAATAAATAAGGTTATAAAACAGATCAAAAATCTCTGTCCTTGGTTGCTGATTAGGAGTTCTTATCTGAATTACAGTTTACACCTCTGCTCCACTTAGGGACATTACTCACTGCTGCTTAGTTTTAATACAATACAGCATGTTCTGGGTTTTTACTTCCTTATAACATAGCTCGGACAAATAATGGATTATGACTGGTGTAGAGGGTGTGTACTAAACAAAATAGCTGAAAAATTTAAATGCATGGCTAGCATAGCAAGCACAGTTTCTGCAGAAATAGCTCAATTACATTTTGAAATCAATACACAAACATGAGTTAATTCCATATATAGCCTAACTGTCAATTCAATAAAATATTGAAGCAGTAACTTAGTTAATATCAATGCATTGTCAGACAGCTACCACCTATCCCAAATACCTGAGTTTTAAATCTCATCCAACCTATTTGGGACTGTGGAGATGCAGAAACATAATTGCATATATAGTAACCTCTACCCCACCCACCATACTGCCCCTTCACACCATAACTACCCCCCCCACTGTATAATACTACCAGACCATGCCTTAATAGCCTTGCATCTAACTACCCTTGCCATGCACTCTCTACAACTGTCTCCCTCATCTCTACTTGTACATTTGTCACAAATAAGTGCACAGTCAAGAGGAAGTGGTTTATGGAAATCATGAATACAGTATTTAGGTGTTAGGAAATGACAAATACAATTGTTATATCTCAGTATCATTCCAAAGATCCAAAGACCCTACACCAACAGGAGGACTATCAGGTTCAACTGTTTTACTTGAATAAAAGGTGCAGACAGGATCACTGACACGTGATAGGGCATCTGGCACATTTAAGTTTTCCTTTCCGAAATTCGAGTCAGTCGAGAAAAGGGTGTGCTGTTAATTTTTCACCTATGCCTCACCTATTCCTCACCCTTCCTCCCAGCCCTCATTTTCATGAAACTTGGAATCTGCAATTTCACTATATTAAGCACCACAGTTGCAGCTGATGCCAGTAGTGTTTCAATAGTTTCTTTATTTTAACAACACTGTGTGCACTACAGAGCTAAGTAGTTCCATATTTTAACAAAGCTACCCTAAGAAGATGGTTTGGCTTTTGCAATGCTCTGCAGTTAAATTTTTATTGTTTATTAACTGACATCAGGCTAAAATGGATTTAGCATACTAGTTAACTGCTATTGAGGTTTTGCTGGTGAGCTACTTAGTGGACAGTGGCCTTAAAGAGAGCGACATGCACACAGTTGCTGTTCATTTGTACTAGGCCATATACAATGCTTTTCTTGGCTGTGTTAGACTGACCATTTGAGCAATGCTCAACTGCTTGATTTATACCACCTAGTTGATTCTGATTAGGAAACTGGTTTTATTTAACCTTTCTGAGGTTTCAGAAATTTGGACATTGTTTTACAACTCATCCTCACTTGAAATTGGCCTCTCTCCTTCATCAGCATCAACATTACAATACAATATTGTTTTCAAAGATCACAGCCTCAGAGGTAGTCAGACTCAGTGCATGGTTACAAGTTTTGACCTTTATGTGAAAACCTGAAGGTTTGATTGCACTACTGTTATGGTAATATACAGATTTTAGGTTAATAATTATTGTATTAACATGACAGTTTTGGAAAGCCAAAGCTGTCCTCAGCACAATTCAGTTCACCTCCAGCAGATAAGGATTTGGAATCTTAATTTCAAATAATTTGTGATTGTAGTCTTCTATGACCCTGAAACTCTCAAAATAATCAAATCCTGTTTCCTCTCCCAAGCATTCTTCCTCTGTAGATACATAAACATTGCATTCACTCACACTTTCAGGCTGGAAATTTAATACTGTCAATTAATTATTGCATATATGGTTCTTGGGCTCTCATTAATACAAATGAGAAAGATTTTTGGATGTGTCTTCATTTTTGTTAATGAATAAGCATTTAAATATTGATCAAAGTAATCAATTCGTGTTGCCATGTTAGGATATTTGGTGTCATCCCTTATTTGTACTTTAGTACCGACTGTTATTGTATAGCAATGGCCTCATAGTGATTTTGTTTTTATTAAGCATAAGGTCCAGCAGGGAGTGCTGATGCACCAGTTATCTAACGGCCAGTAAAAAAAGCAAGATGTGACAGCATGTCAGAAGATTCTGATCAGGCTGAGGCTGAAATAGAAGGCACAGCAAAAAGGGACATCAAGTCAGAAGCCAAGGATTGCATACTGCATGTTGGTATTTATTTATTGACATCAGCTAGTAGAAATTTGGCAAATCATTGTATATTTTACAAAACACGTGACTTGCTTTCATAAATTAGTCCCACATGCAGGGTTATCAATCAAAATACTCTTTATGTTACCACCTCGCCACACCCATGAGACATAGCACGAGACATACTTGCTAATTCAGCCTTGACTCTGTGATCAAAAAATGACAAGTTTACAGAGATGACCTGAGAGACCATCACAAGAAATCACTGGAGACCTAATTAAATTCAGATGCCTATAGAGTTGATATGGGTTGTGTAGAAACAAACAGCTATGTAACTTGCATATCTAAACAACTGAAACACTGCTCATAATACAGCTTTCATGTAGCTGATCTAACATAATTTCAGTTTACCACAGTTTCAGCACAACATTTAATTTGACCACGTTTGAGTTATTGTACCATCCTTTTGAACCTGTGTCTTATGAACACATTCAAATGATGGACAATCTGCCGTTTGGTGGGTATGCTCCTCACATCATGTATCCAGCAGGGGGCAATGCACCACAACTAAAATGTCATACATGACCACTAAATTGGCTTGATTTTAATTGGAGAGGTACTGCATTGAATTACTTGCAATTATTTGTATTCCATTTGTGTATAATGTGCTCTGTATTAATTTTTTGCTCTGGATTTTATGTCTTATTGTATTCATTTATCTCATGAATTTGCACCTTGGATAAGGGTTTCTATTAAATAAATTTGTAGCAGTAATAGCACTAGTATTCTTATTATTAGTACTGGTACTACTACTGATACTACTTTTACTCCTCCTCCTCCTCCTTCTCCTCCTCCTCCTGTTACTATAATAATAATAATAATAATAATAATAATAATAATAATACAAAATTGGACCAGAAATTAATTGTTTCAAAGTTGATTCAAGTTGTTTTGGGTCAACTGAGACAGGCTTTCAAACTACTCCCAAAACTCACATGCTTTAATTATATATTCAGTAACTGGGCAGCCAGACTGAGTCCTAAAGCAAGTGTGAGATGGAATTCGGAATTTTAGAATGTGAGATTTAAGGGTAGGTTTTTAATGTTCATGATGCTTACTGTTCTAAAATTGCTTGTCGAATCAAGGCCATGGGCTTGCCAGTCATATTTTGTGTGGTCCATACAGCTAGTTTGTATTTATTGAAACAGCAGACCAACACTTTAGCAGTACCTTGTTGTTTATGCAACTCACTCTTGGAAACTCAGCCATGTTTTCCTCTTGATGTGTTTGGAATACTTAATCTGTGTCGCATGCTGGAGTATCATCAATCAAAAAGTGGACTGGCAAGTATTATGTATCCAGTGTTACATATTAGGTGAGGAGAAGGAAAACAAAGACATTGGTGGCTGTGAAGCCCAAGAAATCCTAATGTGCTGTAAACTAGACATGGTTATATGTAGTCCTCCCTCAGATCTCTCCCTTCCCGGTAATTCAGGGGGTGCTAAGTAATATTAAGAGATGATTTTGGGATGAAAATGTTATTCTGTATTATTTTGCAAAGGGACCCCAGGCAACCGATTTAAAGGGAAAAATACATAATTAAGAAATGAGGATCTTACAGTATTTTTTACTTTTTTATTTACATACTTACTCATTTATTTTGTTGACACTATCAAAGTTTGCACACTTGAGCAATACAGTGTAAGTTTCCTGTGGTTAAAACTGCAACCTTAATTTGAGCATAGGATTGAGAGCCATGTACATTATTGTCCTGACACCAGTTCTTGCTTTGTTTGTTTCTCTTATAGTGGTGTGCATTTCAAAATGGATCTTAACTGATCACAACTTTAGTGAGCCACAGGCACCAGTTCAGTGTGCCAGAAGAGCCAGCTCTTCAAAGGCATCAAATGATTGGACTGATGCAAACATTGGCTGTTAGCAATTTTTCCAAGTCCTAACACACCAGGTATGTTTACAGGTCCAAATGGGCTCTCAATTAATTACGCTTGATTGAGCTGGTAATTGAATACAGGTCACTGTGTTTCATCTCAATATTTAATCTGCTATAAATTCTTTTGGCATGTTTATGCTGACAGGATATGCTGTTAAAGTGCTACCATCAAGACAGTGTATGGTGTAAATCTTTTAGGATGACATAACAGAGACATCTCAACACCTAGACCAGACATGGCCCTAAGCCAATGTTAATTCAGCATTCCTTTGGTATAAATTTACTCCCATTTAAATGGTCGTATATCCGCCATTGAAGTGTATGCTAGCAATATCCTGACAAGGCATTTCATTAGCTGTCATAGAACATGCCAAAGGGTGATCTTGATTGGGAAGCTTATTTATTATTCAGCTTTTTTTTTTATAACCAAATGACATCACTGGGTGTGAGCAGGAAAAAAAAGTTGGAGAAGGGAGTATCCCTTGTGACTATAACTGAGATAAGAGTTCTCTTAACTACACAAAGTAGATGAGAAAATCCAGCACTTGAAGCCCACCATCTTGCAAGCTGTGTGATAACATCTGGCAAAAGAACCTCTGCAAACCTTGTGACCTTCAGGGACTTGGATAGTACTACAGCATCTGTGACTCAGAAAACCAAGGTCTTTGATGTGATACTTGTCAACAAACAAACCTTCACAGAAAACATAACTTTGGGAAGCAGGCCTGGCAGATTCTTCCTGTACAACATCTGAAAAATCATTCTTCCCCACCTATTCAACCCATTGGCCTTGCTCCTTTTCACAGTCTTTCTAAAACTCCCCTCTTGCTATTTTCACTGCCTATGTGATCAGACCTCTGCATTGCATTTGGAATGCAACCACTTGGCTCATCCACAACCTTCCCAATTCTTCCCATGTGTCACCCTTCTTGATCTCCCTCCACTAGCTATTGGTAACAGCTTGCATGGCTTCAAAACGTTGGTCGCAATCCCTACCAAGCAGAAAGGGCAACAGCTCTTCCATATCTGCAAACAATTATTAGACCTTCCATATTAGCCAGATTGCTCTGCAGTGTAACCTCAGGACACTGGCCCCAATGTGGTAGAACTGCTTCCAACTGTGGTCAAGACAGTGGAGTTTCTCACCACCTTCTGGCACAGACTAAAGATGCACTTCTTCAGGCTGCAACTGTGCTACCTTAGCTAATCATAATTTAAATCTTTGCATTTCTTGTGTGTTGTTGTAGATTATACTTGTGCTTGTTGAATTGTTTTCTAGCACTTCTGTACTCAGGATGGCACTAGTTATTACAGCACTGTGTGATGGATTGACACATGTTTAGGTGTGGTATGTTGCTTAGTATTCATATGCTTATTCATGTGAATGTATTTGATATACTTCTGCACACTTGCGTTGCATGTCGCCCTTTAAAAGAGCATCTGCCAAGAAAGTAAGAGTAAATGTGAACTTGCAATGTACACATGTTCACAAACCATCCTCTGTGTGAATACGTAGATGTCTTTAACTGGCATCAATCTATGGGTAAATCTGACTGTTTGAAATAGATGGAGGCAGCTGCTGTAGTACATATGCCAAATTTCACTAGGAATGAAATAAATAATCTGTTGAAGCTGTGCTTGTGTGTTTGTTCTAACAGAGGCATAAAAGTAAATGTGTTCCTGTCATTTGTGACCCTTGAAAACAAACTAATAATACAGAGAGGAGTTTAAATTTATTGACAAGTAATCAGTTGTGCATCAGTTGGTCTGAACAAGTAATTAATCTTCACTGTAAAATCTGCCACAAATTAATGCAACGGGTAGCTTTTAACCAAAACATTTTGAACAAACAACTTCTTTCATAGGCACAAACACATTTTCATACAAAGAATTTATAGCAGATGCAAATGCATGCAGATGTCAATCAAAGACCAGTATTGAATGAAGAGCTCAGTCAAAGCTAATTAATTGAGAGCTCAGCTGCAACACAAACCAGAAAAAACAGATTAGTGCCGGGAATGTTTTAGCATTGTGGCTGA
The DNA here is from genome assembly GCA_019176425.1 of Megalops atlanticus. Lineage (NCBI taxonomy): Eukaryota > Metazoa > Chordata > Actinopteri > Elopiformes > Megalopidae > Megalops > Megalops atlanticus. The sequence continues at coordinate 25,429,356 of CM032885.1, read as the reverse complement.
CCAGCCTGCTAAAACTACAACAGTTAAAGACTGAGTGATTCAGTGATATATTCAGTGAATGAGAGCATTCTAAAGAGAAGGAAGGAGTGTGAGGAGAACCATGTCAGTGTATGTTTTTCACTTTGCACATTCTCCTGGAAGCAGATATGAACTAGTGATAAAAAATATACAAGTAGTTAATTATTGAATGTTACAGTTAAATACTCAATTATTCATGAAAATGCAAGTTCTTTACAAATCTTTCAGTTTGACCCCTTAACCCCTGTTCAAAATGTGGGTAAATCATAATTTTCATATTGACATATCAAAATCAAATACTTGCCTGAAGGTTTCTTCACAACTAATCTTTGGAATTAATGTAGGGAAAAATATGAAAAAGATGAGTGACTCTTGGAATACCAATGTTTGGAATATATTCATTGGAACTTACAGGGAGTAGACAAAATAAAGGAAACACCACATGAAACAGGACTCTTTTTTGGACTTTGAAGTAACTAAATCACAATGAAATAGGAGTCTACACATATTAATGTCAATAGTAATCAGCAATATGTCTCTGCTATAAAAGATGTTTTAAAATATCACGTTAGTTACTAAAGCAACATGAGAGATCTAACATAGTTTGAAGTACATCTGATATTTCATCCCCATGTTGGAGGTGCATCGGTAACAGAAATGTTTCGAGGGGAGTTGTGTTAAAAATCATGACCGTATAAGCCAAAGGAGGAAAAACCACATCAGGAAAAAATGATGGTTGCAACCTGCAGCTCAATGACCGGGATAGATAGACAAGTAACAGGATAGTTGCTAAAAACCACAAAACAATGCCCTCGAAAATAACCAAAAAACTCTGCACCTCTGTGACACAGTCTCAAACAAACACTGAATGTGGAGAAATGTACAAATGTGATGTTTATGGTAGGGCTGCCAATCAGGAACCACTTTTAACCAAGGCCAGTGCACAACAATGCATGACCTTATGTAATGCACATGAAACCTGGACTTCAGGGCAGTGAAAGAAAGTGATATGGCCTGATCAGTCATTGCTCTCTATTTTAAAATAATATAGTCTGAGGAGTCATCTTTCTTTATCCTACATCTGGGTTTATGTCTGGAGAAAGCTAAAGGAGGCCTTTGACCCACATTGCCTGTTCCGAGTTGTTAAACATGATGATAGATCTGTTATGGTATGGGCAGACATCTTGTGGGAGTCATTTCACCCGATTATTAGTCTGAATGGTAGCAACAAAGCTCTTCTAAGTGACCAGGTGCACACTACGGTACAAAGATTATTTCTTCAAGATGTTCCCATATACAAAATTATAATGCCCCCATACACAATGTTAAATGGATGCAAGGGTGGTTTCATGAACATCTGGATGAAGTCAAACACCTTCCATGACAAATCTCCAATAACCCATTGAAACTTGATGGGAAGTTCTGGAATGGAGAGTATGGAGTAGATTTCCACCTCCTTCATCTATCAAAGAACTTGAGGTGATCAAAGTATAAAAGCATTCCAAGAGGGACTGAAACTGTTCTGAAGAAGGGCAGCCCAAATCCATATCAATAAATAAAAAATTCATATATTTTTCGGTGTTTACATTATTTTTTCTACCCCCTGTATAGACCATAGGGTCAAAATACACCATGTGCCAAAATCGGTTAGCTGCTTGAGGTAAGTTTTAATCTGTCCCCTACAGGCACTTGAAATCTAAATACTTAACAGTATGGCTGACCCAAGTGAGCATGGGACTTCATTATCCAGATTAATACCAAAATGAATTAAATTCATGATTAATTATTCATTTTAATTGAAGTCATACTTGATATCATACTCCCTATGGTGTTTAGAGAAAAATATACATATATTCTTAAAATGAATAGTTTGACAATTCAAACCACTATTTGGGAATATTACTAAATGATTAAACGGGTGTCCATGTCAGAGACTGAAATAGGATTAATATGTCTTTTTTATTTATTTATTTTTTTTTCTGATGGAAGGAACTGGGTCTCCTTGGACAATTAGCATGTGTGGCAATGCAAACTGGGACAGATACCACAGAGAGTGAGAATGTGGACTACAGTAAAGCTGGGAAATTGTCTGAACATGTTCCCCCTCTCCAGATAAATTTGTTCAGTGAGCAGATTGGCTAGGCGAGGAGGAACACCCTTGACAGATGACAGGAAGGGAGACATGAGGGAGCAGCGGCGACATGCTACTGTGTGAGCTGGGCATATTTTCACAGCTCGACAGAGATGCTGCAGAAACCAATGGGGCTGTCTTTTTTTGTTGTGGGAAGGATATACATACATACATATATACATATTTGTTTTTGAGCTGAGGATGTGTGTGATATCCAGTGTGAGGCTGTGCTGGTGCTGATGAATGCACAATGGTTTTACCTGTCAGAAACAATGAGGAGCTGGTCCTGGGTTATGGAGTCTGAGGAGAGACACTGCGTTTTTGATGGGCTGTACTCCTGCAGTGGAAAGCATTGATAGGGATGGAGCATCCAAACCCACTGCAGATTGTGGTCCTGGGGTTCCATTTTTCTTAGGGGAGATATGAAGACCACCAACTGGACATGGTAACCCTGCATTGCCCTGCAGAGCTGACCTGTCCAGTACCAAAAGTCTCCCAGCTACAGGCTACAGCATCTCAACCAAGACGTTCAAGGAAGAAGTGGACTTTACTCAGACCAAGTGGCACACCTCAGACTAATTAAGCTTCGTGACTGGACTGACAGGCTGTTTTTGTTATATTTTGGGATGAAACTTGGGAAGGTCAATGAGCTGGACTGTCAATACCCAGCCCCTTCATGTTTTCCACATGTGCCAGGTGAATAGGACAGCATTGTGTCCTTCTACCCTCACTTAACCAAATGTGTGTCTTCCCCTCCAAAAATGAGATAATGCCATAGAATGTTCAAGTAATTAAAAACATGGTTAAGGATCTCTTAGTCCAGTCAGCACCTGAGAGGCTTTAAGATGAAAAAAAAACAGTTCTGACACTTCTCTGTAACGATCTTCCAACCAGCAATTGTGATACCAAAATACACCTCTTGAGAGCTTGTAATGGCCTGCTCAGCTTGAGTTATGCACTAATGTGTTTTCCAATCAGACGGTGCATCCCTTACAACTCCTTTCTCCTATAGCACCATTTTCAAAGCCAGACACATTTGCTGACAGTTTGCTCATTATCGGTGACAAATGGACAAAATATGTGGTGAGAAAATCCAATTGTCTTGGTTATTGATGCTCATTGATATTTATAATGAAAGAAGTAGTGACTAGACTATGTGAATAAGGAATTTTTGCTGTATATGTTGGTGACACCAATGAATTTGACCAAATAATTATAGTACGGGTTTCCACAATTGCTTATGGAACTCCAGGAACTCTAGGCAAAAATAAGAGAATTTCTTAATTTATTATTCATTTCTAATTATTAATTTAGCTGTGCTTTGCACCATGGCATCAGTACTATCCCATTATGCACAATGTAGAATAAGTGAACAGGAGAAACCAGGACTGGAACCTCTGGGTGGGTCCCACCACAATGGTAATCTTAAAAATGAGAAGATTATGAAAGTTGATTCTAGTGCAGTAAGAGACTTATTATTATTTGAAATAAATTATTTACTGAAGCAGCAACAAGCACAGATAATTAATGCTTGGAGACTTTCAGATCTCTCTCTTTCTCCAAGTTATCAAGCTAATCCAGTGCAAGACTGTAGAAAAAAAAGTGTACAGTTGCAACCTATGGGTATTATTGCATGATATTGCTGCTAGCCTTTCCAGTGAGTCAACAGAAAACGCATTCACTCTGTTGTAATGAGTCAGATATTAGACACGGGGCAGGTTTGGCTCCTCTAACTCAACCACCGGTTTGTCAGAGTTTCCTGCATTTGATTGGTAAATACTTGGTTGCCTGATGCTTTAACTGGAAGCCTCTGGGAGTGTGAGCCAACAAGGCTATTGGTTGCACAGATACTAACCTTTCCAGCTGTCTTCAGAGAGCACAGCATAGTGCACTTGAACAAAGATGGGCAGGCCAGTTTGCTGAGTGCAGAGAGGACACATAGTTTAGAAGCCAGGATGATCAAACAAAGAATGCCGTAGCCCAATTGCTGCCTGCAGCTCGCTCCATTTGGGATTTTGCTTTTACAACAGCTGTTCCTGGCAAAGTTAAAATACAGTATTCATGAAAACCAGACAGATTTTGGATTTGGAGGTTGTAATCCAGGAAACCCTCTTGGTATATCAAGTATTTTTCTGAGGTTTTCTTGCTGTTTTACACGCATCTGATCAATCATTTCATTACTGAAGTGCTACAAGCATAACCTGGAGAAGAGGGAGAAGACACTACAAAGAGGGATTAGTTGTTGGAGGTTACCAGAAAGCGATTGTTTCCTTTAGTGGTAAAGATGTTCAATTTGTGGAAAAAAAGCCATCAAAGAATAGATTGTCTCCAACCTTCATGGGCTATGGACATCAAGGGGTCAAGTGGATTGCATACACTATACATCATCAACACTATTATTGGCTAGGTATGGGCATTGATGCATTGAAGAACAGTACAAGAGCTATGAAGGCTGCTAAAGCTGTCCATATTTAGGTGCATAATTTTATGAGGCATTTAAAGGCTGGTAGACTATTGAATGTTCTAGCACAATCAGTCTTTGAAACGTCATCACCATGACTGTTGTTTTATCTGAATGTATATACAGTTAGTGCCATCCAGGGCTCACTCAAGACATCCAAGGGTGGATTACACACCAACTTTATCTTTTCAGAGGAACCAGTTCAGAACCAGTCTAACTAGGGGTGCTTTGAAAGTAGGCTTTCCCAACAGCTTAGACATCCATGGCATTACTAAAACCAGGGCAATGCATTACCCCCCCTAAGATGATCGCCAGTGTAAACATTTTGAGAGAACATTGCAAGACCTTTTGTGCACCCTAATTATATTATTGTTTTTTCATGTATTTGGATTTTGTTTGGAATGCAAAAAATATACATGTAGTTTTTTTTCATCACATTTTTTTCCAATTTCATAACACTTTGAGTTTTGTAATTGTAGGATTTGTGATTGTATGGCAGACACCAGGCACTACTATTTTTTTCAGTATGTGTGCACAGGTCACACATTGGGCTAGAGTGGAGTGGGTGCCTGAGAGAAGTGAGATGACAAATCCCTGGCCACCCTACCCATCCCTGTCATTGATGGAACAAAGCCAATGTCTTCCACCTGTGCGGGATCCTGTTTATTGTTGGAAAATGACAAGGCCCAATTTTGGACCCAAGATGTAGGGCTCAGTGAATGTCTTGCGAGCCCCTCAATTCCCCTCAATCTGGGTAATCATGGTCCTTTTCTTCTCTTCTGCTTCACATTGTCCCCCAAACCCCCTTTAAAACTCAGATTGAGTGCAGAGATTCATTGACAGATTAGAAGTGCTTGAAAATGGAAGCCCTAACAACTGAGGAAAGGAGGTCCCTTTTTAGAGTAGACCCCTGAATAGAAATTCTTCAGTTGTTATTAAACTGTCTGGAACTGTCAGTGATGGATCTGTGACTATGCTTTGAGTATAATCCTGGCCTTCCACATCACAGGGAACATAATGCTTTAATAAATGATTCAGTCCACCTTGTCAGTATGAAACTGTCACTGTACTGCATATGGCATACAGTATATTCACATGAAACTAAATTAAGAACTGTGTGCAGAACTGGGTTCCAAAATGAACCATCTTCTGGGGGTGGAAGGAGTGGTCACTTCGACAGCAATTTTGGCTGTTGTTTCAGTTGTCCGTCTAACTGTAAAGGTAATACTTGACTTGGGATAATGAAGGAAAGCACACAGGATACATTATAACATATTCCACCACTGTATTGTCAGCAAGAAACTGATAACACGATGGAGTCAGTCTACATCACAGTCCCAAAACTTGTTAAAGTTAGTGAAAAATGTTGAAAGGAAAATGTAAACACTTTTTTGACAGAATGCCCTACTATGTGAAATATGAAGCATTTTGACACATACCCGAGGTAGATCCAATTCAGTGTAATTTTAGAATATCCTCTCTCAACAGGCTCTCACTGTACACCAATCAGCTTGCAGTGCGATCGCATCCAGACTCTTTTCCTTTGCAGGCATGGTTTCCCATTTTCAATTCTTTGCTTTCCACTTACATTACTATGAATGAAAAGCATTGATCTGAACCATAACATGTTCTATATTCCTTCACAGCTTGAGGCTATAAACCCCTCTGGATAGCTCCACATGTCCGCATAACCCTAGCCAACCTCTCTGTCATTTACACAGAATTTGTTACAGTGGAAGCTGATATTGAGACCTTACCTTCTTGCGGTACAATGGCTGGGAACTGTATTAAGCAATGTGCAAGCATGAGGTGACATAATTCATAAATCATGAACAAAAATGTTAATGCAATCTTTAGAAACTGCTGGTTCCTGATGACAGGAAGCAAAGCAGTATTGAAGCAATATATAAGAAAAGGAATGACACTGAGGTTGGGACCTATACTCCAGTTAGTTTATGGACCATCTCATGTGACATTTTGGATTCGGATTTATTAGGGACAGGTTACACTTTTTGAAAAAAAAAAAAAAATCTGAAAGGAAAGTCACCATGGTTTTCTTATAAGAAGATCACAGTTAACAAATCCCATGGTTTTCCTTGAGGAAGTTGGCTAAAATCATAATCATGATATTGTATATTTGGATTTTCAAAAACTTCCAACAAAGCACAGCATAAGCAACTAATTATTAGATGGAAAACAGAATGAATTTAGGGAGTTATGCCAACATAGAGCACAAATAGTAGTTGTAACAGCACAAAAGACAGCATAGACTTCAAACATAGTTTCAGGTATGATTTCAGCATATATGGAAAACGCCCACAGCATAATGTTTGGAATTTTCATCCTGATAACTCCTGCACTTCTTTCTCTGTTGATGGGTGGTGTTCAGAAAGTTTAGGGAAGTGGGCAGCTTTGCCTTTTGCATTTCCGCTTCCTGACACCTGGAGGTCTGCTTATCACAATGACTTCCTCAAGAATTTGACAGGTAACATTTCATAAAAATAACTGAAAACTGTGAGGGAAATGGGAACACCAACATTTAATTAATGGTGTTAATTAAGTCAGTAACAACAGTAACAATGGAATGGAATGCCAGTTGGAGTTTAAAATCTACACTTTATGTGATCAACACCCAACCAGACATTAAGAAATAAAATGCAAAAATACAGATTATCTGTCTTGTGCAATTTGTAATTGTCAAATTAATTCCGCCTTCTGCATGAACAGCAATAATTAATCTAGCAAACAGTCATCATTGGTCAAATACTGAGACACTGACAACCAATCAGAAAATGAATATCATTCAGGCAGACCTGCCTCAAGACTGCAATAAAAGAGGAGAAAAAAAACAGCAGCATTAGACATTAGATAAAGACTGAAGTACATTTTGACATTAGAGTAATACTGAAGTATAGCTTATGAAATGGCTACAGAGCACAGTTTTTTTTCCACAACTAACCATTTGTTTGGTAAATTAACATAATTAAGTTGGGCTGAAAAAGCCAATTTATTGTTTTTCCTAGTATTTTCTTCTTCTTTCATCTGATTTCTATACTTAAGTCCTATAGCTTTTCAGCTTTTTCAGCTTGGCCAATGCCCTCAGCTAATATGGGATTGTGTTGCTTGTGCTTATGTGTCAATATCTAAAATATTCTTGAGATATTTACAGTTTTACTGCAAAAAATTTTCCATTGACTAACATGGAGTTCAGAATCTGAACATTCATGTGTAGCAGACATCGCAACGGCCTTGCTACAGCGGCCACAGATACAGAATGTCTCTTGAGCAAAGCATGTGAGTACTATATCCTACCGTGCTAGGCTTTTTCGAGCCATCAATAAAGTTTGTCCTCAAAATTTCCTTTCTAGTTTCTGCTTCAATGCCAATGAGCTAGATATGTTAGCATTAGCATGATTAATATGTTTCACATGTATAATTTCATGGGCTCTTCTATAAAACACACTATGCAATTCTCTTTTTAATGTGGTGTTTTAATGTCACAGGTGTCTGATTAATAAATTGTGAAGAGATTAATTAGCCTAAGTGTCAAATACTGACTGAAATAATTAAACTTTAAGAATAGAGTTTGTCATTTATTGTTATGTTAATACCAACCAGAGAACATTAGTATGAATATAGAGAACATTCCAGTTATGATACAAGCAAGCTGTTTATAGCGTCATATAAAAGGAGATTCATTTCTGGCCCTAGTTATAGAGCATCTGGGAGACAACCATTAGTTGAAACATACAGCATAGACTACATCTTGCCTCAGTGTACAGCACTAACAATACAAATATTCACCCTCTTCCTCTGGTCTGGTTACTGTCACTATTTTCTTTACTGTGAGAATTCCATTGCATCCATAAATGTAGTCAAGTTACTCCCCTCCTCACCTCACTTCACTTCACTGGCTTCCTGTTATCACTCGCATCAAGTTCAAAACTGGTGCCGGCATAAAGGACAGTGCATGAGATAGCCCCCTTATACCTACGATTTGTCTTCAAACCCTATGTTCTGCCAAGATCACAACACTGTGCAACCATGGGGCAACTGACTGTCCAATCCCGATGGGGTCCCTCCTCTCAGACACGATCCCTGTCTGTACTGGTCCCTGAGTGGTGGAATGAACTCCCCACGGGGGTCAGGACAGCAGAATCACTGGCCACCTTCCACCTCAACCCACCTCTTCAGACGGCATCTCGGTTCCACCTCAACCCCTGCCCCCTAACACCTGCTACCTCTAGTACTTGGTGTTTATCTTACGTGTAGTATTGTGATGTATTTTGGATTATGTGTTCTAGTGATTGATGTATGGTAGTATACTTCGCTTTCGTTGCCTAGTCAGATTGCACAAGTAAACTTGTGGTAGGGCTTGGATAGTGACATGCTCACACTCACTAGCCTGGCAGTGTTGTTATCCTGGTCTGACACTGTTGCTCATTTAACTTGAATGAATGTTTTATTGTGCTGGATGTCACTGTGGATAAAAGTGTGTGCTAAATGAATGCAATGTAATGTAATATAATGTAATGTAATGCATCATGGCACAATGCCAAACACACATTTAAATGTAGTGTGGCTAGGTCATGATCGGCCTATACAGTCACACTTGCAACACATTAAACATTGTTCTCCGACCCACTGGCTGCTTGTGCTGTGCCTTTTCCCCTCATTTTTAAAGTATAATAATTATGATGACCCCACCTTTTTCAACTTGCAGTTGACCATTGGGCATCCAGACTGCCATTCACTGCCATTTTCCAGACTTACGGTGAAAGCAGAGACCCTTGTATTGTTCATGAAAAGGCTTGACATAGTGCAAGATGCACTCTAGACTTGGCAAAATATTGAGCCAAGATGGGTTGAATGGACCATTGTAGTCCTTATATTTTAATGACTTTTGTTATTATGATTGATTTTAAGATACATAAAGCACTAAGGATGCAGAGATTGCTGGTGCGTGTAAGGCATTTCTGTATTAATCTAAGCATGAACTGAAACGATGGGATTCTTCCATCATGGATGATGAGATGTGTACCTGTAGGACATCTTTGTGATCTCTTGTTGAAGAACTCAACATTTTCAGATAATTACTCCAAATGCTTTGTAAATGAAGCTGTGCTAGCTGATGGGTCTTTGAGATACCTTCAGGTAAGTCCAGGAAGGTTTCACCTCACTTGTTCTTTTCTCAAGTGGTCATAAGATTATTCAGTCTTTCTTGAACAGTGAGTGGCAGCATCATGCATGTATCATATGCCGTTTTTTACAGGAAAGAGTTACTAGCATACTAAGCAGTGACTCAAAGGCAGAAAATACACAAACCCCATCTTCCCTCTCTTTCACCAAGTTTTTATTCCAAAGTTATTTTGGATAGTTATATTTTCTCCATTGAAATAATGTCTGGATTAGTTACCTAGCTGTTATTCCTTTGAATCTTTTCACACAAAGAAGAACAAGGGTGTTTACCAAGATGCTTTAAAAAAAAAAAATACTACCTGCTCGATTAAGTAGGGCACTCTCTCAAGAACAAAGCTTAATGTAAATGCACGCCGTAGACAATATGCAGGCAACAGATGGATAAAAATAATGTAGACCACACCATAGTAAGATGGTATTCAATGAATAATTTAAAAGCAATTACAAAGATAGAAGAGAGAAAAAAGTTTGTGTAATTATAGGCATTTACAATGTAAAAATGCCATGTTTTTCCCTCAAATGTGTTATGTTACAACGTGTTTGCCCAGTTGGCAGTAAATATATAGAAAAAAAGCAAAACTTTTTTTGTTTGTCCTTTCATTATTGCTTTTCCAGTACTAATGACCACCATTCACTCTGACTATCAGCAGTAGTGAATTGTACTACAGTTAATTAAAGATAGCTATCATCATGGCAAACAAAACAGATGGTAAAAAATGAATAACTTCATTAGAGGATGTAGGGTGATGTCGGTGACTGCTGTCTCCGTGCCTTCTCTTGTTGTCTGCTCCCTCCAAAAAGTTTATAAATTCCCTGCGAACTGTGCTGTACTTAACCCACATGCCTTGGACATAAATCAGCATGGAACTACAGCTCAATGAAAAATGAGAGGGTAATACTCCTGGTGGTTTCCTTCCAAAAGCAGGCCTGCAGGTCACACTCCTTGGGGAAAATGGCGTGCGGGGGTAGTCAGTTATCGCACCCCCCGTTCTCCAACTGCAGTGCTTCAGTGCAAGTGGCTTGTTAATTATGTAAGTGAATTAGCTATCGATCAGGAAACTAAGTGAGGAAGGTGGTGGGGCAGCAGTACTGCCATAAGGTAGGCCTGCCTGGTTTGCTGGCAAAAGGGGGAGGCAGAGCCAAGACACGGATCCATGGAGCTGAAGGATCCCTTTTTGGATATCAGCCAAAATGACTGAAGACAAAAAAAGAGACTCCTCGGCCCACCTGTCTTTATGCCCTTATTTTCAGGTGATTTCAAAGAAGGTCCCTCCAGCAAGGTCAAAACACTAAAAGGCGATGCACTTGCATTCCCAAAGCAAAATTATTTTTAGCAGACCATGATGAAAAGTGAGACTAAGGCATAGCCTGAAACACTAAAGCTTTTTACTGATGTCTGCGGAAAAAATAGAGAAAAAAACTGGACTATTCAAGAGAGTACATCTCCTTTTTATATACTCCATGTGTAATTCCTAGCTGGCCCCCTGCCCTTGTTATATCTGGGTGCATATTTACAATAATAATAATAACTAGAGAATGTAATTCCAGGGAATTACGAGTGCATGAAAATGCAAACAGTCTAATTTTACATAGATAAAAGTATATAGGCCTACATCAAACAGATGTAGGTGGTCAGAACAGCTGCCACAAGATTCTAATTGCTTAATGGCTCTATTGTGATGTCATAAAGGCCAATGTTAAGTCTATGGGGAAAATTTTGATAGTTTTTAACTAATAGTTTAAAAAGTATAAATGTTACAAAAATAAAAAATACATAGCATAAGTGTCCTTTGTAAGACCTAAGCAACACAGTTTGAATGAAGTTTCTACGTTAAACGGTTGAAGCTGTATTAAACGCACAAAATTGGTTAGAAGAAGAAAAAGAAGAATAAGAAAAATTCGGATAACAATAGAGTGCATTTTCATGCACTCTAATAAGAAAAATTCGGATAACAATAGAGTGCATTTTCATGCACTCTAATAATAATAATAATAATAATAATATGTATATATTATTAGTATATATAATATTGTCTTTTCCTTCTTTAACTGTTAACCTTAGTTAGTGTTATATCCCATACCAATGGTTGAAATGTGTAAAGAAAAGTGTAAAAATAAGTATAAAGCAATGGCACAAAAGAACTGCGCAATGGATGAGTGAAACAATACAATCCTGTGACATACCCAAGCCAGTAAAAAAAGATGAAAGTATACTGCATGTATGTAATAGTGCTATATTGTGTTGATGACAATCCTCACTGTGTGCAAAGTTGTCTTTCCTGCTTTCAGAGTGTACCCATCTCCCTGACAGAAGCTGGGAGCAAACAGGCCAGGCCACATCTCTCTCGTAAAACCTCACAGAAAAATCCGGTGGGAGAAATGGAAATGCTTGCCAGCAAGTCGTAAATCATTCCTCTATGTTAATGGTGTTCATTAATATTAAGCTTGTGAGGGCTCCAGGGAGGCAGCTCAGGGATCCCGAAAAAGGCACTGATGACTTGCTTTCCAGCAAGGGGAGCTAATTACAATTCTCACATATGCACACACACATACAAACACACACACGTGCACACAGAAAGTCTGCCAGATCAATTAATCCCAGTAGACCTGTTGCCTACCCGGTTGTTTGTGATGATTTGCCTGTATTACAGTGATGGTTGAAAGCCTTTGGCACTGAACAGAGGAGTGGCCTAATCATGGGGGGACTGAACTAATGAAAAGAAAAAAAAAAGATGACTGTCAGAGAACATCCCTTAAAGGCGATATGTGCACACGCAGTCAGTCCAATGACCCTGTATGTCTTTGCCAATTAACCCTAGCCCTTTAGGGCTGCAGTGTCTGCATGATTGTCTTCGGTCCAAAAGATTAATCACCTATTCAATTCATTATTATCCTGATGAAACAGTCTGATGTTCCCTTTGCAGATGTGGGTGTTGAGTAGAATCTGCACTGGATTGGGGTCCAGGCAAGGCTGAGAAGCCCATCTGTGTCCATTCTCCATGGTGTTAGGCTAAAAGTGCAGAACAACCAGTTTAAGAACAGGGAACACACCAAGTGGGAAGCAAGTAGGTGTTTTTAGTCAGAAATATTTCTTGCGTTGTTCACGTCATACAGAAAGCCCTGAGTCTCAGTCATGGGGCGATGTTGTCCCTCACAGACCCCCTGAGTCACTCATGGTGGCTTTGTGTCATTATGTCCCTGAATCCAGCACTGAGTTGATGTGCTTTTCATCAGGCCCCTGAGCCCCTCTTGGCTGTAGTCCAGTGCTGGGGGAACTGCAGGAGCGTATGGAACAAGCCACAGGATGTACCACTGCTGAGAGCACTCATGCTCGAAAGACCCAACCTAATAGGCTTCAAAATACCCCCCTGCCATTAAACCAATTTTACTCTCCCATCATGTTATTTTCCACATTCAGACACCTCACTACAGCAACAAAAAAGCCTGTGCCTTTTATAACCTCCCAAAGTTGCAGAGGAACCAGCATCCGCATTTCTGTACAACCTTCTTGCTCAGCACTACAGAGATAGTGAACAAAACAAACCACTTGGCAGTGTGAAAGCACAGGTCCAATGCCTGCTGTCGCTGAAAGCAGGATGGTTTAAGCATTAGGACATAAAGAATAAGGGCTGGTCCTTAGCCAAACTGCAGTGCTGGTGCCAGATCAGTGGACTCACAATGCCATCAAAGATGACTCGCTCTGCTTTCCATCTGTTATGCTGGTTTTCTCAGTGGGTGAGCATGCTGGAACATAAGCTAGTTCAGAAGCACAAATGCCCTGGCAGATCCTGCAGCTAATCCACTTTTACACCACCCTGAAGAGTGTGCTCACCTCCATATGCTCCCCTTGCACAATGCCCAAGGTTGCCCGGCAAAAGGTGTCTCAAATTCATGTTTTTCTACATCCCCTCCCTGCAGCAGGCCACAAACAGTGCTGCGGTGTCAGATTTGGAAATGTCACTCTGTGGGCAGTGCCCCTGCCAAAATATTGTTGCCTTCATTACCATCATAGGCACTTCCAACAAAGCTCCCTCTTTTTACTACTGTGCTCCGACATGCCTTATCCCCTCAAGTGCATTACGCATTCTGATATCTCGATCCATCTACCCTCTCTGTGAATGTATAATATCGTGTGACTCCTGGATGCAAGGGTCAGCAGTGCATATTGGCTTGGTTGGTTGTTTTGACGTGTCTTTGAACAAGATTACTGGAAAGGGCATGAGTTCTGCCTGCAGTGACCATATTTATCACACTGGAAATTTCTGCCTTTCCTTAAAGTGTCATTGAGAACCCCCTCAATGCACAAGAATGCACTGATCTGCTGTTAGTTAGGCTGAAACCTGCCAACGCTTGTATTCATGTAAGAGTCTGCAACAAAATTGATGGCTGACTCCTCGGCCTGTTTGCTTTACTAGTGTTGAATTAAATTTTAGTGAATACAAAGTCATGTTCCCCTTGTACTTCAGGCCAATTAGGATACGATTGCAGCATATCAAAACTGTTGGTCCTTAGGAATGAATTTCCCAGTGTAAATGCATAATGTTCATTTGATGGGAGACATTTAGTAACACTGTGCTGGTAATAAAACCACTAACAAGCAGTACACCGCAGAGCTGGGACCATGTAGGAGAACTGTGTTCTCTTTGCTCTTTACAAATAAACTCTTCTGCATATCTCTCTCTAAATCTCAGTAGTGTGCATACAGTAAATCATTCCAATGATTTCTCCTGCCGTTAGCTTTCATCAGACAGGGTTAAAGCAAAGAACAGACTGTGTATTGGTGTTAGTATGACTGATTGACTGCTGTATTTGTCGTCTGAACGAGCACAAACTGTTCCTCTGGAAATGCATGCTGGTTTAGTTGCAAAACCACACATTACAGCAAAAAGGCCAGAACTAATGGAATGATGCTGTAATTGGAAAGATATTTCATGTAGCTTTCCACTTCAAGGTCATGCTCACACATGCACTTTGGCTTTGAGGGTATCTTCGATTGGTCTGTTGTATGACAGCTCTGTGGCATATTAACAGCAACCTCAGTTCACTTTGAAGAGGCAGCAGTGCAAATTGCTTTGATGCAAAAGGTGGTTTGGAATTCAATCTGAGCTTAACCCACCCCCCACCCTCTCTGAAGAGGACTGAGAGTCCATGTTCTTATAATAAATCAAGCAAACACATGAACTCTGCATTTGTGTTGGGCTGAGACGAAGAAATTACACTGCTTCCTTTTGATTTTTTTTCCCACTGTCGAAAGCAGTAAAATATCTAAACAATCAATTTCAGACTAGTGCATCATATTGCTCTGCATGATATATTATCTCAAGCATTAAATATACAATAAATAGATGGAAAGTCAGTGTCCGCTTGTGCTGTTCCAGAGCAATTTTCTACTGATTTACTTTATGGATTCAAGGCATACTTCACTGAGGTTCGTGTATTACATACATGACATAAATAAAGCATAAAGAAGATACTATATGCTTCTCACACTGGCCACAATCTCATTAAACTTTGGTTGTATTTCATAAGAATCTTTTGAAGGTGAAAATCACATGTAGGACCTACTGCTAAGGCTGAAAGCAATTCCAAATGCAACTTACATAATGTATATGTTAACGTGCCGTAAAATATGTTTAATTTGGTTTCAAAAGGATTTTGTGAGTACTTGCATTGCAGTTCTTTTTTCATCAAAATTGGTTGTGAGATGGCTGCTGAAACGAGCTTCACACTCAGTTGGGATGAGTGGTGACTAGGATGCCTGTACAGACTGGTCCTAGGATTCAGAAGTGGTACCAGTGGAGCAAAGGTTTATGTGCAACATTATATGGGAGAATTTCTGAGGAATGGAAGTTCAAGGGAATACTCTGTAGAAGTCTATGATAGTGCTTTGTCTCACGTACTTTGGGACAGCTCTTGAAAAGGAACACCTTAAGCCCCAATTCATTAAAAGTACAATCCACTTTGCTCTGAACTTTGTGGATTAAAACATTCTGTTTCTCGCACAACATGTTTTGTTAATGCCACCGAACTGACAGGAAGGAAAGAAGAACTCATAAAAAAGTATGACTTGCTTCAAGTTGCTACTTAAAGTTTAGTACAGAGTGTACTGTGGTTACTGCAGCGTGGCCGGGCCTTGTTTCTCAGATCAACAGATCCGCTCCCATTCTACACAGCTGACAGACACTGGAAGCAATTGTCACCTTGTTTTCTCACCACACTGTTATTGAAGTAAGGGGACTCTGCCTCTCGCAATGTCATGTTGCAGTTCATTAAAACCTCAAGCCTCTGAACAGAAAAAGAGCAATCCATCTTAATAGCACTCAGCACGTTCCTAGTGCAGAACATAATTAAACAACCCACAGTGTCTTTGCCATAGTTCAGTCACGCATCATAGGAAATTCACAAAGATACATTTAAAGATGCATCTTAAAGGGCCAGGAAACATCAGTACAACTATTTCAAGTGGGTCCTTGCCTTACACTTTAATTGGCATGCACATGTAGTGCACCAAATTGTCTCAGAAGCTGAGAACTCTCCCATTGGTTACTTAGTGTCTTCTCACAAACCCTCAGCACGTGGCATTTCCCTGTTCTCAGAAGTGATCAGATATTTTGAGTTCTAACCCATTTAAACAGTTTAGTATGACCAAAATATTACAACTTAAAGCATGTTTAGGTGGCTATTCAGGACTAATTTATCCATTTATGATTTGATTGGAAAGCTAATTTTGGGGAAACAAACAGGTGTCTGTCAACACCTCCAGTCCACAGCAGGCACAGAAGGGCAGTTTTAGCCTTGTAACAGTGCTGATTGATGTACCACGCATAAAATGAACAGAAGCAGCTAAAGTGGAAAAAATACATTTTAAAAGTACAATAATAAAACAAAGGAATCAGCATGAGCACAGGCACATGAGACAACTGCTCAGGCTTGCTTACCAGCCACACACCTGCATTTAATTGGCCTTTGATTAGGCAGGTGGGGCTTATTAACCAATAGCTGGTTAGACAATTATCACAATTACAATTAACCTGTTTTGAAATGAAGCTGAAGAAAGGCAGATCTGTCTATTGTTAATATGGTAAATTGAGATGAAAGACAACTGAGGATGCCTGAACACACATTTATCAGTTTACAAACTTCTAACATCTAATACAATTACACACAAACAAACACTTCTCAGTTTCTAGGAGACACAAGCCTTATCTCTCTATTTTAATACAGAATGTATTCTGGGGTTTGATCTCAAAATGTAAAATGTGTTTGGTTGGACAGACCTGTAAGGGTAAGGACAAACCTGTAAGGGTCATCTACACAGAGATACTTCCTAAGCGATGTGTCTCCTGTTAAATTTACAAAAGTTACTAAGTTTCCTGGTAAGGATTCACATTTTTAATCTATTACAACTTGAAGATTAGGAAACTTCATGCTCCTTCTCACTTAATCAACCATGGAAAGAGCTGGAAATGTTGAAACAAAGTAATGTTACAAAATATTTATAAAGATTGCATTGAGAATGGAAAAAGTCAGGATACACAATGATTCCTTCAAACAAGGACAAAGAGTAAGATACAGAAGGCAAAAGAGGACACAGAGTGCAACAAAAGAAAGATTGTTCTTAAGACATGTCTTTTGAAATTCAGAAACTCTGCAACCTTGTAACTTTGCATGAAAGCAATAGCTTTTGACATCAAAAATCAAGGTTTTCTAATACAATTGCTGTGACATGCTGTAACGTTGCAGGATTTCTGTCATAAAATCAATATCTTAAATTCAGGATGGACCCAAGGCATGCCTGTTTAAGAAGTGCTTCTTTAAATCAATGACCATGCACCGTGACATCAAGGATGAATTAATTGGTTTGGACAGGTTTTCTCACCTCAAAGGCAGGATGCAGCATGATGCAAAATCAGTACTATGTAGGAGAACCAAAAATGCCTTTCATTTTCTCCACACAACTGTTAAATATTTTCTGTTGCTACTATGGATATAAAGTTTCATTGAATGTTCAACCTTGTAATCATCAAACTTTGTGCTGTAGTGATTAACAACCAATGAAAAATGTATGCTATGAAATTCCTTCTCATGGAAGAATCTTGTCTCTTCAGCTGAGACTTGTTGTAGACAGCCAAGCCCAACTCCAGGAACTCAATCTCAGATAGACAATGCAACCTGCAAAAACAGCTAATAAGCACATAAGCAAGTGGTCTCACAGCCAGTGACCACTCACATGACCACAGTAGGCTATGACATTTCCTTTTTCATTTACTCCAGCTAATTTGACAATAGCTTACTCAAACCATCTGATTTGACATTAAAGGAAATACATTTTTGTTCAAGTCCAAAAAAAGAATAAAATACATGCATTTTTTTTTACTTTGCAACAAGTAACTTCATTATGCGATTAATTTCACAGGCTAAAACACAGTACATTCAACAGTCCTAGTGCCATACAGACATATAACGTGACAAGAGCCACATAAAGAGTACCATTCTGCTTGAAAGCCACAGTCACTCCTAATGTTATTTCAATGCTGAGAGAAAGAGCTGTATCAGAACACATTTTTCTTTTCTGTTCTCTGAGTGAGTCAACAGCAAGGTGTTGTGAATGCAGGGCTTGTAAAAGAGACAGTGACGAACATGTCTCTTACTTGACCTTGAACCAGGCTGGCATGAGAAGGTTTAGCTTGTGTTCAGCAATTATGTGAGAGAAAGAGACAAATGACTTTCAATATATATAGTTTGAGTTTTAACCCCCTTTACAGGGACATCACAACTTTACATCGCAGAGCATTGTTTAACAGAGGAAATATTCTGACAACACGACAAAATAGAAAACCTCTGTACCCCACATCAGAGTAAAAGCACACCCTATTGAGGAAAAACAGAAAACAAGAGGGGTAGAAAAACACTAAAATCTTACAAATAAACAAAATCAAAAAGTAAGACACACTGAACTGTCATCTATATCCACACTGCATAAAACTTTCCTCACACTCCAAATACTCATAAAATGAGCCAGATTGTCCACAAATATGTAATATGAATGCTCAGTCCTCAGGTGGGCAGTGAGCAGCCCCATTATCATACTTCTGGCATCCATTTTGTGTGGGTTTTCCAAATGAAGAGCTTCACTGAACCAGACAAATACAGTAGTTTAACAAGGTAACTGCAACCTTACTGAGAAAACAATTTGAATATAAAGACTTCACGCAATGACTCAAATCTCTGATTTAAGAAAGAAAACCAATCTGTTCAGTGGGGGATGGAGAACAAAGAGGTGCTCCAGTGGCAGCTCCTCTCCACTGTTGGATATGTTCCAGCTACCTGTTGGTCGCTGTGGGCCCATGTGCTATCCTCCACTGGAGATCAGCAGTAATCTTTCAGTCAGACACTTGTACAGGGACCTCCAGCAACCCATAGAAGAAAAGTCCAGAAAAAAGGGTAAAAAAGTAAGCTTACATGGTTACATATTTTGTTGTTTGTACAGCAGGGTACCTGTTAAGTACATAACTCAAGAGTACAACAGTAGTGTCCCATCTGGAAATTGAACTTGCAACTCAACTGTTACAGCTTGTTAACCTTGTTAACTTTAATTGTAGGAGACTAGATTTACCTAAGATGTAAAAGCCATAGGTTTACTGCCCAGTGACTGCCACTGATAGACAAGTAAGTTGTGAGCTTTTGGTAAGGAATTGTTAACTATGACTTTAACTCTCCCTCTTTTTTACAGTTTAAAAGCATGAGAAAAGTCATCATGCAGGAATTGGAAGAAAACCTCTCTGGGCAAAGATCAGGCTGGGGAGAGAGAACAAACAATCTAGATAAACAGCTTAGTGCCTGGAAAATCTGAACCCCACTTTCTTTATTTTAATATTTTTTATTATGTATAATGAAGTGCTCTTAAAAAAAAAAAAAAAAAAAACTTTTATCATTTTTTTTGCACAACATTTGCCTAACAGGGGTGAATGCCATTGCATTAATCTGCACTTTCACTCTGCAAACTGAAAATAAATGGAAAATTTCAACCATTATCTATTGTTCCTTCTGTCTATTAAAATAAGTTTCTTGATAACAAGCATGTGTGTGGGGGTGTGATTTATCCTCCCACAATGTGACCATGATTTTAGTGTAGCACCACAGCCTTACACCAACCCTCTCAGTTTGGCTTAATTAAAATTTTGTTATGCAAGTGACTCTGCAGTAACTAATAAACGGTGGTGCTTGGTTTTGCAGTGCTTATGTTTGTTTATCATGTGCAATGGTGTAGCAATTCAGGGAGGCATAAGGTTTCATTTCATGCAGCCAAGAGACCTCTGACAACACAATCCCCTGCTGTCAATCTCCTGTCTCAAGCCACCCAAGTCTCTCTGCCTAAAGGGGTCTCATCTGTGCTACCATTGCAACTGATCTGAAAGATGTTTTCCTCCATTCATTTCTTAAAAAGCCAAATCCTCTGCCTCAGATGTGAATTGAGGAAACTCATTCATGGTGGTTTATAAGTTATAAGTGAACAAAAACAGTTTCGCTTTTTTGGCTTTAATGTGCTTTCCTTTCATAATCCGTTTATATCTGTGAATTCTAGGACAACCTGTCAATATCTAAAGCCCTGTCTCTTCAATTATCTTATTAAACACAGCCAACCAACATTATTTTGTAAACCAAAACACAAGCCAACTTTTCAATACACTGTAATGAGGAACAACAAGTGGCTCGCTGAGAATACAGTTCCCAGCACCAATTTACAAGGTGGGCAAGTAGAAACTGGACTTCTGACCAGGAGCTTGCTGGGCCATATCCTGGCTGGAATACTGTCATGGCACCCTTAAGGAATGTACAGATTAACCTGGATAATACAGACTGTCGTTGTAATGTCGTTTAATGCTGTGTCTTTTTAAACTAATCACTATGCCCAATTCCTTTTATGAAACAGTCAAATTCTATCACTTGCCACTGTAACTTAAACCAGCATGTGGACAGGTGTGTTATGCAGAGTAGCGCAAACAGAGTTTAAAGCAAAAAAAAAAAAAAAAAAGATTTGTTTAAAGATAAAAGGCTCAACTCAAAACTCTCTTAAGAGTTTAAACCAAGCTTCAATTCCAAACGAGAGGGAGATGGTAGAACCTTGTATGGCATTTCATAGTCATACAATGTTTACTGAGAAACCCATGTTAGATGCCTGGGACTTCCCTGAATTCCCATAATAGCACATGCCCATGCTAATGCAATGCCCAATTAAATGCTACAAATAATAACTCTGATAACAAAAGAGCCAACATCATTGCAGGTAAATGCCAACTGGGTGAGGTCAATGTATGCATTCCCTTTGGAGGCAGAGATGTCATTAACATAATTCAAAGTAAGGACTACCAACTTTGCATCTGACCTGCCATGGAAGAGAGGACTAGTGTATGCAATGTCAGCTTCTGTATTTGCCACATTGATTATGATGAATGACACTAGAGATATTGAAAGCTTGCCAGTTTATCCCCATGTCAACTCTATATCCCCATGTCAACTCTATGATCATGAAAAAGTTCAGGAATGAAAAATAACTTTATAAATAGGTAAGAGAAGCTGTGACTAACATTTTATTTCTTGAAGAGTAAACATGCCCAAGACTGTTTTTTCATCCTCCCGCTGTCAACGGTTCATTCATTTCAGATGTTGCTTTCTATTTCCCAAACTGGATCCATTCCATAATTATGATCATCTTCCATAAAACATAAAGGAGATATTTGGCCTGCCACCTTTTTTTCTGAGCTCACTGTCAAACATAAACCACTGTGATACTGCAGTCTGCTCAAAGTAGGTTACACCATAAAAATCCGATATAAACCCTGCAAAAAGGTGACAGTAAAAAAAAGAAAGGATGCAGAAAGAGTAAAAGAACACACAGCAGGACAAACTTAAAATGGCCAGAGATGAAAGGAAGGACTAAAGGACCTCTGAATGGTAAAATCCATTATGTCAGTGCAGAGCATTTCACAAGTTTCAATGGCTGCATTGTTCATTTGTGTGTTCATGTTTGAAAGCACAGCAAGATATAGAGGCTTTTAAGGCAGCAGAAAGATTCACTAATGGTCTGCTCCAAGTATGGCTCAAATGGAGATAAAATGCATTGTCCTGTTTTAGTCAAGGCTAACCTATCAGCAGGTCCGGTTTCTCCAAAAGGAGACTACGCTGGCACACAGCACAATCTTCTTCATAATGAGGGGAATCGGCGGTCTGTGAAAAGTTGTGCTGCGTTCAGCAGAGGAGAGATCATCCAAAGCCACTCAGAGAGGGCGAATCAAGGAGCACTGCAATAGAGCGAGTCTGAGATGCATCCATTTCTTCCATGCCACCAATTCAAATCTGAACACCCTGTGTGTCTGGGACTTGGACATCTACTGCACAAGATTTTGCTTGGTTTGTGTGACACAAAAGGATATTACTCCCAGTAGCCAAAAAATATTGGTGTTGAAATTGTATAAGACTAATTATGTTAAATTATATTGTCTTATTAGAAGAAGCAACGGTATTATATTACTCCCATGTACCCCACAATTTTTTAGTGTTACAAGTTTTGCATCTGAGCATATACAGATATGCAATGTAAGAGAGCATTGAAGGAACATATCTTGAATTTAGACTTGAATATTTTTGGACTGTCTCTTTATTCATTGTTTTCCTTATATCCAGTAAAATTTACCCCCTGAGGTCTGACTTAACTGTCAGCTGTTAGCTGTTACTGTGATATTCTCATTCATCCATTTAGTGGACCGACACTGATTGCGTATTGTAAGATAAAATGGAATCTTTTTATGATGCATGTTGTGTTTACAGTTTTTTTACCAAGTGATGTGCATTTTAATCTCTCTCATGCTGGAAGTCAGCAGGCTTTGAGAGGAGCTTTTTGGTTATTTCAAGTAATGCGAGGCTCGATATCCAGATCAAGGGAACCGCTGCGCTGGCAACATATTGTAAAGCCTCACAGGAGCCGTCTTAATCTGTGGTGGAATTAGGTGCATGCTTTGCATAGCTAAACAGCAATATCCCTTGAAGCTGACAATTGGTAGAGATTACAGACTTCACAAATCAATACGTTCAGGAGGCGGAGTTGAAGGCGACAGCTATCCATAAAGCATTAAGGCCCCCAGCATGAGAGAAAGAAACTTCCAATCTGCACTTTTCTCACAAACAGAGCTCCGTTGGAAGCTATTGAGTCTGACTCCCATGGGCCGGCATTTCGGTCTTTCTTCCAAATCCCCTCAGCCGCATTTTGAAATCATCAGCAGTTCAGTAGTTCTGGCAACTGCACTGCCTTCCCGGAATGTATGACTTTTAGTTAATACACTAAATACGTAATCTATTGGAAATCTTTCCCTCCAAGCCTGAATCATCTGATAATAAATAAGGTAGGGAGAAAAGACTTACTGGGGGAAATCGCTTGCTCAGGCTGCTTGTAGAACCCTAAAGATCAATTATCTAAAGCCCGGGCTGAATTAATAAGCACTTGGGGACAGCATAGTTGTAAATCCTCACCACAAGGCCTCTAATGAGACCCTACCTAAATGATGTCAATGATCTCAACTGTTTCACCCCCTCCCTCTTCAGTTCAGGGTAAATTGGACAGCAAGAGATGTAGATCAATGTACAAAAGATAGAGATATGAGAAAGTTCTGAAAAAAAAAACAGATCAATTCAAACCTCTGCTGGTGCAGCAAGTTGTTCCTGTTCTGTTTTTAAATCTTACAGCATGGGTCTCTTTGAGCTACAAATGGAATTTGTGAAGCCCTCCTTTATCAAATAATCTCTGTTTTAGCAGCAGCATGTTCAGCCTTGTAATGTCCAAAAAGATAATCAGACAGTTAGGGGGTCATTTACAAACAGGAACGTATCTGCGGCTTGCTAATAGTTTCATGTGTGCTGAGGGCTTTTCAAGAGTGATCATGCGAATCCCACTGGCCACAAACTATCCATTGGAATACGCCATTGCTGAACTTCAGTCAGGAACTTTCCATAATAAATTGTAGCCTGCCTCTTTGAATTCAGGACCAATATGGTTGGCAAACACATAACAGAAATAAGAAAAATCCCAATGAATACAGTTATATTTAAAAGAAAAAACAACCATATTTCTGCAACACAAAAACAACATTTAGAAAGTAATTAACAATAAAAATTATTCAACAAGGTGGGGGTGCTGTTGATGGGATGCCATTAATTTCTCAGAAGGAGCGGATAGAAGTTAATTTGTCAGGTAGACTGTAGAGTTTTTTTGTTTTTTGAGGGGGGCATTGGCACTACTAATTTCAGAATATAAAAACTGTAATTGTCATGTGGGGCAATGATACAATAATGATACAATTATTTTTGTGTACATAATGCATTACAAAGCAAAACAAAATGTGGAGAAGAGAAGGGAATGAAAACTCATGAGAACCAAAATAAGCGTGTACAGTGTGCTCTGTTTAGAAGTAAACGAGAATTGTGAGGTTGTTCCTTCAAGTGAAATCAATAAGCGGGGGCATAATATTTGAAGGCTCCCTTCAAGTTACAGAAAATTAGCATTAGAAAATTTCAGAACTCTTTCAATGAGCATGCCAACATCTACCCGTTTCCCTGTTATGTCTTCCTATACACAAAAACACATACATTAAGGATACTTAATACTGTTTTTACATAAAGCAAAATTGATGTTTTTTTTAATAAAATGGTTGCGTTCAGTGTCAGTTTTTAACAGCATTAAATTATGCTGTCATTAGCAACATTATTCCAGCAGTTAAGCAATCTTTTTTTGATGCTGTGTTTTCTATCCTGCGGTAGTGCTCTCACATGTTTATACATTGTTTAGAAAAGCTTGAAAAAGAAAGACCAACATGCCAAAATTTCCCCCATGATGAATGCCATTACAATATGCGATACCTTACTTTGCATTAGGTCCTGATGTTTATTTTTGTTCATGTTTCTCTAATGAATTTGCATAAACATAAACTGATTATCCTATGATTGCAAATGCATGAAGTTTCACATACAATATGCATATGAGCAAAGGAGTTGGTGTGTCCTTCATCTGTACTGTATGTAATGTGTAGTTATTAGATGACTTCTTGTAGTATTAGACACAAAAACATGCTCAGCAATGGATTTTCAGTATCTTACAAGCTTTGCAAATAGCGGCTTAAGTGCTTCCTTATACAAAGCTCTAGCAAAGTCAAAATAAGTAATGATACCTTAGATGGATACAGAAGGTGGATACATAAATGGACAATAACCTTTTTATTTTTTCCTTGTCCATCAACAATGTCACTTCTACATAACTTTGTGTATGCATTTTATTTCTAGACAGTCAAAATGCAAACTGTTTGCTTTAACTGGACTCCTAAACCAACTTTAATATTCTTTTACAGATACATGGCACGCAAGATACTGTTTATGGGTGCCTCTTCCAGAATGACATGAAGTGTATACAACACTGTGCCCTTGACAGCCCTGTCAGTGTCTTGCAGAATATCCAAACGGCTTGCTGAAAAAATCCACTGGGTGGGTCTGGGTATTTTATGTCTGTCTTGGTCACAAGTCTGCCTTAAGGTGAGAAAAGAACCAAGTATATGGGGCACAGAGGGGCAGTGTACTGCTGCAATTCACAAAAACAGGAAAAAGCAGTGGATCGTAAGCCATCCACTTTGTCTGCTTCCCAGTATTTAACATTATAATTTGGTTATGACCCCCCGCACCATGCTACTCAAATTTATACTGTAAAAATGTACACTTTGAAATGGCATTTTTAGATCATAATGTCTGGCAGAAGTTTGATGAGGGTGATGCTTGAGAAATAATTGAAATAAAAATGAGAAAATGATGTAATACTGTTATTTATCATAATGCAGAATGCTATTATATATGTTTTATGTATTCACAATATATTTATATATTTCCATTCATTTTTGTTATGCTAACAAGCTGTTAGAGAAATGACTTAAGTTCCCTTGTTAAACAGGTTCTACAGTGAGGGTTAAGTAGGTAATCAGAAATCATGCAGTGTTGGCTCCTAGACTCCGAAAAGGTGAGATGCGGGCCTTTCCATTTGAACTAACCATTACTGTCAACCTATCATCATGTATCAAGTAATTGTATGATTGTTAATCAAGCAAAAAAACAAAACCAAACACAAAAAAAAAACCTTGACACTGAGTCCCTGACATCTGGTCAGATATTTGCCACCCACAGGTGGCAGGTTTGACTAGCACTGCAGAGACAGAAGTAAACTGGTATGTGTGCTGCTAACCCTTTAGTAGTCTTCAAGAGGTCCTGCTTCATGCAATACCATGGATCAGGGATCACGGACTCTCCTGAAGGAAGGTATAGCAACCCCATTTTTAAATCAATGTGACATTCAGTGAAACTGGCTCATACATTATCGATGCCAGCACTCAGGCGCGGCATCCTCTCTCTACCTATCCTATCTGCTCTATTGCAGGTTGAGGGATTACCACATTGTGGAGAGCTTGATTTATCACTAATAATGAGCCAGAAGACATGATGAAAAACCACCTGTCTGAAAGCTTCAGAAAGGAAAGGACACAAATACCCATAACATTCCTGTGACATGTGGGCAACACCAGAATCTCAGGTTCAGATCCATGGTTGGATGAATTGCTACTCTGCCCCTCTGAGTAATATATTTCAACCCAGATTTTACCCTCAGCAAACAATCCCTAGAGAAATGGGTTCCAGTAATTGCAAGTCACTCTCGGTGGAAGCTTCGGCCGACAATGAATGAGAATGAGTCAAACACACTGCCTCTGCTGCAGGGTCCCAGAAAAGAGAGGCCTGCTCCGAATTCATTTGAGCGGGTTTGCAGACATTGCCTGCTGCATATTGATTTCCTGTGTAAGGAACAGGACTTCTGCGATGTGGAACAATGAGAACACCACTTTTTTGGGGACCAGCACTGAATATTCACTTCCCTCAAAGATTGAGTCACATTTGGCAAGCAAAATGGTGGGGTTACTTCTAAATGAAAAAAAAAAAAAAAAGTCATCTTCAGCAAAACATGCTCCAAAGACATCAGATCTAGTCATTTGTGTTCTCTCATTTTAACAACATGGCTGAATGAACCATATTTATTTCACATTTCAGTGCCTCTCTTGTATATGTGTATGTAGTTCTAATGGCAGGCCCATGTGATGGTATCTCTCTGGTTGCTTTGATCTGTTGCTGTTTGTACATGATTATTCAGATAGTTACTAAAAATATTAAAAACAGTACCATGTTGCTTCTCTCTTTTTATCTGTGTCATTGATCAGCTATGCAGACGTGGATCAACATGTTCTTCTGCACACGGAGGACTCCTGTTATGGTGACTAAATGGGGGTTTCCTGTTCATATTCATGCAGTGTGGTGATGCTATTGTGTGCTTGCACAACCTGCATTGCTTCATTATATATTCAAATGTGTTCAGTGAATAATATGTAAAATATAAGCTATGCCAGTTTCTATGGATAAGGAAATCTGCTATAAGCAGATAAATAATGCAAATATACTGCACTGCTGGAATCTAAAACAATTCTGGAAAAAAAAGAAAAGAAAAACTGGACAGCACTGGCCAAGAAGTGAGAAGGGATCCAAAGGGATGGAGGGAAAACACTGGTGTGCATTCAGACAAATAAAACATTACTGTGATGTACAGATGGAGAGCTCCTCACATATACACCAAGGTACCAGGATACATTTTGCTCACTGATGCACATTTTTGTGCAGCTGTATAGTAATTTTCCTCCTCTTGATACTAATGCAGCTTGGTCAGGGGTCAGAGACATATTTGGACCTGGCTTTGATTACTAGCTTGCCTGTCAGCTGCTACTCATGCTATGTTTGCCCATACCCTTACAGTGAACAGCAAAAAAGAAATCATTTGTGGGTAAAAGTCATATAAATATTGAATGATTTTTTTTTCCTGACTGCTGAATGCACCGTTATGAAATGTGAAGTGGTAAGAAAAGATAACTTGCTTGATTCAGCTTTACAAGCCTTCTCACTTTTATTTCCTCATAAACCAAAGAAAGTATAAAAATAAAGCTTCTGGAGTAGAGACTGTCTTTAATGAAGCAATGCAAAGGAATGCAATGGTGATTGGGTTCTCCATTTGTTTGTGGGGGATACCATTTGATTTCCTTTAATGACAAACTGGCAGCTTATTGTAACGGGGCTTCCGAGGGAGACTGATCAATTTTGAAGGCTCTTGAAGGCTTTGGTTGTTTGTTTCAGCACTGTCTGAAACCCTGTTAGAATGGCCAGAACAGATAAAAACGGCCTTCCCAGGAACTAGGGCAGGTTGCCATGGGTTTCTACTATCACTGGTTCATTTCGACTCATAGACCCTAGAGAAAATCCACCCTCGGTGCCTCCATTTTCCAGACCTGATTAGTTTCATGTAGCATTATTGTCAGGTCAGGTTACAGGTGAGTTTCAAATGTAGTCTCTAAAACACAATAGATTTCCATTTGGACCCAAGAACATACATATACAAAACACCATCCACCACTTTACAGCTGGTATTCAAACAGTGCCCGACAGATAAGGACAAACAAATCATGGCTGTAATTGGTCCGGACTTTGAAAAGCAGACCCAGAGGCAGAGCAGTTCTGTCTTAGCACATCACTGTTCAGATCCAAACAGGCAGTTGGGGAGAAAGTGTCAGACTGAATATTTCAGATATCCTTTTGATTATAATCAAGCCCATATGAATCCCGGAGTCCCTTGCCATATGATCCCTAAATCGTTTAATGACACAACTTAAGTGTTTTGGTTAAATTATAAGGTGCTCCTCATTACTTCCTATTTGATTAGCACAGCTGCCGACCCAAGCGCTAAGACTTAATTAAATCTCTGTTTAAATACCCGTATTGAATACATCTGCAATCCCAATAATTAATCACTTTAACAAGCATGCATCTGTTAATTAGACTTTTGTTCAAAAGACTTTTTTATGTCAATACATTTGCATTTTACTTAAAAGCTAGAGGTGGATGTTTCTCAGATCATTAAAATGAGAATGAAACCAGCCATGATTATTAATGTTCCCAATATGGTCCTTCTGTGGGGATGTGAAATACAAAAAGGTTTTAGAGTCTAAAGCTAAAGCCTAAGAAAGCACCTGAGGTAAACTATATGTATGGTTCACTGATAACTGTTTGTGACACTGTTAGTGATATGATAGGGTATCCGGTGTTAGCAGCAGTGGGATCAAAGGGGGTGGGATGTGTTGACATTAACATTTACATTTCACATTTAGCCATTTAGCAGACACTCAAAATCAGAATCAATCTTTATTGGCCAAGCATGCTTCAGCACGTACAAGGAATTTGACTCCGGTACCAGTGTCTCTCATAATTCTTGCATACAACATCAAAAGTGACAACAAGAAATACCAAACAACAGTAGAGTTACAACAATATACATTTATATATATATATATGGGGTCATTAGGTTGAATATCTTGTATCCATCCCCTTTGAGTTAAGGAACACTCCTCACCTCACCCCTCCTAGCACGTCCCATGCAGATTCCCAGGGCTCTGTCCTGTGTGCCAATGATCCCAAAAAGCCCCTCAATGTGAAGCATGTATGGGTGACCATGGTGGCCATTAGAGAGATATACATTCATAAATCTTATTGACTACCAGGGTAATATAATATGAATTTACCAATATTATTGTCTTCAAAAAAGATGGTTGTGATGTTTTTTTTTTTTACATTCATTTGCTATTTGTGAGATTCTTTAATTTATTTTTGCTCACTATATCAGCGGAAGCTGGAGTGCCTTTCAAGGTTGTGTATCTACTGCACACCCCCTCAAGTAAAGATCTTAAAAGGAAATGCCTGTTCTCCAACCCCACAAGTTCCCTTTAAAGTCCTACATATTTGGCAAAACTATGATCAAAAAATATAGCTTAAGGGTATATTTAAACATTTGTGGAAATTTTGTTTGGGCTATGAGTGCAGCATTTGGAATAAAACTAAATTCATTGAGATGACAGATCATTCTAAATCAAAGAACACTGAGTCAAAATGAGAGGGAGGAGGTATGAATAGGCTGGGCCAGCAGTGATATCACCCTGCAACTTTCTCCTGCCTGATGACTGAAGCTAAGCAGAGCTGGTTTTGCTGGTATGTTGATGGGACACCACTTGGAAAAACAAAACAAATAAAAAAAAAACAGGTTGCTGGGCCAATAAGGAGCAGTCTTCTCTCTGGACTAAACAGAGAACCAATGCTCCAACAGAGTGATGGGAAAACTATGCTATAGAAGATGTCATGTTTCGGATTAGAGGTTAAACTGAGGTCTCAGTATGGTCATTAAACATCTTATGGCACTGATCATAAGCAGTAGGGGGTTTGCCTGTGTTCTGGATAAATTTCCACTTTGGCTCTTTAAATCTGGCCATCTAATATCTCTTAGCTTAATCATCTCTGAGCTGAGTCATCCCCTTCCCCCTACACTATAAAGCACTTTGAGATCTTAGAAAGCAGTACTACTAACTACTACTACTACTCAGAGCAAGATGACTTGGCTGAGATTATACCCTCTATCGTAAGAAGACAATCAATTTGCTGAATAACAAGGAGCAATATCCTGTATGACCCTTCACAGTGACAATGATGTGACCACACCCTTTGATTTAACATATCAGAGTTGAAAGGAGAATGATATAGGGGACAAATGACAGTGCAGTCCATGGGAGTCCATGTACAATCTGGAATGCAGATGCTGCAGCTAAGATCAAACAAACCCTTACAACAGACTCCTATGGACAGGGGTGCTCTAGAGATCAACATTCATGAAGCAGCACACACTATGATCTGGAGAAAATAAACCACAGAGGAATGTTCACAAAACTGCCACAGGGAACAGGATGGAGCAGGATTTGAGTAGATCAATTTGATAGGTCGTGCTCCATAATCTACCACATGCATAACCAAGCTGACACACAGATACTGTCCAAGGTGGAGACTCAGTGCCTGTTCAACAAGTCTACCAAACCCAGAGGAAGCTGGAGATTTACTATTATACTGTGCAGAAAAGGGGCCACACATACTGATGTTGTTATTTTATTTAAGTGCCAGAAAATGAATAGGAACCCACATGAAAGCCTCCCAATTTCAATAAATATTTTGAGGCAATTATCATTATGTAGCTACAGACACTCCACCATATAAACACTGATGTTCACTTGATCACTTGATTGTTTTGTGAATCATGTTGGAAACCACAGTACATTTTTATAATCCCAAAACACTGTTTCTGTTTTGTGTAGTCATGCCATCACCATTTACATCACCATGTACTGAATGAACTTGTGAAGCAGTGCCAGTTCTTTTTTATGACATGGTCAAGGTGCCATCAACATTCTACCTGTGTACATTAATTATGTGTTAAAGCCATGGAAGTCTGACCAGTCTTCTTCCCGAGAACTGTACTTGCTGCTATGTGCTGAAGGGATGGTCCAATATAGAATGCTTGTTTCCTTCCATTCCCTAAAGCTGCAAAAGGAATATCAACCCATCTACTATGAGAAAAATACCACATAAGATAAAAAGTAGATCAATTTTCCGGGAGAAAATTTTAAGCTATCAACTGTGCCCTCTTAGGGAAAAAAGAAAAGAAAACATGTGTAAGAGCCTCTCTGGGCCCAATCTTGTAATTTTCATATTTCACATTTCAGTTCATGCCGTAGTGCATCCTTTATGAAGGAAAACATGTTTCAGCCTATGCATGAAAAAAGAAACTTCTTTAAAGGTTTTCATGCTACAATGTGTGTCTTCACAAAGCATTTTATTGGTACGGTATGTGCCACTTTATGTATTGTATTATTCCCAGCTCACCAAATGCTCTGGCAATGATCCTGTGTTGATCCATTGCTCTTGTCACCTCTCGTAAGCCTAGAACAAGCCATGGCATTCTTTCAGAGCTGCACTGGCGCACTGTATGTGTGATAAGCAGAACATCTCACTGTTTCAGTGGAAAAACGGAATCACTTAGCCGACTCAAGCAGCTAGAGATGTCTCATAGTGTGAGTTTACAAGATTACCGTCCTTTACTGCTCTGTAATGAATTGTTTGGCTACTTTGTGCAAATGCTTATTAAATATCGCCTGAAGTGAAGAGACTGCATTTGCCTTTGCAGGGGGATGAAAATGTGGTGGATAAGATTACAACCAGCTCTACACTTCTGGCATTAAAATACAAAATCACCCTGGCTCACAGTAGTCAACAAACAGCAGCAAAATGAAAACAAAACAAAGCTTGCCATATGTATGTCTCCCAGCTTGTTGCCGAGAAAACCTGACAAGTTTAATTAAAAAGTTTCGTAGGACAGAGAGCAGAACATCAGCTTACAAAGACTGAGGAATTACGGGATCATGACTTAAAAAGGTCCTCTCCTCTGGCTAATGTTATTGCTGGAGCGGTCTGCATGATTCAAAAACAAGCCTGCATACTTCCAGGGCTTTTACTGACACCAATAACAACCACTTTCAACTGACTAAAAACACGCACCCCAGCCCATAGTCACACAAATATCTCTAAACTTGGGCATTCTTTGACAAAGCTGTTACCAAGGCAACAAGAGCAAACATACTCTTTGGCAGAGAGAACCTGTCCTTGCAGCAAGGCTACAGACTCCCAAATTGTAGATGCATCCCATTCTCTAAAATGGTAGGAGTATCACTTCAAAAAGCCTAAAGGCTGTGGCATGACCTTGTAACAGCAACAATAACAAGCTGCTCGCAAACGAAAGTTGCAAGCAACTCTGAAGGGACCCAGAAGCAATAAGAAAGACTCTTCCATACCATGTGACCTACAGCCACTGCCTATCTGAAAGGTCTAAAAACATGTCTGGCGTCCTAATTCACAATATTATACAATAATGTTTTAATAAAATTTAACTTTGTACTGCATAACACGATTCAATTGACAATTTGTTTATGGAGGCCACTGGAGAAATGATCTGTGAGTAAATATTAAAGAGGAAACTGAAATGAACAGATTAATGAAAATTACATGTCTGCATATCCAGCAGTCTAGGAAGAGAAGTTGTGTAAGTGTTGCACAAAACCGTGATAAAAATTTCAGACATTATTTCCATTTACGCTGTTACTCCAAAAAATGAGAACCACAATATTAAAAAATGGATCAGCCATAGAGAGTTTTAATACTTTAGTCTGCAGGTAATATGACTGGATGGATCTGCACAGAAAATTAAGGAGCGCATCACATAAAGTCATTTTCCCCATAACCCATTTATGATGCCATTAAGCACTTGTGAAAAATCTCAGATAATAATCATGAAATTAATTCCAGTAACTCAGTACAGATTTATTTCCAGGGATCAGATAACATTTTGTGACAAAACATTAAACCTACCACTCTGTTTCCAGATTCACCACTACTTCAATCAATAAATCAGTTTATGATTGAAACAAGAGCTTTAGCAATGACAGTGCCACAAAGCGCTTCAGAATGCATATTTCAAATTACATGCAAATTTCAAAGACTAAGACAAATCAACTATAATGACCCAAAAAGAATGTGTTCTGCTTCAAACTATATTAACCATTCAAATTCACATCAAAGTTGGCAATTGAAATCACTCCTCGTGTTTAAGCGTTCAGTTGAAAGAACTTTTTGATCATGTCTCTTCATACACATTTGTTTAGGACAAGGAGAGCATAACTGTGCACAACCATGTGACATTAACCCTGCCCTTTGGATAACACTGGCAGTGAGAATGCATATCTGAACAGTATATCTCCCTGCAGGCAGCTTAAGGCAGGGGACAGCCCGTATCACACCCCCCAAAATGATCTATGTCATGAGATCTAAATCACGATAACCCACTTTCTCACTGGTATTTCGTAGGATTTGTCAACAATAGTGAAGGACTGGGCTTTGACTGTGGGCTTGACCTTCCTGCCACAACACTTGCACTGCGACCTACTGGATGCAGAGTGCGCACTGATTGCACTCCTAGATATGACAGGGACACACTACAATGGCCAACAACTGCCATCATGGGAAAGTACCCTGGTCATGTGTAATCAGCATGCATGTTGATATGCATGAATGGGGATCTAGCTTAGGGGTTCAGTCAATGGCATTCCACTTTATTACCATGGGGGCCTGAAGTGTGAATGTGTGCCAAAGGACTGCTGATGCCAAGAAACAACTGATGCCATGCCCCCTGGGTTGTGGGTGTGTGCAACACGGCCAAAATGGGGCAAATATGTTGATGATACTCTGCCAGTGAAGGCACTTCCTACATTAGGGAAGGACCATTAAGGAGGGATGTGCATTTTCACTTCAGAAATGTAAGGTGTGTAGCATTCAACAGTGGAACAGCATGACAAATGCACTAAACTCAGACTTGACACAAACACACAGGTGACTTAATGGTGTGTAACACAAGTGCAACAAGCACAACAGGGACCTGGGTAGCTGTTCATTACAGTAGGCATCTCCAGAAAGCAGATGGAGAAACAGCAACTATGAAATAAAAAAGTGGAAAATATCCAGATATACAAAAAACATAAGAGACAGAAACTGCAAAGGCATTCATACATTCATTTTCATTACCTTTGCTCTGTATCTTTTTTCTTGAGTAGTGTTGAGTAGAGTCTATCTCAGATAAATGTTTGTTTGTATATATATATATATATATATATATATATATATATGGCTGCTGGCTATTTTATTGGTCACGTTGAAACTGCCCATTTGAGTGTCTTTTTGTCTGATGTCTGTTTCACTTCTGGTATAAAAGTCACAGCAAGACAATAGTGCAAGCAACATGTGAAAATAAGAAGGATGAACAGTGCTGGGGAGGGGTGGTTGCAGGTGGGGTCTGCAAACATTTTCCATTGATAGCCAGTGATATTAAAAAAAAATCCAAAAGGTTAAGGTTTAACATCCTACCTACGCATGACCTGCACTTTTTAACATCAATTTACGTAGTCATCCACTTTATCCTGTTCTGAAGTGTCTCCTTGATCTTTCTGGTCACCCTCTCTGCGTGACCAGCAATCATGTTCATCTTGTCCCTTTGACTTTGCTCTCTGTCCAGCCATCTGCTTCTCACTGCAATTTTCAGTTTCTATCCTACTCTTCTGCCGGCTCCTTTTCCCCTTGTGCAATCTACTACCTCCCAGAGTTCTATTTTTATTTATACAGTTTGTTCCCTTAATTTTTCTCTGTCTCTGCTATCAGTCTACCTCTTGTCTATTTCTTTGCCCTCTCAGTATCTTTCATGCTCCACTGTGTGACCTATCACCTCACTGAGTTCCACTGAACTGCTCTGTAACATGTTATTTACTATATACTACTTAACCTAACATAACTTGGTTGTTAAAATCAATACACTCTACATGCTGTGGTAGGAGACTAAAAATCATACACAAAAGGGTGGGGGCATAAGGGCATTAATACTTAAACAGATTTATCATCATGCTGCAGAATAAACCATTCATAAGAAAAATCCCCAGTGATTGGCATGCAGTACACTGCAGTTGTAGCAGCAGTGATGACTAAACACAACAATGGAGTGACAAGACACTTGATCATCCAAGGCTCCCTATGTTGCTAATTATTTGCAATACCCGTCATGCAGATTCAAGAATCTTCAAGAATCTGCAGCTGTTTTACAAACCTGCTGATTCTCTGAAAGGAACAGCATGACTAAACTATTTTGCTTTCATTACTTTTGAAAGTGCAAAAACCTGTGGTAACACAGGTTACAATCTGTCACTTCACCTATACATTGACAAAGCCATTACGGTCTAATGGTCAATTTTATTTATTTTCCCCCACAGAGGTACATCTGCCGTTTTTTCACAAGGTCACAAGGTCAGCCACCCTCTCTCCAACAACATTTTTCTGTTCTGTTGGGCTGAGATAAAGGTGCCCAAGCGCTCGTTTACTGAGGTATCACATGATCAGAGACAGGCCATCTGGAAGAAATGCTCCAGGAAGGTGGCTAAGGTAAGTGGAAACTTAAGTATGCACGCTGCAGGCACACACACTGGCTGTACATCTCGGGACACATCCTTCTCCATGAGCTGACTGAGAGGGGCAGTGATAACTGAATACTGTAGGAGAAACCTGCCACAGTAAGTTGTCATGTCCAGGAATGTAGCCATTTTAGAGGTCTCGTGGTGTTCTAGTGTGTTTACAATGTCTTCAACATTTGAGTACACTCAAGTGTGCTGTCCACTGAGAATCAGCATCTAATGCTGTTGATGTGGGGGAGCTAAAAGACATGTATTTAGTGTCAGGTGATGGCAAAACAGGCACTCAAAGACATGTTTCACTCATGTCTTTTGGATATTGGTAGTAGTTCCATACAGATGGAAACTCCCATGATACTGCAGTCCCTGCACCTAGACAAATCCCTGCAGGGATTTTTTTCTATAACATTCAGAAAGCAGAGAGACTCCCATATCCATGCATGAGAAAGGCAAGGTAGTACTCTCAAAGGCTGATGTGGGCAACTGAGTTGTTCTTCTACAGATGGATGGTGATCTTCAGGGTTTCAGTTGCACTGATCATAAAAACCCTCCCTTTTCAGCTTTTTGACAGCATCATAGAATCAATTCCCAATAGCTCACAATGTGGATGGTGTGTGGAATTCTGCAAGCCTATTGATGATTGTGTTCTTGCACTTTTCCATATGATCTCAGGATCCAAATTATCATAATCTTACCATGTTGTATAGACTTGGCGTTTGTAAGAACTTGATTTTGGCAAGCCTGAAGTGAAGTTGTCAGCATAGTGATGTTTCCTTTGTAATCACAAAATCGGTGTAGGTGAGGTGATCTACCATGAGTTCGGCCTATTATAAATATTGCAAAAGAAGCAAAAGCAATCACAGATGCGTCCCTGCTAGGGCAGTAAATCAAGCCAACTAGGGTTAATTTACTGTAACTGTCAATACTGTATCCTGTAAAGTATTTAAAACCTCAAATACCAGGAAATAAAAGAAATAAAAGTCAATCAGATGCAGGATTTCCACTGAGAGAATGTTGCTTTTGTAACCATGGTGCACAGAATTCTGAGCCCCCCATGAAATTACCCCTATATTTAAGTGCTGCTTTTCACACCACTTTATTTTTGGAAAAGAGCAATACTGATTATCTTTCATATAGGCATAGGTTTTTGTCTATCAACAAATGTAATCAATACAGTTCCAATCACCCAAGGGTCTCTTCTGTTCAAAAGCTACATGTTTCCCCTTATACCTGTATACTCAATGACATATACTCATATGCGCTGTGTCAGTTATATGGACAACATACAGCTTTACCTGAGTACCATTTCACTTATTTTTTACTGGCTTTTATTTTCTCCCACCTCAGTCCTTGCCTAGCAGACATAAAAATTTGGATGACGCATGACTTTATGAAACTGTAAATCAGAGATGTTACTAACCAGCCAAAATTTGCTCATTCACAGAGCTGGTCATTGTAGTTTGGGCATTTATGATTTTAATTTGCTTGCCTCCCCCTATATGCAACACTTCTATCAACTATAGACTTCTTTTAAAGACTATCGTCCTTTTGATGATCATGTCAAAAGAATGTGACTCATTCTTACACCTTATCACTGATTGCCCAAGGCCTTTCTGTCTTTTATTGATGCAGAAACCCAGATCTGTGCTTTTATCATTTCAAGGTTGAACAACTGTGATGGGTTGCTTTATGGCACAAGTGGCAGGCTTTTAAAAAGACTACAATATGTCCAAAACTCAGCTGCATGGGCTCTCACCCATACCCAGTCCACAGAGCATATCACTCCTGTACTTTTTAAGCTGCGCTGGCTTCCTGTCAAGTTTAGAATAGACTACAACGTTTTGTATCTGACCTTCGAGGCTTTGAATGGTCTGGCCTCACTGTATTTGTTTGACCTTGTGCCGCAGTACGCTCCTGCCTGTAAACTCTGGTCAGCTGACGCCAGCTTTTTGGCACCTTTTAAGAACAAACTTTGCTCCTGGCTCTTTCTAGTCCTGCACCTTGTCTGTGGAACTCCTTCCCAAGATACATTATAGGGGTAAATACTGTGGACAGTTTTGAAGGTGACTTGAAAACCGACCTTTTGAACTTATGTTTTAATGCATCATTGACCACTTCTTTACTGCTCTTAGGATTTATTCTTTATTTATATTTGGTTTTACCTTTTTTGTTTTGCTTTGTTTTAATTTTTGTGCCATGCTTTTACTCTATTCTCTGTTTTTACCAATGTTTGGATTTCATGAGGAGAGTAGAAAGCAATTTGGAAAAGCTCCACCCACCTCTATTAAAAACAGTAAATGGACTACCGATGATGTAGAGAAAAGGCTGATAAAAACCCACTTAACAATTAAACACAATATGGAGCATGTTCTCAGGTTGTATATAATTGTGCTGCTTTGATGATTCATCTATAATTAGGTGACACAATGAGGAATTCTTGATTGACAAAAAGCAGAAACTAACTTCTTGCTCATAGATTTATAACCTGGCTTTAAAGACCTTATGGATGATGCAACAGCAATGCAATCATGGTAATAAATGTAAGATCCATGTGTCCACTGGCAATTCTGAAAGTGATTAACTGATTTACATTAACAGCTTAAAACAGCATACAGAAGCACTTCCGTTTCAACCAAACTGAGGCTAACACTTTCTTCTGAAGATGAAAATCACTTCAACCCCCCTGCAAGTTTGATTAAGTAAGAGCAATTGGATTGCTTATTACCACATAAACAGCAATCCAATTGCTATGCAAACAGAATACCCTGTTTCACAATCAAAATGCTCTGAGCATCAAGATTGAGCCACTTCATTAGAACTCACAGGTTTTTAGGTATGCTTGTTGAAGAAGGTCAATGTGAAACAAAAAAGCACTGTCTAATTCTAAATTATGCTATATGATCTGGGGAACACCGTACAGTTTTTTCCTGATTTGTTTGGTTAAATCCTCCAAGATAGCAATGTATGTAGCATAGTGGTAAAGAACAGGGCTCATAATTGAAAAGTTGATGGTTCAATTCCCCACTGGGGCACTGCTGCTGTACCCTTGGGCAAGGTACTTGACCCAGATTTGCCTCAGTAACTACCCAGCTGTATAAATGGATAACGTCTAAAAATTGTTACCTATGTAAGTCATCTGGATGAGAGCGTCTGCTAAATGCCAATAATGTAATGTAGATAGAATATACAATGGTATATATGTTTTCATTTATTGGTGACTTAAGCAAGAGTTTTTCTTTACAGTTCATAAATGAAAGTCTTACATGTTGAGGTTTCCACAGTGGAGATTTTTAGGACCTTGACCAGTATGCATTGTGTACAACATGTAATGCATTTTTAAAGCATTTACAGTAGGTTAAGCCTCAGAAGCATTACAGCTATTTTTATCCAATGCAGTTATTTTCATTCAATGTAGGTTTTAAATGTTTGTCTTCCTTTTTGAAATTGCTTGCCTTATACCATGTTGATGGAGCAAAATAAAATAATTGCATTAGATTGTGAATATGACAGCAAAATTTTACCTACAACATTATTTTGATAATGATCCCAAGGATAGTCTTTGTTCTTTGTTTAGACTTTAATGATTTAATTTTGTTATAGTTATCTTTACCAAGCCAGGTGTGATGATGCCTTATGTAATCCTAGTTTGATAACTATAACTGACAAAGTACAGCTGTATTTTTCATTTTATAAAATGCTGCAGCACAGCAGCAGTAACTTATTTGAAAACTTTTTAATCTCATTAAAAATCAGTTCAATTTTGTTTGCTTCTGCATTCAATGCAGCATGAGTCAGAGGATAAGGGGAAAGGTGAGGAATTGTGTGAAGGCAAGGCGATAATACGAATAGCAATGCACAAGGATGAGGTAGAAAACCAACACATTTGGTGGGATTGTCTTCTTTCCATAAGTCAGGGTTACAGAATAAAAAAGGCAAATAAAACAAAACTTTGTTTTTGAGGCTCCCTTTGACGTCTCCATATTCCTCGCTGTAGGCTGAGCCACTAAGCAGTTTACCTGGAGACATGCCAACAAACACAAAGGATCAGGCTTACTCGGGATCATTATGAGTTTCAGAGGTCAGTGTCCAGGTCAGGTTTTCCAGTGGGTGCACAAAGCAGCCACCCACAGCCAAGCAGAAAGGCACTTCTGCTAGACTCCACCCCTTGCCAAGATGTATCAGGACTTTGAAAAGTCCTGGCCAATGAGCCGTGATGACATACAGGTGTGCCTCCAGGTAGTTAGCTTCATTATGGTCTGCAAGAAGGAGAATGGACACTATGGGGCAGCAGATGGAAGCAAAGCTCCAGCCACAGAGTCCTTTCTGCTGACTCCACCTTGTTCTTCTTTCAGGGCAGTAAGACAATTAGTCACATTAATTTGGTACATTAATCTGCTTTCCATTAGCATATTTAGATTTATCTAAAAGACCCCCCCGTGCACCCTTCCTTTATAATTGTATATTATCTCTTGAAAGATACCATCTTAATCTGCAGAAATAAGTAGCTTCCTAAGTTAGCATTTTATTGCTACTATATCTGGCTATTTGTTGTTTTACTTTAAGCCTGTATAACTAGACAGCATGATAGCTAGATAGCCTGCCTCTTCATTCCATTTACCTATTGACTGAAGATATCTTTTTTGTGAATGACACACTGTATCTTGAACTTGATTGTTTTACCTAGACGGCCACTAGGTTCCTTTAATGTAAACCTTTAATGTAATAGAGTAATGAGGTTCAAGAAGCAGTCCCTTTGGAAGCTTTATTTCTTGCTTTGTACAGACTAACCCCCGGGCTACAAAATGCATAGCTACCTTAGTTCAGTATCAGAGCTTGAATCTGGCCATGTGGAGTTAAACTGTTCACAGGTTTGACAATAAGCATTTTCAATAACTCATGCCAGCACAAACTAACTAAAGAAAGAGCAAAGCTGAACTTTTGCTTTCCTCAGTAACCCCACTCTTCTATATCCCATGCAACATGGGCATAACAAAAAGTGTGTACATATAGGGTGTGTGGAGAAGCTGGCTAACACTTCTCACAAAATGAGTGGAAAAGAGCACCCCCACAAAAAAAAACCCTCCAACAAATGAACTTTTGAATTGGCAGAGCTCTTTCAAATTCTCTTAGACTTGAATTTTGAATTTTGAGTTTGATGGATTACTGTGTTTTATTCCTCTAAAGTGATTAGTCTGAGTTATTGCTGTAAACATTTAACAAAAGGGATTGCTATGCCTTTGCATGCAGCTGAAATTTTTGGGGTAAGGCTGTAACTACCTCTTCAATGAAAGGATCTCTCAGTTGGTCATGTTACTCCTTTTAGACTTTCAAGTTCATTGAATTTAACTTTTAAAACTAACATGCCCTCTTGTGCACTCTAAATGACCTTCCAGATGCTGGCCCAAATGAATTTCTCTTTCCAAACATACATTTTCCTGAAATGACTCTTTATTTAAATGATTATTTTCTAATGCATTAAGATTCAGCATTATACACTGTTGAAGATATGAACCACACTAACAAGCCCATCTTTTCAATCATATTATTATTTTTTATATATTATTTTAAGTCATGTTCAACCCCTCAAACTGACATGCAGGGATATTACTTCAGGCAAAAAGAAAACCACATTAAAAAAAAATCTGGCACCATTCCAGAACAGAATACTAGTAAGCACTGAGGTTTCTCTGATTTGACTGAAATACATAATATTCATATTCTGATTGATGTCATTTGCTCTAGATGAAATTGTACTTGTATCTGCCCTGCAGTCAAAGCATTACTGTGGAGCGCAAGGTCAAGGCGGTTTGGTTTCCACTCTTTTGAACACATCTGCCACTGACCCTGCCCAGACACTTTGCGGGAAGTATTCACCCATGCAGCGCAGCCTTCATATTCAATCGAAGTTCATCGGCACAACAAAGGCGGCATTGTATCTGAAGATAAAACAACCGGCGGGAACAGAACAAGAGAGTGCCCATCTGCTCCCCTATCAAGATGGATAACCTCTTCAAATTTGTTCATCTGTCGACATCCAGCTTTGACAATATAAAGAAATGTACAACGCTCATGAAATTAGTTGTGAATACAAAATAAAGTTCATGGCTACAATACTAAAACGTTGGAATGCTAGCATATCAAATATGTGTGGAGCACAAAGCCAGTCTTGTGTATGTATATATGTACAGCTTGTATATCACTGTATGGGGTGTCGCAACAGCCTGTATAAAAAGTATTAGTAGTAATGATTAATGTTCTAATGTTATGTTAGAGCTTTCATACAGTCTTAAGAATACTGACAATAAATGTTAATGTGCAAGATGCAAATAGCAGCCCACACAATTGCTTAAACACCCTTCCTTGCTGTGGCAATAGGGCAGCGGACACACAGCTTGCTCTAAATTACAACATTGCATCAGATATGAAGCATATATGAAAATTAGAGGAAAATAACAGACAAAAGATTTGTTAAGCCACCTCATCTCTGAAACTCCGAATTATGGGAAACTCAAAGTATAAAGATGGGGTCCCCAGACTCTCTTTTGACAGACCATGATGAAAAAATACATAAAATTGAGAATGAAAAGAAACATGCAAGGTTTATTTTCAATGAAATGTAGACATAAGTGATAGACAATATTGGTATTGCACCCATCATGCCCATCATGATTTTCTGTTCCTGATTTCCCCCAATTTTTACCATGACACATTCCAACACCTGTCTCCAACAGGTGTCTCCATCCTGTCTCCAATGCTGGTCTCTTACAGATGCCAGAGCTAATTTGGGTACTAAGCAAATAAATGCCTGGGCTACTAATAGAAGTTTTATGGTGTACACACACACATACACACACACACACACATACAAACTTACAATGTATGGGAGATTGAGATATAAGAAATAAGAAAATGCTACAGTGTGGGGGTAAAATAAATCAGTATGTATGAATGAAGTGTGTATATACGTTATTCTCGGAGGAACTGACTGTAGGGCCATCATCTCAGATCTTAAAAGGACTTTTGTTGTCAGACCTTTGTTGTATGAATCCTTTGTAGAACAGCCTGGCGTGAGAAAAGGGAGAGAATATGCCACTCTTCACTCCATCCCTCTATGAACTTGCATTTTGACTGCCTATGCTGCATTCATGCAGATCAATGCTGCACACTGCAGCATCCATACACAGTGCTGAAGCTGAATGCATGTGCCATTTCTCCATCCAGTCAGGGACCTACAATTTCAAACTTTAGCATTACCTATTGCTCTGGGCACTTGATAAAATAATAGTAATAATCATAAATACATTATAAATAAAGTTTAAAACAAGTGAGATTAACTGAATTTGCAATAGATTAGATCACATTTAGAGAGATGTGTCTATAAAAAGTGCAGAAAAGTAATTGTCTGTGCAATCCCAATATGCACTAGCAAGATGTATCACAGTCTGTGGACTAACACAAAAAAGCTGCCGCCCTTTGTTTTTGTGTTATGACAAAAAAATCCTGAGATGCTGACTTCAGACTTCATGACTCTGAGTTCAAGAACT
The DNA here is from genome assembly GCA_019176425.1 of Megalops atlanticus. Classification (NCBI taxonomy): domain Eukaryota; kingdom Metazoa; phylum Chordata; class Actinopteri; order Elopiformes; family Megalopidae; genus Megalops; species Megalops atlanticus. The sequence goes on along the minus strand of CM032885.1, from coordinate 25,385,955 downwards.
CTAAAAAAGAGGGGCTTAACATCACCTCTGGTTGGAGGACAGAACTGGGGTGATTTGTGCCTTCTTGTTCTGATTAGAAGATTGTTCATGAATTAGAGTTTGTTTTTTAGCAACAGTAGTTGAGATAAAGCATGTACTGTATATTCAGATGGCATTGAAGCAGTCTACTCTAGAGGAGATTAAAGTATGAATAGAATTTGCAGTGTTCTTGAATAATGGAAAATATCTAATTGTTCTTAATCTTTTCTGTTCCCAAAATAATTCTACATTTAGGATTACAGTATATTTCAGTGTTATTTTCTGTGACCTGCCATTTGAAAACAAAATATTACACATCGTTAATATAATAAAACATGCTGAGTTTTTGTACACAGACAGCTACAAATCACATCCAGTTCAGTAAACACAAATATAGCCAAGACAACAAAAACAGGAAAAAAAACAGACATGTATACATAACAGTATTGGTGCTAATAAGAATGTATTTTGATGTAAATGAATGCCTGAAAAGCATTAATGTTAATTAATGAGATAACATATTATTTGAATAATTGCTTCCACTTGAAACAGGTTGTAGCTGTCCGGAATACTTGAAATATTATTTTGATTTCTCCCTGCATGAGTTTGAGTGCATGAGATGAAATGGGTTTTCACACCTACTAAATCTCTAAATGAAACTTTTTTTGTCAATCAATGCAACTCAATCTCATTTTTGTATTTCCTGTGAAAGATGTGAAAACATTTTTTCTTTTTCCAAGTCTTGGATTTGATTACCAAACTGACACAAACATGTTAGCTAATCTACATTCTGAATTTGAATGGGTTATGGTGCAATATAAAATGCAGAAAATAAGCATCTATAGAAATCTGCCCAGTCATCACAATTGAAAATAGTAATATCTTAAAAACCCATACTATTTCACAATCCCTCCTCCTCTAGGTATTTTACATCATTTAATATTATTATTAAAATATAACCTTTTTCATTTGAAAAATGTACATAACATTTGCTTGAATTCCAATAGCAATCAGAGTAGTAGACCTATGTTAATGTTCTTTGTGCTTGTGTGCCTTACTTACTTGCTCATCTGCAAGTAAATGTTCAAAAATAAAAAGAAATGAGTTTATTGATTATTTTTTCTTGCTACCAGCAAGCTGCAAGCTTTGTAGGAAAACAAAGTGCTGCACCCTCCTGCATTTCGATTTTACCCATCATTAAGGGATAAGAACAAATTAATGTCTTAGAAAGTGTTAATATATTATACCTGTGTTAAGAGAATGCAACTGAAAAAGCGAAAATGTTTATGATGTTAACTGAGAATACCATTAGCTGCTTATTATGTATTAATTAACAGTCAAATGTAGGCCCATGTGGCTTTAAGTAACAAATGCCTAAGTGTTAATGACTTTGTCTGCTCTCCCCATTATAATTATTTTAATGGAACAGTTTAGTTTAAATCAATATTTAATGAAGCCCTAACCTTGAATGCACTCTTCCAATCTTGAAGCCCATAAGATTCATGGACTATAGGATTAATCATAAAAACAGACAACTTTCCCAGTCTTGCTTCAGACCGTTGAAGGATCTTTCTGAATTTAAACGAAACATGCTGCCGTTGGAATGGAATCAGTCAATTTCCACATTTCTCTTCTGTGCATACTAGCGGCCTAATTTTGTTTGCACAAAAAAGCAAGCACAGTCAGCAAAATGCTCCCAGCGCAGCTGTTTTTGATAATTTGACATCAGCGTGGTCAGCAAAAATGCCAACAGCACTGACTTTTGTCACATTTGTGTTAGAGCTTTACCCAGTGTAGGGGGATGATGGGGGTGGTCAAAAACCAAATACTGTGGTTATGAATATTCAAGGTACACTGGCATTTTGGCACAGTATAGTCACCATTTGTGCATCTGGGCCTGAGAGCTGGCGGAAAACCCTGCGCAGTGTCCATCAGCTATGAGAGACATGGAATAGGAATCTGCTGATGAACAACATTGAATTAACAATGGTAATACATTCACTGACAGTGCTGGTTGGTTTCAAACAGGGGGTTAAAAATCAAAATGCAGTCAATCCCTAACCTGACATTATAAAACAGAAGAAAATATGGAGTCTTGTGTGGCTTGTAACACTGTAATTAATTCTGTCTTATATATGAATGGTCATAATTAATTACTGGGTCATTCCAGAACACTATGGGGTATTTCCCAATTGGCTGTGAGTTCTGCTTTTCATAAGGTTACACCATTGGTTCACGGTGCAATTTATGTCACCACCAGGGGATCCATTCAAAGTACAGTTTTTCTTTTTTTTCACAATGTCCGCTATTGCATCACACACATACACTATGCACCCTTTAATTCCAGGAAATGAGTAAACTTTTTGTGTCAGTGAATTTTGACACTCAACCTGATTAACACCAAACACTGAGCAAAAAGCCTGACAACACCAGGAGAATTTCATGACACTGAATGGGAATTTCATCACAGTAGCATATCGGTACCACTTAAAAATATACATTACCCTGATAACAAGATGATGCAACATTTGATCTGTGAATGTAATTTTTATTTACACACTGACCAGCTAGATAAATTAGAATGCTTAATCCATTTGACAGACATAACTAATCAAATCTTCATAGAGTCCTCTATGAATAATGTTTTAATTAATGTTTTAAAATTCTGGTCTTTAACAAGGTGTTTAATGTGGTAGATGTCTGACTGCATTGCATACATAGGCAGAAGCACAGCAAACTATATTCATGTGACAATGGAGTTTGGCTTTTGGCAAAGACTTAAAAGCTAATTAAGTGCTAATTAAAGTAAATGAGAACATACATGTCATAAAACAAGCACAATACACATGGTGTGTCTATCACCAGCAAATCTGCAAACAATGTAAAGCCAACATACTGTAATTACATGTATACAAAAGTGGAGTGGTTTATATATGTATTTATATCTACAATGGCTCATTCTTTCTTTTATGGGCTGCTTCCTCTCTCTTTCTCTAATCTTGTAGCTGTTTCTATTGTCCATTGATCCTGGAATACCATTGTTGTATGGCGCTGGTATTCACTCCTATACAGGAAATGTGGTTAATACCTGATTCAACAGTATCTTTCAACTTGTTAAGCACTCTGGCCAACATTCTACTTATGTTCTCCTCTGTGTCAGGACCACGACTAAAAATGAGACATTCCATCGCAATATCATTGCCATGATGTGCATTTGAATCCATTCTTTATCTTGCATCTTTTCTCAGATTTCATTGGAGATCAAAAGCGGTGAAAATTCTCATGGGCTGATTTTTCCTGCTGCTGAGATGATGTCACCCCAGATATCAAGGAGACCAACATTTTGAAGTCCCCACCCCCACGCCTTTCCTCAGGCTGACCTCGACCTTACACAAGTCCTCAGTGGAGTTGAGCTGCAGCAGCTACATCCACAGTCAATCTAATTACGAGGCAGCTGTTAGGGTTTTCTTCAGCTCTGCAGTCTTCAGAAAGCTTAATATGAAATTCCTTTTATACTCATTTTCATTCAAAACAGCCTTGGAGGCCTGTGTCATTATTACCCATGCACATGTTAAAAGAAAAGATTGCCTAGCAATGCCAGAAAGCATAAAAACAGAACACCTATTTCAGTCCAACGCCTATTTGGAGATGGGCCCTGCAACATTTCCCCATCTAAGATTCATTAAAAGATGAATGAATAGGGGATATACACATCTCAAGCAAATCACTGCACGTCAGTAATAATGACATATTGAAAGCAGCATGTGTATTGAGAAGACTGCTTGAAATGGCATGCCACTCCACTGTTGCCACAGCATGCAAGCATATTTTTTCTCATTAAAATCTCTGTAGTAGCCTTTGTTAGCATACACATCATGGTATGAGCCTGTTATATTCAATTCAATAAGACATAGGTGTAGAGTTTCTGCTGTTTCACAGAGCAATTAAGTTGTGCCTTCATTTGGCAAAAGGCTCATATGCCATTCTTGATATAATTCTGCTATTAGCGAGATCTGTTTCTCTAATTTTCTCACATACTGTAAAGTGAACAACACTAATATATATATATAATACACTCACAGCATGTTATTGCTTTTATAAAAACAGATACATAGTTGGTTTATTTTAAAATACATCCAATTTCATCATCTGGCTGCCTATATAAGTTGTTAACATAATTTGAAAACAGCATCCCCCAAAAAAAAAAAAAAAAATCATTATTTATATCTTTGAAAATACCTTTTGTCAAGCCCTTATAGCACATACAGCACACTAGTATATGCATGTTTTACCCATCTCAAGGATATGCTTTGTAATAATAATTACAAAGAAATAAATGGCACAAACCAGTATACAAGACACATTTTTATAGAAACCTAGCTAAATTTAGTTGAAAACGCAAGGCAAAAGGGACGTTCTGTGCTGCCTGTATAATTATGGGATATTCCCCTGCCAACATGTAACTTGGTGGATGGTATACCTGCCATTCCGATTATTAGAAGCATGGCAGCATTGTGGGACAACAGTCAGTTTTATAAACATGTTTTCATGTGTTTACTGTCTGAGGCATGGCCCCTGGGAAAACTTGCTTCTAACACAACAGTTAGGCGTGCACCCTCTAGACAAGTAGATACCCAAGCTTAAACAGTGCTTGATGATTAAAGACAAGGGCATCACCCCCACACAAGTTTTAGAGAACTGCCTTGCAATGACTTGCAAAGCACTGCAGATACCTTGCAGGCTGGAATATCATTGAGTTGTTTTAAATCTCCATACATGTGCAATTTGTTTGCCATTGATAAAGGTAGGAAAAAGCATGCACAGACATTCACTGTGGAGAGTTTGGTGTAGTACATATTTTTAGCAGATTAATAGGGGTGACACATTCATTTAAGACCTGGGATTGCACTCAGACACTACCAGGTGGGGCACGGCAGTTATATCTTTGAACACCTGCTAGAAACTGCACCATCATTCATTGTGTAAGTAAATACTTGGAAAAGTATGTAAGTTGCCCTGAAAATAGTGTGTCTGCCAAGAAAATAAACAATAATAACAAAAACATGATGTTACATGATGTTTGGCATCTGCACTGGGCACATTTTTCAGATGGAAATAGCATATTAAATTGTCCATACAGTCATGTAATTCCAGGCAATGTAAATGGACTTTATGATGATGTGTAACATCAACAAGATCTCCCTGCTACTGTCAATAACTTTGTTCGAGTGACAAATTAGCAGGTAAGAGTAAAGCAGCCATGAGACTTGAAAGCCTGAATAAAGCCAGCATTCATAGGCTGTCCGTGACTGGACCAAGGTGCACTTTGACAGGTTTGCTAGAGAAAGTGCACTTTGACATTTGACATGCCATCTTGGTGGACCTGACTTCTTGCATTGTCCATTACGAGCAAGATATTCCGGTTCCCGCTAACAATGCCCTTATTGAAGTCTCCTAGCAAGTCAGCAAAGAGCACAGCTGTCATTCATGCCTTCTTCATGGTGCTCTGCACAGCATAAAAATAAAAAGCTGATGTTTTCAAAGCACGGTTTTGGGCTTTTTGGGTAATAAGTGGTTGTAGTTTTGACATTGGTTGACAGTGATCAATATGGTTTGATGATATAAAAAAGCTGTTTCATCCATTTTGTACACATTGCCCTGTTCCAATTGAGCAATAAAATCCCAGGCTTTATCTTCACCATGTACAAACATGTTTTGACTAATATCTGAGTATATCTGTGCATTCCCACACTGTGTTTTAAAATCATGAAGCCAGTTATATAAGCAAGGGAAGTCATTGTTTCCCTGTGTACTAAAACTAAGAGGCTTTCTCTTTTAAAGCTATCACTACTATACTAGTGTACTTAGAGAACCACATAAATTGATTAACTCCAAATCATGTAGACACTGCTTTTTGTTTTCAGCCACTTTAGCTTTTGCTTTTGAAATGTCAGCAACAATTCTCATGACTCTTTCCAAAAAACATCATTCAATAGTAACCTCTGAACACTTTGATATAAAGTAGACTTGGTGATGTCTATAGACATTTATGTGGCTTTCTATGCATCCTAGCTTGATTCTCAATCACTGTGTTACTGTCTGCTTTGAATATATGTTTGTGTTACTTGTCACGTATTCTTCTGTATGCATACATTTGTGTACATTCGTGCGTGCACATTTAGTGAATCTTACCATGATGGCTTTGTAAGTTTCTCTGTATGAAAATGATTGTTATATTAAATACATAAACAAGAAATTATATATTAGCAATAGTATTCTTAACCTGAGGAGTCAATCACCGGCATGAGGCTTGAATCTGATGGGCTATCACAGAGATTAAAGCCATACAAAATTAGTCAGATCCATAAACTAACATCTGGGATATTTCGGTCAGACCCCCAGAACAAGTGCCATCTAATTAAATGACTATGTCACCATGTCTTGAGATTAAAAAGCATTGTAAAATCCAAATAAAAAAATCTGACAAATGATAGCCTGAACATTTTAATCAAGAAGACTTGGATGGCTCCATTTGGCTGCGAAAGCGGATGACTCAAGCCTCCTCTATGTGGCGATGTCGGCCTAACAGATGAGGTTATGAATGAATCCTTGCTGCATGTAGCAGCCATGCCCCCACACATTCTGGCTCAGGGGGAGGGGCGGGGGGTGGCCTGCAAGTCTTTCTGGAGTGGCGCATGCTCCTGAGGGCTTAGTTTAGTTGTCCAGAGACACATTTCCCTCATTCCACCTGATGATTATTGAGCTATATCCAAGGTGATGTCCTCAATTAACCTGGGCACATCTTCCAATGGTGCCACGTGTCAGCAAATCAGTGCATGTAGCTGGAAAAAACAGCTGCTGCACTACACAGAAGTTCTGAAGTGCTTGAACTGCAAACCTGGCAGCTTTCAGAATTAATGGTATAGGGCAGAGGATCAGAGTCTTGCTTAATAACAATGCAGGATTTTAGACATTAAAATGATAGCACATGCACAAGTAAGTGAAATGAGAAGCTTCCAGCATTGATTCAAAGAGAAGGAAACAGGGTAATATGGTATCTATTAATTATGCAATTCAAAATCTTTCATCTGCAGGAGAGCAAAATAACTCTTTAAATTAATTAAGAGAACAAAACAAAGTCATAGCGAGAACAAAACAGAGAAACCTGAGAAAAAAGAGAATACCAGATTAAATTGCTTTGCCTTGTATTGAGGAAGACTCTGAAGTTTCCTTTTAACAAGGTCACCTTCACTGCACCTAAGGGGAATATCTTTTCTTTTGGCAATCAGAAAGGACAGACAAGGTCTGTGCTCTTTGCTTTCCTGTAGATATTTTAAGGTGGACAGATTTAGTTATTTTGAAGGGTCAATGGGTCTACTGCAGGCAGTATGCATCACCAGTCATTTTAGTTTTCATATCACTGGTCTAATATCTTATAATGCTGTGGTGGAAGTTGCAAGGACAATGTACTTTGTGCCAGAAAAGCGAACTTCAGATCCAAAATGTAGTTCTGGTTTGAGCGCTTTATCTTAATAATATGATTGACTGCAGTAATGATAACAATTCTGTTTGTGCATTGATACAAATTATGTGCAGTGGTGATATCTGGTGTTTTAAAGGCTGCCCTGTGGCTTTGTTACATGGGGGAATCTTTGAACCTGTACTCTTAAAAGCAAAGCTGTTCAAATGCTTTTTCATTTTTCACGCCTGACTTTGGAAATGAATGTGTATGTGCTGTGCTTGTGTAAAATGTACAGATGGGTTTGTAACAACAAACAACAAACACATTACTTTCCATGTTAAGAACAAAGCATCCATACATGAATGAGCACATAGAATAACATTACTGCAGGTTGTTCAGTTATTCAACAACAAAAGAAACATCCCCCATAAATATCTCTGAGTGGCTGTGGGAAGTTCATAAGGGGCCACATGTAATCCCCAGGCCACTAGCTGCCTTAGCATAGCATGCCTACAGATGACTTTCACAAGTGCAATGCTGACAAATCTGTAGCAATTCTTTTGAATTACTGGTTAACTTGATACTCACACCCTCATTTGAACTGGAAAAGATTGCACAATGGTAAAATGGCTGCTTAAGAGACATAAGTTGCTATAGTGTTATAGCACACTTCACATCATTTAGCTGATGTGTTCACTGCATCCATCCATCAGGATGGGGGGAATTGTCTTTAAGCAGGGACTTTCTCACATTTTTCACTGGAATTACTGGAGACACAATAGGTACTTGAGGTGATAATGTCAGGTTAATTCACACAGAAGAGAGAAATGCATATCATTTGTCATTTAACAAGGCCGAGTGGGAGCTGGTCAAATGATCCCCTAAGGTACAAACTGATGATACAAAATTACAACATAAGTAGCAGATTAGAGCTCCATTTCATCCTGGGATAAAAAGCATAGTTTGGGTCATCTCAGTCATTAATTTCCATTGATTCTCATCAAATTAATTTACACGTGAACCCATAATTTATTTGATCCCAATGTGACTGTGCTACATGTACAACACTATTAATACCTAAAAAAATAAATAAAATTACAACAGTAACTGACTGATATTAACATTACTCTGGTCATGGATCTTCCTAGCCTTAAAGCAACAGTCATAACAATAAACAATGCATAATATTATGATAGGGTTCTGCACTATACAGTCTGCAATTCACTAAACTCCTTTACTTAGCTGTGCAGCTGTCATGGAGGCACAGCAGAAGCAGGGACTTGAACTCTCATAGGCAGAATACAGAGGCCCTTTCACTGCACCACACTGCTGTTATTGATCAAAACCACATCCTAACCTATTCCAGTGATGCTTGACCGCACTTTCACCTTCCTGAAAAGTGTATCAACTCTCTTTGTGCTGCATTTATGAATCACTGTGCGGAAAACTGTGCGAATGTATCTTTGATGTTCAAAGATACTGACACGAAGAAGAAAAAAATGATCAAAGGTAAATGCCATTGTGTCAACAAGCTTTTGAATTGCTTTGATCTTCAAAGATAGCGCCAAAATTCCTCACCCATTTGTTTGTATTATTATTCTGAATGACATGATCTCAATGATAAGTATATTACAAATGCATTCAAATGGGGCTCATGTTCCACTACTTGCACTTGAATATAGACATGTGATCATAAGTTGGGGAATTATCTTGACAAAAATGAGCTCATATACAATACATTGGTAGACGTCGAAGATATGGAAATCCCTCGGACTTTCTGATGAGGCACTGACAGTGCTTAAGCACAGTACTAGGACACCAAAAGGAATATTAATCATATAAGATCTGCATGGAAATATAATACATCCACATTCACGTTTTTTAAAGACATTTCTAATACCAATATTTGTATTAAAGGTCAAAGCTGACGAGGTGACTGAGGCAGTTACAGCCTTGAATAGCAGGTGTATTATTGAAACAAATTTCACTTACTAGGTGTGAATATATACCTCCCACACAATCTAAAGTAGTATCACTTAATAGGCTTCCACCATAGGGAAGTTCTCTGTAAAATACATTGGTGGTTTATCCAGTTTCATTCAATACAATTCAAATATGTGTTATTGGAATCCATAATTAACAACATTTTCTTAGAACACTCAATAAGTCAAAAACCATGGGACAGTGTGTATTTGGACATACTAAGCGAACACCATGTTAATTAAACTTTGTAAATTAAACATCTTAACTTAAAAATACTCATAAAAATACTCCAACCAAAGACTTTCCCCATGTTCTGTTTTTTTTTTTATCTTTATAGACCCATAGCCCTTTAAATGAACTCCTCTGTCTTCAAATTGCTTCAGAATAGTATTCAGAATATAATTTCATTTATTTAATTTTCATCAATATGGAGACATCGAAATCAAATTTGATCCATCTTTGTGATTATACTTAGACATGGAAAATAACATTTTCACTTAATTTGATCTTTAAATTCTACTATCTGCACCGCTATGCTATTTCAGCATGTCTTTAAAGGGTCTTTATTTTTACAGGGTAGACTTTTAATGACATTTCATTTATATTTAGTTAAGAAAGCAGCATACAATGGAACAAAGGCTTAATTTGGTAATAAAAGGCAAACATGATTGTGCTGCAAGTGCTGCTGGCAGATACTGAGACACCCACGATATGAAGCGAACAGAAAACCGCTGCCATGGTTACCATCCAACTAGACGGTGACTGTAGCCTGCAAAATGAGATGCATTTGACTAAAAAAGTGTCAATGTTCTCCCTCTAAAATTGTAGACAACCCTTGATTATTTGTTTCAAAACATCCAACAAATTCTGAGAGCTGAAAAAGTAGTACTTTTTCCAGTCAGTTATTTACAATGCCAAATACTGTACTGTGCTGAGGGAAATAACTGCAACATCCCATACCAGTTATGTAAGGATACTTTATGTCTAATGAGCACCATAAGACAGTATGCTGCTGTTAATCCTCTGTTGCAGAATGTTGCCTCAAAGCAAAGACATATTAACTCTCTGCTACACACAAACACACACACACATACACCCACGCACACACACACATTTATTTATGTGCCATAAGTATGAAATACATTAACAAGATCAATCACACACACACACCCCAATGTGATCCATAGAGTAATGGAATCTTAAGGGGAGGAGTCTGTGTGTGTGTTCTTGTTAATATATTTCATATTTATTGCAATGTTACATAACCATTATAATCTGTGAACAGTGCTGTAAAGTGGAAATATTCACAGTAGAAGTACATTTATGTACATAAATACATTTATGTATATTTTAAGTAGACCATGGAGGTTTTTTATTCAACACAAATATTTTTTCTATAGAAAATTGAATGCATCTAGGTACCACTTTGGTCTTGTTCATGGTCATAGGTGTGATGCAATTTCAGGGCCTTCTGCTGGCTTTGGACAGAAGCACCACTGCAGAAACTTACCATCCACACACACACACACACACACACACACACACACACCTTTTGTGCAAAACTAGTACAGTTTAGAATACCCTGTGGTAGGCACTACTAATAAACAGTCATTACAAAACATGCTTCTAGCAGTTCAATGATAGAATACAGTTCTTTTTAGTACATGTCGAGCTATTCGCTTTGACATCCTTGTCAGCAGCCACCAGCTATGCATTTTTTATGTGCTAAAAAGTACGAGAACGGCTGTAGGGCAGTTTTTGTTAAGATGAATAAATGTTCTAAAATTCATAGCTTCATGTGATGGAGATGTATTTGGTTTTATTTCCCAAATGAATGAGTATGCTTCCTTTTCAATGCCCAGTTCTGTGCAAAGCTAAAGGGTCAAGTCCCTTGAATCCCTTCAAATGTTCAGGTACTAGTTATCATTCCTATTAATTACCCTTTTTTGTAGAGGAATGCTTTTTGCGAATATTAGTGTCACCTGTTTTTTTTTTTTTTGAAGTTCTTTTCCAGTATTTAGTCATGAAATACATTTTTAAACTAGTTATATTTTGCTTATTTATCTTCCTCAAAACTCACAGAGAACTAAATACAGACCAAAGATGCTCTTTTTTTCAAGTGAGTGAAAGTAGGAATAGAACTTCTGTGTTACTACAATGTGATATGTGATTTAGTTGGATACGGTTGGACTAATGCTGAAAATTTCACACCCTCACAGTGTCTCAAAACAACCAATGCAGACCACAGTTTAAATGCGCATGCATGGCTGCGCATTTAAACTTGCATTTAAATGACTTGCAGCTGCATGCATCATTAGTCATCATCAGTACCATTTATGTCCACCGCATTCAGGTAGTTTGCAATGGCCACAAAACATGTACACCATCTATCCTGATTCACCTCATGACTCCCTCATCATTGCCGCTACAAAATAGCAGTGGGCTTTCAACACTGAGTGAAACTGAGTGACAATTTGGGATACTGAAAATGAGTGTCTACGCTTATACTATGTGTCCTATCCTTAAACTATTTTCATTATACCTCTTTTTGTCAATAAGAAATAGAATAACACTATCCAAAAAAGAAATTACTGACAAAACAACAAAACTTGGTTGCTGTCTATACATTGTCAGAATAGTATAATTGTGTTGGCCCCACCTCTTCATACCTGAAACAGACTTCAATATGTGCTTTAAATAAGCATGCCATCAAACACAGGTATGATGTATGTTAACCGAAGGTCAAAACTGACGTTATTGGACAATTAATCGTATTTGTTTTATATCATATTATATAATGCACAAGCAATTCTATCTGAAGAAATGTACACATTTATGAATGAAAACCTCACATATTTCATCTATAATAAAAAGTAGAATTAATTTGCCAAAAAGAAAACATAAGAAAATTACACAAATGAATAGATAAAAATATTTGGATTCATCATAAATAAATAAATAAATAAATAAATAAATATATCCCAGTCCCATAGAAATGAGCCAAGAATAGATGTGTTGGGTACAGAGAGTCCAATCAGCAGAAATGAGAGAGTAAGATTAATACACAATGTGAACAACGGCCTTCAGGCACGGTTGCACAGTGGAAGATATGACACTGAGGCACCATGTGCAAGAGAACAAAGCTAAACGTGGGGAACAAGCTGAGAGGCAATATTTCAAAAGCCCCACAGACAATGCGCACCTCATAACTACGACATGATTGGAAGTTTCTTGCCGCAGCAGCCTTGTGACCATCAACATGTGACCATCCCCGTATACAGTGCTGTTGCTTTAAATGAGAGCAGGTTACTTTCAATGAATTAAACTGTCTGGTATATATCTTACTAATTTACAGCTGTAATCAAAAACTTCCTTAAATGCTTGCTTTTCCAGTTGAGCATGACACTAATAATTTAACAGCAAAACAGGTATAAGTGTGGCATGAGTTACCTGATAGCACTAATTGTGCCCTTTCAGTTAAAAAAAAAAAAATTCTTTCTGCTGCCAAATTTACATAAAAATAAAGTAAAATAAAACTATTACAACAAGCTTATTACATGAAGTGAACATGTAATGACATGAGGTATGTCATGATTCAGTTGGTAATAGGCTAATGGCTATCATTAAATTCCACTAAATTTGGTATCTAGGTTTCCTGTTATGTTTTCTTCCTTTGTGATACCGTTCGTCCAAGACAGCTTATTTTGGCATACTCCTGTCAGCATATGCTTTCATTTACTCAAAATCAAAAGTCTAGTATTTGACAGTGTAGCTAGTCAGACTGACCAGTGACCATCTGTTAGTCAAAGAAATAGTAGTTTTCTAGTTTAATAGTTTTCTAGCTGAGCAATATAAAGTTATTGATTATTACTATGTTCATTATACATCTAAATCATCTAATTTGTATACTGTACATCTTAGGTTTTTATATGATGACCAGACGGTGTGCCATTACTGCAATCAAAATACCCAAAATCAAGACTGAACAGAGCACAAAAAGGATGAAGTTACACATGGATTACTTTTGCCACTTAGAAACACAGATCAGGACCATTGCTGGTTTGATTTGGTACATCACTCATGAAGCCAAATGAACCATCAATGAAACCAGGCTCCATATTGGGCCAATAATAAACCACTGATGATCCTTAACAAGAGGATAATTAGGCTAATGATTTTTATGCATGTTAGCAGATTATAAAACCATGGACTATAGCAAATAAAGGATAATTATAATGGTTTATTCTTGAGGCCACAGTTGACCAATTTTGTATCACTTCATATTAAATGCATATTCTATTCCTTGTATTGAGGATAGAACTCACACACATGTGGTTGGCTGACAAGATGAAGCAAAGCCACAGTAATGCCAGTCAAAGCTGAGTGACTGGGGTGAAGCGCCACCCCGTGGGCATTATCTCTTAAAAGCAAACAGCTCTGAGGAATTTTAAATGAACGGCCCTTTGAGAGTCAGCTTCCATGTAAGTGCCAGGAGCAGATAAACTGTGCAGCAGGAGCTAACTGACAGAAAAGGTGAAATATCCCCTGCCACTAATAGACAGGCACTTGAACTTCGAGTGCGATCAAACAGTACGGAGCAAGAGTCCCGCTCCTCCTAATGCCTTTCCAATGAGGAGAAGCTGAATTTTCTCTCATTGATGCCCAGCATGGTGCAGTTCGCATTTTAAAAAGCGGATCTTAATTTACTGCCCTTGCCATTAATACTTCCTGGGCTGAAGGTCTTCCACGGAGACATGTTCAGATCATTCTGTACAGCGGATCCGCATGCTCAGGAGACGTCTCTCTTTGCCATTGACAGAGGGGCCTGCACTCAATATTCTTCACAGAAAAGGGGAGGGACAAATCATTGCAGACAGAAGCTGCCAAACAGGCATGTCTCAGGTGTGAGTCAATAGCGGTGGCCAAGACAGACAAGCAACAGTGATAAGCAATGATAAGTACAGGCCACTACAGGAGACAAAGTGGAAATCCATGCAGAAGGTAAAATCGAAAAATCTGAAAAATGAGGCCCATCATGAAATATGGTAAATGGAAGTTAAAGTGTGAATGGAGCATTGATGTAGCTCTGCGCTGCACCAGTTTTGAGATTAATGTTGAAATCATTGTAATTTACATTTACACACTGGAAAATGTTAAGAGTTAGGGACATGTGGACGTGGTCTCATTTCTCATTTGAAAATGCATTTCTGAAGCATGTGACCAATGAATGCTGTAAAGGACATTCTAATGGCATTTAAAAACAATGAAAAGTTAGCTTCTGCTATAAAGACAGGAGAGACTCAAGGAAAAGACAGGAAAGGTAGGAAACAAAATTTAAAAAGTGAGCAAGCTTGCTCACAAGAATTATTTTCTGCAACAGTTGCTGCACAAAATGTGAAACAATGGATCATGGAACTTAACTGTGAGCAGTGCTCTTGTTACCATCCACCATATCACATGACCTGTTCCAAATGAACCCGCCGTATTGGATTGAGATTTCTTTTCATCAGTGGCCAGTAATCCCCTGCTGTTCTGGGACTTCAGCCTGGAGACAGTGTAATATCAGGATGGATTATTGCTCTTGGTTTTCAAGATCAAAGTTCTAATCTCTGATTTAAGACCAGTGTCAGTCCACAATGCAGACTGTTTTACTTTCATCTTTACATTATTCTTGGAGCATAGCCTCCCACCCGGCCCCACACACACACATGCACATGCACACACACTTGTATATTCATACAAACACAAATACACGGGGGTGCAGGAAGAGCTGTAGGTTTGCTAATTGACAGTGATATGAGCTTTGTGGGTGAGACACTGATGGGAGTACACATCAGAAATGGTCTGATTGCAAGCACATACGCAGGAGCATGCACAAACACGTGCACAAATAAGAAAAGGTACATGCACGCATGCTCACATACACTCACACACAGACACATGGGGATGGTTGAGGGGCAGAGGCAGGCCTGCTAATTGAAACTGATATGAGCTTTGTGGGTGAAACACTGACAGCAGCATTCATCAGAGAGGGTCTGACTGTAACATGTTTGCTTTGGATGACAGTTTCCCAATAATAACCCTACTTGATCCAGATAATATCATGGTAGCCTATAAATGTGTCCGACCTCATCTTTCCTTCCCACAGAACAAGGTTGTGAAGATCCCTTGGACAAGCACTATCCAAGAGCACATTCAATCTGTTGGTTTTCTGATTTGTATTGGGGAAAGATATTGCAATATTATGATACATGACTCCAGTATTGGACAACTACAGCATGTCAGGGGTGCACATCTGAGTGCCTGCTAGTCCCAGCTGAAAAAAGACTGTACCATTTATTCTGAGAATCAAAGGAAGGGCTTCCATTATACTACTGTCGTTTGGCAGATGCTCTTATCCAAAGCAACGTACATAGGTTGCAGTTTTATCCATTTATACAGCTGCATATTTACTGAGGAAATTCTGGGTTAAATACCTTGCCCAAGGGTACAGCAGCATTGCCCCAGTGGGGAATCCAATGTTTTGTTTACAAGCTCTGCTCTGTACAACTACGCTACAAAACCACCAGCTTCCAAGTGTCTCAGTCAATAGGGCACTAGTCTTGAGCACAGGCTAAACCCTGCAGATGGATTTAAAACACACCACAGCATCTGTTGACAATGACCGGGAGATTGGGAGAAATTGGCTTTGTTCTGCAGAGGGTAGGGATTGATATGGGGGCCAGGGTATCCTCATCTGAGGATCACCCACTCTCAGGCACCCTGTAATTGGTCAGAGGCCTGGGAGGTTGATCATATGACCTCAGTAGAGAAAAGCCTATACTCCAATGATTGTGCCACCAACAATGACTTGCAAAAATAGCTATGGGCTGCATGAAAGTGTATCAGAAGATCGTATTTATCTAGATTAAGTGGTCAGATGAACGTACAATTAATTAATGAATCCAAAACAGGGTTGCATAAAGGGGAAAATGAATTAAAATTAAACAAAGCAGCAGATTATCTATAACCTCCTTTATGAAAGGAAAGAGCTGAAATCAATGGACTACTAAATATCCACAAATTTATACTGTCTACTGTTCAATTCTGTAAAACCATTGATAAGCTACTCTGCTTTCATAAACTACTCCACCTGCATGCTGTTCCACAATTTACAGTACATGAAACCACGTAATGGACTGAGGAGCCTGACTGAAATTAGTTACATTTCATTTAAACCTTGCTGGGTAGTAAGGTATGCAGCATTAACAGAAGCACTACTTTCATATTTTGAGATGGGTGTAAAAGGTGTAAAAAATGGTACAGTGCAAATGCACTGTACACCCACGTAAGATTAGTAGGGGATATTTATATGAATGCATATTTCAGGAATAAGTCCATATTACTTAAAATCAAAGTTACACAACAATTTTCAGTACCCTTACACAATTCAGGGACTGTTTCTGCCCGGTAATGCTGATTGAATCAGTAAAGAAATGTATGTGGTAACAAGTGCATTAAAGCTTTTGTTTATTTTCATGAAGATTCCTAAGTTCATTCTAATTTCAAATATTTGTTTTTTTTTGTATTGTATTGTCTGTCTTACCTGGGGAACAAACCAGTATTGTTTGGGTGACCAGCTCAGCTCTTTACGATACTGCACTGTTGCCAATAGAGGACACTACAGTTATCACTCTGATAGATTGTACTTTGCAGATATAATCACCTGGACGTGTAATGGGACAGACCGGGAAACCAGATTAGTTCGGGGGCACCAGTGCAGTGGATAAGGATTGCAGTGTGGGCTCACTCTGAGACACTTACCTGTAGGGGACATTCTCTAATTTAGATGGGGATCTAGAGGAAGTCTAATGGGTTGAAATATGAGGAATTGTGGTTGGGATGGCACCAGTGCAGTAGAGAAGGACTGCAGTTGGTTTCATTCCAACTTGCAGTACCAGTCAAAAGTTTTATTCTTTATTTTTACTATTTTACTATTCTTACTATTTTCCACATTTTAGAGTAATAGACAACAAAACTGTGAAATAACACAAATGGAATAATGCAGCCAAAGTTCTAAACAAATTCAAAACTATTTTATATTTTAGACTCTTCTAAGTTGGGAAAAATACTTTTTAAAAATATTTTTTTGGAACAAATTCATAGATGCATAGGCATCAAATTCACTATTTATATTTGTCTAAGAAACAAATTTCAAGCACATAAGCACAAGTCTTTGAATGCATGTTTCCCATATTATATGTTAATCAGGTGTGTCCAAATGTTTGACTGGTATTGTAGTTTCCCGTGGGGGTGCTCTGTAGCTGAGGTGAGGATCAGGAGGGAGGATAATAGTGGAAGGCTAGACTGATGTGGGGGAAAACAGACACAGGTTAGGAAGTTGAATTCTTCACTGTCTTTGGATTTATCATTCTTGACTTTACTGTAATAAACCAAAATAAAGACTTGATCCTTAAAAATTATCTGGTATGTGATCTATATAGTGGGGTACACTACAGAGATTGCAGATTCTCAGACTATGACACAAACAATACCAGTACGATACCTCTTAGTGCAATGGCAGAAATCTACAGTACAGAGGAGGAGAATGTTTTGCCCTGAAAGCCTGTGTAGATTAATGCTTGTCGGTTTTTTTTTTTTTTTTTTTTAACAGTACACATTGCAATCAAGAAGACATAATTAAGAACGCATCAAGATCTTAACATGTAGGTGATTAAAGCATTTAATCACTTTGGAATTAGTGGTGTTACTCTATACATATGACACGTTAGTATCATTCTTTCATACCATTGGTGTCATGTGGAGACCTACAGGATTTTAATTACCTGACTGGAGCTATTGATTCAGCCAGCTATTGGTTGCAAGGCATCTCAAGAACATCTCCAGGCCCAGTATTAGATACCATTGATTTACACTGTCAAATTCAACGAGAATAAGGGAATGATAGATCTCCTCTGGTTCTCCTTTTCTGGTTTTGCACCCAGGGGAAAACCCTATAGTGTGATAAAGCAATGTCCTTTTTATTCTGTGCCTGCACAGAAGAATTGAGAAAACACTGCTTTGGTCAAGACAGCCAGCAGACAACTCATTCCAGGCTAAACACTAAGGGGTTTATTGAAGGACTAGGGTTGCATCCCAGTCCACCTTATACAACATCACTTTTTAACCCTCTTGTGGAGAGTACACTACCTGCCACGTTGAATCCAATACTGTAGGCGGCAAACAGAGGCAAGAGGAGTAGCCACGCTGCATGCTCAACTGCCCACTCATAACAAGTCTGCAAAAGGGCTGACTTCACAGCGATGGAGTAAAGCTTATCACCTATCACTATTTGCATTATAAAACACTTATCTGTGGATTGGGGTTTAAAAATGCAGGGAAATGCAGTACAAAAACATGGTGGACACTCATTTACATAAAGGTAAACAGTGGGATGGGCTGTTAATATTTTCTATCACAATTGTAAATTTAAAATTTTAATGCATGATATACATTAATTCATAAATGATGTGCAATGTTTTGCATAAAACAGTGTAATCCACATAATGTTGTGTCATGGAAAAAAGTAGCAACTTGGCTAGAAAAGCTTGCCAGATGACTACAGAAATACATTTTCCAGCTGTTATTGCTAGATAGCTTAAAGTTGGCTAGCTGTATGCTATAGCTAGCTGTCTGGCTAAAAATATGGCTACCTAACTGTAATAATTATGCTGCCAGCTAGCTATAATAACCAGTTAACTATCCAACTTACTACAACTGTGAATAACCAGGCAATTTGAAATTTGTCTGCACACAAAATCTTGACCAATTTTGCCTGATCACTGATAAGACTTGGTAGATGGAGATTTTTTGTTTATATGAAAGTTTTAAACCTCTTGCCTAACTCTTTCCCATCAGTATTTGCCAACGCTGTGCACTGAGTGATGTCAACAAAACGTCACATTGAGGGCCAGACAGGGATTATGGCCAAGGCCAACATGCAGTTTCCTTTGGCGTTTGTTCTCTCCTTGAAGGAAGCTGTTACTATGCCTTTATAACTGTATCAAAGGACTATCATTTTTCTTTCTTTCTACCCCTGGAGCTGTGAACAGAAGGGAAGAGTCTTAACAAGGCATGCTTTCAAAGGCCAAAGCAATAAAAATCCTCTCTCACCTCAACTCTTCCTCCTTTCAACCATTTTTAGTTTCAACCATTTTAGTTTCTTTGGCAACAACGCTCATTAAATACAACTTGTTAACGCAACTTGTGGGGTCTGCTTTTGTCTGACATGAGCCATTAGGGGGAAATTCCCCAGCAATTGTTAAACTTTACCACCAGATATTTAAATGACAACAACACAAATGAACCAAGAAGCCAAACAAATCTTATTATTCAGGCTTCATCTTTAAAGCCATCACAAAATCGAATTCCATTAAAGCAACCTCAGCTCATCTGTAATTTGTTTTAACAATAATAAATCCTTTAGACAGAACATGATGGAAAACTACTAATGTATAGTAAAGATTTTAATTATTTGTGTATTTATATTTTAAATAACTATGTAGGCCCTACCAGGAATGTGTTTGGGACCAATAATCTGTGAGTCACTGTGGGAACTATTACGTGAACAAGATAGATATGACATGAAACACACTCATTTTAGTGTGTGTTTAAGCTATATATCACATTTAAGCTACATGCCATCTTTTATATCCCAAATAAATGTATTTTCCCACATGTTCATTAAGATTTTCAAAGTTAAAAATAAGATGTGTATATAGGCACAATGAATAATTACAGGGGCCAAGCACACATATGAGAGCAGGGCTCTGACTAGCAGTTTCATGCATCACCTTTGAAAATCTGCACACTGCAGGGGTACATGGCTACCCTGACTCAGCTGTGGGAAGTCCCTATGTGTGCCATGATTTCACTGTGAATAAAATCACAAAAAGGAAAATGAAAATGAAAAATGCATACCTGCACTCTCTTATAATCAGTTTAAAGATTATGAAAGCACTTCAATGTTTTCAGTTACGTGGATTGATAAATGAATTGTCTGGAATGATAAGGTGGCCCCAAGACCATGGCTCTGCAGTAGGAGGTTTAGTGAAGTCTGTAGATGGTTCAGCCACAAGGCAGGAGCTATGCAAGTCAAAGTCAAAAAAAAAATTCAAAATCATGAAAGATGTTGGAAAATCCACAACGCTGATAGAAAAGCAAGCAGAGCAAATAATTGCTTTTTTCATGAACCAATATCATGTGAATCTATGTCACACCAATAATACATTAACATGAAAAATAATACAGATTATTACAAATCAATACAATTAATAAAAATTTTAATTATTATTATTATTATTATTTTTTTAAATCAAAATAAAATTATGTTGTCTTGACTTAATGAAAGCAATGGGGCTGGCTAATATTTGCAACAAGCATCTGTCTTCACTTCACTGAAGTCATGTTCAGGGTTTCATCAGTTCCTGCACTTGTTCATTCAGTGGAGAAACCAGATTCCCACATGTAAGTTGTCCCTAGTTGAAGAGGGGCATTTCAGCTTTCCTGCTATACACGTAAAATCCAAAGCTTGCATGCTTGCCTCAAAAAGAATTTTACTGGTGCTGATTTATAGTGTCACCAATGCTTCCATTTCAGTCAAGGAATGGAAGCCTTTACAATTGGACTGACGCTTCTGCAAAGCATTGCTGGAAATTCTGGTGTACGCTTTCCATGAGCTCATCTACGTTAGAGTTTACAGTATCTGCCAGGGGAAAATCTGTACTCTTCTGGTAAACTGTGGGCACATGCCTTCTTCCCCAGCTTCAATTTCCACAATGTGAGTCATGTCACAAATTGCTGAATAACAACTTGAAGTGCCAGAACAGTTTACTCTTTGCCTCGAAGGTTACTGTGCAACTCAGCTTTTTGAATGTCCACTGTGTAGGCCTCCCTTGACAGCCAGTTTCTGTCAGTGAAGACATTAGCTAAGTCATTCTTCTTTCTCCAAAAAGTATGAACTTTTTCTCTCAGTTCCCAAAGCCTTTCCACTCACTTCTGACCTATCTATGTCAAATGCTCATGATCCCATCTCCTTGCAAAGCTCCCCATAAAACTAAAGTCTGCCATTCATTAAGTCTGATTATATTCACCGCTGAATCACAAAGCACTGCACAAATTTTACTGCAGTGACTTGCTCACCAATGTCTCCTTGTGATTAGGAACATACTGTATACGTGTATGTGAACATGAGAAACACACTGTTATTAGCCATCCATCATGCTCCTGGCACCATCACCAAAATATCATGTGCATTTCATGAGGAACACAGGCTAGCTAACATCTAACCTTGAGCTCAGATTGCCAAAGATATTGCTGTCTAGACACTTGGTCACTTGGTCACATGGTACAATATTTGTTTGAAGAAAGTGCCTGCAGCTAGATCAGTTCTATCTGCTAATCTGCACAATAGCTGATAAAATATTTTTCTTATCAGAAGCAAGAAAGTCAATGTTTTCTGAGGTAAACAGGTTCTTTGATCCCTGGTCATAATTGAAAACAAAATAATTCTGAGGAAAACCAATATGTTGAAAATTTTGCAAATATACTGTGAGCAGTGCATACATTAAGAGCTTAAGCAGTATACATAAGCATCTCTTGTAGCAACACCATGTGTCAAAGAAGTGTTATACTGTGTGTATCATCATTTTACACATCCACCTACCCACCATGGAATTCAAGGTCAGTGTCAGTCCACTGGATACAATTTTAAGTGCTTATCATTACAATAGGGTGCTACACACTGTGAGTACTCTTTTCCTTGAGGATACCAAATCATATTTGGGACAAAAAGAGATATGGCTAGGTTAAATCAGGAAAAAAATGTATCCATATACAGCATTTGACCACTGGACCCCCATCTTGTATGCTCGCAAGGGATGTTAACATGTAGGGTCCCATCCCATACGCTTATTCCATACTTTTGTAATTGTTTGCAATTAGTCTAAATATGGTTGAATCCTGCCTGCAATTGTGTCTGCAGGAGGTCACTTAGAAAGACAGACAGCAATTATAGGAAGCAATTTGCCACTAACATGTGATTTATACATGTTAGTGTGTGTGTGTGTGTTTTAAAAGCTCATTCTTTCTGAACATTTTTTTCTTTTGCCAATCTTTATAGCATTTATATTTAGAACTGATATAAAAATGCATATAAAAATGCTAATTATTATTGCTGAGTTGAAAAAATCACAAACAAGAAGCAGCTTCTTGAAACACATTAATTATATATAGTAGAAAATCATATTTACATGAAATGTCTTTGAATTTTAATGCCACTAGCAATAGTGATCATAAAGCACGTTCTGAAAACGCAACACTTGCAAATACTTTGCTCAAATTCTGGTACTGAAATACTCATAAGGAGCATAGGGATGCAAATGGTCAGAAAGCTAAACTGAAACATTGATTCATATTTTACTGGTGCCTTTTCCTCCACCTATCTAACACAAATAACACCAGCATGGAAGAATAGGCAGTAATAGCAGAGGAGATATGAAGGCAACCTGACTTTCATTATACATAATTGGATGGTCACTGTATTACCATGCATGACATTCCTATCGTTTTGTCATTAGGTTGCTCAAGAATGCATTTGTAGATTGTGTAATTGGAAACCTCTGTTTGTGGGAGAGTCTGCAACTTTGACACCGGGCCATCTGTACACAGCATTAGCCAGTCAAATTACTGCTTATTTTCAGAGCAAGTGCAAGGTAGCCAACATGGATGCAAATGACTGCATTCATGGGAGGTATTGCTGAAACAGACAGAAAACAACACTGCTCAATAATGGAAAGCAACTTAATTAAAAGTCTTGGACAATGTACTTGAACTATATACTATAAAGCCAAAACAAAGTTGTCAAAAGAATGATTTATTCTTAATAACCATTCATGACACCTTTTTATGGCTCATGACAGACGACTGGATGGCAGATCCATCAGGACACATGCAGTGATGGATGTTGATATACACTGACATAATGGGTTGTATCACATGCTGAATTATGCTAACTATGATATGAGGGATCAGTCATTATTAGAGCAAGTTATTTACAGGAAATACTTTCTTTGTGTTTTAAAGGATATCTCTTGAAGGGGCAGTTGTGATCTTCAAAGTAGCACAAGATAAGTTAGAGATCTTAAATTAAAAAAAAGATAAATTAATAAATAAAATAAAAATTAAAAAATACTGTTACTGATGAGGCTTGCTCTGCCAAAGCTTTTCACACATGAGGCATAGGATATCAAAATGAATGGTTTGACTTGTTGAGACATTCATATAGCCTATTCCCACGTATGTTGTCTGTTTTGTGAAAAATCAGTGTCAAAATTGTATTAGAATAGTATAAACACAAGCTTATTGTAATCATAATTCTTATGTCTGTCACTTCTTTAAAGCAGGACAGATGGTCACACTCAATTTTAAACACAAGCAAAACCATATACCCAAATGTGAGGGTGTTATTTTAGAGGTTGGAACCTCTATTATAATAATCCATTCTTCATTTATGTCCTTGACAAATTGATCAGTGAGCCGCAAAGATATGATTATAATAAACCTTTTTTCCTAAGGAAAACAGTTGGACCTTTTTTGCTAAAAGCTATTTTGCTGAAGCAAATATTGCTCTATATAACGCCATCTGATTGGCTTTAAATGACCTTTGTAATGAAACAAAAAATGAAATTCTGTCATTAAATGTTAGACATGTAACGTTATATGTTATGTTGTTATATGCATGGATCATTTGTGACATGTACAGTAACAAATATTTACTCAATGTTTTAGAGGAGTTGTCAGGATATTCAAGCTGCAGTGTTTCTCCAGATTTTCTGGGGCCGTGTCCTTGCTGCTGTCTCCTCTGATTACTGATGCTCTTTCTCTGCCACTTCTTCAAAGCGTAAATTTCTTTGCCTGACAGCTGTGGGCTTATTGTCTTGCTCGTTACATGTCTTGCGCGGTATAGAATGGGCATCAAAGTGCAACACAGCCCCAAATATCCAACGTCTTATTAGCTTAGGCTCCTCTCCTGCTCCTAAGATCCTAATGGAATGGGGCAAGATGGACAGATGAAGGACTTATTTTTCCACTTGATGTATTTCCCCCCCTTTTTTCTGCTTTAATTTTTGGACCATTTAACTGGCTCATTTGGTGGCAGCACAAATGTAAAACAATGAATTATTTCATTAAGTTGCCACTTTGATTTATCACATTATTTGTTATTTTCATTTTTATGTATATGAAATAAGTATAGGATGAAACTATACTATATTCCCATCCCTCAATTCCCCCAAAGAAAAGACCAAATAAACAAAACAGAACATAAAGAAAGCAGAGAACACCCTCAAACACAGTAATGCTAAAATGGAAAATAAGGATCCCTCCACACAGGATCCTCACATCAACCCCTCTTGGTGATGCTGATATTGATGATATTGGTTGATGTTCTTTATTTTAGTGAGTTTTTGTGTGCCTGCACAGTGGAAGCCTTGTCTGTTCTTGTTGTACTTAGACTTGATTGTACAAAGGCAAGGGAGTCTATCTGCAGGAGTCCATCAGAGGAGGCTGCTGGGGGAGGCCCTATCACATCACTATCCCTATCATGTTGACTGTTAATTAACTTAATTAATTATGTGCATCTGATCCCATCCATTTTATGCAGTTTTACTTTAGGGTATGTGTTAGTATTGTCTTGGAATGGCACAGTCCTTCTATTGGTTATATTGTGTTGTGCTTGCTTGCTGAGCTTGGTATGTACTTGTGGTCTTGGCCATGTTTTATTTTATACACAACATTTACTATATTATTACACACTTACATGAGATATATGATTATTGATTCAAATAATATAGTATATATGTGGAGGGGCAATGGGGGGCTTAACATGCTGTTTTGGATTAGAGTACTGACATTACACTGGACATCACATGTTAAAAACTCACTAGCCTTTTTTAACATCTAATAATGGCATATGATAAAACCCCCAAAATGCCTTGTATTTCCCAGGACAAGCATCACTTCACATCACAATGGGGCTGTGAGGTGAGTTTGGCAAGAAGGAACAGATGAATTCAAGTTTTACTTACAGTTATTAGTCAAAGCTGAGGACAATTTATGAAGTGGAAGGATTAAACTGCACTCTTAGCATCTTGTAATAGTGGATGACTGTCAAAACTAATTAAATATCATTATGAGCTAATTAAATACAGATCTTGCACTTTTATTCACTGGGCTATTCACTGAGGGTTTATGTAACTGTAATAATTATATTAGCTGGTTTTCATTTATGCTGTATTATGAAGATTATAATGGAAGATTAAGAATGATCATTACACAATGCAACAGAAACATTGACAGTTTAAAGACCAAGGTTCAAAGGCGCAAACAACCACAAACACACACACACACACACACACACACACACACACACACACACACACACACACACAAGACCAGTTAGGCTGATTAGAGGGAGATTGATGGTATATGTACAAAATAGACTAATATTCATTTCTCAGCAAGAGTCCATGTGTATTATTTCAGTATACTGCCTTTGTTACGTACAAAGCTGGTAAGTCATGTATAGGACAGCTTTCAGCTAGTGGACGACTGCTAAGGGCAACTAGGCACTGTGCACCTGTTCGTGTAGGCTGGAGATGAGATGTAAATCACCCTGTGGAACGAGGATGATTGTATCCAATCCAGCAGAGACATGAGGGCAGTGAACTACAGGAATACCAAGGGTATTCCAATTGGTTTTTGTTCCAGATGCCTGCTTTCTTCTTGTATCTCAGGCTTCAGTCACTGTGAGAACTAAAAAGAACTCACCTCCTTTTCTAACAAGTTTACTTTGATGTTACATCACTTTTACCCTGCTTTGATTGCATATTTATACAAGAAAACACGGTTTACCAGGACATCTGGACATTACTTTTAAGCCAGAGAAGCTCCCTAGGTGATTTTGATGGTAATGCAATGACTTTTGTACTAGGTCATGTTTGACACCAGCTTGACTCAGCCTTTATTGTGTAAATCCAATCAGCTCTTTGCATTTGATATCTAATCAGCTGGGGCTCAGCAGATTGAAAGCTCACTGACACTTCTTAATGCAGCCATCTTCCCGCTCTTATGAAGGATTTTCTTTTTTCTTACAGAGGATTAAACTAGACAGGTAATGCCCTCTCTTAAAAGAAGTTGGTCATCAAGACTGAAAGCTCTGTAAAATTCATGGGTATGCCAGAATTTTTAAAAATGTAGTTACGAATCACAGAATAATGGCAGTTTAATGGCAGATTTTAACTAAATCACAATTTAAAAAAAAGTCTACACGTGTTTTATGTTAATGTCAAAACTAATTACCAATATGTGTCTGATGTAACAGACATTTTCAAATCAAAACTTTAATATATTTATAAAGTAACATGAGACCTGACAGATTTTGAAATAATGACAAAAACCGGAGAACGGATGCAGGTACGGCTTAGCTGTACAACCTTTGCTTCGCAATCACACTAACTAGAGAAGTGCATTTCCTGAAGAAAATGCAGAGTGTGTTTGCCGCGCTTCTCCTCCCACAGTTTTCAAGATATCGACCCCAAACCAACTGTAACCTGTCCGGTCTGACCCCGATAGGTGTGCTTGTATACAGCTAAGCCGTACCCACACTCGTTCTCAGGTTGTTGTTTTTTCATCCCTTTTTTCTCATAGACAAATCCTAGCGATCGTCTCATGTACGTTAGCACGTTTTCGCTGCTGGGTCGCAATCACACTCTGCATTTTCTTCAGGAAATGCACTTTTCTAGTTCACTCCTGCCCTTTTCTCACCTGAGATAGCCCTGGTCATCAGCATACATACAGCATGGCATTACTCTTCCTCTAAGGATTGTGAGTAAAAGACAGACCACCTGTCATGTGCATGTTGCAGTTTCTTGACACTTGACAACAATTTTTTAATTACTCGCATTTTATGCAAAAATATTGAAATGTGTGACTTTGGATAAATTCTTCTGCCAACAAAATTTCTATATGAACAAAAGTTTCTTTATGTTTCAGTTTGGATGTGTCTTGTTCATTGAATTTAGCACTGAAAATATTTTAAGATAAAAGTAGACATGTTTGCTTTACTGGGTTACCGTAGATTTACTGTAGATTTTTTTTTATTTACACCATTTCCTGTCCTATTTTGGATTTTAAGTTTAAAATGTGGGAAAAAAAAATTACATAAATATTATCAATATGTTGCTTCCTTGTGTAATAAGTCAAACCAAAACACTGAGCCTCATTATTAAGTGATTTAACTTTTCCGGGTACATTTACAGGAGCTGATGTCATTGACATTATAACTGTGGGCTTTTAATAAGGAGGTTGTTTAACCTCCTTTAAATCCATTTAGAATCAGTTGGATTATATGACACACTGGTTCTCATAGCGGCAAACTTACTATACAAGCAAATTTCAATTGTACGTGGCCCTGTACACCATACCAGTTATCATAGTTTTTATGACTTTTCCAATTCAACATTGAGCACTGAAATCAAAAGGGGAAACACAGCAACATAAGGTCAGCATCAAGTCTAAAAATTGTATATGCTGTAGACGTATGTATGCTGAGTGTGCTGTAGGAGTCTCAGCCCTTGATTGAATCTCATAAATGTGGTCTTCTTGGCCTCCTGTTCTAGTCAAGCTGCTAAAACAGCCTCAGTTGCTTTCAGTTTCAAGCTACACGGAAAACATCCTTTTTTACTGTGATGGCCCTAAAACTTGGAATCACACCTGCCACTTTCAGCACAATATTTATTCTCAGCAGGTTAAACAGAAATAAGGTTTGCTGTAACTCTGTACCTCCCTTTTATGAGCCAGGATATATGACTATTGTCACAGTAAATTGTCCTGTGTTTTCAAGTGGCATGTATTATTCTCAGCTTTTTCACTATTATGCCAATCTTCCTGTTATATTATTGGAAGACCACACTATAGATCACTAAAATACTGTGTATGTGGGGGATGTATTCATAAATCAGAGTGAATTTCCCCTTCCACTGCATATCAATCAGCCTGTTGCATGGACAGAACTGACTCTTTTGGAATCCAAGAAAATGATCTGGAGACAGTTTCAACAGCACCAGTAACATTTTTATGTGTTGTGCCACTGTATAAGATCCTTCTGATTGTAAACTTCCAGGACCTAATTTGGATACAGCAGTCTTAGTGTTAAACTGTAATGGCTCCTCCCCTGGTCATTTTAACAATCTCAGTATACATACAGTGCCTTGCAAAAGCATGCAGACCCTTGACCAGTTCCTACATTTTACTGACTTGCAAATGATACATTGAAATTTCATTTTGTGTTATACTTCATTTCAAAACACTGAAACTCAAAACTAATTATGTTAAGGTGACATTGATCTTATGTTAGTGTAGCAAAGGGAGAGAGCCCGGGTCTACGGAGTACCAAACTTCAACTTTGACCGCAACACCAAAGAGCCAGGCTTGTTGGTATAGCAGTCAGAGCGCATACTCAACCATAGTGACGGCACTCCGCCACACTGCCCTCCCCTTCGGGAAGCACGCCCATGCGCTTCACGCACAGAGGCGTCCCTCGCGCATTCCCCCACCATACTTCTCCCATCCGAGGGTAACCCACTCACTTGTGCTTCACCCATCTCTGGGGTCCCTCACATCGTGCTTCACCCATCTCTGGGGTCCCTCACACTGGGGTCAACCTAACCTGGGGGTCCCTCATACAGCTCACACACTGGGCATGCCTCCGATGGCCTCGCAGCAAGCCATCCCACCCTGACACCATATGTAACAAAGAGAGAAAGCAGCCACCCCATCGAACCTCGAACCCGGGTCTACGGGGTACCAAACTGTAACTTTGACTGCAACGCCAAAGAGCCAGGCTAGTTGGTATGGCAGTCAGAGCACATACTCAACCGTAGTGACAGCACTCCATCACAGTTAGGAAGTATATTTTTTTAGAAAAATAAAACAGTACAACAGCACATGTTGTCTGAAATGAGCCTACACATAGCACCTTGCCAATTAGTGAAGCAGTGTGTCCTAAAATGCCTTGTTAGCACACGAGCACTGTGGTCTTATTATAATTTCCTGTCTAGTTTTTACTTTTAATGTCATTTTTAGGTTTAATTACTTATTTGACAAATAACCTGAATCAGACTACCTTACAGAACATGAAAAGTTCAATGCAAAATACAAAAAACAAAATAAGCAAGTATAATACAAGACGTGGCATACAGTTACCTAAGGCAAAGTGTAACCATTTTATCTCCGATTAAAATAAATTAAATCTGTGAGTAAATGCCAGTCATAACTTCTAGCTGCTTGCCATTAGTACTACTGCCTACTAAAAAGGATGTTATAATTTACAAATAATTAGGAAGCAGTACAAGAAATCTAAGAAATACTACCAAGCACTGTGGGTGCTGAACAGGGGGCTTGTTGCAGCACCACCTCACCCCCTTGCCTGGATTACATTTCTAACAGAAATGCTGCACATTTAATGCGTCTTAATCAAGCCATTTGGAACAAGCCATTTGATTTAAATTAAAATAAAAGTATTAATTTATCATTCATTTCACTATAAGACAAATACACTGTCATTTTGATAAATTCTTTTTTTCTCATGCTATGCACTAGCAAGCTGCAAAGTGAATGATAACGGAAATACATTTACACAGATTTATGGAAAATGATATTAAAATCTGGTGAGTTAGGCCATTGTCCACGTAGTAAGTGTAAGTGACCCGGTCCCAGACTGCTAGTCAGATGCTAACAGTAACATATGAGAGGACCATCACGAGAGGCTATTGTATAGTGTCTGATAGCTAGCCTACTTTTTTATTGGACCAGCGTCTCTGGTACTGGCCAAACATCCAAAAGATCACAACATCTCTACAATAGTTCCACAGACACATTAACACAACATTAGAGAGGACATTTTAATGTTATGACAGTTGAACAAGACTTCAAGAATTCCCTGGCTGGCCACAAACTACACCTTAGCTCCTATTTCCTCTTCTCTGTGCTCTCTAATAGTTGGGATTGTAAATCATGTCCATTCCAGATATGCACCCATGAACCAAATAGTGTAGTAATCCTTTACTGCGGCATGCTATAGAAAAAGTATTATTGTTCCCCTAGCTACATTAGCTACTAGCTGCAGAACATTAGCTACCAATATCATCTTAGTTGAACCTTACTTACAAATTGGCTGGTGAGACATCTGAGACTTCATGGGAAATGCTATTAATATGGCTACCAGACTAACTGAAGAAGATATGTAAAACCCAGCTTGGCTAGAGAGCTACTTTGTGGTGTGTGTGTGTGTGTGTGTGTGTGTGTGTGTGTGTGTGTGTGTGTGTGTGTGTGTGACTCTTACACTTTCTTTGCACTTTCCATATCTTTCTCCCAAACAACACTGAGGAGAAATTTTATGAGAATTTAGTGATATTTACAGAATCCAGATAGGGTGATAGTCAAACACTAATGAAAAGATTAATCCATTCATATAACATGACAAAGAGCATGCCACATGTTGATAGATTTGAAAGCTGGAACATATGTAGAACTAACACATGTTTACAGTTGTTAACCTGTGTTAATTTGTTTTGTTTGAGAAATGGGCAACAACTGGCTTATTCAGGTCATTTGCTTTTAATGAAGCGAAACAAATAAAAATGGGTTTAGAGCATTGAGGGCATGATTTATGCCGCCTCTATTTCAAGCGCACACGCCCGTTTGTCATGTCTTTTCCCGACCTCATGGCTGTCTTATTGCACCTATTTTTTTCCACACATTTCACTCTGAGGAAAATGGTGAAGACATTTACACCTCCAAGTTGGAGGTATGGATACTGTAGGAGAGAAAGAAGCTGGATGTCTGGGTGATAAATATCCAACTGGGAAAAAACATACTGTTTTTGGCAGGCATCAGGGAGCATGTGCAGGATGTCTACCACAATCATATTTTAAACTGAATGTAATTTTTATAAATATATTTTTACAAGTACAAATAAGCATCATACATGTGTACCAACATTTGTTTTTGAGCAAAGATGCTTTAAAAAAAAAAAAAAAAACAGACATTATACAGTGTGATATATTTAGTCAAGTAACAATTCAACCAATTTATTTGAATACTGTATGACATGTCAAAACATAACGTCATGCTAACTGTATTTGTAGAGGAAATACTAATCTCTTGGTAATTTTGCTTTGTTTACAAACATTCTTGCATGAAATATACAGCTGAAAAGAAAGCTCCCATGAATAAAAAAAGAAGAAATGCTTGGCTTGTGTTAAGCAGATGTGTGTATGCCAGTGTTTCCCAAACCCCTCCTGGAGGACCCCTTGTCCTGCATGTTTTAGATCTCTCCCTGCTCCAACACAGCTAATTCAAATGATCAGTTTGTTATTAAGCAGCTTCAGGAGTTCATAATGAGTTGATCATTTGAATCAGCTGTGTTGGAGCAGGGAGAGATCTAAAACATGCAGGACAAGGGGTCCTCCAGGGGAGGTTTGGGAAACGCTGGTGTAGGCTATATATTTTTCTCAGCAAAACATTTAATTAAGAGAATGTCTACAAATAGTTTGCCAACATTTTTAACTGAAATACTGGCTTTGCTTTTCTTTTTCTTTTTCTTTTATTTTATATGCATCTGTTCATTCCACTCCTGAAAAGTGATTTTGCAGTTCAAAACTGTGTAAAAAAATAATGTGAAAAAGCCTGTTGTAACAAAACTCAAGTATTTCCTGGAAATATCCTTACATTTGCCATAAGACCTTGCATACATCTCATGTATAATTAAATTACTTATAATTAATTTAGAAATCAAATAACTTGAAATACTACAGTATGCCACATAAACACATCCTACCATTGTATGCTACTACAATTGTATTCTAGCATGTAGTTCACTAAAACACTGTGTTGTCCTGGTTTCAAACAGAGTAATGAAAACATCTTTCATTCCATATTCAGATGAAGATGTGAGAAATAACCTGCAGTCCACTCCACTGCCTGTGCATATTCATGTGATATTTTTTTCATATGTAAATCATGACAATGGTCTACTTGTTATCTTACCTATTAAAAACTTTCCCCATCTGTTGGTGTCTTCAGATATTGAGTTGTGTGCCATTTGGACATTGCTCATGCATTGGATGAATGAAGGAATCCTGGACTTTGGAAGAGAACCCAGTTGTATGCTAGTGCAAGTGAGGTAGTTGAAGGCCCAGTGTGCCACTGCAGTGATATTGTTGGGGGCCTGACATGCTAGTACTATGGTTTTGAAGTGTATTCAGGTGAACAGTGGAAGGATATTAGGTGAGGGCGGAGGAATCTTTACAGCTTTTTTGACTTTGATAAAGATTGTTCTTAGTGCTGCTGTTGGGAGCTGACAGGGTTAGCACAATGAGAAAGATAAGACTCACAATAGACACCTGCTTGCAGTTAATCAGCTTGATTTTACACCCTCTCCACAGATTCCCCTTTGAAAGGCAACCGCGACATCTAGAAAGCAGACTCTCTCATCTCTGTTGCACAAAGCCTTTATTACTAATACCTGTGGGTGTACACATGTGGTTTGTGGTTTATTTCTTCTATGTTGTTAGCAAATTGGGAAAACATTCAGTGTGATCAGTCCAAGATGGGAGCAAAGCCACACCCATAGTGTTGGAAACAATGCAGACATACCTGAGGGGGTTGCTAGCATCAGCCATGCTAGCCATGCAGTTTCACCAGTGAGTAGGGACAGGCATCCAGCACACCTTGTAAGGATGTTGTGACCCACATATGAAATGACTTTCAATTTCCCAAATGTGTGCACATGCATGCATGGGTTTTGGTAGTCACCCACAATGGTGCATTGGAAGGGTCAAGGATCCATCCCAGCCCTAACGTCTATTCCAGTCTTGTCTTGTATGGCTTTGTATCCTGAATTACCTTTGTTGTACAAGCAGGACAGCTGCAGTCTCTGATCAAAGCAGTGGGAGGGCCCCTAGAGTGGGAATAGCTCTGGGGTAACATTAGAGAGAGATTAGAGAGATTACAGTGTAGACTGTTGAGTTTAATTTTTTAAATATTCTTTATGCAGTGTAATGATTTGGGCAGTGTGGTGCAACAGCAAGCACATAATATAAATGACACATTATTGCCATGTCTGTGGGCATATAACTTAAAGGTCAAACTTCTGTTTCATTTAGTGGGGGCAGGCTTATCTCCACTAAGT
Organism: Megalops atlanticus; assembly: GCA_019176425.1. Lineage (NCBI taxonomy): Eukaryota > Metazoa > Chordata > Actinopteri > Elopiformes > Megalopidae > Megalops > Megalops atlanticus. Next base: position 25,352,203 of record CM032885.1, on the reverse strand, counting down.
GAAGGCAGGAAAAAAGAGCAAGTGAGGCCAAAGAAAAAATCAGGCAAGTTTAGCCTCTGAAACACTGTTAACTGTCATTGTTTGCATGCTACCTTGTTTTAGGAGTTTTAGGAAATAAAGATGTTGAAATACAGATCCGCACGGTTCCTTGTGATCTATGCTGTGGGGGAGGCAGGGACACCCTGCTTCAGTGGCCGCATCAGTGGCTGAGGGTTATGATAGTTTGAATCATGGCACTATTATACATTCCCTTACAACTGCAATTTTTGGAACTTACTTTCTGTGGTTTGAGTCCATTGCTAAGAATATTCCTAGGATTTTAAGGAATGTGGGTCTAGGTTTCTTTATTAGTGCTTGACTAATCTGTGCATGGTATATGAATGCATTTTGAAATAAATAAATGTAAATAAATATTCTTCTGCATAATTTGGCCCTGTAGTGGGTTCTTCCATTTGATAACAGAATCAAGCATTTGCATTTTTGAAGTTCTTAACAATTATGTAGATCAAGGAGGAAATGACAAGAAAGGCTATTCACAAAGCTTTTTTTTTCCATCAGGAATGCCTGATGCTTTTTCCCCAGGTCATTGTCACAACATCTGCTAACAATCCAGGAACATGCAGACAAGTCTGTACTCTTCTCAAAAACACATGATGCCAAGTGCCACTTCTTTTCACATGGCAGTCCCCATGCCAAGCTTGCACAGACAGACCTGACAGACATGTGCAGGTCTCTACAAGCAGACTGTGGGGGCCCAATTGACCAGTGGAGGTCACTGGTGTGCGATGAGACAGACAAGTCCTGGCCGAACTACCCACCCCTATCCCTGCAAGAATGAAGCCAATTTGTTCGGCCATTTTCGGGGGGTGGTGATGACATGGTCAAGACTGTACCTGGGCTGTAGAACTCAGCTTACATTAAAAGCTAATGCCTTCACCACTAAGCCACTTGAGAGCCCTTGGGTATTCACAAAATTGAGAGAATTTGATAGACGGTGATTAAAAACCGAATCCTGTGGAGCTTTTGCAATAGAAGCGTTTCCCAAATTACTGCAAAACTTAAGGGTATCCTAACAATTCTAAGGTAATTTGATAAATAAGCTTTGAAATCAGTTTAATCAAAATATTATATGGCCTTAACTAACTTCATTAAACAAGAGGCTGGTTTAATTACTTGTGATCAAAAACTGGTTCTCACGGTCAAATACAGAGAATGTCCTTGTCTACAATTTCTAAGAACAGAAAGGGTGAGTACGACTGCTTTAAAAACAAAATTGCAGTGAGCAGTCTGCAGTAAGCATCTGTAAAATAGGATCAAGAATCACTCCCTAGTCTTTAATGATTCCAGAATGGCCAACTTTGCCTGCCTCAGAATAAAATGGATAAGTGAGCACAATGTTCTCCTTGCCCTTGAGCATACCACAAACAGATAAAGACAAAATACAACAAAAGCATACATGATGCCATTGTCCAATTTTTTTGATTAAATCTGATAATGGCCATGACCAAGAGTCCTCACAGAACAGATGGGAAGCAGACTCAACTACACAAAACTGGCCTTTTAGAAAGAATTACCACTCTAATTTGGCCAGGTTAACCTGGCTGACAAATTAATTTTTTGTGCACAAAACAGGCAATGTTATCACAAATTTCCTCAGCTGCAGGACGTGCCATCATTCATATAATAACCTCCAGGAAGAGGAGACATACAGTATCTAGGGCCTGCCAAATTCACATGCCATCCAATGTCCGCTTTCTCTTGTAAGTGCTTTGAAACAGCCATTTTGACACCTGCAGATTTAAAAAAAAAGTGCCATTTTTATCAATCTGCCCTACTGCCACTTTCGCATGATGCCCCTTAGCATTAAGCCTCAGGCTCAGAAACAGGGTCTTCCCCTCCGGCGTTCTCCCACCCTTCAAAACCTGAGAGATGAAATCTAAATTCTCAGGTGACAGACTGGTTTTTGTGGCCCTCCGTGATATTTTTCACTTTTCACACAGAGCCATTGCCAGCTCGCGCAGCTATCCTCGTCCTCAGGCCACCACACCAAATTGCTCAAATTTATCAGATGAACGTTGAAGCAGGAAATGAGACTGAAAAATAGGAGCCCCTCCAACACAAACCCATGAATGATTAACCTTATCTTTCTCCACTCAACAGCGCATCCCAAGAACCCCCCTCTCCACCCTTTGCCCTAACTTAGGAAACAGTGATAGAAGAATGTCACAGTATCTGGGCTGCTTGAATTCTCACACATAGATTAATGTGACAGACCAGGATTTACACACTGGCACCCCCTCCCCCAGAAAAAAAATGTTAATGTTGCTCTGGATTTCTCCAAGCTTTAATGAGTGTCTGAGACATTCAGTCTGTGGCATACCACTGAAGCTGTGAATCTGTCTTGCTCCCTTTTCCTGTGAATATTTTATGGTACTTGTGTCCTTAACTGTGGTGCAAGTGAATAAAGCTCAGTGCCCGAACAATTGCTGTGCTAGAGAACACAGTCGGAACAAAGGCCAGACAACCTGGCTGTAATAGCATCTACACCCTTAAGGAAGAGTTCCATTACAAACCGGACTCCTTCTAACTGCTTGGCTGTACAGCATGATTAAGCATTTCAAAAGTAGCTTTATTCATAGTGTCGTTAAAATGACATACTCTTGTACCTGCTCCTTACTTTCCTCCTCATTATGCTGACAGAACCCTTTTTTATAATGTATTTTTGGAAAGTCCCAATTACCAGCTGTGTTTGTGACTAAAGACACAGCCCAGAGAATCTTCAAAATGTCAGATTCCATCATCAGGATAGTAAACTACAAGTCCCCAAGAAAAAGTTCATTGTCCGGTTATAGCTTTTATGAGTTTTACCCACCAGTTTTATGCACTAAAATTAGAGTGGCTCATATTAGTTTACTCGACGGACAGCCGTACACCTCTCAATCTTGAAGCATAAAGTGAGCAAGCATTGATTAAATAATTAAAGCTTCAGTTACAAACAATTTTGGCATCTGTATAGTCCAAACACACTGAGAAACGTCCCCTGCATGAAATATTAGAAGGTTATCAACTGCCCTGGATGTACTTGAGTGAAGCTGCACTGTGATGCTGAGGGTCTTGCCTTGACCCTCTCTTTTTTCCATTTCTGCTCTTGCGCAAAATGAACAAAGAACATTCACATGACAGACTGATTAATATGTGAGTCAGAAATAAGAGACGTACTGATGGGAAATAACAGAAAATGGAAAAAAAAGCAACTGATTTGTGGGGCTAGCATTACTATAATCTTATTGGGTTGTACTTTAAATGGGTGTTTTCTGCAAGGGCACATGAGACTGATCCAGTAAGGGTATAAAATGACAGCAAACAGCCTGTTTTGAGCTGTTGCATTTGCATTCGTGTTTGGTCTGGATCTAGTGTTTCTCATTCTAATTAAAACTGGCAGACTGGCCAGTTAATCAACAGAAATATCCATGGGTTTGGACAACATGAAAATGTAACATATTCTACACACTGTGTCCTTCCACAAGGGGTTGATGGGCAGAACTGACAACCACAAGTAGATTGCCTGGTACTAAGGTTTGTTAGCTCCTATGACACGTCCTCTAATCATGAGTCATATTTTACCACCTCAGATAAAGAATACCTTTTCTACCCCCACGTTGGATATATTGCCCTTTTCAAGCTTTCATCTGGGTGATTAACAGCCCCCTTGTTTTTCAGCCTTGAGTTATGGCCGCATCTGTCGGCACAGGAACTGCTGCTGTGTGTTTTCGCAAAACCAAGTACCAAGTCTGACTGTCTGGCAGTTCCTACACAATCCATCTCTATGTTCTTGTTTCCCACTCTAGAATTGTCAGACCTGCACTGTGGAACAACCCACGCAGTCTGATACACCTAGTGTTCAGAGCAATTTTGAAATTGATCGTTGCATTTTTGGAGTCTAAAATTAAATGCATTCACAGAAGTGACTGTACCCCGTATGACCCAGCTGGCAGGAAGATCAGCCTCTGTGATTTTTAACTGCTGATTGTGAAAGGAAATCTTTGGGGAATAGAACTGCTATTATAACGTTGGCTTTTACAGGGAAAACATTATTGTCCACACTCTCTTACCGCCCCTTTGTTTTTCTTTTGTTTGTTTCATTTTTCAGCTCTCAGGTGGCATTGAACTGAAAACCCCTTTCAATGATTGGAAACATAATGGACTTAAGAATGGCTCCTTAAATAGATTTTCTGTTTTATTCCAAACTACTGTCATTTGCAAAAGGACAGCAAACAGAAAACAAAGGAAGAAAGTAAAGAGAGGGTTCTCTCTTAGCCATGCCCACAGCAGATCTCTTTGGAATGTTACTGTTGTGTTCTCTACGGTGCAGCAAACATGCCCTAAAATTGCTTTGATGAGTTTATGAAAAGCAACGTCTCTGACTCAGGAGGTTTTTGTCTTTTTTGCAGATTTAATTTCATTTTGCTTTCCAGCACACCAAGCAAGTGTCACTAAGCGGGTGGCTTACCATTGTCTCAGTGCCTCTGCTGTTTTGTAACACTGAGATCTTTGCACGCAATCTGGTATGCACACCAGCAAGCAATGAATAATGTACACAGTAAGTACAGCGTTGTGGACGTTAACAATACTCACATGCACATTCAGCTGAAAATAAAAGCGTAAAAAAGCCAGGCTCATTTGTTTTTGTTATCCCACATTTGGAACATGTAAACCCTTACAACCTATTTTTAATTTATGAACTGGGGCTTGTTCCAGGTGAATATATAAAGTTTAGAAAGAAGAAACATTTTCTCCCATGTTCAACTGCTCTATTGTTTCATTGAACCTGTGTTAAATATTTACCTATGCTCCAAAGAGAAATATTAAGTATATACAAAAAATAAATTCAAAGCATATAAGCACAACTGTCTATTTTGCTACTCAAACAGAAACACAACCCCTAAGTAATATTTGCAAAGAGGGGTGTATGCGCAAAGGACTAATAAAAATGCAGCGAGCTGTACTGTGTGGTATGAAGTTGTCCACAGTATTGAGCTACATAATATGCACATAAAGTAACACTCATAAAATACATATTTTGTAGTAAACAAAGGATATTAGTTTGTATATTTCAAAGTAAAGGACATTACTGGGAGGTGAAAAAATATGTATTTGATAACATCCTTGTTTAGTCCTTCCCCTACCCATTACAACATTGCAGATATTTTTAGATTTGCCAAATTACCTATCACCATTGGCATATATATTGTCAAGCCTAAATATTATCGTATTCTACCAATAGTAGCATCTGTCAATGGTAGCCAGCTGCAAAGAGAACACTACTTGGACAGGACAGGCAATGCAGTGAAAAAGCAAAAATAAATATAACTGTATATAACTAATATGACTGTTTGATGCAGGATCTGGTTAAATTACTATCAAAAGCAAATTGGTTTATGACATTTCAAAATATAATCTAGCTAGATAAAATATAATCTAGCTACAGCAGATAATAAAAACTGTCTTCTTGTGTAAGGAAAAATTTTTTTTTTTTTTTGTAAACTATAATATTCAAGTGCACTCAGCCGATCTGCATAGCATATGCACTAAACTGATGGTGACAAATAACCAGAAGACTTTCTGAGGGATGACCTGAAAAAATGTGAAACGATGCCTTAATGACTGGGTTATGAAGGATGAATCAGAACTGTCTAACAATGCATGAAACAATTCCTTATTGACAGCTGTGAGAATGTTGGGGAGCTTTGCATTAGGTCATAAAAAATGACTAAAGGCATTGGAGATAAAACCCTGTGGTTAATAAATGAGTGTTTTCTTTCTTTTTGTTTCAGAAGTGAGTGGTGCAGGCTGATAGTTTTGTCCTCTGCTCTCTAACCAATTAGTTGCTGATACTCAGTGTTTTTTCATTTATTGATAGAAAAGTAAGAGACAAAAAACTACTGTTTTGCTTCCTGTAATTATAAAAATGTCTGATAATATCTATTTGCACAAAAGTTGGATTTTAGAGTTTTAGCTTAGCTTTAGAGCAGGTAACATACCCATATGAAGCATTTACTATGTCTGTAATACTGTTCAGAGCTCCTCTTTGTCTGATATTTGTCAAGACATTAACTTGTGTAGCCAATCAGCACACACAAGCTTAATCTCTCATTTATGAAAATGCTGATGAGAAAGCATGTGCCTTTTTTGGCCAAGAATGCAGTGATCAGAGTTGATCAATGCTGGAGTAGCAACATTAGGTGCATAAATGCTATGACACTGTGAAAAAAAGGTGATTAAAGGGAGTTTATGTGCGCTAATGCCCCACTACAGTACATCTCTGGCTCTGAAGCTAGCTTGGGAGCCTCATCGCCTCTTCATCACAGCTATCACTTAGGGCACATAAGACATATTTTTCACATATACATCTAGTGAGCGATTTGTATATTTTACCTCAAGTAAAATAAATGTTTCCCTTTAGTCAATTTCAAAAACATTTCATAAAATCTGCCTTCATTTGTGTTTGTTACAGTTTGAGTATTTGTGTATGTGTTTATTTGTGTGTGCGCATGTATGTGTCTCTGTGAAGGTTTGATAAATGATAAATTTGATAAATGAATATACATAATATTAAAATGTATATCTGATCCATAAAGTACAATGTCTCAAATAAAACCTTTTCAACACACGAAAACCTTCAGATACTGACACATCCAAAGCATGTATTTTCAGTAAATAAACACTTGCAAAAATATTATTAAATTTATTGGAGTGACATTGTCAGTGCTGCAGCTACGTAGCCGCTTTTTTTTTTTCTGCCATGTGCTTTTGTGTTCGTTTCTCTCCCTTGCCTGCCCCGCCCCTTGTTTCCCTGCCCGATTGCTTATCTGCTTCACCTGCCCGCTTGTTCACCTGTGTCTCGTTTTCTCGTTAGCTTGTTCCCTTTAAACCTGTCTGTTTCAGCCCTTTGCCAGTTCGTCTCAGTTTTCTGTTTCGCAACCAGCGCTCTTCTAGTCTTGTTCGTATTCTGCCTACCCGTGTTTATCTTAACCTCGCTTTTTGGATTTTGTCTTTGTACCTCTGCCGTGTCTACCTGGTTTCTGATTTTGCCTGTTTTTCTCGACCTCGCTTTTTTGGATTTTGTCTTTGTACCTCTGCCGTGTCTTCCTGGTTTTTGACTTCGCCCGTTTTTCGACTCTGTATTCTGGATTTCCCTTTTTGGGCAATAAACCATCGTTTGCCATTCTCCGCTGTCTGCGCCTGAGTCCCTGCCTGAGCCCCCCCGCTGACAGACATGACAACAAACAAATATTTCAAAACAGATTGATCATATACATGGTTTAGGACAACTCACAAAGAGCACATTGTCTTTGTTTCTTAGCAAACATGCTAATTGCAGAGTAGCATTAGCAAAGGATTCTCACAATATCAGCAGCAATGTGGATCCTGCATGAAGGCATGGCTCATTGAATGTTATGACAACTGTCCCTATGGGAATGCATATAGGGGTCTAAAAGAGTAATTTATGTTATTAATGGACAAAAGCCAAATGTGGCTGGAAAATAATCTGACAATATCATGTTACATGTCATAACTAAACTTAATTATGTTATAACAGCATAATGTAGCTGTGCCACACATGTTGAATCATATTACAACTTTAAAGGATCTAGCTGAAATCTTGGCTGAAATACTAAGGTACTCAGCCTGGGAGCTATAAGCAGGTGTCTTTTGACAGGTAGGGTGAGATGGAAGAGGGACGGCCTCTTTATCCAAAGGGCTTTACTCTGTAGAACATGTGTTCTCTTTTAAAACACTTAATGGGTAACACTGTTGCACCCCTGGGTGTTGCAGGACTATCAAGCAGCAGCCATCAGCAAACACTGCCTCCCGCTTCCTAGATTTCATTGTGTCAGAAACAACTCGAATAATTCAGTTATGTCTGTTTGCAGTTCTGGCTGATCAACAGTGCAAGTTCCCTTCTAAGCATTAATCATTACCTTCTGTGCTTGGGTGTTTAGTCAGGGGCATTGATACAAAAGGTGGTTGAAGTCAGTTTGGAGGCCCTCATGAATCTGCACTGGTTATTTAAGGTCACTACAGGCAGGAGGCATCATTTGATAAGATCACTCTGGTTGACACATAAAGGTGTCTGACAGAGGTGCAAGGGGCAGAGAATCTGACCAACATTAACATTTCAGATGTTAGTCTAAATAGAAAATTGATTAAAAAAATGATCAAAACATCAAATTGATAAATTCTGTTTAAGGTAGTTCTGAGCCACTACGTTTGAAATATTATCATAAGTTTATGTAATACTCTTATGAAATTATTTGTCAAGGATGTTCCTGAATGCTTTATGTGCCAATGAAGGTACCATTTCCATGGTAAACATATGACCAATGTAAAGCAATTAAAAAATAATCATTTCAAGTCACATCTCTTAAGGGCAAATAATAGCGGTAATTAATAGCGTGTGTGTGTGTGTGTGTGTGTGTGTGTGTGTGTGGCTGCTGCACTGACTACTTTAAGCCATTGATATGTTCATCCTAATGTAAGCAGTGCATGAATTTCTCTTAAGGCAAGATATTGCCTTAAGAGACAAGCTGTACTTCAATCATTCATCTTGAACGATTTTTAATAAAACAGACTTTTCTTAAATACTTTTCAAGTGTGGCAAATCATCAGTATCTTCCGATGATAAAGGCAAAGGATTCAATCAAATGAAAAGTGGAAATATCAAGCATAAATAGTTGGTTTGCTTAGAGGGAGATGATCAGAGTATATTCAGCTGGCCATCCATTTCTTCTACCATGTTTAGATATTGGAATCTGAATATATGCAGTCTAACCTTGTATATTTGTGGTTGTTATAAATGGATGCAAGGATGAAACCAGAATTACTGTGAAGACTCCTGATGTGGATGGTTAACAAATGCATTTATTGTAGATATAGCTTCAGGCTACAAAAATACATGACTAGGTTGTGGACATGAAGTGTAGGTTTCAAATTTCAAGACCAGGCAATTCACAGGATTATTTTCCTAGAGTCACTCACTGCATATGGTGTAATTTGAGACTTTCTAGGCACATTGATAATTTTGCATTCAGTTTACCCTCCAGGTCCTGCCTCTTTTTCTCAATCATCAATCATGCAGTTTATGTATATGAAGCAGAGTAACTTCACAATAATGGATGGATCTGGAGAAATTTATATTCATGGAGCCAATGGTGCGGAAAGCCAAAAAGCGACTGGTTTATACAGGCATCATCTACACTGAAATTTCTGATTCATTTAAAGATTGCCTCTGCTTGAGGACTGCTGTGTAGTGATGACTCGGCCTGCACACAACTTTGATATTGCCCTGCTCCCACTTTATGATTTTGTGGTGTTCAAGCAATATTGCTGTGGTAAACAATACGGATTATCTTGTCACTTTCCAGTGAGCCAGAAGTGGTACACAGCACAGCACAGCCCTGCAACCATATGGACTTTCATATTTCACTGTGGGCCAACTTCTCTTCTCTTGTTGACTTTTGCCTTTATTTCCACTCATTTTTGGAATCCTATATTGCTTGTCAAATCACCTTTTGCCCACCCTGTTCCCATCCTCTGTTTCACTTGTTCCACTCAGCCCTAAGAGAAGCATTACATTACATTACATGCATTTAGCAGACTCTCTTATCCAGAGTGACTTCCAGCACAAAAGAACATAAGTGTGCCCATTCAAGTGAAATGAACAACAGTGTCAGAACAGGCTAACAACACTCCCATACCAGTGAGTGTGAGCATAAGAAGCAATGCAAGAATCCCAAGCAAACATCCCAATTTACCGATTGATTATTCCACGAGTTTTAGAGGCATGACTTAGGGTGGCGTACTAGGGTGGGAGAAGGGAAGGAGTGGCAGCTATATGAGAGACATTGTTTCATTACGCACTATCAGTTACAGGGAATTCCAGTTGTAGACATTGGAAAGCTACATTCATTATGGTGTATCTGGAATGCATACATGAGAGAAAGAGGTATGATTGTTGTTAATGGATTGAGACAGATCACCCTTTTCATTCTGTGAGTTACAGCTCTCCCAATTCTACAATCCCAGTACAACTATTCCAATCACCCTCCATCACTTACCACCCATCACTCTTCCCATCATTTTCATTGCCACCCTCAACTGAGCAGCAGAAGGGCCAAACATGAAAAATAACATATTCAGTTTCTCTGCTGCTGAGGTGAACTGCCTCGGTCCTCACTGTGGTTAGCTAAATAAAGTTTGGTGCGTGTGTTCTCTGCTTGTTGAGAGCCCTTGCCTGTCTTAATGCACGATGATTGAAATCAGAAAATGCACAGTGCAAAAAAGAATGTTTCACAGCAGAGCCTTTTCAACATATTAGTGGAGCTCTAGGACTCCTGCATAATGCAAGGTACTCCAAAGAGAAGAGAGGACAAAATGTTTTTGTTTTGTTCCTTTTTGGGAATGGGGTAGCAAGAGAAAGCATGAGTCAAGCAGATGCAGCTGTGCAGGCAATTGACAAGATGAGAGTATCATTATATCCCCTTTCTCTCAGTGTTCTTCATTGCACAAAAACGCCTATCTAGACTTATTTAGGTCATTATAATGAATCATTTTTTCCTATGTGCCTGTGTTGTTCTATAGATTAATATCACTTAGACCACATACATAAATATAGGCTGTATGCTGTCAGACTTGATTTTCTTTTCAGGAATTGTACTTTTTCATTTGGACATAGTTTTACTTGTACTCTGAATCACTGTGAAGAAAATATTATGCTTAATATTTTCCACTCTCCTCTTACATTCATTTCCCCAGGCATGCACAGTGCATTGTTGGCTCACATTAATACAGCAGAAGTTCAGGTGGCACACAGTGACATAATAAACAAAATGTGTGTGTGACTCTGTGTGTGTGGATGTTTGGATTGAAATATCTACCACTCACTATTAACCACCTGTTCCCAAGGCCAATAAAAGAAAAGTGCTCCTGTACAATACATTTTGGGAAAATTGTTTTTTTTTTAACTTTGGATTTCTATAAAATCTTAAAGCAGTACAAGTAAATACATAACATACTTTTGTATAAACAACAGTAAAAATACCTCACTGATACATTCAATTATAAAATTTATACATATTGGATATGCTTTGGGCATGCTGTAGATCGCAAATGGTTAGACCTGAGCACACACAACTCCCATTTTACTATATATATTTTTATATTCTCAGATGTAACCATTCATCATCCATATCATGTCCATATCATACTTTACCTGTGACCAAGTTAAGTAAAATCACCTGCTTCTGCAGGTTTTCTCAGCAGGCGTCTTTGTTTCCTAGTGCATATCAGTGTAAGGAAACAACTATGGGCTACCAAAACTCAGGGATCGAATTGTTGAAAGGTACAGATCATGAGACGGCTATGAAAACACATCAAAGGCCTTAAATATATGATGGAACACAGTTAAAAATATTATCAAGAAATGGATTAAGTATGACACCACCAGGACCTTGCCCAGATCAGGCCATCTCTCCAACATAGATGACCGTGCAAGGAGGAAACTCCTCAGGGACATCCACCAAGAAGGCTACATTAAAAAAGCTGCAGGACTTCATGACAAGGACTGGCCACCATATGGACGTAGCAACAATTTCATGTGTTCTCCAGAATTCTGAGCTGTGGGGTAGGGTGGCAAGATGGAAGCCACTTCTCACAATGAAGAATATCCAGTCTCATCTGAATCATGTGAAAAGACTCTCTGAATCACCTGTTGCCATGTGGAAAAAAGGTATTGTGGTCAAACAAGACTAAGACAGAACTTTTCAGCCTTAATTCCAAACTTATGTTTGGCACAAAGCCAACACAGCCCATAAGCCTAAGAACACAGTCCCTACTGTCAAGCATGGTGGTGGCAGCATCATGCTAAGCTACTCTGGTGAGGATGGAGGGGAAAACAAATAGTGGAAAATACCAAAAGATTTTAGAGAGAAACCTGCAACTCACTGCAAAAAAAGCTGCAGGTGGGGAAGAATTTCACCTTTCAGCATGACAGGGACCCAAAGCACACAGCCAAATCCACAGTGGAATCGCTGAAAAAAGGAAGATCAATGTCCTGAAACAGCCCAGTTGGAGCCCAGACCTCAACCCCATTGAAAATCTTTGGACTGACCTGAAGAGAGCTGTTCATAAGCAGTCCTCTCACAATTTTTTTCCCCACAAGTGCAAATGTGCCTACGTAGTGAACAGTAATATTTAGAAAGTAAGTTTATAAATGCAACAATGCCCTTGTGGCTTTGTGGTATATCAAGACTATCAGGCCAGTATATCTTGCATATTATAGCCTCTCATGCCTTATTGCTTTCATATCTTTATTACTAATTACAGTTTACTATTGATTTACATAAACAAAATTAATTGCTCATGTAACTAAATGGCCATTTAGGGATTGGCCATGCTGTTTACTGTCTACACATTTCTTACATTGTATCTTTTTACATTGTATCTTTTAACAACTGAAAGATTAGAAACATATTTTGTATTTAATAATCATTTTGTTTTAATGGATAACTTTTGCATTATTGGAGAATATTACCAATAAAATTTCACAACTCTGATTTCACAATATTAATTTTAGTGTAACACTGAAATTATTATTACTGCATTTGGCTTGTTTTTTCTGTGTAATGATCCACATTCTGTGGTTGAAGTTTCACATTTCACAGTGTCAGCGCTGCCTTAGGCCATGATATTGAAAACTGCAACTTAACATTAAAATATTTACCATATTATTACCCCTTCATCCTGATGTGTAAAGTGTAACCTTTTTAATGTGTAATGGTAACTTTTGTTTAAAGTACACCATTATTGGAGAATATTACCAATAAAATGTGTCAACTCTAAAGACTGTTATAGTAAAAGTTGTATTACCTAGAATTGAAGTTTCTTTCACTGTTCCTTCCACAATATTCAATCCTCATGTCGAAGTGAAAAATAGATGTAACACTGATATACAGGAAAAATGACACTATTATGGACTCATACTGCATATTTATAGTCGGAACCCCTCCGGGGCCGGGCAGGAGGCCTGGCTTGTTGCAGGAACAGGCCGGGAGCAGAAACAGGAACAGGCCCGGGAGCAGAAACAGGAACAGGCCCGGGAGCAGACACAGGAACAGGCCCGGAGCAGACACAGGAACAGGCAGGCGGCTCAGGAGCAGACACAGGAACAGGGCGGGCGGCTCAGAGCGCTCGGGCGGCTCACAGGAACAGGCCCGGGGGGCAGACGGCTCAGGAGCAGGCGCTCGGGCCGCTTTGTATGCTGTATCACCGGCTGCTCTCACTTTAGACCAGATTATATACATTCTATAGTGAAGTGGCATGGTTGTCCCTGTGGTTTCACAGCACATTTCACAGTGTCAGCGCTGCCTTAGGGCATGATATTGAAAACTGCAGACTGGAAAAGCACTTATGGCACAGAGAGGCAGACCTGAAGCCCGGGACTGAGTGTGTGCGGCATGCTGCAGCGTGATTGCCTCCATTTGACACACAGCCTGCATCACACTGTGCTCAAGGGCTTCATTGAAAGTACCTCCTCAATTCCTCGTCCTATGGAGTACCCAGAGAGGCCTTTTGGTTCTAAGAGGGAGCATTTGTGGCCACTATTACTGATTTTTAAGCAGCAAATAAGGTACCATACAGCAGGGGCTTGTAACCAGTCACCCCACACCCCTTGCCTCCCTTTATTACTCTTAGAGATGGGTGTTACCATGGCCCATTACCTCTGGCTATGGTCCACTCCCCCCTTTAATAAGGTTCTTAGCCTCAATAATCCGTTGAAATGAATTGTTTCCCAATGGGCCAGCTGTCATTCATTAATGACTTGAGGAAAGGCAAGGCAATTAGCCAGCAGTAATGGGCTCACAAACGCACCGGTATTGGACTTACATACCACACACAGGAACAACAAGCGTCAGTGATCTCAATTGCAATGTGTGCCCTTTTACACTTGTAGTCTGGTAGGTAGCCCAGTTCTTGGACCAGCTCTGTCGCATCAAAAACAAATGAAGGAAATATTTTGCACAGAGGAGAATCACATCAGTTGGCCTTTTTGATGGTTTTTATGTGAATGTGTCTAGGATCGTCTGGCAGTTGTTTGACAGCACTGTATGTCAAATGGGAAAAGATAGAGAACTTACCTCTCAGCACTTACAAGAGAGTGATATTGTGCACAGTCAGATGGGCAGGGGGCAGTGGGATGCATAGCAGTATCTAACTGTTGCCACAGTAACAGACTGAGAAGTTGTACCCCGGTGACGTGTATCTGTCAGTCAGGGGTATGGCTAGCTTTGTGTACACCACAGGCTCCAAGACAAAGCAGAAGCAGGAGAGATGGTCCAACCAGTGTGTTTTTGTCCTTGTCACAGATGAGCAGAAGTGCCAAACAGACTGAAAATGTGTCACACTTTCAGTCAGACTCCTCTGTTGGCAGCTCCAGTCTACTGCCACTACTCTGCCCTGCTGGGCCCGTTTGTCATCCGTTGACATCATTAAGCCATTTTCCCATCTGTCATCTCAACAGAGGGGGCCCTCCTCCCTCTCTTCCACTTCACTGGCCAGTGGCACCCAGTGTCTTGTAAAGGCCGCTCATGCGTGCCAAGACAGCTCAGCTCACATGCACACACACAGAGAGGCACAAACACACACAAGCCACTGGACTTCACCGAAAGGCTAACACCCGGCATTGAGTACCACGCGAGCATAGGACAGAAGCAGGGGGTGGGGAATGGGAGGCGTATTAATAATGTCAGTGGACAGGAAAGAGCCCCAACAGCGTGGAATGGTGGCAGGAGACCTGAGCTCCCATTATGTGAGCCCCTCAGGGGCTTCGTCCGTGTGATCCATCCATGTGAAAATGTACTTGCAGTTCTGGGTTCAGTTTTGCGAGGCCTTTCTTCCATGTTCTCTGGACTCCTGAGGCAGTTGCATTTGCTATTATACACTTCTGTAATTGCAGAAAGCTGCTAACAAAATGGCTTGGTCTGTGCCTTAGTTTGAAATGTTTTTTTTTTTTTTTTTTTTTACAAGGGTTGAACATTATGTTGAAGCAACTCTTCAGTTAGCTGATGAGAGCTTAAGGGTGTTTCTTGCAGCGTGTGTACTGCCATTGTGTGATGAAACACACATAAATGTTAGATGAGCATAGAATAGTGGAATTTCTGTCAACATTAATGTGCTGCGGGCAGCCTGTAGGGCAAATATAGTTCCCTGGATCAGCTTTCTCATGGAAGGTCAGATGGGTGGGTATTAAAATGCTTCCTGGGGTGAAGGAAAGAGCAGTGGGTGGAGTTAGATGTTCTGTACCTTGCTGTTAACTTATGAATTTCTGTATTAAAGCTTCTTGCTTATGTTTTTACCTACCTTCTCTGCACTTGTTTGGTGTGGTCTAGGGATTTTGAAAAGAATCATGGAGGCTGGCTGGAACAGGATACTCTGACAATGGCAAATTGATACCTAAAATAACTTTGTTACCCTGTTTTTTAAGCAGCTAGAGATAAATAGAAATGTCACAGAGGCTTTTTTATATTTTAAGTTGTAAACTTTTTCATAAAATAGTTATCATTTATGAACAATAAATTATATCCAATATGTGTTCTGGCCATTTTGAGAAAAGCAAGAACAAATGATGGACTGTCAGTTAGGAAGAAGCTAGATTAATAGATGTGAAATACAATAAATCAGTGTTTCACAGTGGAGACCCTCTGGTTTCTCATTTAGTCATCCAAATGAAGTTTTAATCTTGTCATTGGAGCCTGTGACTGCAGTGTTGTGGGAATTGCGATACTTAAGGTCCAGGAGTCAATCAAATCCTTGTTGAAAAGCTTCTGCAGGACCATGAATCTCTATGACCACAAGCAGACACCTTTGCAGTAATGGTTCTGTGATTGCTCTGTGTACACTATAGATAATATATCCAATGATGTATGCATGTTTATAATGCATCAGGCTTGAAATAGAGTTGCATCCCTCATGCTCGTGATTGGATGCAGAGCACAGATGCATTTACAGTCTGCAGTTACAGGCACACACTCTCTCTGTGCCCTTACAGTTACTTCTTATCTATGGTTTGGGCACTAAGGCACAAGTAATAGATTTGCCCCTGCTGCTGCCTGGCCCAGGAGATTGAGGCATAAGCAAAGTTATCTAGGCTTCTGTCCCACTGCACAGTAGCCCTTCACCACTGTCACATGGCCTATCTCACTATAGCTATACAGCCCACTGGCTGCTGTCCATCTGACTAGGCTGAGTCCAGGCCAGCAGTTTCTCCCTGACTCTGTCCCATTCTCTCTGTGCTACAACAAGTATGATCGTATACAATCCTAATCACCACAGTTTCACTATTATGATGACAAATGCTAAACAAACCATGAACAAATGCCTATATATCTCTCATTTCATCTTACATGCAGACATTAATTTAAAGTGGAAAAAAAATCTATTTTTTATTTCAAATCAGGATTAATCGCACTGGTAATTCCATATAGAGCTTGTTACTTTGCTGTCTCCCTCACTCGAGACACAACCATAAAACTTCCAAAGGTCACAAATTAAAACTCTTTGACAGCTTATGGACACTTTGCTGTTTCTGTAATACATTTAATAAAGGTAAATGTGATTATCAAGTGTCATCAAGCCCTTATCTCTGTTTAATTGCTTCGCCTTTTCTTGCAGTGAACTTCAAAATGATGACAGGAATTCCAGTGGGACATAATTCATTTTAAAGCATCGTTGAGACTAAGAACCATTTTAAAGGAGGGAATAGGCTGTGGACAAAGGTAATGGGCCATGGGAATGCCAATCTCCATGGGTAAGCAAGAGATGGGAGAGAAAGAAGGAAGGGCCGAAGACCCTATGGCTTGGAAAATTTAACACTTTTAACCTTCTGTCAACTTATAGATTGGCCATTTAGGGGTACTTTCCTGATGATTTGATCTGCTATATTAAAGCCTAGAAGGACCGTTCCTTTTGTACATGTGAATTAAAGGAATTCATCTTTCAGTTATGTGACTCTGGTGCACAATTTCATGTAATTAAATATCGCATAAACTCTGGGACAATCAACAGAGGAAATCACTAAATTGCATGTACCCATGTGCAAAGTGTGACAATAGCTTTTGATGGTTGACCACACAGGTATCAAAGCATGAAATTAATGTTGCAAACATGTATTACAGAGATTTTTCTCCACATAAAAGGAAATATTTGTGTCCTACAGAGGACAGCAATGAAAAAGCCAAAACAGGAGAAGCCCACCACAGCACTTAGATGTTGATATCTGCCAAAGGCTTACTACAGATTCCATTTCCTCAGGCAAAGCCCCGGTTTTGAGATGTAGTAAAAAAGAAGTCATGTAATAAACCCAACCTCCCTGTGGGGAATTAGTGCTCCCACTAATAGCATTCATGAACCAGCTTCAAACTTGTGAAGGGCTCCTGCAACATCCTAGGGGCCCAGTGCTTATGTTTGGAGAATGGGGCTTTGTGACCTAACACTTTCTCTGGGTTGCTTTAAAATCCCTCAGGCAGTAGCAATGGAAATAATGTCAAGAGCTCTTGCAAAATGGTAAAAATGTAAATGAGAATGAATTACAATGTGTCAACACTAGGCTTGAAACTTGCCTGGTGCTGTGCATTGCCTCGACTTACTTCAGTACATCAGCAGTAGAGAATTGAGAAGGATTTGTTTTTCCTTTGGAAAACACTAAGGTGTTAACAAAAGCTATTGTCCGTAATGAATGGTGACCACTCTGAATGCAATTCTTTTGATAGACACTGTTGGGTCACTGAAAGGTGAGGCAGAGGCAACCCATTTCACTTGAAAATTGTTGGCATGACATGGTGGAATGCCGAGTTTCCCTTTGCCAAACTGTAGTTATTATTATCTTGTTAGGGCTTCCCTTGGATAAAATTTTGTTTCCCGTAAGATAAAATCATTTAGATTGCCCAAAGGAAGGCATCTATGAAAGAAAAGATAACGGCAGCACTGCAGACTGCCCGGATACGAATGCAATGGGAACATCCTGGTTTGAGTGACAGATACTTCAGTAGGACATTGATTGTTTCTGCCTCACCTTGACTTAACCATCACTCAATGGCAGAGGGCTCACTTTCACCACTATCGTGCGTGATTACGGGGATGACCTTTGTAGCACGCTTGTGCTGGTGAGAAAGAGCTGGGAAATTCAGTCCTGGTGACAGATGCGCTCTGCTCCAATGTCAAACGAGCATCACTGGGTGAAGGTCCTTGTTGCATTTGTGTCTCTTCAGCACATTACGTATTAAATAGCAATGTGGTTTCTTGTTGGGAGAAATGCTGTTGCTCATTTTATGGTCGGCACTCGTTTCTCATATCTCATATCTGGAGCCTCCCCCGTTTGAAAGGTCAAAAAATCTTTTTTTCCTGAACTCCTTTTGGAACACCTGTGTAAGACAAGGTATTATGCAAATAAGGGGCTGTTGATAAAGCTGGTCCCGATAAATAGAGAATCAGAATGTGGATTGGTTTTGACAATTTTGAAGGACGCATTACCTTCAAATAAAATCCCAACTTTGTTCCATGTTTTGCCTGGGTCTGAGATGACAAGGTCACCTATTACCTGGGGCCTGGGTAGTCAGGATGTTGCAGTAGATTTTCCACAAAGAAACAATCAGTGGAGGGCAACAGAGGGAAACCGCGATCTTCAGAGGGTAGGCGGATTTAATGCATTACATTTCATCTCACTACAGCTCACAAAATAACCTCTGCCAAGCACCTATAGGCCGTCTCCCTCTCTAAAGGTAATAGAATCTGTAATTTGCCAGTAGTCAAAATCAACTCCTTATTTCCACATCATACTGTGCTGCAGAGAGTGTTATGTATGTTGAATCGCAGAACAGCAGTGGCCGCAGTAGTTCGGTTTCAAGGAAGAGCAACAGACACGACAACACATCACAGAGCTCCAACGTGCCCCGGCAACAGCTCAGCACCTTAATTTTCCAGTTGAATTCCCCCTAATTGTTTTTTCCCCTTAAATCACTGAAGAGTATTGGCTATCGAAATAATTAATTGCGTGATTGAATCATTTTCAATCTGCAGTGAAACAGACCTTCAAATATCTTTTACAATTACAAGGCTAATTGTACACATTCAGCGTGATACATGGCGGCTAATAGGACTTACATTATATTTACTTTTTGGGGGACAGATTTCTATCACCATTTTCAGCATGCGTAAGATGTATTGTGCACCTGTACACTGTGAGTTTGCTCAGGACACAGTCTGACCAGTCAAAGGTTTCATAAAAGAAGAATTGGAAATATCCTATTTATTTTTACTTAAGGTGCCAAATGTAAATAAACACAAATCTGGGTTGGAATTTAACCCCTAATCACCCAGGTTGATGGCCTCTCTGCAGAAGGAATTGAAGCAAAATTTTTTTAATCACTTCTGAGTAACTGCCCATGAGCAAAAATCCAGTGACCAGCTAAGTCTCAAATAAAGAACAAAACAGAATCAACGTGCAGGTCGCTGCAACATGGATGTGCAGTCCAATTCAGATCATTATGGAGCAAAGGACAGAGGGTTTCTTGATCACACAAGCATCAGATGTTGCTACTGTATGTTGCTCTGTGATGATTTAACCAACAAAGGCATTACTCCTCTGTGGATAACTTAAGTCCAATCATACCTTTAGATAATATACTTTCAGGCCATAAGGTACAACCTGTTCTAGTCATCCTTAAAGGAGTCACTGGAGACACACATGAGCCATATGCTAATTGGTCTTGCTTTCATGCCTAGCCCTGTCTCCTAATCCTACAGATGACCATTAATTTCTCAGCTCTCATGCATACTGCAGGGTTTTCCCTGCCAACTGTTTAAACACATCACACCTGTCTAAACACATCTAAACACTGGGCTGCCCACCTAGCATTTTTTATACCATCTAATCTTATTCTGTCATTATTTTAAATGGCCATAACAAGTTATTGCTGTACGAGATTCATTTTACTGTTACCTAAGTGTCTGACCAGAAAGAAGCAATGCAAAATGAAGAGAGAGCCCCTATCCCCTGGACTAGGTTTGCCTTAATAAATTATTTCTGTACAGCATAGGACTACCATAATAAGTTGTCCTGATACATTCCTACTGTACAAAATTCATTTTAATGCTATACTTGCGTGTGACCAGAGGGGTGCAGTGTAAACTGGAGAGACAGCCCCTATAACCTGGACCAGGATCAGATTTCTTTATGCAAACCATAAGATACTGAGCAAGAAAGCTGATCTGTAGCATGTGTTTATGGGCTGACTCTACTTGCACTGTGCTATTAGAAAGAGGAATGCTGAATTTGCCAAAATGAAAATCATGTCTGGCAAATTTCTGCCATGCCTTACTTATTGAATATATACTCAATATAACATGTTCCAAGACCACCGTATGTTTTACCTTGCAGGCTACAGTAGCTAACTGTATGAACTGAGACTGGAAAAATAAATCACAGATTCTCACCTACATGAACTACAGGGACCTTAGTTCATTTTGTGGCACTTTAATTATCTTGCTTGCCTGTTTGTTGCCCCAATCTAACTACCGTGAGAGAGAATGTAATGCTGCACTTGACTGAATTTAGATCTGCCATATAACTTTCATTCCAGGCAACTACCCTGAGTACCTAGGTATTTGTACTGTTACTCTAAAATGGTTTTATTACAGGTGGTGGAGACTCATCTTTGTTTCGTAGAATTCATTGCTATTGTAATTTTTAGGTGCCTTCACATTTTACTTGTTGACTCCTATTCATTGGCAAGCCTGAGTTTGGGGTTCAGCTTTAAGTTGATACATTTTCGTCCATTCAAATTGTTAAAACTGCATTTTATGTGCAGTATGCAAACTGGTAATTGTCTGTCGCTAAATAATAAAACAATCCATTTAAATACCACTATAAATGTGTTTACTGACAGAATCTCCCAGCTATATAAAACATCTGTGGAAATTGAATTTACTGTTTTTTGAGATTTACTTGACCAATGTTTTTGTTCAATTTTCAGTCAGACTTTTAGAACCTCCAATTGCCAATGTTCTTGGATTACCAATCTCCAGCCCCAACAACCAATCTTCTGTCCAATGAAAATTTGTGCTATCCAAATCAAACCCTGAGAGTTTTAGCCATGAAGATGAGCCCTACTCCACCCACCCTGATAATGGATTTCCCTCTAATGTGCATGAAGAGAAGTTGCATCGTGTCATCTTGATAATTTTATTTGTGTGATTAAATGATTATGTGATTAAATATGAATATAAAATGTAGATTTTAAACATAATAAAAGTGCTAAAATGTACATATATAACATCTTTAAAATGTAATGCTTTAAAAATATATTTATGAATAACAAAAAAAAACTGAAGCACGATTCTTAGAGCACATGAATGGATTATTTATAAACCTGTGACAACAGCTGGAGGGACTTGCATGCTTATTGATAAAATATTTGCATTTTACATGTATTTTATGTAATAACGCCCTTATTTTAAAAAGGATGATTTGCACTGGCAATGAGTTACTCTCAGTGAGAAAGGGTTAAGATCAATCTGCTACCCTATGCATTGCGTTTTGTGTCACAATTATCATTTATCTGGTCTTTCATCCACAATATTTATCCTGCTGTTACCTATTTTTTGTTGACTATCAGTGTCCACTCTCAAAAAAAAGGAGCTCATTAATAAACATTGCCCATTTCTCATTCCTGTCATCTGGTGAGTACAGATATATATTACAGCCTCCTTACACTGAATATGATGTGCAATGTTCATGTTGACTCTTAGTTCTCTCCAGTACACAACAATACCCAGCCTGTGCAACATTGTATTTTCACGCTGTATAATTAGCCATGTTGTTGGAGAAGGGAACTGTTTTGTGAGAATCCACTCTCCTCCCCAACACATGCATGCACAAACACACACACATGCACACACACACGCACGCATGCACACACACACTATTAAAAAAGCAGGTCATTTCTCTCCAGAGTGTCATACTCAGCAGATCTCATCTGGAGGATTCATATGAGCACTGATGGTAAAATAAGCACCCTCTGGGCTCTTTATAGTGAACGATTCATTCTCACATTCATGCTGATTTGTTCGGTGGGAACGATACGTCTCACTGACAGTAGCTTCCCCAGCCTTTACTGGATGGTTCGAGAGGCCTGTATTGTGTGAATGGTGTCTCGTTCCCTTTGCCTTCAAATCAGGCTTTCCCATTGCCTTTCATTATAAGGGTCCAAACCTTCGACACTGAATGCAAATTTATACATATTGCCAAATTTATACATACTCGCAGGCGAGTAATTCACTTTGATCCACCTGCGAAACACTTTGCCGGCTATTTGTCCCAGGGAGAATACCAATTACTCATGCGAAGAATTTGTCATAGATGGAACACAGCTTGAATCATAATCATATCATTGAACCAGTAACTCCAGCCAATGTGCAATTTGCAAAGAGGCCATAAAATAATTTTGTGACAAGGAGTTAGTGGTATTTTCAGTGTAAGCTGGCAGTGGGACAGGGAGGTTGGGGAGATTCTATCTGTTACAATCCAGTAAACAGAGATGATAGTGGCTAAGGACTCAGTATTTTGCAGAAGTAACAAAAAGGCTACTTTACAGTTTGGCTTGGTTGTCATATAAAAGGCTAGATGTGAGAATAATTAAAAACTGATTTATAGGTTTTACAAATGTGATGATCAGTATTCAAGACAAAAATGGTTGATTAAGTTCATTTTTTTCTTGACAAGTTACTTGAAAAAAAAAAACCCCTCAAAATCAAACCTGACCCAAAGTCTACATGACTTCAGTAAAGTGAACACATGAACAGTGTAAAAAAGAAGTGCACCACAGATTTAACACCAAAGAGCTCTGTTCTAGCAGAGCCAGGAAGTCCATTTTCAGATGTAACTCATTGCTGTTGCACGTGCGCAGGTCAAGTTTTTAAATGGCCATTGAGCTGCTGTGCGCTCATGCATTATTTACCGGCATTTAAAACAGCGGAAGGCATGAATTATATATGTGACTGTGTCAGATTTCTGTTGTTGGATCAGCCATCACCCGTGGCCCTTGCGCAATGTTATTGAATCACAGTCGTTGTGCCGTTCACCCCACGCCACACAGCTGAATTAGAATAACAGAGAGAGTACAAAGTAGCCACAAATCCTGCCGTTAAGCATTATTAATTCCTGGAGGTAGCCTTGTGTGCAAGTTCTAGGTCTCATTATTGCTTATGCAGCAAGATGCACACAGAGGAGTTAGTGTAGACTCAAGTACTTTTGGGCTTAAAAATCAGACGCCAATCTTCTGGTAAATAATTAATTAGCACATAAAACGCTGAGCATTTTAGTCATTTATCTATTGTGAAATATTTATGCACAATTAATTCATTGGAAAAAACGCTAACTTCCTAAACAGGGCCTGGAAGTGAACCATGACCTGTGCAACACTTCTAAAGGCAAATATTAGAGTTCTCCTTCACTGCCATTCCATTGCAGGATCTCATCAGTGATCATCGTGTGAAGACTAGATGTTTGCTTTACAGCGTACTCTCAAAAGGCACAAACACACACACAAATCAATTACAAACTCTTGAACTTTACTTTAGAAGCTTTGGGGGGGCTCTTGTATCAATATGTATTCTACTTAGAATGTGAGTATAAAGAGTATACACCAACTAAATCAGTGATACGGGGTCTGCAGGTCTTCTTTCGTAACATTGACCACTAGAATAGTCAGCCTATGTAGATGCCAGGTGGTCATCACATTTGGATGGATCTATCTTTTCTTTGTTGCTGTCCACAAATGCAAAGAAAGCTGATCAGTCATTTAGAGTCCTTCTTTTGTAGTGTTAAGAAGTATATTCCAATTGCACAAAGGGATATTAGGAATCACAGTTTTTGTGAAGTGTGTAAATTGATGAACATAGTTCGCTCTGTAGTAACATTTGAATCTAAAAAGAAAACAAAAACTGTAAGCTAAAAACAAAAACATGTTGGTGTGAATTTTAGTAATATTTCATACATGGTAAGTAAATGAAACAGTTGATAAAAAAAATCACACATAGTGGTTTTGTGATCTCTGGATAATATAGGATAGTGGAAGAGCCTTGCTCTCACCAGATCACAGGTGTAAACATCTCTGAAAGCAGTTTCACTATCAGGTTATTTCTTCTTACTGGGTTATAGTCAGTGGTGAAAGTGGTTTTATATCCTTGCCAGTGCTGCGCTGTGAACCCCTCGTATAGAGAACTCCTTTACAATAAACAACACTGCTCAATAACCTCAACAGCAAACAGGACCAGAATAATCCATTTTAAAATGTGCTGATTCAATTACTCAAACCCACTGTTTATATAAAAATAAATGATAAATTGCACAGTGTATTCCATTTAATTTTTAGCAATATCAAGACTTGATAGAATCAATGCAATATTAATGCCTGACAAATTGCTGTATTCCATTCATTTTATCAATAAAGACTTGATAGCATCAGTGCAACATGATTTATATGGACCTGGCACAGATAAATTGTCGGTTGTGATTACACCACTATAGAAGTCTTTTTCAGAATGCAGCCTGACATATACGTGGTCATTTTGTCTTCCATTCCTTCATGTTTTTTTGTGTTATCATGACTTCTAAATCAAGTGTAAGTTCAAATGACAGATCAGCTATGTTACACTTAGTGTATGGTCTAACTGGCTATGGTAGATAACGGATCACTTTTGGAAAATTACATTTCTTGCTCCTAAATCATGCCAACTATGAATTCATGCAAAAGATAATCAAGTGTCATTATGGTATAATGCATCGGAAATATTTTTCAGAATGCTATGATGAACCTAACCACTCTGTCTCACTTTTACCTCAGAATGTAACTTCACACCAAATTTAAAGACATAAAAAAATTAACTTGGTGAGATGATCATCCCACCTGCTCCTTCTACCATTGAATAGCTTGTCATGCTCTTGAAGCATTCAAAAGTTGGCTATTGCTTTTCTGTCTCACACACACACACACACACACACACACACACACACACACACACACACACACACACACAGTTACAAAACCAAATGCATGATAGCATTACACAAATGTAAAATATCTCAAAGCTCTCCTATAACTCTCACAACAGATTTTGACCATACTCAGATGACCTTTCTGACCTACAGCTGCATTTAAACTGCAACAAAAATACCCGATTATATACTTGTGTTGACCAATTAGCACTATGTCTACAGCCTGCAGTACACTGCTGCACCAGAGACTGAAATTATTCTGTTTGTATTACTTCATGTTTATTTTACGTGTAGTATCACAATCTGTTATGAATTGTGTGATCTAGTGACTGTGATGCATGGTACTGTGTGAATTTGGCTTCCCTTAGTTTCTAGGCTGTCTAGTCATGTTAACATAAGTTAACTTGTAGTAGGGCTCAAATGGTGTTGTGCTGACATTGACCAGTCTGGGAGTGTTGTAAGCCTGGTTTGACACTGTTGCTCATTCAACTTGAATGGACACACTTCTGTTCTCTTGTGCTGGAAGTCATTCTGGATAAGAATGTCTGCTAAATTAATGTAATGTAATGTATTCTGAAATTATAATTTCAATCTTCTTGACTTGGATGGAATTAACATTTTGTACTACTTACATAGAAAGCAGTTTAATGGAATGAAAACAGCCAAGAAAAACTACACAAAATAGTAAACATACAAACACATTTGCAATCAGAAGTCACACAAGGTTGCACTTCCCTTATTTGATACAGTACTCACAAAGAGTTTAAAAATTCACAGTCTAGTGTTTGTGAAAATGAGAGTTTCACATGGTACTGCATATACATTCTTTTTAAAGAGGCTCATGCAGAAAGCATTATCCTGTTCTTCAGGTCTGATCGAATGTGAAGTTTGAGTCATGGGAAATCAATTTCAGTCACCACCCCCTGAAAACTGTTCAACTGCCCAGCAACCCTATACCTAGGAGTTCAATTCTGCTCATAAAGGTGAAAGATTCATAATCATCTTGACATTTTCAGTCTAAACAGTGTGAATGTCACTCCAATCCCCTATAGTTTGTGGTCACAGTATTTGCATCTTGGATGTCCTCTAAAATACTTCCAATTACAGAGACCACAATAGAATTGGAATCAAATAGTGGGGCATCTCCATAACAAATCAGAGTGCTCCCTGAGGAGTTTTTTTCCACCCCAATGAGTGGAGACAAAATTAGAGGCTTTAATTAAAAGGATTAAGAGCAACACCCGAGAAAATAATCCATAAACATGCCCTCCAATTCTCAAATCCCTGTAAACAGGACCATCTCATTAATCTGCCCCATTACTAAATAATATAAATGGCTTAATTTGAAAAGGTCAGGCTTACAGGAACTCTTCAGAAAAATCACAAAACATAGCACATACCACCAGCCTAGATTTTTGTTTTCTTTGTGGTGGCATGGACAGCCTACGAACATGGTGCTGTATCCTCAGTCAGCTTCTATTGTGATAAAAAGCTGTTTGAACCACAATAAAAGGTTGTAATCCTCCTGGAAAGACCGATACACACAGACAGTGACACAGAGACAGTCTCTTCTTGGCTGAGGAGCTGAGCCGTGGCTTGTGTCTCCTGCTCCCTTAGCTGTGGCGATCAATTTGTCCTTTTCATGTTCGAAAGCCTACACCTCTGAAATGACTTTGGACACCAGAGAGTTTGATACCACGCAAGTCAACATCCAAGGGCTGCCATTTTGAAACTGGATCAACAACTCTAAGTGACTGCACAGAGTACAAATATTAGCATATTAATGACCTCTGCTGTGAGCGTAGAGGTAAATGAGTTATGAAGCACAATTTTGTCAAGTTGTGCACAGAGGAAAGCCTACAGTTTCATGCATTTATCATAAGAATCCTTAATCACTTTAAAAATCTGAAAATTTATTGTAGATCACTTAGAGAGTTTTTTTTAGTTTTGTTTCATTAGAGTCCTTTGAAAAATGTAACTCCCTCCCCACCACCCCCGAAATCTATTTCATTATGCAGACACCCCATGTGGAAGCAAACTGGTATCATCTTCCTACTCTCCTTCTCTCTCAGTCTCTGTAATGCTATGATTTATGTCTTATCATTAGCTGTGGAATAACAATCCTAATTCTAGTGTGATTTTTTTTTTCCCCAAATCAATTCTATTCTATAACATGATGCAATGCTGGGTGGGCAACAGAAGGGTAGCACAAAGTGATATATTGAATTGAACTCTCAGGATTCAGTCAATGTTGCCCAACGCACATTTAAGGGGACAGTATAAGACTGACCTTGTCATCTTCATTTCACCCCCATCCTCATAAAGCGACTTTACTGAGAAGCCCTTTTGTCAATCTGCAACATAACATTATAATATAATTTCCTGAGGAATCTGATAGTGTTCAGGTAGATGCTAAACTGGTTGCTCCATTCAGCCTTTTCTCAGTAAGGCATACCTATTCCAATACATCTGAAAACAGGCTATTTGCTTCCTCAATCATGTTATCATTGACTCTAAATACCTTGTTACAAAATAAACATTCCAAATAAGAGCAGACATAAGTTTAACAAAGATACATGACTGTATGTTGCAGCTGTATACATGCCTTTGATTTGCGCTAGTGGCATTATACCCAGAGTGGTCCCACCCACTTCACTCACATTGATGCTCCAATTTATGGTCAATCTTGATTGAAAATTTGATTTTATAATGGAGAAACTATGAATATCACATAGTTAATAAATATAAGCAGCTACAAGAATCACATGCGATACACTGCTTTATAGGCTTTACTGCTGTATGAAAAGCTGGGTTTGTTAACTGGTAACATTGTAAGTAAACAAAATCTCCCAATGCACCCTGGTAATGTAAAATGCAAGAGCCATAGCCAACTTTGGCAAAGAGGTGGGAATCTGCTGTACTGCAAGTGCAAATGTTCGTCAGTGAAACGCCTAAGATCCCACTTAAGTGTTGCTTAAAATGTTTGTTTTGCCAAGCTGCCTTTTCAATGTACTGTAGTATATAATGTAATTTGACAAACTGGGAAAGAGTGGTTTCATAACCTTCAAAGTGAAGTGCTAAATATTACAGACTTTTGGGTAGTGAGCTTTGCTCTGTGGGGTAGCTAGTACACTTTTAGAGTATTTCAAGACATTGGATTTTCATTTGATTTGGTGGCATATTGCAACAACTCTTGACAGATCATTGCCATCAAGTGTCTGTAGTTGTTTTTCATAAGCTCTCCTAGTAATTTGTGTAGGGCGTGGGTGTTCATTGTATAAGCACATTGAGGATATTTATTGATATATGGTTTATGGTATTAGCTCTTTCTGATAGGTTATTATGTAATAAGTGTTGTTTGATTAATCCAGGACAGGGTACATAAAATGAGTCAGTGGTGATTATCTTTTTAGGAAAACTGACTCTACGTTTATGTTCCCAACATGTCAACAGTGAATGAAAGTCAGATGACTTCACCATGGGAAACCATCACCAGCATTTAAGTATCTGTAGACTAGTACTGTATTTCACAAGAAAATTATATACACACTGTATGCAGCTATGCACTTACAAATAAAATGCTGTTCATTTGCAAATGTATGTCTAGTACGCATGTTCTCTTCTAATACTGGGCTATAGAAGTATGTGGTATGCCCTACCAATCCATAACTTGACAGACCTGTAATCCCAAAAGGGATTCATATTTTCAATTTATGTGAATTGAGAAAAAAAGGCCGACATTGGATGGATTTACTGCTGCCAGGAAAGATGTACTACTAAACTTTGGACTTGTAAGTTAAATTTACAATACTGGATCACTGGGTTCTCAAGTAGTTCACTCAGCAAGGTGCTTGTCTTGACACAAGTTGAAACCAGACATGTCATCTGCTGACAATGAGAAGGAGCCCACAAACAAAAAAAAAAAGAATTTATTCTGTTGAGGATAGGGGTGGGTAGGTTGGCCAGGCTTTCCTTGTGTCACCACTTTTAGGCACCTTGCAATTTGTCAGGTGTCTGCAAGTTGCTTGGATGATGTCAGTGCGGTAGTGCCCATCAACCAAGTGGCGCCCACTTCACTGTGGAGCACTTGTAACTCATAGTGCAAAAAAATAATTAGCTGTGAGTGTATCAGAGGATTGCATTCATCTTGCTTCAGTGCTCCTGCATGACTGCAGAGATTGTCTGCACAAGTGGCAATTCCAAATGTGGCAGAGCTGTCAGGTAGTACCATATAAAGCATCACTTCAATTATATGACACACAAGCTAGCTTGCATGTTAGGTAGGATTCACAATTCTGCTGTCCAGTTTTCTGGGGAATAAGTCTGTCAAGCATACCACCCATAAATGGGTAGCCTTGTCTGAGTTGTAAGGAAGGTTTTACTTGCTATTTAAGAGGAACATTCAAAGTCTCTATGTCCCTGTCCATTGCATTCCTATAAGATGTGATGAAGCCTTTGTCCTATAGGTGTCTGTAGACTGAGTGGCTATCCTGCATGCATGAAATGGTAGCCCTAGTGGTTGGGGTGACCATTTTCCATCATATAGTGAAATTTTCTTTTTTTAAAATGTACAGTTTCCTTTTTTGTTACTTTATTTTATCTGACTGGAATAACTTGAATGTTTTATTGTTGAATCTATGTCTCTGGTTTGCCTCATTTAGTTGAAGGTGTCTGTGTCGGAACAATAAAGAGTTACCATGAATAAATAAATAAATAAATAAATAAATAAACAAACAAACAATCTCCTTGGGAACAATTCCTGGGGTGGTTTAGTCAAACTCATAAACTGTGGGCTACACAAACATGGTTGCATACAGGGGAAAAGCATAAAAAGATATTAGAATCTTTACTTTACAGCTCAATAAAGCTCAACCATCTTGAATAAAGTCATGGTTAGGACTTGCCTTGGCTCTAGAACAGATCAGTTATACGGACAGAGCTGTGACTTTTAGCATGAAATATGCAGCTCTGTTTTGTACTGTTTTGGCTTTTACCCTTGTTTTTTTTGTCTATTGAGCCTGAATTTGTTTTCTGATTATATGTTCATTTTTGTATATCAATAAAAAGTATTATCATAAGAGGGGGTGGGGACTACCCTACTAAGTTCCAAATCCTTATGTTTGCTTAAGGCCAAGCAATCATTTAATCTAATGCTTCTTAAGAGTAGTCTACTTCAACACTAATGAAGACACAGTGTCTTGGTTGTGGCAATAAAGTGGGCTTGATTGTAGTGTTCAAGGTTGCAAAGAGATTTATTCAAGTAGTGCGCTCTACTTATTTCCAAAACCTTTCAATTATATGTCTAACTTAGTAGAATTCTGAGTTCTAAGATCTTCCCTAGGGTTTGAAGGTCAAGTATCATTATGTATGAAATGAAATGCTTGCAATCTGAATGTTTTTCATATCAAACTGCAGGAAAAAAAAACATTCATGATCAGTTGGAACAAAACAGCAATGATTATTATTAAAGTATGGCTGACTAACTGTTTTCCCTGTGACATGAACCTTGCTTTAATCATCCTTAGACTGTAATTATTAACAATTGAGTTGATTTAAGTTCAGCCTATCCCCATTTCAAATGCTATAAGGTGCACATTATTTCACCGTTGTAGAAAACCAGTAGTGAAGCTTATAACATTTGAAATAGAAATAATTTTGAAATAATTATACTGAGACATGTTCAAACAATACAGATTCTCTTTGAGAACTGTGTTTCCAGATGTCTAAAACAGTAATGGTACCGGTTTTATGTCCAGGATTCTACAAATGTGGGTGCAGAGATGGGTCAAAGACTCATTTAGGGGGCAGGAGAAATGTATGAAATACCAGGTTATTTAACATGAGTTGATCACATGTTTGATCAAAAAGTTTGCTTAGATACTTCTCATATGTGATGATCGCCGCACAGATCTTAACTTGATGGGGTGGATAGCCTGATAATGGATGCAGATAATTAGATTTATGAATCCACATGCATCCATATTTATGAATCCATATCCATACATTTGTTTATCTGCACAGTGTCTGTTCAAAATGGATGACAATAAACAAGGAAAATCTTTTGAACCAACTATGCAGTCCCTACCCAAAGCCGTGAGGACAAACATTTTTAAAAAGGCAACAACACCGTTCTACCATAAGGAAAATTACACACCAGGTAAACCTCAGGTGAAAAAGTGACAAGGTTTTCTTCCATGAAGACAGCAACTTACCATGCCCCTAGATGTTAATGACACCAAGATAGAGGTCAGCCCAAAATCCTGCATGATCCATTTTTGGTACCTAAATGTACTATTTTAAAAATAATAATAATCATGCATTCAGTTCATTGAATACTTTGTGCTTAACTGTTCTCAAGGGTTTCTATATCTGAATAATAAAAGTTATGAGGCTTTCCTCCTCCTCACAGAACTACTTGGGGAATAGTTTAAAACCAGCTGCATTTCCTTGAGCGAGGAGGGATTAAGAATTCAAAGCCTTCCTGTCAGATGACCAAAAACCCTTTTCTGACTTAAGCACTATGCCACTAAGTGACAAGTCCTCATTCTGCATTCCTATTGTAGTGTGATTGACATTCAAACTACCCAAGAGAAAATGGCTCTCCTCTTTATTTATAGAGCTTTATTGTATCTCCTCCTATTTATATCAACCATGTCAAATTTTGGAAGCGGAACTGGGGGGGTGGGGGTGGTGGTGGTGGTGGTGGGGGGGGAAGTGCGGGGGTTGGGAATTTAATGGTTGATTCTCTTTTAGAACACATCCACAACCTTTTTCCTTTTTGCATTTCAAGTTGCAGGTCCTACCATCAGGAATATAGTGTTAGCTGAAGATGACGACATGGTTTATTCCTAAAGTGCCCCACACAGAAAGACCTTAGTCCTCAAAATGAATTCAGTATCAATGCTGACAACATGGATGCCTGAAGTGATCTTAGTTATTCAGTTGGGTGCAGCAGCCATTGTCTCACAACAGCCCTTCTCAAAAACTGGCCTTTAGTGCCCCATAAATTCATCCACATGTGAATGTTAGCATGAGGGCAGTTTGAAGAGTTTGTAAACGTCAGTCATTTAATGTCAAAAATTCTATGGTTGTGAAGTAGGCCTGATAACAAAAATAGAAATTGTCGTGATAAGCCCATCACTTCAGGAGAGTCAAACCAAACATGATCTAATGCTTTGAACTGTGAAAAAGCAATGCAGAAAGAGGACAGGGGTAAAATATATTGAGAAGGAGATGCCTACAAAAAGGTCAAATATTTTCACTGTTATTCTCTCAATATTACTAACGTTCTGTCAACAACAGCCTTAAAAACACAACCAAAAAAGTCTTCACAAGAATTAAATAAAGTGACCACTACATGGAATGTTCTTAGCTGGATACTGAAATATATTTTTGAAAAGCTCTGCCTATCTGCACCTTAATCTTTTGAGGACAGTTTGCAATATTGTAACCATTGTAAAAATGTAATATAATTCATCATTTTCATTCATTTTATGGTGGTTTACTTCAATGTCAGGGAAAAAATGTTAAGTGTTTTCTGTATATTGAAAAAAAAACTGATTTAATGGTCTGAATAAAGGTCACACAGTTTTGTCATGTAATACCATTGCAACATCATGGCTAAATTCTATAGCAATGACATTTGTGAAAATACTTATCTGTTACCAAAACATGGTGAGGTCTGTATCATTACTCATGTAAGGAATGCTACTGAGCCATTTCAATCTTAACAAACAAGTTCACAAGTCATGAAACACAGGATCTGAGAATGCTCATTGAAAGACTTTGACTTTCTTCCTGCAGCTGAAATGACTGTGGGCTGTTTAACTTTGAAGAGAGTCAACTGCTTGCCTTGTGTTTATGTGGCAGAGGGGTTGAAGAGACATCGGGCTCTGTACAGTGTGACTCCCTTGTGACTCTCATGAGATGAACAAAGGCAGGGTTGAACTGCATCTGTCCCAGTGTCACTGCAACCTCTGTCTCCTTCTCCACAATGTTGTTTTCTGTCACAGTGAGAGTGTTTTATTCACTGGGTATACAGCGTACTAG
Organism: Megalops atlanticus; assembly: GCA_019176425.1. Lineage (NCBI taxonomy): Eukaryota > Metazoa > Chordata > Actinopteri > Elopiformes > Megalopidae > Megalops > Megalops atlanticus. The sequence goes on along the minus strand of CM032885.1, from coordinate 25,319,046 downwards.
ATTGACAGTGAGTGAGTTCATCATTGCCTGGAGGTTTATCAGTGCTCCCAGGGTAATTTCACTGATTTCAGGGCCTGGATAAGTGTTTCAAGAAGAGGAAGCACCTGGTTCCACCTGCTGCCAGCCCAGGCACTGGTGTTCAGATGAGAATGACATTTCCTAAGGGTTTCAGAGAAAGAGACTGTGAAGGAGAGAAGGGGGAGACAAGTGTCAGTTTCTCTCCAAGTAAGAATAAGAGGGGTGAGGGATCTTGAAGAGGGTTGGGGATTTGATATATCTCAGCCTAGAGTGGAAGAGCTGCTCATTGGTTGGCTTCTGGATTTTGGATTGGATTTTAACCAGGGCTGTTTTGAGCAATTAGAATTGACCCTGGAGTTAAGCTGAGCTACATAGGAGCATGAATGTATGTCTTAATTTTTATTTACCTGAGTAAACATACCATTGCTGTTTTTACTGTATCTCATGCCTTGAGTCCATGCATACCTCTTACAACAGGGAATAAACCACACCCACAGTAAATTCTGTTACACTGCAATAGGAGCAGTGTCTCCTAATTTACTCTTGTTGCTGGATTTATTAATATAAATTTAGACCCTATCTTTTCTGCCTCAATTCTGTGCTGCAAATCATGCTCTTCCACATTTCACAATGACTGTCCATTTAGCCTGTGCACTGATTTACTCTTTGAAATACATTGGTATGTATACTGCCTGCTTGCATTTCATAAAATGTTCTCCTATCTTTTGGATGATCTATGTACACTAACCCATGCTGCTATACGTCCTGCCACCCACTGACTGCCTTTTCCCTTTGCTGGTCGTGTAATCCTTATATTTACTTCATACCGATGCAAGTCCATTCCATTTTAGATTTTCATTTCTCTCTCCCTTGTTGCTGTGCATCTTTTGAAATGTGAACTTAAGGCAGATGGGGCTAATTGCAACCACCACAGCCTGGCCACACTTACTTGGATGTTTATTTGCATTAATGTGGATAATATTCTGGCATTGCTACAACCAGGCCTGTTTTCACTGAGTGCAATTGCATCACATCACTTTCCCAGTCTACACATTTCTCCAGCCATTTAATTTCGAGTTATGCCTTAACTATAAAAGTACTGTATGTACCCTCATATGTTTTTGTTACTTTGTTGGTTTCTCTGTGTTTGTCTCTGTAGGTCCTCTGCATAGTATAATTCTAACCTATAAGGCACACAATAAAATGCATCTCTGACATTCACATACAAAAGCACCAGCTTACATGTACTGTACAAATCATATTTTCATCATAAAAAGTTCATACATACAGAAATAGGGCTGACATTCAAAGTGTTTCTCTACAAATATCTACAAATCATACATTTCCAATACATCAGTAAATACATATTTGTACAAAATGGTCTGTCACTCATAGTATTGATATAAATAATATACTGGTTTCCAACCATCAATTTAAACCTCATTACCTCCAACACTAAAAAGCACCTTTCTGAGAGAATGCCATCTGATGTCATCAGTTCTTTTATGTAACCTGTGACCTGTGGTTTCTCTCTTTTAGTGGCTCAGCTTAGCCATTTTGTTTGTTCCTGAAAAAGTAGAAATACAAAGTACAGAGTGACATAATGATTAGAGAAGTGAACTAGGGTGTTTCTGTTGCACCCATGGACAGAATGTGAAACAAAGATCACACAGTGTCTCTCTCTCTCTCTCTCTCGGTGTGTGTGTGTGTGCGTGCGCGTGCACATGCACACATGTAACCTGTCATATAATGTAAACTGTGATTGGCGACACTGTGATGCTATCTTTACCACACCATTTTTATTGGATTTAATACCTGATTATGCATAACACAGATTCAGAATTATCAGACACAGTTAACAGGATTCAAATGAATCATGCTGTTTCAGGAAACTGCTTTCAAACACAGCGACTTACTGTGAGCTCATGGTTTGCTCAAGCCTTTCCAAGCCCTAATATCACCCCACGACTTCTATTGTGTGGAACAATTGTTTGAAAATATCCTACCGTTTTAGCTGTCATTACTGTTATTTGGCCCTCCCACGATAATGCTGTGTTGTAAAATTTCATCGTGGTGTATTGTGACAGGCTTCAAAAATAACAGTGCCTTACGACAGGAATTGCTCCAGCTACGGTGGCTGCATACAAATTAATACAAACAATTAACTTTGGTACTTCGATGCTCAAGGTGACAGTCTAAATATGGGTTACAGCTTAACATACAGGATGTAACTGGAAAAAAGGAAATTGTTATGGTAGCCACTGACTGCCTGCCTAGCAGTTATTTTTATGACAAGTTACAAGTGCAATGCTAGCGTGGCAGTGGAACAAAGAATGTCTCTATGGGAATAAGAATTTCTTGCCCCCGTCTCATTACACAGGCTATAATTAACATAACTGCAATCTACACTTGTAGGTCTGTTCTGAACAGCAGGAGAATTTTGATGAAAAAAAAAAATCATACTGGACAGCAACATGCCGCATCCAGTTAGCACATCCTACTGTCTTAAGAAAACATCCTCTATGGAAAGAAACAATGTACGTTGTTCTTTTCCTAAGGTGAGTTTGACCAGTATTAACTCCCTCTAGCCATAAAGAAGAAATGTAGCTGTAGGCCCAACTGTGATATTTATACACCAGCTGTATTTTCTCCACGGAGCTAAGAGAACCAACACTTCTTAAATTTATCATTAAGGGCATGTTTAAAATATTTGTTTTGAATCTTAAAAGGCCTAGCATGCCCATGAAGTTGTTCCAAAGTGACACTGAACAAGTGAGTATCAAAGTGTTGTGTAAGCAGGTTTTCAAAGTCAAATTGTAAACAATTGTTATTTGGATGGATCCATATTGTGCTCAGATCTATCTTATTTTGTATATGATCTCCTCTGTTCACCATACTTCCTCTGTGGGCTGTGTAATTTTTCAATGTGAGATTTCAGATCTGCATCTGTGTTTGTGTAAAACAAGTGAAATTCCTTGAACTCCTAGCTTTCAGGGACAATAAAACTCACCCATGTGACTTAGATCAATCGCACCAAAAAAGGTTTTAGGGCCAAAAGGACAAACAGAACAACAGAATGAGGTTCATCAGTCCCAATCCCATCTCTTCCATCAGCTTGATCTCTCCTCCTCTATCACATGCCTATCCCTGAATTTTGCAAAGGATGGCTGGCAGTCAGGCATATTGATCCCAGGGAACTGTACTCTGCGTGCATTCATCTTTGTCAGCGTTTTGGTTTCAATGTCTGTTGTTTATTGGAATCAACTGTATTTCAGTGTTCCTGACAATCATTCCATTTAGACAGCTGAGGGATTATCAGTCCTTCATGACAGAAAATTCCAATCCTTGCAGCCTGTAGTAACAGACCACTGGAGAAATGTACAGTCAAGAAACTGAAACACTGTCCAGTCAAGTTTTCAATGCACTGGGATTCATTTTTCGAGAGAACTTGAGTTTGAAAAGGTTTCTTAACAGTAAACCCTCTATTTCCAGAGAATTTCATCATAAATAATAGATCCTATTCTGTGGTGTAACAATACAACATTGTCAAGCAGCATGGGGATGGCAGGTAGCGTTCAGAACAATTTGATCCCTGTTATCCTCTCATCAATCCAATGACTTTAATCACAAACAAGTTATGCCTTTCTTCACATCTCAAGTAGACAAGACAGACAGTTGTCATTCTCAGTCCTCCATCACTATGAGGTATGTGGAAGAGCAGGGGATTAACTGGGTGAATTTTATAGGTTTCTATGTTGGGTCCAGTCCCTGTGGGTAACTGAAACTGTCAAGGCTGTCAATTTAACAGCATCGACTATTATGATTTAAGTGACTCTTCTGCTGTGGAAGAGATGCAGTTGTCCATGACTTTTCCCAGATGTGTGTATCTAATATCCTTATTCCACTTAGAAAAGCATGACTGAAAATAAATAGAAGTTATGATCGCATCGACTAAATTTACTTAAATTTATGGCGCAGTTTAACACCAGCTGTGCAATTCAGCAGATGTCTGTCAACTCTAGCCAATCCTGCCCATATATTTTGTGACATAACAAGGTGCTTATTTGGTCAAATGCCCTGTTTTAGTAGGTACAGTTCCTGTCATTCATCAGTTATTTGTTTTGAAGTATAAATTGAGCCTGTATCTGTGAGTACAAGCTATTCCGACTTCATTCACATGATCTGTCCACTTTCTCATCTTAATCATCAAATACTAATCTTCAAGGCATAGGACCTTTGGATATGTGCTTTGGATAATCACTTGTAATAACTTATCATGGACAACCAGTTTGTATATAAGAGCCTACACCTCTTTGTTTACATTACTTGAGACTTTCCTTGAGTTAGAACATGTTGAGATAAACTGCAAGTGTTATAGCCATCTCTCTGCCAGAAATAGCATCTGTCAGTTTTCCAGCATTTTGTTGTTAAGTGTTAGGGTCACTGACAGAGAAGTCCATTCTGAAAGAAAGAACGTAACAGCACAGCAAAACACCTTTCAGTGTCAGGGGCATTAAATTAGACAACTGAACAAGCAATCAATCCCATATACACTTAGCAAGGGTAAAGGGAACAGCTACATTTAAATTATGTAGATATTGATTATGCAACTAGAAAATATTTTTGGAACATCTGAACAGCCAAAACTCAGTGTTGTAATGAACAATTATGCATAATACACCAGGACCAAGTATCTGCTGCTGCTACTGCAGCCTAAATGCGCCTTCTCACAAATTGTCCAAATTATTGCTGTTATGCAAGTGACAGGCTTGTGTACCTGCTGTACTGCTGCTGTGTAAGCTTGCTGTACTTTTACCACTGCTCTTAAACATTTCATATGGGCATATGTGATTCTGTATTCATCACACCTTGCTATCTTCCAAAGATATTTCAAGTTTCCCTCTCACAGACATGTCAGAAGGATTAGGAAGATAACATGCACCTATGGAAGAGCAGAGTGATTTGTGGATTTCACAGAAGTGTGATAAATATCGCTTACATGTATACATACCATATCTATTCATTCTTACAGCAGCCTTTTTTGAATACATATGGCAAAGCAATAAACCATTTTCTTAACAGCACTAGCACCATGATACTGGAAAATAATAAACAGGATTGACTCAGACAAGCACAGCAATGGATCGTGCAGAAGGAAACATTTGATGCTGTAATCTTTACAGATGAAACGTCTGTCCCTTCAGAGAGGTTTTGCTTTAATGTACAGCAGAAAGAGGAGGAAGATTTGCCTTTCAGCCAAAATCAAATCACCCATGAAGCTGCATGTCTCGAGGTTATTTTGAGATAGGATTCTTGTGCATATGCAATTTTTAACTGTAATTCAATTCATTGAAATGAATGATCCTACCGTGGATGTACATTTTAACACTTTAATCACTCATTCCTATTTCTACTGCAACACTATTCTAATGATGTATTGGGTGTACATTAGAATACCCCAACTCTGGGGTGGGGGGGGCTATTTAAGTCATAGTCACTGCATAAATTATCATAACTTCACAGTACAAAGCACATTTTGTTAAATACAGGACCTTAATGTGATAGGCAATAACAGTTTCTGATTACCCTTATGTCTTTCTTTGAATCTTGAGATGTTAACTAGCTACTCGGACTAAAGTTATAAGATTGATATAACATGTTATATACTTTCTTGGGTATCCTAGTGATTCAGTATTGCAGGGCTGAAAATTCTGGCTCAGTCAACATGAATATAATTTACTAATAAATATCTTACATCTGGCATTCACAAAAAACTATCCAGTACTAAGTAGATATCCAGACAAGTGATCTATGTACTGAGTTGTCTAGATCTAGCTATCTAAAAGCACCAGTTGCAACTGATATAAGCAACAAAGTATTCATTTAACATACTCTTGATATCATAATTTTTTACTCTCTTACTCTTATCTAGTTGCTATCTTGTTATCTTGCTCTCTTCCCTGTTCCGTGCATATTAAACAACACATCAGGCATACACTGTTGTCTTTGAGCAGTGCGCAATTTAAACATTGTTTTAATTTGTAACAAGCACAACCAAATTAATTTAGGTAGCAAATGGTTCACTGAGATGACAATTGCCAGTTGCATGTACATTTTAGTGATTCTATTTTATTTTGGTAACACCAGGATGGTAGAAGTTGTTTTGAAGTAGTCTTTTGTACAATGTGCATGCTTGTAAAAATTGAGAAGACTCACTCCCCACGTCATGAGGGAACAGTACAGCCAAGTTTGTTGCAATTGTCACAGGCTGTGAAATTGAATATTCAATGAAGTTCTCACCCAAACAACAAATTCACAGCGACAGGGAAGTTTACTACTGCATATCTAATGTGATGCAGTCTATGGTGTCAATCATTCAGTGTAAAATCACTCTCATTTCCTGTGGCGTCCTGTGACATAATTCTCTATGGTTTTGAAAATTCATTTTCAAAGAGATATGGCACCAAACTGGGACAATTTGTCCTTGTCTTGCACTATTCTTTACAATGACACAGTGGTTTTGAATAAGTTGCTATTGCCCCTTCATAAAAGTCAATCTCTACAAGTTTCAGTGATAACCCAGCTGCTAATTTAACTACTCTTAGAATTTAGCTGTAGCAAGTTCTAAATAGGAAATTGAATGAACAGTTATGTATGATGTGAAACTATTCCAAACTGCATGTTTTAAGGTGAATAGTTCATATTGCAGACTGTGTCTTTGCAGTGGATAGTCCAAAGCTGAAAATATGTTTTAGAGAGAGAACTTTTCATTGTGGTGAACTTCACCCTTGGCTTATGCAATGCCTGTTTAGTGGGCAGTGTAGTTAAGTGCTCATGACAGAACTAAAGAGAAATAAAGAAGGTTTTATAACAACCATTGAACGGAAGACTGGGACAAATATCAGTTATATAATGATATTCTGCAATCTTGGACACTTTGCTGCCTTATAGCCTTATACGATTACTTTTAAGAAGCTAATGGGTAATAGTGTGATAACAGTGAACCAATTACTGTGGTAATTGGGTCTGCAAAATGGAAAGCCCACTCCTCCCTGATAGGGTGTTCTTTTTGTCCTTTTGACAACCCTTGCAGCATAATATTATCTTTTTCAAAAACTGCACTCTCTCTGAAGACTGTAAATGTTGTGAATTGATGGGTAGTTCTTTTTCTGTCAATGATTGAGGCAGTGAGTCCATTATAGTAAGGAAAAAGGAAAATCTAATTTCTGTGGTCATCTAGAATAATAGACCATTCTCAGTTTTTTTTGTAAATGCACTCAGACTGCAATATATTTGTGGGACTAGTTGTTTCTTGCTAAAGTGAAGCTTTTAAATTTTTTAAATATCTTTTTTACTGGAAAAGATGTTGAAACTTAGACTGAATAATTTGATTTAACATCTGCACCTGTTGTAATCAGAAATTAACATTTAGTTCAAGCCCTCTGTGAAAAAAAGAAAATAATAATACAAAAATAAAACAATTACATTTTTAATTGGAACAAGACAACTTAGAATGTATGAAAAATACCCATGGAAGTTATTTGATTTGATTGGTCCAATATTTTCCTTGATTTTTTTTTCATTTTTGGTCCCCTCATCTAAATTGTAAATGTACCCACATGCTGTATATTAGATTGCCCTTCTTGGAAAATGCGCGCACACACACACACAAATCCTATATAGCCCTAGCAGAGTATAAAATGGCTCTAAACAAAATATTTCTCATCCACAATGTCCACCAGTAATACATATTCAGAAGCTTCTTTTATTTCTCTTCTCACTCTTGTGGAACTGCAGAATCTGAAGTTTTTCATTCCACCCAATCATGTAAACCAATGGACCCAACTTGACTGAACCAACTAGACATTTTATCCCAAAGCTGACAACATTGCCATTTTAAATTCAGTAGTACCACAGCTGACATACCCTACATTCCAGAGATTCTGTATCCTTTGTATAACAGTGGTATGGCTCCATGGTTTGAGAACAAATGTAACCAAATTCGCCAGATAATGTCTGGGAAACTGTAATAGCACTGTAATTTAAGTAACCTTAAAGGAAATACATAGCATATTAAGTTAACTGCATACATCACCCTGAATATGGCACTCTGCTAAGCAACGTATACTAATTCAGTAGATATGAAATTATCTGAAATTAAAGTGCGAAGGATGTGCATGTAACAGTTTGTTTATTTGGCCTACAATTAAAGGCTTGCACTTGGCCTTGGGCGAAAGTTGTAGACAATCCCCCACCCCTGTTTGGACATCAAAATCAGGGAAAAGGAATAGGGAGATGGGGTAGAGGAGGGATGCTGCAAACAGCTGACATTGAAAGGAAGTGGTAAGTGGGATTTTTACAGTGGTATTGTCTAGGTTTGGTTGATTGGAGAGGGATTGCCTGAAAATTCTCTCGTATCTTCCTTTGGAACTTCAATTAAGTAGATGTGAATTTCCATACAGTCAAAGATTCAATGTGGTTATAAACACACTTGTATCAGTATGTTGTTATATCCATACTCTTATTTAGCTTGTGGTCCTGGCCATGGGCTGAAGTTGTTGACCCCCCAAAAGGATCCTCCAAGCCAGCAATGCATTCACTGCATTAATTCAACTTAACTCATCTGTCAGTGGAGAGAGAAGCGAGATTGCATTAATAAACATCACAGAAACTATTAATGGACCCCGCCTGTCTGGACGAAGAAGCAATTGCAGGTTTACTTGCCCTTTGGGCAGTTGAGCCAGCCTGGCTGTTGGGTTGTGGAGGTGTGCAACTGCTTTCGTATCTCTGAAGAATGGTTGCTGTAAAAAGGAGAGCCAATTAATGACTGCTGCTACAAATGAAGCCTGCCTTACCATCGAGTCTCGTGACTGCTTTGTACCTCCTTGAATAGGTGACTATCAAATTATGAGCTTCTTAATATTTGTCACTTCAAATGATGTCTGCTTTGCTGACAGCATGAAGACAATCTTGACTGCATTTGTGCCAGCTGAAGAATTGGTTATGTGAAAAAAATAAGACCATTATTGTTGGACACTGTGAGAATAACACCTGCTTCTGGATGACAAGGCTCATAGCTGCATATGTGCCCTGTTTTATATCTTACTGTGAAAGAATGAGACCATTAATGTTGATCTTCACAAATGATGCCTGCCTCAGTGCAAAGATAAATAGGATCCACACTGCTTTGTACCACTGTGCAATGAGGATTAGGATATATTGAAAAAGATCACCTTTTAATGTTTGACACTGCATGTGAGTCTCACCTTCCTGCCAGGATGGCTGCATTTCCACCCTGTTGAAGAAAAGTTCACTGGAAAAATATGGCCCCTCAAAAAATTGACACTGAATGTCTGGCTCACCATTGGGATGAAGAGGCTCGTGACTGTGTTTATACTCTGTTGAAGAGGAAGTTAATATGAGAATATGAGCCTGTTGATACTTGTCACTACAAATGAAGCCTGCCACACCACTGTGATGAGGAAGCTCGTGGCTGCTTTGTTCCCCGTTGAATAGATTACTGCAAAAAATTTGAGCCTGTAAATGTTTGTCATTGAGAATGATACCTGCCTAACTATTGTGAAGAGGAGGCTTGTGACTGTTTTGTCCTGCTGCCCATTGAAGAACAGGTTATTCTCAGAAGAGCCATTTAATATCTAACACTGCAAATGATACCTGGCTTGCCATTAGAATGAGAAGGTTTGTGGTGTCTTCTTACCCTGCTGGATCTGTTTCTGTGAAAATGAACCGGTTACTACTTGACACTGCAAATGAAGCCTGTCTCACCAGGGTTTAGGAAGCTTGTGAAATTTTGTATGGAATAGATTACCGTGAAGATACAAGCTGCCTGTACCACTGTGAATGATTCTTGCCTCACCATCAAGATGAAGGGTCTAGTGAGTACATCGAAGATTAGGTAAGAATTAAAGAATGAGCCTGTTAATGTTTGGTACTGGAAGTATTGCCCTCCTAAAAGCTGGGGCAGGGCTTGAGACTACTTTGCACTACTGCCTGTTGAAAAGCAGGTTATATTTGAAGAAAAATGAAGGGGACAAACAGCTGTGGCAAAACGAGCAAGTGCTACGCAAAACACAGGTAAGGTGAGAACTGGAAAAGCACCAAGCCCTGCAGCTGTCAGGGACATGGAGAAAGGAATTAGGCAAGGGGGAGTAGGAATTTCAGGAGGCAGAGAGGACAGAAACTGAGGATGGAGACATGTGGAACCAGCTGTGTGTGACAGAGGGGAACAAGGGAACCTGCCTGCTTGGCTGGCATCACTGGAGATTGAGATGGAAATGGAAGGAAGAGGAAGGACGTGCAAATAACATGGATTATTGAGCAAGCAGCATCATGGCCAATCTGGACAAAGTCCTTTACAGGTGGCAGCGGGCAGGGAGGAGAGTAACGTCACATGCCCTGATGACCACAGATGTGGAAGCAGTCAGCTGTTTACCCTGCAGAGTGGTGATTAAAACAAAAAGACCCCAGTCCCTGGGGACCCACTGAAGGCGAGCTTTGGTCTGATCTTAAATGGGAGGAGCTGTGGAATAGGGGCCACCGGACTGGCCAGGAGGTCAGGGAGTGCTCGCCAGCATCTTCCTGTCAAAGGCAGACTGAAGGCAGAGGAGTGGTACTGACCCCTGGGAGGGACATGCTCAGAGACAGCCACAATCCTGGAGGAGCAATAAATTGTTTGGCTGGCAGGTAAATGACCCCAGGAAAGGGCAGAAGGCCCGGGGTGGGGATAGCATCCATGGCAGAGAAATTCAGAGAAGAGGTCACCATCGAGAACATGGAGTGGGAGGTCCATCTTCAATAAAGGAGTGAAAGCTAATGACAAGCCAGAATGGGCAGGCACATAGAGAGAAAAGGGCATACCATGAACAGCTGACATGGATAAGAAGTTGTAAGCAGGACTTTTACAGTTGTGGACAGGACCAGTTTGATTAAATTTGGTTAACTGACTAAGGATTGACTGAAAATTCTCCAAAATCTCTGGAACTTCAGTAATCACATTAAATGTGTAATAAATAATAAATCTCTAATGTTACAGATTTAATTCTTTGTTTAAGGTGGACAAGTTGATTATGTGTTCTTTTGTCAGGTAGAACACTTACATCACCAGTAAATGTCCTGCTGAAATGTAATACAAGCGTATAAACAAATAACTCTACCTGCATATATGTTTTCGAAACCATTATTTTCAATTGTCTATCAGATTGGTGGTGTGCATTTATAGCACACATGTGCATGCACAAATGTCATGCCCAGTTCTTAAAACACTTTGTGTGCTATACTCAGGAATATTTCATCAAAGAGGTGAAAAAAGTATGTGACTGTACAAGAGTCTGCTATGCAGATGGGTAAAACAACCTGTAACAGATCCTCTCTACTCTAACTTTAAGGGATGCACCCTAACCTCTTCCCAGCATGCATCTTGTGAATACTGGGCTCCCACTTCAATGGCTACAGGAATGTTCAGCCCCTTTCATTTTCCCCAGTGACTTTCACAACTTAGTGTCACTGTGTATGAATGCAGGCTGTTCGCAAAGGTTTACAGTCAACCCTCCCAGCTCGTTAATTAACTGACTAGTCCAACTGAAATTGTATTTTCGTCATAATATCAGAGTGGCTACAGTGTTCTTATTTCATGCTGCCTGGCTCCAGGGTAGTCAGCAGAATTTTAACGAAGCACCTTTCAATTCCCTCAGTTAACCGATGCCCTAAACTTCTCGTGGACCTTTAATCTTTATAATTACAGAAAAATAGAGGAGAGGAGAGGTCCCAGGATGCAATGAGAGACATTGGTGAGTACAGCAGTTGCTAGGTTACTGCAGCAGAGTTGAACGCTGGGTGTTTAATTAGAGTGCCTCTTTTGTACATTCCTTCATATTGCGTGTAATTTTTTCAACATCAAGAATGTCAGAAGCTGTCACAAAAAGATGTCACAGGAGCATATCTTTAATGGTTTAAATTATTATTAATTTTTTGTATATTATTAATTTTATGTATATATGTCCAATGAAACCCCCTACTAACCAATTAAGAATTGCTTCATGGATGACCTTCACATGTGCAGACTGTATGCAATTCTCCAGCACTTCTTAAAGGGTTCAGATTGTGGACAGTGGCATCTCTGGGTCAACAGTACTGCCCCAGGAGTCCCAGTGCAGAACAGAAATTGGGGGACTTAGTGTCTGACAGGTTCCCTATTCTTATAATCAACATCTGCAAATGGCATGTCCAGAGGCTATGCTTCAGGATAATAAATCCTAAACCAGTTTTTCCTCTTGAAAATGAATCTGAAAAACTAGCTTTCTGTGTCCTGGGGAACAGCAAAGGAAAACATCAGGGGCATTATGGTTATGTGTAGATGCCTAGTACTAGTCAACAAAGAGAGAGATTTCCTTAGTTCTCTGAATACTCAACACTCCTTACTCTGGAATGGAATGCTTCCATTGCATGGCAAAGAACTGTAATTAAATAAACCTCCACCTTTTCATAGTACAAATGAGTGCATACCAAGTGAGGAAAAGGCCCAGAAGCTTGGCTAGGGACTGTGTGACTGATTTTTGTCTGAATTTGTGTCTGATTAGATTACTCACAAAGGACAGCCAAGACTTTTTTTTTCTTTCACCAGGATAAGGGGTGAAGCGAAGCTTTATTTCTTTCATCTAAGAAGATTCCTTGCCTGTCCACAGGCTGCAAAAAGAATGCATTAACATAGGATAATAAATGTAAATCAACACACCAAATTCTGAGAGGCATAACATATTTTTCCAAAAAGTTTTAGCATAACAAAGACAACTCCATAAGATTTCTATTTTCTCAGCATCACTTTGTCCTCCTCCTGTCAGGGATGTTTTCATCTTCTCTCATTCAAAAAGCTTTCATCTGAGCTCGCAGCACTGCCATACTGACAATTTTGGAGTTGTCAGAGGAATAATATCATGAGTGGTATGTCGGATATGATACAGTGACAGTTGGTTTGACAGTGATTTGGGATCAGTGGGACTTGCGTGGGCGCAGGGGATTGATCTGGAGCCTCAGTTATAGTGCTTAAAAAAATCACATTTTATCCAGAGATTGGCTTCACATCATCCATGCCAAAGGCCTTGGTCAGCTGCTCTTTTCTTGAACAACAAAGTTAACTATTTCTTAGAAAGGCAAAACCACAGGAGAAAGTTCCTATAAAGTAATCCATACAATAAAATGGGTTTCTTATGCAGAAAATAAAACAATGTCACAGACTCATTACTCCAACATTAGGCATAATGAGCCTTCATCAAGCCAATTAGAAAGATAAAAAAAAAAAAAAAGAGTAAGAAATATGTGCAACCTCCCATTCGCCCCTGTCAGAATGACTTTTGTGGCTTGGGGCAAAACAAAGGATTTTCAGGCTAACTAGCTAACAACATAGGATCTATCAAACTAATTTCATATCAGATTCGCTATTTAGCTAGCATGCTAACATGCTAAATTATGTCAAGAGGTTAGTTCCTTCTTTACATAGACATTGGTCACGTAGCATGGGGATAGCTATATGTATGCTACCTATTTCGCCAGAATTCAAAGCAGTAACCTTGCTTTTCAACCTGGTACCCAGCCACCCCCCCCCCCAGCTAAGGTCTTCAGGCTATCTATCTAGTTATAATGATATTAATGTTCTTGTTTGGCAATGTTTCAACAAGGATAATGAAGTTAATATCTGTACTAATCTATTATTAACTCAAAGAACAAATGCAATAGGAAGATTAAAGTGAGATGTATTCATATTGATTATGGGAAATCTAAGAAACATTTTATTCCCCCACAAACATGAGTGAGGTGAAGTTTTTGAGCTGTAGCTCACATACCCAGTACATTTGATGTGGTGCCAGTCTAGTCAATTCAAAATGGAAATATAAAGAAGGACAATGAGAATTATTTTGTGTGAACCCAGTGTATTCACAGTCAGAATGAATTAAAATATGAATTTCGTGAAATAAATAATGCAATGCTAGTAAGTCCATAATCAAAGCATTAAAAAATCATGAGACAGAAAGGGAACTGATTAATAAACTAAATGCAATAAAATAAAAAAAGATCTGATAACACAGCAAAAATCAAAAAGAGGAGTCCAACTTGACCTATTTTTAATGTTTTCATTTTTACCATCTTAAGCCAATTTAATAACATTTGAATATAAATTCATATATTAACACAATAAATCCTCAAACCTCCATTCAGTGTAGTAGATATTGTAGTACATGGTACAGTAATAACCAATAACATTTTTTTGCCTGTAATCATAAAAAATAATATTTTGTGTTTTATGTTTAACATGAAGCAATGCCTAACTGTTGATGGTGAAGTTGTTGATATATGGTTGATTTGGTTAACTAGCCACTTCTAAATTAAGTGAGAAAGCCAAGAATGGTGGTACGGTAGCTACAGTAAAACAGTAGTCAATAGTTAGTTGGTGCACAAAAATATGAGCACAGGCAAAGAGCTACATTTATTGGTTTTAAAATAATCACATGCAACTGATAATTAGCTGGCCAGCTAAAAGCTCAGAACTGTTTTAGCTTGTAAGGAAGACAAGGTATTGACCCCAGTCTCTGGCTATGGGCATTCTCTCAAAAAATTCTGCAAGAGAGCTAGCATATGGAGTGTCTTATATCATAGAGTGAAATGTAAAATCAGGAACAGGCTGTCTCAGTACCATTTATAACTAATTAGGAAAACTTTGAATTCATGAGCAACAAATACTCAACTATAGTGTTGAGCTTTTCTCTCATACATAGAGTTTCTGAAATATTGCATGGAACTTATTTCACACAATTGTTCATATATGCAATGCAATTACAATGATCATGTTGTTATTGTTAACATACAACATGAAAATAATTTAACATGCAGCCTACATTTTGTTGATAGATTCTGCCCAATTAAAAATGACAAAATAAAGCAGTCTGTATATAGTTGTAGACGACTGCAAGTATTAAAATAACAAACACATACACTGTAGATTTGATCCATTTCACCCTAGGATAACAAAAAAGAATACAATTTTGAATAATGATAGGATACTGTTCTTTCCATATTTCAAATTCAATGCAATGTTATTACAGTGATCACAAACATTTTTTTGTCTGAGCAGAAGTACCCCTGAGAGATTATTGTAATTGTCACTAATATTATGATAATAGCAAGGGGAGCAGATGTAAAACGCCTTCTATGGTCTGACAAGCATACTTTATTTGTCTGGACTGTTCGGCTTTGTTTTTTCCATTCTTGTTGATTACTTCTGTCTCAGTACTTTGTTCCACCTTGGTGTGTGTACATTATCTGAAGCAATGCAATATAGTGTAGACAAAATGCAAGTCATCACAGTGTGGCAACCAGTTAATCACAAACAATGCAATAAATTCTACCATGGAACAAGCAGCAAGGAGAATATCAATAAGCAAAATCTACAGGATTAAAAATGTTAACCAGGGCTTCTGAGTGGCCCAGCTCGTTAAAGCACTTTCCAGAGACTGAGCTCTACACCCCTACAGACTTCACTACTACAGGTTTGAGGTAGGTCTGTGACAATGGCCAGAAGCCTGCAGCAGTGGTACACAATTTGTTCCCGTCTGCTGCAGGATGGGTGGTTTAAGTCTTCTTGTCCCACTGCTGATTAGATAACTTGTGTCTTTAATGGTTGAATTGTTTACTTTTACATTTATGTTCACTTTTGTTGAACTGGTCTTTTGGTAATGCTATACTGTAAACAGTCATGTAATTAAAACAAACTGAATTGAATTAATAGATGGAGTGTAATGTTGTGACACATATTACCAATTAGTGACATAGAGTGGTTAGATTAGTAACACATTCATGTTGTATGCCAGAATTTTAACATGTTTTACAGTGAGCTCATAAAGATGTTATGTATATTGGAGATTGAGCAGGGACTACAATAATGAGACCTTAATAATGTCCTAGGAGAGACGGTGATCTGTACAGTGAAACATTGCATTTGATGTGGCATGATCTGTGTCATGCACCATGCATGGAGGCCTGGATAAAATCCCAGCTGATTGTTATTTTGTTCTTAGTTATGAATAAATAATTTATGCAATTTGCACTAACTACTACAATTTAAAAGAAACAGCTGCAAGATACTGATTTTTTACAGCACTTGCTAAAATATGTTATTTCAAATTAAGGACTGAAGGACTGCTTAATTAGTCATAACATTCACTCTGTCCCAAAATTTTTAGCAAGCTGAAGTTAAAATAAATTTTAAAAAAGTAAAAAAAAAAATGTTGTTGTGACAATCCATTGTTGCTGTTTAAGGCACTCACTGTTGTGCCCAAGCACTTTGATCTAGATGGACACTGCCACTAAGTTCAATGTAGTTATTTCACTTATTAGGTTTGTAATATTGACATTTGCTGAATTTAAGTGTAAAAGTAAATTACAAATCTGCAGGACCTTTGGACTGAATAATTTTGGATGGAATCAAATCTGGTCAAAATATGAGGAAGCCAGGTGGTCATAAAGAACATAAAATGTTCTTACTGCTCCTAGAATATGTATGTGTATATACATATATGCATGATGTACTTGAAAGTCCTGAAGGATAAGAGTGACTGCTAAATAAGTAAATATCATTTATCCAACTTAATGGTGTCTTAATTTTCTTATGCTTTCTACCACACAAAATATGAATGAACACATATTTTATTTTTAACATGTAGAAATAATAACAAATACTAGTACAGATTACCCTTGCATGGAGCACCTGCACAAACCTGACAAGCAAGCCCATACTGATTAAAAAATGTAAGATGTATACATAAAAGGAACAGGATTATGTCAGGAACCCTTTCTGTCAGGAACACCGTAGATTGACTTTAAGGAAATGTATTCGATTCTTTTCGTACCATAGGCTCTGCTCAGCCCTGGAAGTGCTTCCAGTTCCATCACATAAGGCTTTGCTTTTTAAAAGTTCTTTCCTCACTTTTTGGGAACAATACATAAAAGACAGCAGAGAAACGAAAGCAGGAAAGGTATTCAATACAAAATTGCATGACATACATGAGCATGAGTCACAGAAATACAAAATTATATTGGAATTATAGAAAGCAAAAGTGTCTTTCAACAGAAACCAAGCACACAGTAAAGATTTTGCTAGATTTACTTGTTTTTAACATGTTCTTCATTTCCTTCCATTGTTATTATATGACATGATCATAACACCACAGACATCATTAACAATTTTATAAATAACACCACAGACATCATTAACAGTTTTATAAATGATTTTACTTATGAAATCACACCAATGAATTTTAAAAAATATTTATGTATGAATAGAAAATCAAAATCAGTAAACATTAATAAATATATTCATCTACTTATCATTTCAATTATTTCTTTATTTATCATCTTTCATTTCCTGCTCTTCCCTCTCCCAGTTTGTATCCCCACAATCTTATTCACAGCATAATACACTCTTTTTGTTCCATAAGCACTACCAAGGTCTTGTATGACCACTGTGCAAGAACATTTTATTTCCCAGCATCAATACTCTCACAGTTTCTTCTATTTGGAGCAGGGAAATTAATAATTTAGGTGCTATATTAGACAGAGGGTCTTGGGCAATATCTTTACATCCTCCAAAAAACCTAGAACATCTGAATAAGAGACTTCGCTCACAAATTTTATATTACTTAGTATTGAAAATATCAGATGTAAACATTGTACTCTTTTGTAGTGCATGCTCTGTAGGAGCAGCTGGGATTTGTCTAAGAATGTTGCAGGAATTCCCACTCTGAAACCATTCATGAAAATACAGTCTATGGTATCAATGCTTTTCTTGACAAGGAGTTTTCTTTGTGACATGGACTGCTGGTCCCTGGGGATGTCTTTAATACTATTACCAATGGTAACAATGTGTTGTCAAGAAGACCATTTTAAAGGTTTCTGAGATGTCTCAGAAAGTATACGGCTACATTATCATGCAGCTACCTGTATCGTAAAGGAATCAACAGCAACATTACAACAAACCAGTGAAAATACAACAGCTACATGGTCAAAGATTCTCAAATTCTCAAATTAGTGTGTACCTGTGAAAATGCTAGTATATTTTTTAAGTATACTTTTGGTAAAGGAGAGAAACTTCTGCACATTCAGAATCAATGCAAGTGAATGAAAGTCTCTCTCCTTCACACTATTTACCTTCTGCAGATATACTTTAGGCTAAGGACAGGGTAATATGCATGTAGTTGGGGCCAAGTATGGCTGCAAGTACATTGCCTCAAAGGGTAGTTGCTTCAGGTTGCCATGAGAACAGTGAAGCACAGATCTGTGAATTGCTGTTCTTTAAGACCCTGAAAGTATACAAGGTGATGGGTGAGCAAGGACATGAACCAATCGCAAGAGTGTTGTGATGGACTTGAGAGGGTGACCTTATAATAGTCTGAATTAATCATAACTTCATTGCAGGATCATTAAACTCCTCAATTTGTCCCTGTGGTAGACAAAATTAGAGGCCCTCCAACATCCAAACAATCAATGAGCTGGTCTCTGCTTCCCTCTCTGACAGATTATTTGGTTGTGGCCATGGGATCGATGAGAATTCACAGCTGATGAAGGTGAAAGTGTCTGAACTGTGTCAGTACAAAAAACAAGGGCTTACATTTATTCACATAGAAAAGAGAGACGCGTCGAAAGTCTGACCTCTATTCAAACTCAGAGAAACTCAACTCAGCCTAAATGTCCTTTTTAACTTTTATTCACAAAATGGAGCAAATACAAACTATACTCTAACAATGTGTTAAATTGAATATGTAAGAGAACATTGCATAATTTTGAACAATTTGCTGACTTTCTGATATCACTTCACTTAGTTATCTTTTCTTTTTAGATGAAGGCATGTATGTACTCATTAAATTGAGCTGTATTAATGAAAAAAATCTGTGAGGTGTACTAGGCAAGAAAGTGGGAGAGGGATACTTGCAGATCATGTTTTCATTGTTTTCTCATTGAGTCATTAGAAAATCTCCACCAGGCAAAAATGAGGGGAAGATTAATCTGACTGTGTGTCAATTATGTTCTCAGCTTAACATATGCTGCAGCTATTTACTTAGATTGTGTTTAACTATTATCCCAATTTATTGAAGCTGAAAATATGGCTTTTGTGTCCATGAAAATCATCATTTTTAAGTTCAGTTTAACACTAGCTTTCAAGCTGGCTAAGATAACAAAATTACTTAGTTACTAGACATTAGTTTAGCTCAGGCATAACATAGCATGTAAAAGTAATAGCAAGCTACCTAATGATAGCTATGATTAAGCATATGTGCACATTGATTTCATATCTTGCCATTGAGCCAGCTAATACAAATAGCTAATGTAATGGCAAGCTGCACCTCCTTTGACAACATTAATGATGCTTATCTTATTACATTTATACTTTTCTATTTTAAGTTTTGGTAAATGTCAACTATGCTTCACATTAATGCCTGAGAAATGTATTTTCTTCTCACATTAAGTAATGTTAGCTCACACTAATGTTAGCCAGATGTATAAAAGGCAAAGCATGGTGCAAGATTTCTCTTAATGGGAAGTATTTCTATGACTGATGACAAGGTTTTTTCAAAATGTATATTATTAAAAGCCATTTCTAGATTATTTTTGTCTGCATTATTGTTTGTTTGAGTCACAAACAGTATTTGGTCATTTAAAAGTATGAATTGAAATGAGTGACCTGCCAACTTGAAGGCACAGGAAGGGGTCGGATGTCAATATGAAGGTTATCCATTTCAAACAAACATTTCCTCAACATTGAACGCAAATAAAAGTGAAGAACACAAGAAACAAAATCAGATGGTGTTTAAATGAGGAATAGTTTCTGATATTGCTCATGGTGATCAAAATAAGCAAGCACAAGAAGGTAAAACTTTTCATACAACTTTGACACCACAGAGTGTGTGAGCAAAGAGAAGTCATGTCATGGAAATGTACAGGACCTAGTTAGTCAAATGGAGCATTTCTTGGCTGCCCTTGTTTGCCCTGTTTAAAAAGTTCAAACCACTGTTCACATACCTGAGTACGGTACAAGAAGTCATACAACACATGAATCAGATACATCGCCTGTCAGAGCCATTACTGCATAACTCATTTCAAGGAATTCTCAAGAAATGCTGATGTGGATGATTTGGTTGTGAGAGAGGTGGTCAGTGCCACCAATGACAGCAATGTACTCCTGAAATTCAGTAACATAGGTGGCTCCCCATATACTACTAAAAAGAGAGAATTGTATGTATTGAGAGAATTTTCCTTAGTAATAGCTATTGAATACCTGATTGAAAAGGCAAGCAATCAACTATTTATGCACCTATGCAGACAATGTTGCAGAAGATGTTAAACAATGGATATTTTAGACAAAGCTCTTTCAGCAGAGATGCATCCTGAACACAAGTACAAAACTCAAGATGGCTCACACCTCAAAGAGAATCACCTTCTGACAGGGGATGAGTTTAGTTGTTCTCAGCCTTTATATAGATTACTTTGAAGTTGCCAACCCATTGGGTACATCCAGAAAGAAACACAAAATGTGTGCAGTGTACTGGGTTATCATGAATCTCTTTTCAAAATATTGCTCTTAACCTCACTCTGTTCCGCTTTTTCTGTTATGTAAGTTCACCACACTCAAAGAGTATGGGTATTGCAATATTTTGCACCCACTTATTGAAGACCTTGCTTCACTTGAGCAACTTGGTGTCTTTGTTGAACAGTTATGAGCAAGTGTTAAAGGTAAAGTTCTATATGTTGTATCTGAACAGAGTAGGCACCTATTCCTTGGCAGGATACTATTAGAGTTTTACAGTAGATTCTGAATGGCAGTAAAGAATAGCATACAAGAGAGAGAAGGATGTTAGGGTTCTTACTACTAAGAACAAAAAAACCTTCAACAGACAAGTGTAGGACGTTAAACATGACCATAGGATAAGCATGGTGTGAAAGGAGGGTGTCTGCTGAGTGACTTGTAAAACTGTCATACTATCAATGGTTTCTCTCCTGACATATTCCATGACTTGTTTGAGGGCATGGTTCCTCTTGAAATGTCATTGTGCCTTAATTTAAGGATGTCACTGCCAGACAAATATCTCACTCCTGTGTCACTGAATAAAGCAATTAAACACTGTTCATAGACATTTACAGAAAAATAAACTGATCCACCTCAGCCAATTTCAAAGTCCTTTTCCTCCAAGGGAACCATTGGTGGAAATGTCCATGAAAACTGGACTCTTCTCAGACTGCCTCCACTTCTCATAGGTCACAATGTCCTGGAAGGGAGTGATCCTTAAAGACTTTCTGGAATTGGCTGTAGAGTCAAGGTTCACTGAAATCTATTTTTCAGATTGTAAAGTATCAGGGCACAGAGATATGCTTTAAAGGCCATTCCCCAATTTGAGACCAAAGCATTTTATTGAGCACTATCCTGAGCAGACCAAAACTTTCAGTTCACTCTCCCATGTCTGGACAATGCGTTTCAAGAAAAAGCACTTTTTTTTCAAAAAAATTTCTTGTAACACTCAAAATTTCAAAAATGTTCCTCTCACACTGGCTGCAAGATATTTTTTCAAGCCCTGCATGCAAATGGCCACAGTCACTACGTCATTGGTTGCATCTTTTCATGAAAATGTTCAGCAGATTTTCTGAGAGTGCCGCCTTGCTAACCACAGTTCTTGTCTTCACATCTGAATGCATAGATGAGAAAATGAATGAAGATGTGACAAATGATGTAGTAACCTTGCCCATAGTGCTCAATAAGTCACAATTAATTAAAATGACAACAGGTGCTTTTATCAATGCAGTTTGTTTTTCATTGTGCCAAGGAACTGTTAGTGCTGATACAGTACATGCCTCTGTCAAATCATCAATAACATTATACAGGCTCTCAAAGCTGTCAATTCCCTTTTGTTTTTTTGACAGAGGATACCCCATACCTTTGTAAACCTCCACTTTTTGTCTTTGATTTTTTTTTTTTTGAGATTTGAAATGCCAGTCTGTTGTTGTCTTTTGGGTGTGGTCTGCTGATAAATTGAACACTGTGCAAAACCACCAAATTCTTTAATGTGCAGTGAAGAGGGTGGATATTTTTGTTCACTGTCTGTAATAATTTTATTCTTTTGTTCTAGGATTGCTGGAACATTTATGCTCTGACCCCTTGCTCCCTAATTTAGTCATAACATTGACTTATCAGGACAGTTTTTTTTTTTTTAAATCTCTGATTAACCCTTAATGGCATAATATGTTGTGTTGTTTATCTAATTATTTCTGTGTTTAGAGTAAGTACAGTGAAGTGTTTAGGATACGGGATGAAACAATGGCCACATGCTTCTCAAATCACATTATCAGGAATTTTTATGTGCCCTATTCATTTGTCTTCATCTCTGAAGATGATAACAGCAAGATTGCATTAAATGGGAAGCATGTCACAATAGAGGGGTTTCAATTACAAAACTGACTGGGATTTGAGTGCAGCTTTTCCTTTCAATGTGAAGATCCAGAGTTTAAAATGAACCAAAATGCACAAACAACCTAAAGTATTATACTTTCATATGTATCACTGTTACCGTCTAGAAGGCAAAATTCACAAGAAAGGTTATATATAGTCAAATAAAGTAGTGTAGAAGTGAAAACTAATTTTTCAGCTTGATTTCATCCTCAGCGCATTCAGTCTTTGCAAACCACTGTTTTGCCTGTTTTGTTTAGGCCTTTACTGAAATATTACAATGTTTGTATTTTTTACTGGTTGTTCTTTTCTAGTCTTTGCTCAGTTCAGCAGGATTGCAAGCAAAACTCTGAAGCAGGACTTTAATAAAGACCTAGACTGACAGAGACCTTGCTTCATTGAAATTTTCAAATCTTGGCATCTTGGCAGATTTCTTTCAGCAGATCAAAGCAATGAATATACATCCATGAATATTTTTTTATTATTCACTTACAATGCCTATAATGTATGAACAGTAAGTAGTTGGAATTTTACATAATTGTCTTATTGAATCATCTCTATGACTTAGAGCCATTTTGTTGATTATTTCCAATAAGACTTCAGATGTGACTGCAGTACAAACCATGGTGCTTAGAGGGATTCCTAAAATAATAGGTGATGACAATACAAGCATCTGCAATAGTGTAAACAGTGTAATGGTTATTAGGATGGCTTTTGATTGCAGGACTCTGATGAAGCTAATATGACGCTATGGACACATTCCAGTCAGGATCCTCATCTCTGAGCCTGAAGATACCGGGGGACATTCAAACAGGCTGCATCTGAATCTGCTGGCAATGGCAATCACTCATAAGGTTACCATTGTGATGGACCTTGAAAGCCTACCACAGGCAATGTGTGTTCTGTTTGGCCTCATATATGCACTGCACCTTAACTATCCTAAAGCTATGCAGAACTATAATTCTTTAATTTTGTCCAATGAGTATTGTTAAGTTTAGGCTAGAAAACTCAGAAACCGATGTTACACACATTGAAAAACCTTCTGTTGATCAAAACAAAATCCAGGGTTGGATTAAATTAGTTGAGAAAAATTAGGCATTTTTTTCATTATCTGGAGATAATTTGGCGACAAATACAATATAATACAAACTCATTGCTTACAATTCCATTCTAATGAATTTGCATAAACATGTTCCCACACATTGGAAAATGCTTAATATCCATACAAGTAAGTCCAGTAACACAGGATAAAACTCTTCACCTGAACACAAAATATCTTATACTCCTTAACCACTGCAATCTGAGAATTTGATAAACATTCAAAGTGTTTACCATTTGAGGACAGGTCAGCTTTTGGAGTGCCCTATGTCCTGCTCTCCATATGGAGTAACTATCTGTCTCATGCTCCTGTGCAGTGTGTCTCTCCTGAACCGAATGCTCTGACTAGAAATGGCCTACTGCCAATTAAAACAATTACCGCATATAAGGCATGAAAACAAAGAAACCCAATATGAATTCACAAATTAAACACAGAGGCATTGTGACCAGCCAGAATATCAAAATAACCAATGCAATGTTCTTGAATGAATTGACCTCTACATAACACAGGGTAATGGAGAATTGGCCATGACAGGCAATGTCAGGAATTTCATCCAAATGCCATGCAAAAAGGAGCTGCGTTAACTTCAATCTCTGTAGCACTGCAGCAAAATGGAGGCAATTAGATCAAACAGGAAAACACAGTTGAATATTCAAAATGCCCAAACAGAACTTCATCCAAGTGGTCACAGAAATAAATAATAAATAATAAAATCTCATTATGAAAAAAAATAGGGTAAATGTCTATTTTGGATTTGTTTTCTGTAGCAAGCACAATGGCTTGGAAGACTCACAGATACTCTTAAACATCAGAAAATTTCATTGGTGAGCATGCCAGAACATGCCACAACCTTTCAAAACTGTTAGCAAATTATCATCAATACATTGTGGAGAAATGTAGGGCAGGCCAGCACAAGTAATCCATAGCATAAAATCAACAAAAAATATATAACAATATAAATGAGAAAATCAAAAGCATTTCTATATGTGCAGAAATACACATAAAAAACTGCCTTGGCTACACTTAAATGAAACCTACACACCTTGAATCAAAGCTTTTCATTCTGGGTGGCGGTACAAAATAATTATCAGACCCGCTTCATGCAGCAAATGTTCTTCAACACAGACCATATTGACATTCTCAAAAATAGAGCTGATCAAAGACTAAATCCAGTAAGCGTCAAATACTCAGAGCTAATAAATAATACAATATGGCCCAATTTTAAGCGTTTGGTGTCCCAAATACCATTAACCATATATCAATAAGGGTCTGTGTGATATGTAAATTTAAAAGATAGTTAATTGTTTAGAAAAATTAAATTGATTATAATGGATTCATATTTGTATTGCACATTTAATTACACACTTCAGTGTTTATTTTTATTTGATTAGTTCATAAACACTTCAAAAAATTCCCCTCTTTCTCCATTTTGCCATTTCTTTTGTGGTCAATATTTTTGTGAGCAGTGAGCAATCCATATTTTTGCAGGATATTGTGTGCAATCTGTGACTGGACAATGATTCCTGGAAAAGTTACAGAAATAACATAAGTCACTTTCTATCCACATTATATGTCAGCCTAATTTTTCTTCTGGGTGTGGACAGATGGAGGCAGTTTTCCATTAACTGGAAGTGACACTTCATAATAGCAGACTATCTGTTATCTCCGGTCCTCCTTAGTTTCTTGCAAGGTCGCTTCCCATTATGGCTGTGTGAACACTTGTTCCAGCAGGTAGTTAGCAGCTAATTGATGACTTCCTGTTTTTGGATTTATGCATGTATTCAATTGTAGTCTATTTGTTTTTTTTCAATGTTAAAAAAGTCAACCTTTATAGATGGCCTACTAATACATTATTTTGTTTCTTACATATTAAGTATTTCACACAAAGAAGAATTTTTACTCTTTTCGCAAAAAAGATCACAATTTTTGTAGTCTTGTCATCCTAGTTAATTTTTCTTCTGTGATTCAAAAATATGGTAGGTATTAGGTAGAATAATATACCTTTACATAGAAGGCAGCCTATGGCTACGCAGATAGATGAAATTGACATCATAGACAATAAAGCAATAAATAGTAATTGAGATGGGTGAGGTACAGAAATAATTATCAGTGTCTGTCCATGGTCAGATGAACCACAATTTCCACTATTTTCAATGCCATCTAATTTGACATAAAATCCAATGAAGAAAAAAAAAAAAAAAAAACTTATTTGCACAGAGAAAACACAACTTCTGGCTTAATTTAGCAAGCACTGTATGATATATATTAGGGAATGTGGCATTGTGCTTCAGAAGTTGAACCTGCAAAGGTAACAAATTCACACATAGGGCACTACTCATGTTCGCTTCAAAACACCTAACCTGAATAGCTTCAGTTAATATCTATCTGTACAGATCGATAATATTTAAAAAATGTAACAGATACAAGTCATCTGGAATAAGGGCATGTTCTCAGCAAATATGTATGTATTTGATATTATACTCAAACCATATACAAATGTGCCAGTTTAATTTGTCGCATCTGTTGCCATCATCATGGCACCTAGATGAGCCAATTCATGTTCACATTCATTGATGTTGCAGTTCTTTTTCAATAAGGGAAATGCAAATAAGAAAGTTGCAGCTCCCAATCCAAAAAATGAGGCAACCTCCCAGTCCAAGTGGGTGAGCGAATGAGTCCATACTTCATTTGACGTCAAACAAATAGAAAATCTTACTAAATAAACTGTACTTATTGACACAGAGGAATGGTATTTTTGGTAGCGCATTTTAGACACACTCCACTGTCATAATTTCAGTGACTTGGAAGGAGTTGTGGTCTCTGGAAATCATGTCAAAATCATAATTTTCACAGTGTTGATTGATGCAGTTAAAAAAAATCTGAAAGAGGGCTTTTAACACTATGCATTTTAAATTGTAGGTTATCCTCTCCCACTCTTATCTTTCCCATTAGTGTCAAGCACTGTTTGAAATGGAGAGACAGCAGACAGGTAACTTAAATAAATCCACAGGAAATAGCATAATAATTATATATAATAACTGGCATTAACAGCTCTGATTTTCTAACTCCTGACAAATACTGTAAATGTCCCTTCAATTGTTATGGCAGGATACTTGCCAACAAGCTGTTGCAGAACCAGGGGGCAGACTGGGGAAGCATTCGAAGAGCCTTGATTCCCCCTTCTGTTGTCTGGCTCATGACAACATAGGGCACAACTTTTCTGGCTTCTCAGTAATAACAGCCTACTTTGCTTATGATGAGGGGATGAGGAGGAACTGGGTTCATTAAAATATCTCTAGGGGCAGCAGCCACAATATCACAATTAACCAACCTCCCTCATTTCAACATGATTTCAGACAATTTTTATCTTGCACAAACAGTGAAGTGTGATATGACTAGATATTGTATGGATTAAAGGTACATAAATAGGCAGGTATTACATTTATGTAAACATCTTAACCAGGTATGCATTAAGTGTCATAGCCTACCTAGCAACTCAGTGAGCCAGCTTGCAATAATTAATGCCAAGATTGCTACTGAGAAGAAACTTGCCAGGCCTTAATCAGTCTTGAGTTTATCCCAAAACAACAACTGTGGTGTGAACAGTGACCAGCTACAAGATGTGTGTACACATCTTTTTTATGTATGCAACAGGGAAAAAATGTATACAAAAACCTTACAATTCATAGAGCACAGGTATATTTTTATTTGTTATCTGCTATTCTGGTATCTATACAACTGAGCAGAAAGTTATGTAAGTGGTATTAGTATTGTTAGTTAATTTATGAATCATTAGGTCTTATAAAACTATCAAGTTTGACACAATGTAGACATATAATCATTTTGTTTACAGTATTATGGTGAATAGTCCCTGAAAAGTGATTTTGAAATGCTATCAAGCCAGGTCTGCAGGAATTACCTCTGTGATTATTAAGATGGACTCATGCTCATTCTTGCTATTGAATAGATTAAAGCTACACAGATTGCTAATGATTTCACAGTCACTGTATGTGTTATGTCTACAACATTGTAGAGAGACAGTCTTAATCAGAATCTATGTCACATCAAGGACATCACACTCAATTGAGCTTATTTACAAAGTTGACAAAAAACCTCTCACCTCACCTGAAAGGCTTGTCACCGAAGAGTGCTACTCACCTAAATGATACTCATGCCTGAAAATACTCTTGTCATCTAAGGGGGTTAGTGTAATTTTAATCTCAAATATGTGTCTGGTCTATCACCATGGATACATGCATACTAGAAAGATACAAAACAAAGCTAATGGTCTCCAATCCATTTTTTGTGTTCCTGGAAAAATACAAAATTGTAAAAAAAACTAATTAATGTAAACATGGAAAATTGTAAAGACTTGATTAAAATGTCTCTATATGTCCTGTTTGGTGATGATTGTGGCTCCATAATTTGGCTTCCTTGATCAAGAGAAAAGGAACAAAACTGAAGCTTGGCACCCAGAACTCCTTTTCTGATGACTGACCACTGGCTGGTCCGTATGTGCCTCTTAATAGAAGGGCACAGACTAGTATTCTGAGGATCAAAAACAACATATCACTATTTACACCAGAATATTCTTTGAGGAATGTAATATACAGATTTTGGATATTGATAATAAATTTGACTGCCAAAACAAGTTAATTGATCATTTATGATTGACATTACTTCACCACCTCCTTTGAGTGAGGTGGTTGGGCAAGTTGAGGTGCAATTTGTCCTGTTGAATGTGAAGCATGGTGCAAATCAAGAAAAAAAGAAAATCAATATGCTCTACTTCAGAAAAAAAAACCCTGTAAAATTTACTTTAAAAATCTACTTGTTATAGGAGTGCAAGGACTGTAGATATGACTTAAATGCTGTCCAGGCCCATAACATTCTTTCATCTCAAAATAATCACATATACCTCATTCCCCCACCTGTTTGGACCCATTTTCAATCTAACTGGACAATATTTTGGACTTCCGAATGCCTAACCAGGAACACAAACTAGGTTATCTCCCACTGTCTTTTTGGTTCTACCCAGAGGGCCAGCGCTGACCTTTACTTAAGATGACACACATATAAATCAAGGAGAAATCAGGGCTAATGTTTACATGGCGTATGATCCCCCTAAAGGCAGGTTCTGCCATCCTCTATTAACATCCCGTCACTATCAACGGAATATTTTCCTCAGAACTATAGACTCCACCTAACTCGAGGCTCCCCCTTCTGAAAATATTGTGGAGATGTAGCTTGGTGGTTTTCTAAATCTACAGCCAGATATTCATTTAAGAAATGAGCAGCCCACTTTACCTCACCACTCACACATTTGTCTCTTGGTAGAACATTTTCTTGACTTTTCCATCCAAAAATAAGCCTGTGGCATTTTTTTCCCCTTGTCTTTAGCTAAATTCTTACCCTTCAGCTTCATATTAATTGTGTTTCCAGGGAAATGGGGTTGGTGGGTGGATGCAAAACTAAGAGGACAACTCTGTTCATGCCGCAGCGCAGTATGCCTTCAGAGCTAAATTATTCAAGCCTCTCCGGCCTGTTTTGATAATCAGGTGTCTGTGGGCTGTGGGAAAGGGGTGTGTAGGGAGGCTCAGACAATATAATAGACAAGAAGATGAATCAGGCCAATGCCCTTAAATATTCCATCATGTATTTCACCATGCCAGTGTCTATTAATCAGAAACTGTTGTGTGGAGGCGCTGGGTAACTATTAATAGTGAAATAAAAACACTCTGTGACCTGGGGCTTCCTCGTGTATTCTCTCAGACACATTCTAATGAAGGGCAGCTATTCCAGTTGCACTACATATCATTGTTAATCTAGTTCAGTATCTGGTCTGAAATGAATAGCTGCAGCAATTAGACATTAAATAGGCTAGATTAAATGCAACCTCAGTGAACCTTGTCCTCTACTTTGAGTGATGAAATTAAGCAAGTTTGTTACATGCACAATATTTCTCATTAATTTCAGCAAACCCAGCGTTATGCAAGTAATTAAAAAATAGCACTTGCTCTATTTTAAGTATAATGCATATTGCAGTTGGATTAAATGTGGATTCAAAAGCCAACACCAAAAACCAGTGTACTTGTTCTGCATTCCAAATTTGGTTTTCCAGAGAACACTTTTTCCTCTCTGAATGTATCTACTGTCTGGTGTTAAACAAATATTAATTACTCATTACTTAATCATTGAACTGTAACCAGATGACACAAACCAAATACAATAATGCTACTTGTAGCAAAGACACCTATATTGCTTTAAATGCCTTAAATTACTTTATAAAGTAATTTGCAAGACATGATACTTGTCAATGTATCACAAAATGTAGGGGTCATTTGCAGGCACTGTACTATACATCTATAAATCTTTACAAATACAGTAAATTAGTAAGTATATCAATATAATGGCCCATGTCTACATGTCTACAGGAATAGCCAAGAGTCTCATAAAAAAAAAAAAAAGAAAAACTACACATTATCCAGTTTATTCTCTCGGGGCTAGAATGTATTCAATACATCATTTCACTTTCAAAATATGTAGCCTCTTTGGAAGTATTTTGATATTTTTCAGGTTCAGAATGTTTAAACACTAACCTCTCTTTTAACCCTTATAACGTTCAGAAACATCCAATGGCTTATCTTGATGTTCTGTTCTGTTTGTTGTCTCTCATATGTCCATCCAGCAAACTGCAAAGTTACCTCATCCTGCAAAGGTTAACTTTGATATGAATTGTGCTTGAAGAAAGCTGTAGGATTTTGTTTCAAGGCTGAAAGTTAACTTGCCTTTTGACAATGTGAACTCAAGTCTCAGGAGGATTTTGGAGTCTCCAAACATGAAAGAGCTGTGTCTTGAGGAGAAGCTTCTTAATCAATGAGTGACTTAGAGAGGATGCTGCTTTTGAATTCTGGCATTTTGATCTTCAGAAAGCCAGGTGGATTAAAGCCTGGGAGTCATGTTGTGAGTAGAATATAAGATAATGATCAATGTCTCACCTGTTCCCCATCTCAAGCCCCTCAGTCATGCCATTCCACATCTTCCTTCCAACACCCTTAAAAGGCACCTGGGGAGATGTATGAGAAAAAAATAAATGTGTTTCCAAGGTAAGCCAATGCCACTTCCAATTGATCTCAAAATTTTTTGTTCATTATTGACTTTAATGGAAACCTAAAACAAACTTTCATATTCCAGTTAGATAGTAACGTTAGATAGCTTTAGAGTAAACTATACTGATCCCCTCACCCAAAAGCTACAGTTGGTTTGGAACCTGAAGAATTGATTTGCAACCTTACAGCCCAGAGGGATGTCTATTCTTAATTCTGACCCATGAATGGTTGTAGATAAACCTTTACTGGATGAATGGCCGTCACATGCCAACAACAGATAGATAAAGGTTGAACAAGTAAAAAGAACATGAAAGACAACACTTATGTTTCTCCAAATCCTGAGTTTAATAACTTGAATTCTGAGGAAGAGCTGGGAATCATCTTCAAGGTCTGGACTTTGAGTCACGTTGATACTGTGATATTTGTTTGTGGAAAATATTTAGTGAGACAGTAGCTATATCACTAACATTAGCTAGCTAGGTTACTTAGCAAATTATATTCATTTATGAGAATATAAATGAGCTTAGATACATTAGAACAGTTAATATTAGCTAGCTACCCAAATTGTTATGACTGCCCCGCAATAAACACCCGTCCCAAAACTGTGATTTGAGTCTAAAATGTAACCTTTCTTTACAGCGTTGTGTCTATGGGAAAGTGGACATAATTCACAATAATGTGGTTTGTAGCTGGTTTTCAGGAATCCATTGCTGCTGTTTAAGCAAAGACCACCTGTAATAACTTAGATTACATCTTACAGCCAGTTATACTATTTCTGAATTACTTTTAAAATGTATTTTTAAGTCCACAAAGAATTAAGTAATACTTACCTAGACAGTGCCTGTTCTCATGATCTGCCACTTCTATAGCACTACTAAAAGATGGTCTAATATTTCACTGTTTAAACGGTATGATAATTTGCATTTTCAAACAAACAACACACACTGCTGTTGTCATTGTGGATTAATATCATATGTAGTCATGCTCATACCTGCAGTGTTAATTTTACTTCAAGGGGGCACTATGGGACAACACACATTAGGGACCAAAGTTACCCGGCCTACAGAAGGGTGAACAGAACATTTGAGGTTCAAATCCCAAGATGAAAGCAGCTTCATTGTACTACAGCAGGGAATGTAACCGGAATCAGTCTAGCAGTATAAACAGATAATACAAATTTTCAAGCAGGAAGGTACCCTGAATAAATTGGTCTATTGAATAAAAAATAATAAGTATGTCTGACCAAACATTTCTGGGTTTGCATAGAAATATGTATTAACACTAGAAGTGTGGAAAGGCATTTGTCCTCATTCAAAATTTTAACACTTAGATTTGTAATAGCTCCAAAATTTTATAAGCATGCTTCAGTTCATTGTGTACTGGACCTTGTTTAAAGCTTTAGCAGGTGGCAGTAAGGAGTAAACTAATGCTGTTACTTGTGCCAACAATGGAAAGCTATTGCTATTGCTATTGCTTCTCCCTCTTGTGTAGTAAAAATTAATTCATTTTGAATTAATTCATTGTGTGAATGAGATTTAAGTTCTGTCATGCAAGTCCATTTTAAACTAGCAGCCACTGGAACAGCTCAAAACTCAGTGCAGTATTAAAGCAACATCTTAAATATTTATCTACAACTTATTCCTGCTGTACAGAAGCTGGCTGACACTGCTCATGAAAATGAACAGAAAGAACAAATGTTCAAAAACCCAATAATTTATTCTGAAAAGCAACAAATAGAAATCAGCCTGAGCACACAAAGCTGAAAAGAAATGTGAGCCTCGTGCTCTTCAGCCACACACCCATAATTAATATGCCTTTAATTAGGCAGGTGTGGCTCATTAACCAATGGCTGGTTGTTCATGAGTAAATGACATGTTTAGAATTACAAGTAACAATTAAACAATTAGCCTGTTCAAATGAAATTGATTGATGAGCTAGCTCAATTGCTGACAAAGTTGAATGGAAAGACAACAATCCTTAGACGTTTAAAAAATTGAACAAACAAACATTTTTGGGGAACAGGTGAAGGTTCTCCTTCACACCCGGATTAGTACTTCAATCATTTAAGAAAAGGCTTAGCTGCAGTACATTAAAGGAGAATTTTACAAAGATCCAAATACAAACACTTGGTCAAGTCAATAAAAGCTAGCAATGTAACCCACTTAATATCTTCTTTACTGTTCAGAACATATGGTATTAATGGGGTTGACTTTTTTTACACTACATTATTGGCATTTAGCAGACGATCTTGTCCACAGCGACTTACACAGGTTACTTTTTTTTTTTTTTTTACACATTATCCATTTATACAGCTGGATATTTACTGAGGCAATTCTGGGTTAAGTGCCTTGCCCAAGGGTACAACAGCAGTCCCCCAGTGGGGTACTGAACTGGAAACCTTTTGGTTACAAGTTCTGCTCCTTACCAAAATGCTATACTGCCGCCCCTTTAAAAGGGTTCCATTATTATCCAGTGGTGACTACACATGAACACTGTAAATTTCACATTCAGTTTTTCCCCCTTGACCCTTGTAGTTGGAAGCTTTCATGTTTTTGTTCCTCACCTGGTGATTGTGCAACAACATCCATTGATGGCCACAATGGTAGTGCACTGCATAATCGCATAAGCCCTTAGCATTTTTGAAACAAATATGCTGTAACAATAAGGTAAATGGGGGGACACGGGAAATTTGGAATCTGTCTATCAAATCTATTAAAGCAGAGCAGCAACATAGGAAGTGAAAAATAAGAGCATCCTGATTCTACTACTCAAAGCAATGCTTTCTTTATTTAAAGTGAAATGATCAGGAATGAATACTTTCAGCTCCGGTGTGGTTCTAAGGTCTCATCCTCTACACAGCACAAGCTACAGACATTTACATAATTTGAAATATTTCTTTCAAATAATACATTTCTTAGCTTTTTCTCGTATGTATAGTACATTAAAATATTTGTATTATGACTAAATGTTTGCATGAGTGAATACATCTAAATATGCATTCAGGCTCCAGCCATTATCCGACGAGAAAAAGTAAAATCATTTCCAGCATTACATTGTTTTCCAGAGAACATTGTATGAATTTCAAAACAGATTTAAATATTCAAAAGTAATTATAAGAATGTGTTTCGGTATATTATTTATGGTGTTTATCCAGTACTAAAACCACACTGGGATAGAGACTACTATGACCTATTTGCTACTTTTCTTCATTGATAGTGGCCTTCCATGCAACAACTAATGTTATACAAGCACTAGTATTGCTATGCATGAATAAAGTGGGTGTAAATGAGGTGTAAAATGAGGTGTAAAACAGCAAGTTGCCCTTTTTTTGGGGGGTTAGGGGGTGTGACAATAGTGGAAATGTGGAGTAGTGTTTAGGCAGTGAAATAGGATGTTAGGCAATAGTGTAATTTCAACTTTTACAACATGTGTTAACGTAAGTGTTATTCAACATTTCAAATTTTAGCTAGTTAACTTGTAGTGCAAAAGTGACTAGTCTGACCTTTGACAACTACCATGTTACATGTTTCCTGAAACATTTCTTGGTTTTTATTTATCCAAAGGCTTGTGCTCCAGACACGCTGGAACGTGTTGCTTTCAATTCAATATTTCATGAAAAAAAACACACAAATCATGGCAATAACAGGAAAAATATGTCTAAACTGCAGACATCACCAGCTGTCTTCTGGACAGAACATAAGGTTCTTTGGCTGTAACTGGCACAGATTAATCATTAATTATACTACTGCACTTAAAGCCAGATAATTTGCTGCATTCTGCTGTGAAAAAAAAAGACCTCGATTTCTGCTAAGCAAGATATGGAATTAAGATTCCTGCAGTCGGCTTTGAATTTTTTTTTTTTTTTTTTTCAAAAATAGAAAGAAACAAAATAAACCCAACTGGATTACAATAGCTATGAAACATTATTTGATATTTTCAAAAAGTGGCAGTAGCCTACTTAAGTTACCCTTGTCTGTTTCAATTTGTTTTATTTTTATTCTTCAAAGCTCTGTAGATTTAAAGTAACTGATGTGAATTTTAGTTGAATCCAAGCTCTACACTTTCAGCATGACCCAGAGGATTGACTGAAGAAACTACAGAATTCCATGAATGAATTAATAATCAAAACCTGTTTTGCTGAAAAAAAAAATGTTGAGTGTCTATTTTATTTCCTTCGGTGCTGAAGGTGAAAGTAACTCAAGCGCCTTTTCTGATAAAATATTAAAAGGAAGCCATCAGAGAAAAGGTAGTGCATTGAACACAAAGCCACCCCACAAACGAGTGTTCAGGGGACCTGTCATGGTGTATGTTGGTCTCCCTGTCTTCTTCTGCAGAAGCGCTGACAGGCAGCAGGCAATTGGGCAAGCAGGTTCCTTTTCACTTTGTGACTCACGCCGTGCTACTAATTATAAATACATGGAAAATTTATGAACCTAACCATGAGCCCTTGAATACATATTGTGGGGTAAAATATTCTCTTTGATTGAAAGAGAGCATGGTAGGGTATACCACAAGCTGCAAATAATGTGTTCTCTTGCATTTGTGAGGCACATGCATCACATGCTTTTTCATGAAAAGGTCAACAGAGACTTAAAGGCCTGAGCTGAAGTCATTATTGTTGCTCCACATATAGTATTATTGAAAGTTCCAGTGATGGGCCTACACATTTGTGAGACACAAGGAGATACTTACTGTCCTTTCAGGATGATGTTTCAGGGATGTCATAAATTGCTTTACTAAATTAACTGAAAGCTGTGACAGTTCTGTGGTGCTTACTGTATGTATCTGCATTTATTGGCTGACTATAATGTTTTATAAATGCTTTATAAATTGTGAACTATTTTCTCCAATAAATGTGGAATTTTGTTAATATATTATGCAATTATTAACGCTGGTGAAGCTCAACATATTCATCAAAGAAAATAAGTGCATATGAAATTACTGTTTAGAGTGTTTAAAGGGCTTTTAAAGATTAAAAGCCCTTAAAACTATGCAATTTCCTTCTACACTGTTCAATAATGAGTATTGTGGCATTTCTGTTACTTCTTGGGTAGCATTATTACTAGCATTTTGAGAACAGTGCAACAGAGGAGGCTCGTCCATTGAGGAAAGGGAGGACCATCCTCCCTAAAATTTCAGAGAAAAATAAACTTCCAGGAGAAAAATAAATACACATACATTTAACAGATTAATCTGTTAAAATACTGATAATATTACTATTTTAACGCTTCGAAGTCACAAAAATCGTCTCCCCGTGTCAAAATACCGACAGCACCCCCTACCACAATAGAAAATTACTGTACGGAGGTCCGACCTCCCCAAGCCTCTCATTGATGTCCATTATAAACGGTTGTTACCCCAGCGGCTCGTGAGTCCTGGCTTTTAACGTGAGGGTGAATGGCAGTAAGGGAGGACAAACCTCCCTTTGGGGGGGCTAGCCAGAGGCTCTGGATTTAGCGCCTAATGTCAGTGAACCAATCAGTGGAGCTGACTGCGCTGGTGAATGCCCAATCAGAGTTGTGAGGGCGGGGTTATCAATGATATCATGCAAGAATCTTGTCTTGTGTCATTAGTCTTACAGCAAGGGAAAGAATTTTCGTGTTTAATCGAGAAGTTTTTTTCTGTTGGAAGCTAGCTTTGTTGATTGCTAATAAAGTCACAATGGAAACAGCGTTGTCCATGTTTTATTAAATACGCCATTTCACTCTTTGGACTACAAGGTTAGGGTCAAAGCAGCAGGGAGACCATTTCCAAAAATCGAGATTACCAAACCAAATGGTAAGGTCAGCGTGTTCAACACCATGTGTACAGACCTAGCCATCTACCCATGTAAAGTCTGACTGCAGCCAGCTAACATTAGCTAACGTTACCTGCCTAGTCAAGCTAATGAGCATAGGAAGCTAGCTAGCTGGCAAGCTTGCAGACGTTAAATGAAAAAATGTTTCGCTAAGCAGCTAGCAGTCTTAACTATACTACTATTTTGTCTGGTCAGCTATTTTAAATTTAGTTTAGAATTTCGGACCATTTAATATAAAAGAATAAAATGTGATTTTTTTTTAGTTCAGAGTGTTTCAATTAGAGTATGCTAATGTATATTCTAATATTTTATACGTAAGTGGTAATTTAATGTTTAAAACACAATGACACATATATTAATGTGTATATGTATGCGTTTCAGTAACATTAATATTAATGTTCTTGAAACTTTACGTAACGTAATAATTATTAATACATTTTTACAAAACATTGGGTGGGCATGTGCCCACCTAAATTGATTGGCACGACGCCACAGTATATATGACCAAAACTCCTTACTGCTGCTTTAAATGCGTCTGGGTTTTACATGCCTCATACGCCCTCACTAACACACCCCCCCACAAATGTTGCAGTGCAACATTTTCACTATATTCTGAAGGAGGCTGGGTGGCTTGATTGAACACTCTTAAGACACCCACAAGCCTTTCACTGAATAAGAATAGGCTTTGCAACTTTTGGAGAGTTTCTTTGGGCAAATGCACCAAAAGGAAAGATTAGATTCAAAGGGTGCAAGAGATTTAGGAGAAATCTCAGATGACCTTTCTCACCGTTTGCTTTCTTTCTTCTTTGCTTTCTGTGTACTATACCCTAAAACACTGACTTAAGCAATGATTAATGGAGGGAACCTATAAAGTTCAATTTCAGCCCATCAGCTAGCATTCAGTAACCTGTCCCCTAGATCATGGGGACACACATCAGGGGGACACACTTCATGGAGTGTCCCAGGTTTTTCTTGGTCTTTCTGAATAAGGATGTCCTGTGTAATAATAACAATAACTAATCACTAAAAAAGAAAGTTCCAGTAAAAGAGAAAGAACACTCTTAGTTACCACATGTGTCACAGCAGTGCTTCCCAATACACCCTGTTTTGCTAAATGTTACTCTCCTCTGTGCAGAGGCATTTCAGGCAACATGTGCTCAAAGCTCAGGAGGTCAGTGGAGGGGGGTTGTAATGATCCAGACACTCTGTTTTGTTTTTGCGCACAGGGCTGAAGTTACTCACCTTGTGTCCTGCTTTCGCTGATGCATCTCTGTGTGATTATCTGCTCAGTTTTGGAAATTTGCTGCAGTGCTCCAGCTTCCACCTACTTTCTGACTGCCTTGCAGGAAAGTGACATCTGCTGCACCCCTCCTTTATTTTTCGCAAATGTTTGGTTAATTCTCAATGGATAATTAAATTGCTTCCGTTCTCTAACTCAACCTGCAATATTGGTTTGCGGCTGTACATCTGTTGAGGGAAGTAGACCAAGCGAATTAGCCACCAAAGGTGGAGAAAATAACAGCGCACAGCTGTGACTCAAAAGGATTCAAGCGTTTTCTTTTCTGAGGCTACGAGACTAGAGCCTATGAGATGTGTCAAACAAGTGTCATGAAAGTCATAACATTCTATTGCATGAATTCAGGTGAAATGAAATGACTAACTTCCTACACGGTAAGGTGAGGAAGAGTTTACTGACAACACTTTACCCACAGGCCTATGAAAACAGCTGCAAAGCATGAAATTGCCTACTGTGCAAAAAACAGGGTCATGACTGTGAAACTTTTTTTATCAAGTACTGGAAATTTTTCATAAGAAATACATTAATGCATCAATATTTATTTGTTTACATATCAAGTGCTTCTTCATCCCATGGGCAACTTAATTCATATGCAACAATTAATTATAAAAATACTTGATGCGTCATTGGTGCACTGTTTACTGCCTCTAAAAATTGCATATACATTAGCAGTTTCTGCCTAAATAAATACTGGACTCTCCAGTGCAGCTAATGCTGGTGAGTGCTTTGAACCAAAATGGCCACCATGTATAAACTGTGCCAAAGATTTGCATAAGTGCCGTTATTACCTCATATTAAAATCCTTTTAGATGACTGTGTTGAAAGGTTTTTATTAATGCAACGATTTCTTTGAATTTCATATCAAACAATAAAAACATTACCTGTTGGTAAAGAGAGTTAGTGCGGACCAGTGCAGCCAAAACACCAATGTTAGATGTATTCAGGATAAAAAAAAAATAATGCAGTCATTTAGCAGATCTCTTGTCAAGGTACCTAAGAGCACCTAAGAGGGCCCTTGAACAGCAGTATATACAGAAAACATTGGACCGCTTCTGAAAATTTCAATCTGTTACACATTGCCATAATAACCAGTGCCACAAAAATGTGCTGCAGCAACAACAACAGCAACAACTCTCTTGTGTTGGAGAGATAATACCCTACAGCAACATGTGAGTAAAGGAAAAATGTAAGTGTTATAACTAGATGCGGTCTGAAGCAAATGTACTTCAGCTTCTAGCAGAGGATGGCCAGAAACTCTGCTATCCTGGGAGGTGGGAGGCACATTTCACACCATGGATGCTGGAGCCATCGGGATTTGTGACTGTTATGGCGGGCTCAAAAAAAGGAGACAAATTTCATTTCACAATGGAAATACTGTGACTGTGTCTGAAGAATGACAATGTATTTTCTTTTCAACTGGGCACAATTTCATGCATGTCTGTGAAGACTTTTTGATGTTGATTTTTAATTAATGCCTTATCGGGTCTGCCATTTTATGACACCCTTGTTTGTATACACAATCCTCTGCTTTGTTGGCTAAGTTTAGTGATCAGACATGAGGCTACACTAAAAAAGTCAAGGGTACTACAATAATAAAGGCTGTTTGAATACATAAAAAGGCTTCAATCATTTCTTTTGAAAAATAATGAATACCAAATATATGTGTGTTTTTCCATGTCCTTTTTCTATGGTTAAAAGTTGTTATCAGTAATTGCACAATAACAAGTCATTTGGTCCTAATGGACTAAATTCAATGACCACAACTCAAATTTATATATGTAGAC
Organism: Megalops atlanticus; assembly: GCA_019176425.1. Taxonomy (NCBI): domain Eukaryota; kingdom Metazoa; phylum Chordata; class Actinopteri; order Elopiformes; family Megalopidae; genus Megalops; species Megalops atlanticus. Next base: position 25,279,444 of record CM032885.1, on the reverse strand, counting down.
CACGGAACACCATCAAAACTAACTGCTTGTCTCATATCAAATATCAAGAAAAGCTTTTCCAGTTGTAATGGCGTGTAATAGAGAAACAAAAGCCTTAATCGCTTGCTAACAGTTTTGCAGTTACTCCAATGACGCCATATAACCTTGAAGCCATTTAGTAATTTATTTGTATATAATTGTATGTGCTACTGTTCTCATGCATCTTGTCATTTTTACAACAAAATCAAAATGAATCTACATACAATCAACAGCAGTGATTGCATATATATATATATATATATATGAAAAACCAACATTACGGTGTTGGGCCACCACAAGCCGCCAGAACAGCTTAAATGCACCTTGACATAGATTCTACAAGTCTCTGGAACTCTACTGGAGGGATGGAATGCCATTCTTCCAAAAGATATTCCCTCATTTGGTGTTTTGATGATGATGTTGGAGAGCGCTGTCTAACACGTCGGTCCAAAATCCCCCATAGGTGTTCAATTGGGTTGACATCTGGTTACTGCAAAGGCCATAGTATATGATTCACATCATTTTCATTCTCATCAAACCATTCAGTGACCCCTCGTGCCATATGGATAGGGGCATTGTCATCCTGGAAGAGACCACTCCCATCAGGATAGAATTGTTTCATCATAGGATGAAGGTGATTACTCAGAACAACTTTGTATTGATTTGTAGTGACCATTCCCTCTAAGGGGATAAGTGGACCCAAACCATGCCAGCAAAATGCCCCCCACAGCACAACAGAGCCACTGGACCCCCCATAGAGCATGACTGGATGTTAATTGCTTAATTGTACCATGCAGTACACCTATGTGGAAGCATCTGCATTTGTTATGTTTCTCCACTCATTTATTCAGGGTTTTCCTTTAATGTGTCACCTGTCTGTGTGTGTGTGTGTGTGTGTGTGTGTGTGTGTGTGTGTGTGTGTGTGTGTGTGTGTGAGTGAGACAGAGAGAGAGAGATAGAGAGAAAGCATGTGCTTTGGGGGGGTGCTCATGTGTATGGTGACAATAAATATTTGATAGAATGTTATTGCTTTTGAGAATGTGCTGCAAGCAAGGAGCTCTACATTACAAGGCATCCAGCTCTTTCTCAATGCATAGCATGACAGAGTTAGAACCAAGCTCAGAATTTAGGTGATTGAGAAGGGGGAAATGTGAGAAATGTAGCTAATTATGAACATTCATGAAATGCAGCTATTGCCTTTGGCAGGTGTGCCATCTTCAATGCTGCCATTTTTTTAAAACTTGCATTCAGCCATGGAATAACACTTCAGTGATCTGGTAATATTTAGTTGCACAAAGTGACCAATTTTGCAAAACAAAATGCTCATGAAAATAAATTTCCTGGTGAAAACACCTATTTGTACAAAGGGGTAGAAAAAATGAAATTACAAATACATACATGTGAAATAATGTAAAAATGCTGGCTAATTTAAATTAAGTGCAAAGAAATGTGCTGGTATTGTAAGAAAGAAAAAGGATTTTTTTAAATAGAGAGTAAAATGATGGATATAAGTATTTGCATTCCTCAAAACCCCTGAGCATGTGGTGTCATGTCATTGCACCCCATAAGAATATGAACTTTCCTGAGCAGGGCAAGACAAAACTAAAGTTGGAAGTCAAAACAACAAAGGTGTCGGTCAAACAAGCCTACAATGCCATGACAGGGGAATGTTTTGGGGTTAGGAGCAGCCTGGTGAATTTCTATGGCTTTGGAGGTCTCGGCCCGCTGGGTTTCTTGTCAAGCTGTGCTGCCAGTTTACAGCTAAAACAAGAAATCGTCAGACTCAGAAATGCTCTGCTCAAGGGACCTAGCCAGTCAATATTTCCAAAGGTTTGACTCAGCAGCTTCAAGAAGTTTAGTTGGCAACTGGTGCCAAGCCATGGAAGTGTAACCACCGAAAATAAGCACATATCACTTCCACTTACACTTTCTGTTTGGGCCAGAAAAAGTTGTTTGTGGACTAAGTTTTGAGCGGCAAAAACATGTCACCTGAATGGACTTGAAGACTGCTCTGGAAATTCCATTCATCTTTAAAATTAACTTCACGGTTAATAAGACTCGCTCTAATGGCCAATAAATTGAAATAGATGGATAGTGAGGATATTCCATAAACTGTTGTGATGGTTTTGAGTAAACATGTAATTAAATACATCACTTTCCTTTTCTAGTGTGCTGCTGGAATGTAAGGTTTTATGGGTAAATGTTTTAGCTGACAGAACCAGATGATAGCACATTGTAATGATACAGCTCATTTCATCACACCATGAGGTATTAGCAATATTAGCAATCACTCTTTTATGGGGTACTTTCTCTTTAGAATGAAATAAGGTCAATTTATAATATCTCAGCTGTGTTTAATATGTTATGGCCTGCCTTCCTTTGTTGTGCTTAGCTCCATTGCGCCAATCAAAAGCAAAGCAATTTCTATCAAGGAAAATGAACTCTGGGAATGGATATCTTTTTCTTAATGAATATTCATTTGCTTGGCAGGATATGTAATTTAAGTGACACAGTGCATACATTTATGCAACAACAGGTTATCTTTTATATAGCTGTCTTTGTACTGCATTGGTCAGCAGAACACTCAGAGGATCAATTATATTCATTCATTTCTGACACCTTATTACAGTGTTATATATTAAAATATACATCTCTAACACTTTTATCTTGTTTAAGCACATATATTTGCAAGCAGTAAAGGTTCCAATTACATAATGCTGACAATGAAGAACTGTAAAATACTGAATATCCATATCTGGCATTTTCAAGCTTGTATAGTTAGTGATTTTTTTAGTTTACACACAGCTATAGTAAATTATTTCTTTAGCCTAAAACAAAACCTTACACTCAGATGATGATCTTCTGTATAGATCTGAATGTGTTTCTTTGGATTTGTGTCATTCTTTGAATCTGCAGTTGTGTTTTCCACACTGAAATGTCTCATTTAGTGTTCCTAAATGTCTTTAGGTATCACTACCTTGCAGTTCACAGGATATCAGGTTATGTCTTCTGAAATGCTTACAACAGGACATTTCTGAGTATGGCAACAATTTATATGAAATCTCTGCTCTGGGATTTTTTTTTTAGATTCAAAATATTATAAAATTCTGATCACCAGTATTTTTTCCAACTTTTTTGTTCAAATGTTTAAATGTTCAACAAAGATGCAAATGAATGCCTGAATCATTTTAAATGCAGATTAAGTCATCCATGCTAAATGCGAAACAATACAAATACAGTTTCAAGCATGTATATCAAGCCAATTATATCTTTCTAACATCAGTACTTCTGTGTAGCTGTTTGTAGCTTATTTATCATCACAAATCTATGAGCAGTGTAAACCACTATGCTGAAACTTCTTGGCAAATAAGTGGTAATGATTAATGGGAATAATCCATTTCAGCAATGCTTCTGCTCTGTTTTCCTGGTCTTTATTTATTAACTGATCCCATATTTATTGGGATTGTGTTATTGGCTAAAAATTTGTTTGTAAGTTGACTTACTAGAGTTGCACTAACATTGGTGTGTAACCCAGTGATTGGACTTAACAGAAGCTTTCCCTCATTGGCTGCCAATTGTTCTCCTCTGCTTTCATTTGTGGTGCCCGAATTGGTGAAAGGAAATGAGTCAAATCCAAATTTTCACATTAAAACACATATTAGCATATTTACCCAAGCATCGCCAAGCCCATGGATTTGACATGAAGTAAAATCATTAACATGATTTTGGACCTTATTTATTTTTTTTACAGTACAAACAGAGTGACTAGTCTCAATGCTACTAAACCCAATTGTAAAATCATAAAGTGTCATTAAAATGTCATTTTACAAATACGTACTGCTTTCTTTCTTGGATATCTGTCATGAGCAACATATTCATACAACTGACATTGAATGGTAGGTTTTGAGACATTGTATCATGAAGCTGCTAGATGTGCTTTTTAAAAGAATACATCTCATATTGTTGCCTTTGAATTTGCCTCCTGAGCTGCATATGCATATTTCAAATATGGATGGTCCTTAAAATGGTATGCATTCAAATAAAAAGTATTGTACTATTCTGTTGATCCACACATGCACTTCCTAATTTCTGTTAGTTGTCCTTACACACTCAGATGTCCTCTGAGGATAGAATGCTTTTGAAATCTAAGTCAGGCAATTCGAAATTCCAATCCAAAAACTGTGAAATACAGTTTATAACTGTTTTGAGATGTTGGCATTTATGTCTAACAGGGTTCTTTTGAAACAGATGTTCTATCCTTACTTTGTTCTTTGAGATTCTGACTCCCTATAAAATGTGACACTGACATTAAAACAGGTTGATTTTAGCCAGATTTCCCCTCCCTTGAATATGTCCGTGAACAGTCATTTGAGCTACACGCACACACCTAAATTTCAGGAGCATTAGGACCTCACAGCTGATTACTCTGGCTCTCCAAAACACCATCAAGTAGTTCACATGGATGCTATGTCATAACAATGTTCAGATGAAATTATTACTGTATGGACTGGACAGCTGGCAAGCCTAGTATATGAACACATAGGTGGTAGATCCTCTCGGTTCTTGCCTCTTTATGCGACCTTCTCTTTCCCTTGCCTCTCCCAATAATCCCGTAAGTTCACTCATTAACAGAGTAGGTAAAATTATTTATGTATTGTAAAAAGAAATGTATGTTATATTGTGTATATATTGTTAAATGCACACCAATGTTAATAAAGAAGAGCAAACAGGATATTTGACAAGCAAATTATTCATGATGTAATAAGCAATCCTTAGGGATTTTTTTCAATATTATACTAAAAAGGGAAGGTATATAACGTTTTAGTTCTGTTAAAATGGATATGTGTTACGCATGTCTGAATATATGTTCTTGGACAATGGTGAGCTCCACCATGCCAAAACACCACCATGCATATTCAGAACATAATGCATGACAATGTGTATAACCCATTGTGGTCTGATGCAGAGATCATCAAACCACAATGGGAAGGTAGAAAGCTTGAAAAAATAACATGTTTACATCAGTTATGTACTTGTCAGCTGCTCATAATGCCAGGAAATGTGTTCCTTTTAGAAATAGATAAACCTACAACAACAATCATGCCTGTCAGGACCTACATTCAGGAACACTCAATGTGTTTCAGGGAGGTGGAATTGATGAGTAAGACACACAATTGAAGTCAATTAACTGCAGAACAAAGGCAACATTTTAAGAAAACAACACACCGGTGTCCATTTAATGTCACAGGGAGCATGACGTTCAAGCTGAAGTATCTACACAGATCTTTCCCAAAGAATCCTTTTTTGAAGCTACTCTAGATTAAAAATGGAGTAAAGAGAATTTAAAACAAAGGAGACAGAGAGATCTAATGTCTTCAAAGAGAACCTTTAATTAAATTGGGTAAGGGGAAATGATCATTCATTTACAGCAAACTCAGTGAGATCTGTACAAATTCTATTCACAAGCTTGAATGATACAATACAAAACAAATCTGTGAGTAATGTTTACGTGTATGAGCACCAAAGACAATTATGTTGTGTTCTAAAATATATGTAAGTATTAATCCATTAAAACATGAGTTTAGGCTGCTGCAGTTTCTTCATTTTGTCTCTGCTATTGCTGTTTCCTTACAGCAAGATCAGTATTGATATTGTAGCTTAAAGGGACAGTACAGTCACAAGCAGCCTGTGTGCTTCTCTGATCTCTACTGAACCTGGCCACTTTATCAAACTACAATACGGTTTTCTTTATGGCCAATTCATCTGAGGAGCAAACCCCCTCCAAAAAGATGAAAATATGTTCATTGTGGTCTTATTTCTATCCTAGCGATCGTCTCATGTACGTTAGCAGGTTCTCGCTGCGGGGTCGCAATCACACTCTGCATTTTCTTCAGGAAATGCACTTTCCTAGTTTTATTTTATTTAATAACAGTCTGGCATTTCCTGGAGTAACCCCCCGCCTGCTGTCCCCCACTTCCTTCAGCCCTGCTGTGGCTAAGACTATTCCCCCAGAGATAGGGCGCACCCTGCAGGTAAGCTTGCTCTCTCACCGCACACACCCACATGGCTAAGTCACGCACTAAGCAACACGGCGGTCAACATGTACTGGAAATTTCCATACTGCAGATACACATGTTACCTCATGCAATGCTGGATGAAAGAAAATAAACGGCTGTCTTGAGAGCACTCCATATACAGACAACACACATATTGTACAACAAGAAATAGATCAATAAACCAATAGTGTTTTGGCGTCCACGCTCTGGGAGCCAATGCCACCATATATAAAAAAAAAAAAAAAAAAACTCAATAATTCCCCCCAATGTCCAGAACCCATAAAAATGGCCAGCTTGTCCGGACACAGCTGATTCCTACAGTGATCAGGCAGGTGACTGCCGTTTCCCTCCTGCTGACACCAGTTCACTAGGACTCCTGTCAAGCAGATGAACAAATCTGGATGTGCAGTCAATCCACCCCTTGTCACACACACTGGCACAGCACTGATAATCATTGCGTCCTTTCAGTCCTGTATTACAAACAATCCAAACACACATAGAAAACTCAGACACAACCAAACAGTGATCCTAAAAGGAAAACTACAAGAATGCTCTTGCTTGCAACTCCAGCACTATGAAAAGACAATTGCATGTCAGAAAACAGCTGGTGACATCACTGAACTGCCAAAATCTTCAACGGGTAATAGGTAAATTCTGCTCAATCAAGACTATACTAAGTATGGTAACTTCTACCATATGAAGAATCATCATGCTGTCACTGTAACCCGCGTCACCATTTATGGATTATGCATCTTTTACATTCAGGGCTAACGCAGGTTGTTCATCACAATTTTTTGAAGCCTAATGTGACACCTAATCTTCGGTATCAGAAAAATCTGACAGCACATGCACTCACACCACATGCTGCAACCTGACACTCCCCTAAGGGCCAGGAATCCAACAATCCTGACTGACCTTACTTCAGTTTCTCCATTCCAAGGCATTCAAAGGCCCCAGCCTGGGCACCTTAGCAACAGCCTGCATTGTCATGTGTCCCACCACTGAGGGACATAGCTTTCCATAGCTGCACAACATAAGTTGGAGGGACACAGTCCCATAAGCAGTGACACTGATTCAACCTAGCAGTCACAGGCCCGTTCAGTTGCCTGATAGAGGACTTTGGCTGAAAATGAAGAATATGTCTGTAATGAATGTCTGTTGTGGTTCCCTCAATTGACAGCAAAAGAGATTAAGTTGAAAGTAATAAAAGTAATAGTAATAAAATATGATTATTAGAAAAATGTGTATTCATTAGTGCCTCTTGGGTTTCAAACTTATTTGCTCTCTTTATTTGAGGATAATCAATGCATTGTCATACAGCAAACCACATTTTAAAATCACAATTACTTGTTTATTCATGTCGGGTTGCATCCGTAATGCAAGGTCACCATACTGATGTCACTTGTGTTTGTACATTGCTCCTTGCAGTCCTGTTTTCAGGTATTTATTATTCTCATAATGATTACAAAACTTGGACATAATGTAACAAATATTTGTAGCTTAACAACCAGTCACAATTTTCTTTCTTTCCCAGCTAGGTCAGTGTTGATCTCCTTCCCCTGCCCCAACAATAAATAACAAACAGTCCCTTACAGTATACTGATTAGCCTGCATATACAAGCTAAATGAAGCACATAACTTAAAAACCTTCTGTTCGAATGCTTGGGGGTAGCAATCGTCCTACTGACCTACCCATTCATCTGTTATATAAGCAACTGTTCTTACAGATAGTGAGGTTCACTGTAGACCTTTTGATTTCAGAGTATATCAAGGCAGGGTTGAGAAGAAAAAAAAATCTTGAGTGAAAGGTTAACCAAGTGGAAAACAGAGCCCCTGATTTTGAGGGTAAGTCAGGAATGAAAGCGTGCCAATTTCCAAGTTCAATAAACACCAAAAATAATGATAAATTATAATCACAAAACTAACTCAAGCTTGTTAATTCTAAAACAAAGCAGTGTTCATGTACTCTATTTATGCACTGTATGCATGCTGCTCTTGCACCTACACTGGCACTTAACAGAAAATGAAATGTTATGCAATGACTCCTACTATCAGATTGTGACACTTTGATATAGTATCGTCTCTGCTCTTAGCCTAACCTTCGTGTATGCACTTTTGTAAGTTTCACTGGATAAGAGTAATAACTAAATATAAAAATGTAAATGTTCCAGGGATCAGAACACTTGTCTGTCATTATCAGCAGATCAAAGGAATGTGAGATAGTTTGCTAAATAAGTGTGGTGGTTGTCCTTCAGTTTTGTTTCTATATTAATCCGCTTAATAAGTTTAATAAGTTTACAGTAGTCCCCCGTCCACTTTGTCAATGATACATTTGATTTTATATGATTTATAGAGACAACAGTCATAGAGTCACAGAGGAATGCAAACATGCCAAACAAAATGTTACTTATAATGAATTACAAATTGAAAGATAAAGAGTGCAAGTGTGTAAATGTAATGGTAAAATATTCATAAAGTAAGATCCATTTATGACTCTGTAGCACTAGCTTACATGCAAGCTAACTATCTTACATGTAGGCTATCTGCAAATGGCATAGGAGTGTCTGGAATAGACAATGGGGCAGGTGCACAGTAGCCTCCCAGTACAGTATCTAAGTGTTAATATTTAATAGTATAAAACCTAATAATTAAACTTTCTCTGGATTGTTTGTGTCCCAGAGCATTTTTGGGCAATTTAATTTCTAATGCTTTCTGAGGAAAAGTAAATGCAGCCCATGCAGTTGTAATTTCAGCCTGAACTGATTGATGAGTAGTGAAACCAATAAAAACACCTCAACATGTTTGACACAGCTTTACAAAAATACAATGAACTGACATGAACTTCAAACTGACAATATCTATTGGGATAATAATACACAAAATATGAGTAGTCAAAATGTCAAATATAAAATGCACTTCTTTCTTTCTAATAAAAGGTACATTGCTTTATTAATCCATTTTATAGAGACTGTAAGGCAACTGCGGCTGTGGTATATCATGAGTATTGCCATGACTTGCTGGTTGCATGTACTCATCTGCACCTTACACCTAAGAACACACCAAGCAGTATTCATGATATATCACAGCCTCTCATGCCTTATTGCTTTTAAGAGAATCTGCATATTAATGTTCCAAATGACTGGCCACCGTAATTGCAAAAAGACCATAAACTTTGAATTTCATGTGCACCTTCTACCACACATGTGAACTAAACTCAATCAAGCACCCATGCTGGCTCCACATATCTGTATTATCTTTGTTTGGAATTGTCGTTAATTTGCAATCAATGCTGAATTCATTAGGATGATTTACAATACACGAATGCAACCTAATCAGTCTCATGCCTAACCGTGCTGCAATAAATCCTACTGCGTCCATGCACCTCCAGGGGCCTGCATAAAGAAATAAACACTTCTCATGATGAATACCTGGACCAGTGTGAATCCAGTGCGCAAGTGGGAGTGACCAAACTAAGCAGGTGTATGTGTATGTGTGTGTGCGTGCGTGTGTGTGTGTGTGTGTGTGTGTGTGTGTGTGTGTCTGTGTGTGTGTGTGCGCGTGCATATTTGCGTGCATGTGTGCATCCATAGGGGCAGGGGCATCTGCAAAGCATTTCAGAGCAGCACCGATGCATCTCACCTTTTGGACTGATGAGATGGAGCACACAGACTGACAGGAGAGTTATTGGCTTTGGTGAGAGGGCCCTCCAACGAGCCACTTCTCAAAGTGCGATAGAGAACTTAGAATGATGGGTGCTTTGCAGCGAGGTGCAGAGCCGGAGAGGGTGCGGCAGGTCCTACTGAGGAAACGCAAACCCAACTCCCGGCATTAAAACCGAAAGGAATGAAAATAGACTGCATCAGCGTTTATGTTTTTTCCCCTCTCCAGCTGACTCAGTGAATTTACAAATAGGAACATTAATTCAGACACAGACATAAATGCAATCAAATCTTGTGTCACGAGACTGCAGGGTACATGAGCTTGGATACACAGACACATTCCTGATCTCAGTTTGACCCTGGTCTCATCCATCTGAAATATAATGAACATACTATGTAAATTTTTTAATGTCATAAACTGTAAACCATATATAAACAAAACAGTAGGATACATTTCTCTAAATAAGAGCTGACATTAAAAATCAGAGCAGAACAGCTCTCATTGCAGTGGTTGGAGAGAGGCTGTACATTCCGTCTTTTATCATGGGAACAGGCACATCTATGAAGATACTCTAGGAATAATTCCCATGGGCTTCTAGAATTGAAGGGCTCAGGTTATGAGTGAAATAGGATATAAAATAATATAGCATAATAGAATAGGATGTATTTGCGCAAAAAAAATATGCCAGCCCTATCTGAAATCGCAGGAGTCCATTTGAATTTGACAAGGTCTTAAACTGCATGTTACCATGTTCCTCTCCTCTTCCACCCTGAGCTGCCAATATGCACAGCTATGAACCTTGATACTAAAAACAGCAATCTGTAATCGCAATGTGATCGAGGGACAGGAAATTAAAATGCCACCACCGGTCACAAGGCACAGCGGGTGATATTCACAGAGCAACATGTTTTTTTTCCCCACAGTAACGGAGATGGGTGGTTGGGTTGGGGTGCAGGGTTAGCAATACAGCCCCTCATTGTGGCTGTTTTACTCCATTGCTATTCCCCTCCCCTTTCTGTGGGGCTTTTTGATTTACTCCTTGGAGATCTGCATTTGGACAGAGAGGCGGTGAAAGCCGAGGCCTATAAACCATTATGACAGCAGCAATCTGCTGTGCAAGAGCTCATTGATTAAACACTAGCCCGACGAAAGGGGCAAAGTAGCAGAAGCTTGGAATTGTGTGCAAAGTTCCCCATCCAAATGAGTAATTCATATGAACCTGTTGGAGGCACAGACATGACCTTGTCATATCTGTACGGTGATAACCCCTGAGTAGGAAATAGGTGGTGCATAGGGGAAGCAGAGAACTCACCCGTAAATTGATCGTTTTCCAGAACATGTTGTTTAATTGCTTAATGTTGGTGGTCAATCCACTCTACAGGCATGTCAGCATTGTGCTTCCTGGACATGCCAATATTTTCTATTTCTGACAGACATGATGGCCCAGTCTCGCTTTTTCTACATTCCCAGCCCAGCCCACCTTTGAACTCATTGGTATCATACGTCACTTTCTCTGCAGTTACAGGGGACAGAGTCAACAGTGGGTCAAAAATGCAGCTACTATGGATAATCCATAAATTAAGTGTGGAAGTGCTGAAGTGCTCTTTGATATACGACTGTTGTGGGGCAAGAGAAAAAACAAAACAGCAATACTGTCAGGCTGAATTTAAAGAGGTTTCACAAATTCTTAATGAATTGGAAAAAACTAGACAAATTAGTTCACTGACTACATTTCTCATCTAAATGCTACATTTTGACATTTGATCCAAAAATATATAAAACACAATTATTGTCTTAAATGATGCATTGAAAATGCTAACAGTGATGGAAAATAACCTGTCCCATGTCCCCTTAATAACCCAATTCATAGGTTCTTCCCTCAGTCTGCTTTTCAATAAATTTTCTCAGGTTGCTGGTGTACCATAGGGAAGATGATATGAAAATGAACACAGGGAAGGGTGTTTAAAAACTTAGTGCACTTCACATTAAATCAATCAAGTAGTAGCAGATATTTAAATGGACTTGATACATTTAAATATGACAGAGACAGAGACTGGTGATCAGTTTACACTTAATGTAATGAAATGAAAGTGGTTTCAACCATTACTTCACGTGACGTGAACACAAGCAACTTATCAAATATCAAATAAAGAAGACATCAGTAGTTAATGTGAGATTCTTGTTGACACTGGCACACATGCTTGTTGAACAAAACAATCAAATCAGCTTCTGAGCAATTATCAGAACAAGGTGGGTTCTCTGCCTCCCCTGTTAGTAGCTGACTGGCTGCCACTGTATATGTATGCACACTTTATATGGGGACACAGGTACTGCGTCCTTCCCTGCCATCTGTCAATTGAGGGTGTATACTATACCCAGCTCCTGACACTTTAACACCCTTTACCCAGCACACAATCTAATGTAGGGTTGTAAATCAGTGTTAAGGATTCTGCACATGCTAGTGTGATGCAAATTGATATAGCTTGTATGGTTGTTTCTATGTTACTCCTATGGTTGCTTGAATGGTTTTTCATTAGGCTCTTTCTGTACTATGAGATTAGGAGAGATTTTCTTTATGATCATTGTAAACAGTTTGTATATCCATGTATATGAACAATTTCATGATTATGCTTGACACTGTCTTTTAGTTTGACACATTATCATGAATGGACTACTTGCTATTTTTCTTTTATGTCAGTGTTTTTTTTTAGCTCTCATGATATGCACTGTGTGTATCTTGATGACCTTGTTAGATGGTATGGATAAGAATGACTGCTAGCTGAATAAATATAAATATTATAAATATAAATAACTAGAATAAGAAATAATATTTCTTGCAACCAAACAAGTTGCACATGCTGACTGTGAAGAAGCTGGCCTATATGTCTTCCATTTAAAAAGCTTTTTTTTAAAAAACACAGGAATGAAGATGTGCAAAAAGGAACATTTATCATAAAATAAACCAGGATATAGGGATACACAGGACATAATTTGTTAAATAGGAAAATGTAAAAGGGTAGAATAGTAAGAAGGTAAAAAGAAGGACTAAGATGTATAAAAAAAAAATCAAGTAATGAAAGACAAACCCTTCTTAGTACTGTGCTTACTTGTCTACATCCACATAACCCATCTTTCATTAACACCTGATGGGTGTGGCTTCTAAATTAAACAATTACCCAATTGACAGACCTAGACAGACACATAACCGACACTTTTAACAGACAATTTTAACTGTTTGGGGTGAACCTGATAACAGTAAACTTTTTATTGCAAGGTTTTGGATAGTAAAACACTGAACACAGAGGAAAGCACACAGGGCCTTTAAACATCAATACAAACAAATACATATACATGAAAAAAGGAAAGGAAAATGTCAGTTGGGAAGACTGCATCTTCATACTGACTCAGAGCTGCACAGTAGTAGATTACATTAATATTTTATCAGATGATACTAAATGGGAGTTATATTGATAGGGCAGGAATAATTGAAGAGACTTAAAAACAAGGGCAATACTGTATTACACTCTGAATAGCAGTAAACACAAAATTTTATCAAGTTAAAATGAATATGTGTACGTGACAAAAATGGAAACTGATTACCAGTTGTAAAAGCCTTACCCTCAGAAATGAAAATGGAACATTTCCTTTACGAGGACATGATCTCTGAACATCTACTCTTGTGTAGCATCTGTTCTGGTATGGTGACCATGAAGTGGTTTTCAATGCTGAGAGGTTATGTCAGAAATGTGGCAAGTAAAATATATATGTTGCTGAAAAGTATGATTATTCTCAGAGAATTTGCTCATGTATTTGAGATTCACACCTGCTTGAGAGGTTGTTAACCTGCTGTAAAGAAGTTGGAGCTGTCACAAAGCTTGTCCTTGATGTGTGCAACAGTGTGTACAGTGTCCAATTATGCCTGTCATGTGAGGGCACTTTAGTACTGCAGTTAAAACCCTTCATGAATATTTAAAACCAGCTAGCTATAGTTACATGAACCTACAGTAATGGCTAGAGAGCAAAACTGTGGTCATCATATAGGGAAGTGAAGAATGTGAAGACTCACCTTAATTATACAAAATCTGATTACTGCTACAATGAAAATGCAGATCACCATTCAAAACTCAATCCTCAGCCCAAATCCTGAAAAAAAAGACAATCAATGACACCTTTGAACAGAATAAAATGTCATGACTGAACTGAATATTTTTTGAAAAACAGTTCATGTTAAAATAAGCTGAGGAACACAATGCTTAGGGTAAAATAATGTGTTTTGCTGCAGAGAAAAATGACAATATATCAGTGAGACACCAAAATAAACTGAACACAGTGAACAAGAAAAATTGAAAGCATAGACATTGATCCATGAGGTCTATTTTTAGGAACTAACATTAACACTTGAGCTGTTCTTGCGTTTCATTTCAACTCTTGGATGATCCAGGATGATAAAGTTTTTGAAATAGGAAACTGCTTGAATAAATGTATAGACAAATATCGCAGTATCTCAGATAAAACAGCCCTTGTTACACATTGCACTGAATTTCTGTGTTTGGTATATTGGTAAACAAACAGGGATGAGGAAAGGGGAGGGCTGGTTATGCCCTTCTCAGAATAAACTCAAAACCAGAGAATAAGAATGTTAAGTTCTCTTCTTCTAACATTTCAGTTGTAATATAAATAACTAACTAACTAACTAAATAAATAAATAAATACATAAATAAATAAACTACATTTACATCAAGAACACATAAATTATAAATCATCTACCAGCACTGGTATGCATTGTTATAACTTCAGGTTATTGTAAATGATGTGATATAAACCAATGAATACTGAAGCAATTTGAATATCTGCCATACAATTTAAGATATGCTTCACTTTTTTCTGTTAAAGGCAGGGGTTTATCTGAATAAAAGAAAATAAATTAGAAGTCAATTAGGGGCAGTATGGATGTATCTGCAATTTATATGTAAAGCAGAACAGTGGTCTGACCGAAGCGAAAATAACATCAATGTACTTTCCAGAATACATATTCTGAGTGCATTCACCCATGTGGATATGAAATAAACCAATTCTTTAATTTTCATTAAAATGAGTCAATTTACCTGCATATTATCTGCACATTATCTGGGCAGTCTTTTTTATACTTACCCCAGTCTTCCAAAATAACCTTCGTTTTTTTCAAGACTGTTCAAACAACTGAATTGTAGACATTTAATTCTATGTGATGGCAAAAGGAAAATCAAGAGAACATCATTTCAGACATATAAGTACATTCTGAAGAGGAAGGAACAAATGGATTTAATGAGTTGTACATTTTTGGGATGCATAGAACTCTTCTACACTTAACAAGGATTACTGAGTCAGAGAAAAGATGACACAAAGGACAAAGTATATGAATAAACTGGCCACATCTTAGGGACATTATTTAAATAGTAAAATGACTTCATAAGTGGTGATAAATATACTTTGAAACATTACAGTTAATAGCAGATATTTTAATTGCATATATGACTGTCTTGACAATCAACCAAAGTTAAAAATAAATAAATAAATAAATAAATAAATAAAGTTGGTCGGTTGTGTATTTGCTACACCATATATGGTGGAACGTTTTGCAGAGACACACAGGTGGACGTGACTGTCATGTTATTTTATGCACCTTTGACAAAGAAATGAAGTAGCCACATTCCATTCATGTGTGCTACAGTCCAAAAAAACCTTGTGTCTATTTATTGTCATAGGTTTCTTATAACACATTTAAATTCATCATTGACCATTTTAATAATTTCATCGCTAAAATACAAGGGAAAAATTCAGTTCTCCTGGAAAAATGAAAATACCCCGTTGTACACCTTCAAACACCAGTGAGTGCATTGTAATTCATACTGTAAACAGATCAACACTACAGAGTGAGAAACGGTAATGGCTCCAACAATTGAACAATTAATTTGTTCATCCTATTCTTTTTTTTCCAGGGCTGACTGAAATTAAATCAATGGCAGAACTGAATTTGCACTTGACTATTCAGCTTCCCTCAGAGGAAGGGGAGCTGGTAATTCATAAGTACCTACTTATTGAATTCCTCCATCAGGCAAGCAGTTCAGTGCTGCAGTGAGAGTAGACAATATATGCTCTACTCTACTCTGGCAAGAAATTCTTTGCCAATTCTCTAAGATCTTACTCTGGACGACTCTTTGTTTCCTTACTCATTATTGAAATCAGGCTTTTTGTTTTTAAACTGACTCACTTTTCATGACTTCAGATGAAACCCACCCACTACCCTTCAGCTCTGTGGACTGAATAAGGCCCTGTCTTTCCTATAGTTCTAACCCTTTGAACTTGTGCAGCCCCATTCCACATTCCTGTCTTAGCCTTTTTGGTCAGTCCTATGTTTACAAGCTATTGAGGGGAGTCAAACTCCATTTATTGGAAGAGAATGAAGCTCTGACTTATTAAATAAATCTACGAGTTGAAAAGTACTGATTTCAGGAAGTCTTTTTTGTCTTTCTTTTTTAAAATTGGACAGATGGGGTACTATCTGGTACTGTATGTGTGTGCGTGTGTGTGTGGTGGCGATTGGGGTGCTTTGAATTATGTGGACCTATAACAGCTTTCAAAGTGGCTCCCTACCAAAAAGCAAAAAAAGGCTTTATGATTTGCTGAATCCAGATCATTATTGCTCAGAATCATACGGAAAGACAGACTGTGTGTAATTCAAGGCACAGAAATGGCATTATTCCAATACTTGTTTTTCAGATCACCATACAAATACAATACTGGGAAGAAATCCAAAAAAAAAAGAAACATATTTCTTCTAGTTATCAGAAAGATAGCAAGTGTAATAGTAATACAAGAGTTCTAAAATTAATTGTCATCTTACCTGAATCAAAAAAAAACTTTTATTGTTCATCTATGCTTTTATTGTATTCTGTGTCCTCAGGACTGAATACTTACTCTTCACGTGGATATGGCAGGACAGTGAAATAACTGATTATGTTCACTTGCCAGCTGGCTTTGTTTAATGTATGATCTTTGCAGTCATCTGTCAAATGACGTGCAGCAATGGATCTATCTGTTGATCTGTTTTAGTGTGTTCTGATGCATGTCTTTATCTGCTATCAAAAATAAACAAACCTAGGCTAAGATCACTGAATCTTGGTGGAAAATTCTTACTTAATACAGGAAAATTGAATCCCAAATGATCCATGCATTAAGTGTTCATCTAAGAGCACGCCTGAGATAAAAAAAAAATGTGTTTTGAAATCGGAGAGACAATATGAATCACTCTGAGGCAATGTGAAATGGGAGAAGTAGTGACAAAGTGTTTACAGATACATGAGAAAGAATAAACGTGGCTGTGGTTAAAAACCTTCTGTTAGCAACATGTTAAGGTGTCTAACCAACACTTCTGCACCCACATAGCTTTTAAAAGGCAGTGCAAAACGAACTGTGGTGAATAAATCTAAACTGCCCTGATAAACCACACCTCCATGCCCAGAGTCTGGTGGCTTTTCTCACAGAGTTATTAGCTCTCATTTCAGAACACAACCGCGAGACACTCATTACTTTGATTTTGAAAGCTGAGCAGATACTTCAGAGAAAATAAAGCAGTTCTGGTGCTGAGATAAGCCTTCTCAATACTTCAGCATAAAACGGCAGCATAAAATGCAATTATTGTAAAAAGAAAAAAAAAACACCACAGGGTACTTAGTTCAAAGTTGTCATTTTTCTTCACAATATTCATGAAGTAGATAAATAATAGAGAAAAGATATTTAAATGTGTATACCAATCATATGAATTACAATAATTGAACATATTTTTTGTGAATGTCAATTCAATTCAAGAATGAGTGTTGAGGAAATTTATGAAGACAATTGTGTGCCCTAGCATCCCACACAAGACCTGTTTATAAAGCACATACACCAATGGAGAGGGGGTTCTTTGTGGTCTAAACTAGTTAGTTAGTTTGTCAGCCCACTAGCTAGCTAGCTGGTTCTATGTTTTAAGCCTGTTCTGAGACAACTGTGTCAGCTCTTTTATGTTACTATATGCTTTTTCTGTTTTTCTGCAAATATAATTAAACAATAGTCATGCTATGATCAGTATGAATGTGCCTATAAAGTATATTCAATGTGGCCTAGCCAGCTGTCTACCATTTCATTTCAATTATAGCACAGTGACTGAAGCCCCATGTTTCTTGCCCCTGTCAAACACAGTATTAAGATGTACTATAATAAAATGATTATATTTTGTATTTGCTTCTTAGCTAGGCAGCAAGAACATTTTCAGATAAAATGAGCAGATCTGTATTTGCAGAAACATGAATTTTATCCTCATCTCCCAGCTATGCCACTGGACCCCACTGTGAAGACTTTAGAAAAGGAACAAAACATAAAAATCCTTGCAGGACATGGTGTAGCTTGAATGTCACAATGAGACAACTGACGCATAAGTAGGGACATTTTGTCAAACCACTGGACACTTAATGCAATGGAGATTGTAATATTTTTATGTCTGGACCTCTAGGTAGCTACTTCCTAGCATTACCTCTCGTTTGCTGTAGCTAAATATATTCACTTACTACATGTAAACAGAGAGGAACTAACCACCTCACAAAAACCAGCAGGTCCCACATACTGTTCTGCCAGGCCCCTCTACTTTCCTCTTTTCAGTCTGCTTAAGGACAAGGTCCTTTCTGCTCACAGCCCACTGCCTACCACAGGTGCTGCGTCTTAAGGTAAGCAGCTGCTGACCCCGCCCACCTGCACTCACCTCCCACTCCCATCCCACAGCTACCTTACTGCCATAGCTATGGTTTTTGTGTTTATTTCACAGCCACTGTTTTTCTTTCTTGTACTGATGTATCTCTGTGTCATACATTTAGAGACAGCTTTGTTAGCAAGACATTTCTGGCAGCAGTTGTAGGGAGCTATCTGCCTAAGTAACTGCCCAAAAGCACTTTCTTGCTGACATGTACTCCTGACAAATGTAATGCTAGCTAGTGAAATTACTTGTCCGTGATTATCCTGGAAGCTAATTTATACTTACCAGCATGTGAATCATTTGGTTTGCCATGTACCTTTTGGATTTTCTGTGGATGTTATGGAACTAAAATCATAGCCAATCATAGCCTACATACCTATATTCTTTGTACTGTGTCATTTTTTTTGTGTAGAGACACTGGCAGTTGGAATAACTGTTTTTTTTTTTTGTTTGTTTGTAGAACTGTCTTAACAAGTGAGTGCTTCAAAAGCAAAATAGTTTACTGTTTTGTGTAGTCATTACCCAATTCATGCTGCAGATTAATGTATATAAAATTAAAGAATAACTCATACCTTGTGCACATCATAACCCCTTGCTCTTAATGACATGTACAGGTTGTGCAATTCTTCCAAGGTCCTGGGGACACACATAGACAAGAACATAAGCTTCACAGGTGCTGCAAACTTATTAAGTGTGATGACAAAAGCAAATCTGTCACAACTGCAGCGGCAGGTCCACCAGGAGTTATTTAGTTGGAGTTGGAGTTCCAGATGCTGTACAGAAGGCCCTGCACCAGTGACAAGCTGTCAGCTGATTGTCATTGTTTGTCTTTAGATGCAGCTGCACATATCTGCTAAGGTCTATAATTGTTGGCTGCAAAATTTGGCTACAAGTTAATTACAAATGGGCATAACACACAAGTGACAGGCTAGTTGTTGAAAAGTCAGGTCAAAATTTTAATACAGCCTGTGCTTCCATGGACTGTTTCCATGGTCTGATGTGTTTTACTCTTCTTTATTTTTGATGTGACAGGCACTACAGAGATTTTATGACTCCGTTTGTAGGCATGTAGTGTTTTGTGTATAACTCCATGAACAACATTTCAACTGCACTAATGGCTTTTTAAATAAACAAACATATCTCCTTGACATTCTCTTTATTTGTTCTAGTTAAACATCACATGTATATCCTAGAAGTCTTCAAAGGCAGCGTTGTATCTATTTAATGTTAGAGGTAATTGCACATGAATTGGAACAGAATTTTATCTAGAAACAACTGAACTTGAATTTTCACAAAAAGACCCGCTGTGTATGAAAACATCACCTTTGAAAACCCTTGAAATGGTGTGGAGGGTTTCCCCACATCATTAACACTCATTTATTTCAAATGTCCAAGATGCATAACCTGTCTGGGTTGTTTAAAAAGAGATGCTGGCAAGTTATGCTCCTGGTTTGTTTCTATCGGTAAATGCATATGAAAGAAAATGTATCATAAATATTTATATCTGTTCCATGTAAACATTATGTTCAAGGAGGTTATTATTCCATGCCATACATTCTGGCTTAAAAAACATTACATTAAACACAGATATTAGAATGTAAATATCTTCGTAGGTGATAAACATTCAAGGAAAAAAGCGAGAGATGGGCTATTCGGCCTAAAATAATGCATTCATATCATTCACATCCTGTGAAGGACAGCAGAGGACATTTACTATTAAAATGTCAAATAGCTTTTTCTTTATCTTCAAAGGCTTGCTTGGCTGTCATACCCTGAAATACATGCACACCATAACCATACAAGAATCTGATTTGTGTAACGCTCAGAAAACACTGAGAGGGTTCCTACCACTCCCAGAGAAGCCTTGCATGTCATATGCCAAGGAAAAGCAACTGCTAATGAGATGCAAGATGAGTTGGAGGTGACACTTGAAGAAGGGTGAGTGGAGTGAGAACCATCACTTGAGACCATCACTTGAGACAATCCTGAACTAGGGTCATATGAGCTAAGCATGATCACTAAGACATTGCCTGTTCACCCCAGTAATCCATGCATATCTGAGCCTTTGAGTACCATTTGAGACCCCAATTGTGCTGACTGTCATATGTAATCAGATTTACTTACAGATTTACATGCTGGTAGGTTCTAAATGGCTGAATAACTCTTCATTTTAATAAGATAAGTTGCATGATTGCATTGTTAACACTTTCATTCATTGTATGAGAACTTTTTGTAGCCCTCAGCTGCTGGAATGTATATTTCAATGAGATCCTGATTGGTTTTGTGTTGCATCTTTGACCGTCATTCATCATTTTGAATAGTCCTTCCTCTACACATTCAAGTGTGAAATTTCTGTTATACTTAAACTGTTGCCTTTGCCAGCTAATATGTTCATACTTACTTTGGAAAGTGTGTTTGACATTATCCTAACTGTACACAAAGTGCCCATTTCTTTTTTCAAATGATCTTCAAGGTCATATTTGTGTAGCTTGACCTCAGTTGCTTGTAATCACATTTTTGAAGGTTCAAGTGCTTGTGTACAGCACAGTGCTGGCATTTCAGATCAAACTGTTTGTTAGAGGCTGATGCCGAGTGCATGCACTGCCAAGTAATGATTTACTGACTGTAATGAGGTTGTCATACATAAAACTAACATTGATTATCAGTATCCAGGTGGTTTGTGATGCAACAACTAATGTATTTCAACACATATTGCCTTGTTAACTAGGCTGAGTTTACCACTGCCCTAGGGAGAAAAAAATGTTTGTTTGTTTATTCATTCATTCATTCCAAGGGAACAACTTAATATCTTGAGGGCGTGAAACCCTTATCCCAAGGAATAACTTATCTTGAGGGAAACAGATTTGATCAAGATAATGATCTTTTTCTCTTGAGATATCAAGTCATTCTCTAAAGATATCAAGTTGTTCCTTCGAGATAATAAATAATCCCCTTAGTATAAGAGATCTTGTTCCACCCAGATATCAAGTCGTTACCTTGAGCTATGAAGTAATTTCCCTTAAGGTGTAATCTTCTACCCTCACGTTCCCTCAGAGGCCCCGTGGAAACCAGAGTGTTGTTTAAACTGCATTTTAAGTGGTGTTGCCGCACAAAATGCTCCAGCAGGGAACTAAATAATTTAACCAATCTCTTTTACATGTGAAAAATCTTTTATCACCATTTCATTCCTCTTTACAGCTGAACACTTCTATACGGCATAGATAAAATGGCGATGAAATGGGTGTTTACAGGTGGAATAAAATGGGGGTCTATCTAGAATCCTTGAAATGATGGATTGAAAGTATGCTGTGTCATGTATGCATCAGTGAATATTTTAAGGGCCATGTATAACCTCAGGCTTTTATAATGACTCTAAGCACTGCAAATTGATCTCCTGAAAATATGTTAAAGCGAATGCCAAGACGCAAAAGAGCAGGTCAGCTAAAAATAATGGTGTTTTTTTGTATAAATGACAACTGTCATACCATGTTCTAATAAATGTATGGATACAAACATGGGTATTGAAAATTTACACTTTTCAGGATATGACCTTACAGATCTTGTACTCTTACAGGGCGCTGTTTTTTTAGTGTTACTAGCCAGTTTGCTCAAAGTATTATTTTGCAAACACAACATGCATATACTGTACAATCATTCAGATTACATAAGGCTAAGCTGGAATTGTGCGCTATGATACATAGCCTGGGACCATCTGCAGTCCTAAATCAAATGACAACATCAAACAACACTAAAGAGAAAAGTAATGTTCCAGACAGCTGTCTCCAGCTCTTTCCAAATGGCCAGTCTTCTCTACCATAGAGATAGCAAGCTGAACAACCAGTGTTTACAGCGGTCACCACATGCAGGTCTCCCCAGCCAATCTGCCCTTCTTGCTGCCTATGAAATCAAGTCTTTAAGCAGGCATTGTCCAATCACAGGTCAGACATTGTCTGCTGCTGCAGGAGGCATGGCGGGGGTCATCGTTAATTATAGCCCTTACCAATTTGTAGTAAAGGATGCAACTTACCAGGACAGAAAGCCGTATGACACAAGAAGAGTCCATCAGAATCTGAGAAGACACAAAGAAACAGAAACTGAGAGACACAAAGTGAGTCAAGGGACAAAAAAAAGACTGGACAGAAATTGTGAGCATTGTAAACAGTGACAGACACCACAGTATGGTCACAAAAATACTCATGAAAAAACACAAACCATGCAACCACTGCTGCAGCAAAGTCATACACTGCAACACAGGCGACACGCTTCTCAACAATTACAGGCAGGCTTTGCATACTTATTTCTCATCAGTGCATGCTTGTCACCAGACATATGCCAGACTGGCTGGACCAAGCAGACCTGACATGCAGCTGGGAAGTGAGACAAGAGGGAAAGACCTGCTGCTGGCAGAATGAACTGCCTTGTGCTAATTAAATGTCTTGTATCAGTTCATTCAATCATTCATTTAAGCTAATCAGCTAATTGTCTCTGTCTTAGATAGCAGAATGTCACTTTTTCTGACGTCTTTGGTCTATTAACATGCAACATAGACGGGCTTTACATGGACATAATTATGGTGGTTAATTTTTGTGGCATGGCATTCTAACCACATACCCACAAGTAAGTAGGTTTAATTTATGAGAGCATCCACAATTAAGTAATAAAACTGTAAATAAGACATGCTCCCTAATGGCTGTCAGAAAAAGACCTAGCCAGATCCAACTTGTTCATTCACATTTTATCTTACATGCCAGTTCCTCCACTCAGTACCATGGTCTAGACACTATGGTGTAGATGAAATATCATTTGGACAACAAACGGACCACCAGTACATTACTTTAATTATTTACACGCCTATAAACAAAGACACAGAAAACCAGTCCCCAGACATGGAGAGGTTTTTTCAGTCTTTTGACCACTGAACCAACAGCATTAAGCTAAATGACAGATTTTTTTTCTTCCTCTTCACATAATAATAATAGTAATAATAATAATAATAAATAACTTTTTACTCATCATTGTAAGGATGTGCTCTGCAATATGGCAAGCAAATATGTCCAGCAAAAGATGCTACCATTATGAAAAGCAGAAAGCAGTGATTGAAAGGGGAGACTAAGGTCCTTGAACTGTAATTTCATATATAATTTTATATCAATTTACCCCTACTCTTTTCCATACTATAGGCAAAAATGTAAGTGTCTTGGCACTGGATCGCCATTATCCATTAATTTGCATTGTACATGGTTCCTTCCTCGCCTCTCAACTACTTTGATACTGTGTTGGTGAGGCTGTTAAAAAGCATCTCATTACCACTGCTTGGTTAATTTCAGGCTCTGAAGAAATATGGATTAACAGTTTGCTGTGAAGCGTCTTGCAATAAATTGTATTTTTAGGTTGCTGGAAGGTACACCTTTGACTTGGTGAGCATAAGGGTACAATGAGATTTAAGCTCGTTCAGTTATCCCTTTAGCACAGGGGTCCCTGAGGCACGATTCAGTTCTTTGTATTCTCTGCCATTTGTGTAACGGCCATCACTGCTGCTAACTTACATTGTCAAGTATGATCTCACGCTGTTTTTCAATGGGCAATGTGAGTACAAAATTCATCTCTTTGTTAGTGTTCTTGGTCACAGCTGAATCATTCACACAGGCAATATCATCACTCTCACCATCTGTCATCATCCTCAGCATCTTGCTCTCTGCACTGTGTAACTCCAATTTTTTTCCTTAGACATGGTGTCTATTTAACTGTACTAAAGTGTACAGGTCCTGAAATTCACTAAAATTCACTGGTTAAGCTTCAGGGTCAGTTCTGACAAAAACACTATGTGAAGTGATAACAATAGTTCCAATCCTTCACTCCTTGTTTACGGGCAACTCTTTGTATTTCCTCTTTCTCAACAGCTGGAAATTTTTGCATCTGGGGAATGAAAGAACAGATGGAGTCAGTATAGGTGGATAATCAATTTTCTTGTAAAAAAAGCACTCTCATTATCCACAATTTCAGGGGAAAGCAGTGGAATTGTTATTTGGATCAAACAGACATTGTGGATGGGGGATTTACTTTGGTATGAATAGATTAATTGTATTTTGTTAATTGTTAAAAGTTAATTGTAAAAAATTAATCTGTAGATTAATTTTTGACCACGGATGAACAGCCATGAGTCAACTTGCCAGTTTAATTTTCCCAATACATACTCCAAGTTATAGAGAAAGGTATTGTATGGGGAGGTAGGTTTTTCTATTAGTTCATGTTCTTGGCTTTTGAGCACTTGTGGGAACTTGGTCTAGGCCCAGAGCCATAATAAACCTTTCTTTTAATTTGGCAAGGTTGCCATTGTTTCACCATCTTTTTACAGCTTTCTGTTTAGAATCATCATCATGTAATGCGTCAAAGGCACAAAGCAAATATGTTAGGCTACACTTATTGAGTACCACTGAGGTTCTTTACCCGAATTGCTCCACTTAACGTTTTAACCGATAATGTGTTCAAATGTTACTCAGAAAATATTACGTGGCAAATACACACAATTTAACAAGAGGGTGGCACATAAAGGATATGAAACGTTATTTGTACTATGTTGATGTAATTTACACTGTCCCACATTGTGATTTGTGTCTCAGTAATGGATAAAAATGCAGAAGTCATCCTTTCTATCATTATGGTCACTGCATGTACTGCTTACCATTCCGGTAGTTTTGACAGAATGGAGACAACTCCATTGTGAAAATTATTTTTGAAGGCATAAACAACACATGTTTGATGTAATTGACATCCAAGGGGATTGAGAACCCCATGAAGGGTACTAATTATAAAAACATAATATTGTCAAAATTAAAATTAACAGCAACAATAAATTGTGTAATTAACATGCTCTTTAAAATTGTAACAACTGAAGGCAACACAAACAAACCCTGTATGGGTTACTATTTGAGTCATTTATGGGGTTCCACCTCATGAAACTATGTTTAAACTTGTATTTAAACATGCAAAACATGTCTAGACTGCTTAGATCTGTGAGAATATTTTGCATAAATCATGCAGTAGTTTCCAACACTGTCAACAGTTGTAATTCCCTTTCACTTAACCAAATTGGGTATCTTCCAAATAAAATACTCAGTGAAAATGTAGCACCTATAGATAGGTACAGAAAAGTTTCTAACAACCACACATTTACTATGACACTCATGCCTTGAGGAAGTTGAATGTTACTGTCTTATGAGGTATTGAGCGTGGGTGCCAACATAAATGCATGAGACCTGGAAATCTTCCTACAGAGCACATCCAACTGCAGCATTTAGCTACACACATTTCCTTTTTAAACCTGATAAAAGCAAACATAAAACCATGCTATGCGTGAAACTACATGAAACTATGTTGACTAGATGTTAACCAATGTGTTAACATCACTGTCTGTCACCATTGCATGGCAATTTATCCCTGCAATATCAGTAGACCTTGGTGTGCATAAAAAGCGAATGTACACATTGTTCCCGCTGTTCAACAATGTGTTTTTAAAAATGTACTGTGTACATACCATTTGTGTGTATGTGTTTATATTTGACACATATGATATAACGCAATCAGTTATGCTCAAACTACAATATCTGTTTTAATATGAGAGCCAAGCATTGTAAATAGAGTCAATGAGTAAAAAATGAGGAAAAAAATTGTGAAAAAGAGTAAACTTATTCTCAAGAAATTATGTTTTACTTGCAGACCTACTTTTTCACAATTTTTTTTTTTTGCTGGCTTCTGAGACAAAGAGAGACACTTTTGCATTACAGTATCAGAACAGGTGCTTACCCTTGACTGTCTCTCATTTCAGGAAAGATGAATGGTCTTGATAGTTCTTAAACAATTCAGCCACTCAAGGTTTCAGCACTGCATTTCAAACTTCCTAGAGCTGATGTGCTCTGTGCTTAGTCTAAAGTACTTTCCGTGTGTAAAGGTACATTGGAGCAAAGTGTAAAATGTTTTTTCACTCTTTATTTCACAAAGGAACAAGCATGCACCACAGCAGACTTCAGAGATCACAAAATCCAGCTATTAAGAATGTCTTGCATGGAGTGATTAGAAAATACCGTCATCCTGAATAGTTTTTATACAAGCATTGATTTATAATGACTTTGCTCTTCTCTTCCTCCCTCCCCTTTGCTTATAAAGTGTCTACTTCTTTTAATTGATGTTACATCAATCAAACTGAAATCCAAGTGGAGGGCAAAAGGGCAGAGAGAAATCAAATATGGATTAAGACGCATTTATGTTGATGTCAGATTGAAGTGGATTTATTACCTAATGTAGGTAAGCATTGTTGAGCTTAAGGAACTATTCACAGATTCTCAGAGGAAGATGGAGTACAAAGCAAAACAAAAAAAAAAAAAAAAACTCTAGTTGTCCTCCCCGGAATTTCATAACAGAAAAGTATCTGATCAATTAGCAAGGAGCTGTATTTTCTGCCATGTCTGTACTTTTACCTGATTCCAAAGCAAAGTTTGGAGTAGCTCACAGGTATATACCTATGCTATGAAAATTATTTATTTGTAAAGTGTTCTCACATGTAAACAAAAGTGTGTTTTTCTAATGGTAGATTGAAACATACTATAATTAAATATACTCAACAATGCATTTTATGTTGAATATTTAACTAAAAAGACTAAAAGAGATGAGGTGAAATTTATTAGTGGACTCTTGCCATTAATTTTATCCCCCAGATATGAACTAATGATATGTGAATGTAAATATTTGCTCTAATATTCTGTTTTATTCAAAGTGGTTTTATTACAAGCACATACATGTTTCATGGAAAGTTATGAAAGAAGCTCAAGGAAATCTGGCACACTCCAGCACCACGCTTTTTTTCTTGCTGTTTTTTCCTTTGAATTTCAAAAATTTATAGTCACTTGCAGTGACATTTTGAGGCAATAATTTGCATTAAGGTTACATAAGTTAACATGAAGTAATGTGTTCGTTATCATGAATAAATGATTAAGACATAGACAGGACTTATGTTAGCTTAGTAAATAGTTAAATACATAAATGGTTTTAAAGAATGTTATAAATATTTAATGGCCATAACAAAGCAGTCAATGAATGTTTTACATCATTGATAATGTGCTACCTTACATTACATTACGTGCCCTTAGCAGACACTCTCATTCAGAACGACTTCCAGCACAATAGAACATAAGTGTATTTATTCAATTTAAATGAGCAACAACATCAGACCATGCTACCAACACTCCCAGACCAGTGAATGTGATCATATGCAATGTGTATAACCTACCTGATGGTATGATGTGACTACAGACCCGTAACACCTTTCACCCTTTACTACCTACTTCAGAGAAGTTGATGGCATGTGGATGGTTATCAACTAAGTCTTTTTGAGGAATGAGTGCTGAAGAACCCCCCCTTCCTATAGGACAATGACACCGATACATCATCCAGATGATGACAATACATTGGACAGTTTGTTTTGGATTGAAAACTGCTATCTGTCACATACATTTTCTGTCACATGCATTAACCAATACAGGACAAGAGGGAAAATGGTGATATCCAATGAGATTGGTAGGCAAAAAAAGAGGAGAGCTCCACATTACCAGAGTTCCTGTCTAGCATCTCATACACAATTAGCAGTGCAACATATGCACACACTTGTCTCCAGCGGCCAAGAACCACATATGTCAGCTTTTATCACATTTTTGGGAAATGATTTTATTGTCAGTTTTGTAGGGCATGATCTTTTGCCTGTACTCGGTTCATATTTAAGCTGAGTTTCACATGTAATATTACATATTAGTTAGCATGCACTGTCACCATGATACAGAACAATGTTATATCTCCTAACTAACATGAACTAACATTCTTATGAACCAGTTGTTTATGTTGTTGTTGATCTATTTACTAAGGCTACATGAGCCTCATGTATGTGAATGTAATGTAAAGAATAATCATGTGGGTTTTCTCACAGATGCAATATATCCAAGCTATTTAGGAACTCATTTTGGAAGCAATTTTGTAATATTAATCAGCATTTAGAGGTTTCATTTATTTTGACATTATGATTGTACATTATGAATCTGCCCTTCTCATATAATATTAACTTTATAATAGTTATGCTGCCTATACGGTACATTTACATTGGAGTACATTTATGTGTCTGTGTTATTGCTGAATATTGGAAACTATGAAGGACATTTTGACATGAGAGTGTGGTCTGTAATTACCATGAGGCCAATCCTTTCATTACATGGAAATCAACCTTAGTATTTGGAAACACAAGTTATCTACAGCACACCCACTGCTTTTTCTCCAGTATCTGGGTTGATGCTAGTATTCCCCTAACAGTATGTATCAACCTGTTTTGCATTCAAAGCAAAAATCGGGTAATGCGTTCTGCCTATAATCATCACACATTTCCATCAAGCATCAAATTCAACCATGTCAAAGCTGTAGCAATTTCCATCAGAAGAGCCGTGCACAGATGCCATTCGTGATGCCTGTCACTCAATAAATCAAGCACATATGAGTGGTTGGAAAGCATGTATGAATAACACCTGAACAGGAGCATTGCCTCTGT
Source organism: Megalops atlanticus (assembly GCA_019176425.1). Lineage (NCBI taxonomy): Eukaryota > Metazoa > Chordata > Actinopteri > Elopiformes > Megalopidae > Megalops > Megalops atlanticus. The sequence continues at coordinate 25,250,361 of CM032885.1, read as the reverse complement.
ATGATAAGTGCTGACATGGTCAGAGAAATGAGAGCCGGGGGGCATGAAGCCATTGACTGATGAGAAAGAGGGTTAGCGTGAGGGAGAGAGGCACAGGGAGAATGTCAATCATGATCTGGCATGTTGTAGCTGTCTGTAAATCTCATTTGGGCAGGCACTCTTTTGATTAATAGGCAATTAGTTTTTCAGTGTGTATTATCCTCCTCTGGAGAATTGAGTCTGCTGGGACAGGATGAGTGTCATCTCAAAGACAGGCTTTTGTTTTCCTTTATCTCACAGGATGCACACATGCGAGTGCCTTCCAATTTCCAAATTTTGGATGGGTCACCCAGACAGTATTTCTCAGTTTTTGTTTTTTTTTCCTCGTTCAACAAAGTTAGAGATGGAAGGAACTCACCCATACACAAGATCTGTTGGTTACATAAGCATCTCTGTGGGTAAAGTTGAAACTTGCTGGACCAAATGTTTGTTATTCTATGAAAACGACTGTTATGGGTCATTTACTTTCTGGAAAAAAAAAAAAAAAAAAAAACTTTCACACATTATTTGGGTGATTGTGTGTGTGTGTGTGTGTGTGTGTGTGTCTTCCGTTCCTCAACATGATAAAGTGTAGCACGTACTGGGTTTACTGTGGTAAATACGCTACAATTTGTAATTGATGAAAATGGTTCCATTTATGATTTCACTGTAACAGAAATGATGAATTGTTATTGGATTGCTACTGTGGTTCTGCCATAACAGGAGCCAGACCGGCAAAGGCAGAAGCAGCACTGAAGTTAGCGTGCAGGTTCATAGCCGGGGTGCCACAGTCTATGTTCCACAAGTTGCTAACTGCGTGCATCATCACAAATAATATTTTAAGTTAAATGATTTTTAAAATATATTTAAAGGTAACATTCTATGGTGGGTTTGGGATGGCACTAGCAGCGTCATGTGATGGAAAAGATGGGACGGTGTCTGACGCGAAACTTTATTGATCTGCGTTAGCCTGATAAAAGTCAAACTAAGGTGGGGGGAGGATAACGATGATATTATATCAACCTGTAAAATGTTACAATGCAATTATTGATTGAACTCTTAAAACAATGTGAGTAATATTGTTTCTGATTGTAAAATTCATGTAAACATTGTGATTGATGATGATAATTGGTGTTCCCATAGTTTGTTAGTATGTTCTGGGGGAGGGGCTTAAGAGGGGAACATAGATAAAGCTGGTCCCAATATTCGGCTGAGAGTTTTGTTTTTTTTTTTTTTCTTGAGGTGAAAAAATGGAGTAGTGTTGTGCTAATTGAAAAACAGTTGTTCGTATATGTGTTCAGAAGTGTTTTGTCATTTGTAAATAGTCTGCCGGCATTATTTTTCTTGCATTTCTTGGAAAAAATAAATCTCTCACCAGTGGCGTGCACTACAACTCTTGTACTGTACTCATTACTGGCCCCACTGCTCGGTCATCCCCTCACAATGCAAAAGGCCAAACAAATGATGTGCATTTTACCATCTGCTTGTTGACAAGTCTGCAACATTTTCTTATGTCCAATGAATCTTCCTGCCTAGAATCAAAATGATAGAAAAAATATTTTTCAGTGTTTTAAGGAACTGAATGTGGTAAGGATGGTCATTCAGCTGCATCCAAGCCAATAGGACATATTCTGATAGCTTGGTGAATTTTCAGTTTGCAGATCCCCCCATGATCATTTTGGGTTTGGCATGTACAGTACTACAGATTTTTTTCCCCCTTCCCAAATTGGGGCAATCCAATGTTGTTCCTGATGTGCTACAATCCAGCAGGCAGTCCCTCACTTCAACAACTAAGAAACAGCTATGGGGAGAGAGTAATGAACTGGAAACATCATATCGTTGTTTCTTGAAAAATGTTTCTTCCCAACTTTATTGGTCAGATCAAATCTGTCAAAAATGTCAAAAGTACAAATAAATTAATATAGTAATAATAATAATAATAATAATAATAATAATAATAATAATAATAATAATAATATTTTAAAGCACTTATCACATATAAGGCAAACATTATTCTAAGGTGGACAGCAGTAGGTTCTTTTTCCATTCTCATACAAAAGTGAACGTAAGTATGCTGGTGACTCTGGTAAAAATATGTTAATTCTATTTAGTACACATACAGTAACATTATGAGTCATACATATTCTCTTTCTTTTACATCCATTTCTAAAAGTAAAGTAGCACAAAACAATGATGTAAATGTGGGACATTTTAAATATCATTCAAACTCAAACCTGTCAATCTTGAGAAGAATATATATTTTTTTCCACTACCCTCAAGTTACATAATTCTTCATATTTTCTATTTTTGCTATTATGGATCTAAGAGAAAAAAGTATCGTCCTCAGAGAGCTGCCATTGTCCGTGCACTAGTTTCCTGCCCACGCTGAACTTCAAGAGGAAGACTATTTCAATACCCACTGAGATCACGGCTGAAGTTTCTGTATACACATCATATGGACCATTAACTGTAAATGTCTCCAGACACATAACAGCAGACACACAAAGGCTCGGACAAAGGAAGGAGAAACAAAAACAGTAGACTGCCTTGTAAGAAACATGGGAGGAAAGTGACACAGTGTTCTGAGACCCACAAGGTCTGTGTAGAGTTCTTTCCAAGTGACAGATTTCTTGTCATTGCAATGCAATTAGAAAATGTCACTTTAAAATGCTGAACTCTGAAAACTGTGGTCTGTAACTCTGGTACAAAGGACATGAGGTTAAGAGAATCAGAAACCTTTAACCCCTAGAACCTGAAAGCTGCAGACTGTGGCCATATGCATTTTCCACAAAGAAACCGCTTGTTTCTTTTGCTATGTATAGGAAGCTTGTCACTTCCAATATGTTGAACATATCATCAAGAAGTGCAAAACTGGCTCCACAATAAGGATACTAATTCTGCCTATTTACCAACAGTTCATCTCCTTTCAGTATCTTGGTCATTTCAGGATGTAGCATTTTTTTGAACTATGTATCAGAAACATGGGGCTTACACGGTGTTCAATCAGTGAACAATGTCAGTAAACAACAGGATTGTTTAAAATGAGGACAAAATCTCTGCCTATTGATAGCTGCAGTGTATTCAGATATGCATCTCTCTTAGCTCAGCTGACTATGCAGAAGATAACACCAAATTCAATGATTATTGAAAGCAGTTGTTCATTTTTATCAGTAATATCAGTAACTGAAATATGAAGTGATTATTATATCTATTTCATTGCAATCACTTAAAACACAGGGTTGGTCTTTTTTTGTTATTATTTATAAAAACAATTATTGCTGCCGTTATTATTGATGCCGCTATCGTCTGTAGTTCTTTTGCATTTACGTTATATCAGTACTGATGTAAATTTATTGTTTCCAGTGTGTTAGAAATAAATAAAAGACAATATTTTTACTGAATTTAAATTTCTGACCATGCTTTCGCCTGATACTTTTGTACATTACAAAGCTGTAGAACGTGTGGAATTTGTGTGGATAGCTATTACAGACCTGTCTAAACTGAGGGAATCTAAAATCTTAAGATCTTAAAATCAAAATATAAGGCAGGGTTCAGAGGCTTAAATGATATTTTAATGTTTTGAAGAAGATATTGTGGCATAGGGGTTGTAGGGAGGAACAGGCTGTCACACAAAGGCTTCCAAAGATGACAAGCTTAACTTACCAAATTGCCACAGTGTTCAGGCGGTCAGTATTTACAGTGCAAGCCTGAAACTGCAGAGGTGCATCAAAAAAAAAAAAAAAAAAAAAAAACACTTCAAAAACAGCAAAGTAAACCAATAATGGGGACCTGAAGCTGTGTGCAAGCCTTACTGGCTATGACCACTGCTGCCGCAAGGCAACTAGTGACGCTTAAACTTGCGCAGAAATGAGGCATAGAACCTACCCTCTATCCTATTCTCCCCTAAGTGAGCTAATCTGCCAGTTTAAATGGACTCACCTTACTAGACCCCACCCTGGACTAATCCACATGCAGTACAACACGGGGAACATGGTAATCAACCATGTTTTAGCATCTAAAACCATAGCCAGATGCATACTGAATAAGCATACAAATTATCACACTTATGAATTATTGTGGTAATTTGTATGCTTTTTGTATGCTTGTATGCCCCCTTCCCAAAGCTGGAGAGAGATGCCAGGATGAAATAAACATGCCGATGCATGTGGCCGTTCTCCCTTAGATCGTCCACTTCTGGAAACCATGGTGAGGTACAGTTTCTGTGTTATTCCTTTTAAACACAGGCAGCCGTTAGACCAATATTCCCCTTCATACTGCAATGTTGCTAGCTAGTGAGACTACCAAGCAAATTTGGAAAAATGCACATGCATGGTATTGTGGAGCGACTCGAATTGACTTGCTAGTCACATATAATTGATTATAATACAGGACAGAAATGAAAATGCATAATTTAGCCCATGATGAAGGAGGGGCCCACTCAACTTCATCACAAATGTGTTACATGAGGAAACTAAGAGTAGAAAATCATTTGCTGTCATCAGTAAAGGCTTTATATTGTATTTATCTCAATAAAGGCAATGCCTATTTATCTCCTGTGTCAGATAGTATATACCAAACATTTAACACAATGCCATACCATATATTTAACACAACTCTGTATGTGAACATCAAAAAAACTGTATACAAGGAGAAATCTTAACAAAGAGTAAATCTAACCACCTTACCATTAAGTGGAAAAACACATCAGGGTGTGGAAAGTCTGCAGAAGTGCTGAATAGGTATAGATCAGTGATGGAGGTCATGTGACCTGACATGGTTACATTGCAGATATTGGCAACTCAATACCGCCTCCACTATTTTTAATAAAATGACAGAAATTGTAAGAACTACAGACTGAGAACAACTTTTTGACAGTGGAACTGTAAAGGAGAAATAGGGTAAATTCAAAGGAATAATCCTCAACTGGCAGCTCAGTTGAAAAAAGCAAGTTGAGGGAACTCTTCCCACAGTGGATAAATAAAGCTTTACATGAGAGTTTAAGAGGCAGAAAGCCACTTTGCTGTAAAAGTATACATAAAGAAAGCTCAGGGAGTAACAGGCAAGCATATTATAAATGTCTCCTCTTGGGGAAAAAAGACATGGGTTGCCAAAAGAATTTTAAAAGTAAATTGTTCAGGATGTTGAAAATAAACCCTAAACACCTTTCCTTGTATAGTAGTTGAAACGAGCCAGCTTGTTAAGTGGTTAATGATGTCACTAATGAGTTTGCCTGATCTTTCTTCTGCATTTTGAATACTCTATGCGCTATCCCCTTTTTGGAATGCCCAGTTTTGTCAAAAAAGCTAGCCCAACGGCTGCAGCCTGCACCGAGTCTGGGAAGGTGAGAAAACATCTACCTTCCTCCGAAACATGCTGTCAGCCGAAACTTCTTTACACATTGCAGTCCCCATGCCATGGTTATGCATCGATAAATTGGAGGAAGACACTTCATATGCAGCTTTATGCAGACTTCAGGTGCCTGACTGACCAGTGGAGGTTGCTGATGAGCTACAGGGAACAAAATGCCGTGGCCAACCTAACCTCCCTACATCCCTAGTGGAACAAAACAATTATGTTACATTGCTATGGGCCTCCGGGCTCAGCCCTGGGGCTCAGCCTTGCATTTGAACATCAAGTACTTTTACCCACTGAGCCACTCAGGAGTCCGAGTTAGCCTGATCTTTATTTAAGATCATAAACGGTGTTCTGAGTCTAAAGTTCTTATAATTTCTCTCATTTTATACGTAAGGTTGCACAAGTTAACTTGGGGTATGGCTTCAGTTGTGTTAAACTCACACTCACTGGTCTGGGAGTGTTGTCAACCTGGTCTGACACCGTTGCTCATTCAACATGAAAGGATACACTTATGTTCTGTTGTGCTCTAAGTCACTCTGGATAAATGAATGTAATGTAATACAATGTAAATGTGTTGTCATGACAAGAAGCCTGGCTAGATTTTAGCATGGTTCTGTGAATCTGAATAACTCATTAATCCAGATTCATGAAATAACACTTGATAAACAGAAGTTAAGTTGTAATGGGGCCAGCTGCTAAAATAAAGTACATAGAGGTGTTTCAATCAGACAACAGGGCACACAGAGCGCCGATAAATGTATGTAGAGAAGGCTTGTGCAATTCAAATTGAGACACTGTGTATATAATGGTACTCTGAAAATGGATTCTTCCACTGAAAGCCTGCATATACAGTACAAATGGTCATATTCCTGCAGCCTCAGATGATCAGAATGTCAAAGTGTGCCTACTTTTATCTGAGATTTTACAAGGATAAAAAGATGAATAATAAATGTTATTCAGTTGTTCTGTTCCAAGTACAGTACATCACAAAAAGGTTGACAGCTCCGTACAGAGACCTCTACAGCTACCCTGCAAAAGTGTTTCTTTTTATCTTTCTTTTTTAATGATTTGCCTTAAAAATGTATCTAATGTCAAACCCTTTAGTGATTATCGTAATGCGTGACTGATAATATACAAAAAACCATGTATTTATTTTTCTGTGTCATAAGTAGTTCCTTCATGATTGGAGTAACATGGCTACATTAGAATGGCTACCTTCACTTGTGTCACTGCTCTGGATTACTGGCTGTCCATGTGTAATAAAGTCTAAGGGTAGCTGAAAACTGTACAAATTAACATATATATTGTTGTAAACCACAATGACTACTGTAAACCCCTGTGTAGTATGGTTCCAATATTCACAGATGGACCTGTGCTGTTTGCAGTGAGCACTGGGAATATTATCTGCTATCTTTCTATAATTCAGGATAAGACATAATATTTTACAGTATTCTCTGGATATTGGATTTTTTCCCTCATATAATGAGTGAGGAATACAATAAGAAGATAATGAATATTTCTCTCTGTTCTCAGCTCCACCTTGTTTGAACCATTCCTAATTTATTCCCTGCTGTTTGCAGAGTGTCTGTAATACACAAATCTCACTCCGTGGTGGGCACTGATCTCCTCTGTGTCTTTGGACAAAAACAAACCTGAGACACTCTGCCAGCTCATTAAAAACAGCCAAATTTTTAGGTTTCTACAGCTTTGATGGCTCTCATCCTTCTCTCAAGGACAAATCATTCAGTTCTCCTGCATCTCAAATTGCTTCTGCTTCAATGTGAAAACAGCAAAAAACTGAGATCACTCGGGGGTGAAGGCAGTGATAAGTATAAATGGCTAAATAAATATATAAAGCCCTCATATATGAAGAGGCTCATTTCTTGGACTTCTTAGAAATTAATCTCCCAGTTGTGATATTTCTGAAATTGCCTTTGTGAGCACATTAAGTCAGCGTGACTAATTCTGATGGACATGAGATAGGGGGTCCAGCCACTCAGACATGTCATCTTAAGACTGTGGCCACTAGTGTTATGAAAGGTTTTTGTAAAACCAGCCAGTGTCCTATTATTCATAGTGACTGAGTCTGCTGTTCTCTCTTCTGTTCTCACGGCCATGTCGATTTTGGAATCATTTGAACAAAACAGGGCCTGTGATCAGATCAGACAATTGTTGTTTCATTTAATTTACTGCAAATCTAAATTCGCTGACTCAAAATATGTGGAAAAGCGTGAGTCAAAAGTTCTGACTGCATGTATGTAATTTTTTAGTTGGGACCGCTACCAGTTTATTTCATTGTGTAAAATGGAACTATTTGTGATAGTGCTTGTGTGAACCTACAGGGGAAAAATGTGACCACATCACATACACATTTCAAATGCATTTATTTACTGTATGATGAATAACAAAGTATTATAATTTCATAAGATTTGTCCATTTCCCACTATTCCAACTGTTTGGCAATACAAGGACATGATAGCACGAGTCCTAACCAAATGAGCTAGGATTTCACTCTTCTCTCTAGCTGGCCCGCAACTATCTACAACAAATTTGTGAATAAACTGCATCTAGCAGTTTCCATCTAGATAAAACACTTCTGACCTCTTGTGCTCTCCCCCAGTCATGATTTCAACCACTTACCCATATATACCTTTTCAAGCTAATGTACTCAAAGCTGTATTAAACATAACAATAAACGTTGTTCTTGTTATATCATTCTTGCTATATTCCTCACCACTAATAACTGCCCTTCAACATCCGAAGACTCTGTGCCACGTTTCTTGATCCATTATTCTTTCACCTAATGTTGAATCAGAACTTGCATGAAGAGGTTCTGACTCTGACCAAAGGAAGACTGATAGGCTCTGGGGAGCTCAGGAGGCCAAATCTTGCATACAAAGGCAATGGGTGATAGAAGAGTTTTCAATTTTTATGGAAGTAGACAGCATAGTACACACACATGAAAAAAGTCAGAAAATGGGTGGAAACAGTTATAAACCCACAAGGGCAGGTTTGAGGTATTAATTTGTTAAATTAATACGGGAGATTAACAATCTCCACAGTTGTCCTTTATGTGAGGACCAGAGTGGCACAAATGCATTTAACCCATATATGACTGGATGACGTAATAAGTATTTAAACTAGGGACTTGGGGGACAGGGAGGCGAAGTAGGGTTAAAGTTAAGAAATTAAAGATTGCTTTGATTGCAGGAAGCAATGGTTTCATAATGACAACAGTTAAAAAATCTCAAATAAAAAGCAACTGTAATGGCTGCAGAAGAGCCAATAACTTTTGAATATAGCCTAGCCAATGCCACCCTTTATTCAGGTTGTTTCAGTTCTCTCTTTGTGGGAATAGACAATGACTAATAGAATACACATTCCACAAATCTAAAGACGCAGAGTGACAACAATTCACAGTTCAACTGTAGCACAGCAAAACAACAAGGGTAATTAAAGCCAGATGGATGGCAACGCCATACAGTACAATAGTAAACCAGTAAGTATTGAAACACCTGTGTGCTTAGTGTCACAAGCATACATTAAGCAAGACAACTTTGAAATCAGGGTGAAATTTAGGGTGGCACAGCACTAATTCAAGCCAAAACATCAGCAATGCAATCCCATGCAGTAAGCAACACTGAGTATTACAACCGAGACAACAACAGCAGTCACTAGCGCTTACTACTGTGCTGCCAGAATTGCCTAAAAGAAAGAAAGAAAGAAATATATATATATATATATATATATATATAATCCGCACAGCATGGGGGAATGCACGTTGGGGGAAGTGATGTCTGTATATACAGATTCAAGAACTACTGTACTTTCATACCAGAAAAATGTATTCCTAAGCAACATAGGGAAATCAAAACAAACCTAAGACATGCTCGCCGGCTTCTCCCATCGCTCATGCTACTTACAAGTTTAATCAGATGGCCAACAGCCCAAACATTTTCTGCATCCATTAAACAAAAAAAAAAGAAAAAACAAAACAAAAACGTGACCCAACCATGTTACCATCAGTTTGGCTGAACTGTGCTGAGCCCTCACGCACACACTCTTGTCGTCTTGACAACGGCTGCCATTCACTCCCAATTAATTAGTGATGCTCCTATGTGTGTGTGTGTGTGAGAGAGAGAGAGAGAGGATGAACCATGGCATCTAATAGGAACAATCTTTTTGACACAAAAAAGAAGGGAAGGAAAGGCATAGTACACAGGTGTAACAGATATTTTACTCATTCTTACAATGACTGTTAATGTTTGTCTTCAGGCTATAAAACAAAAATATGCAGTCATAAGAGATAAATAGCTAGACATCTAGATGAGCTGGTTTTAATGTATTTCATCCTTCTTAGCTCATAACAGATTTCTGGCTAACAAAGGATACTGTTGATTGACTTGAAAGTTAAAGTCAAGCTGAAATAAGAACAAAGTCTTCATTAAGATAATGAATGTCAATCATTTGGTTGGGCAGAAATTGTCATAAGATGATTGTGACGGTGCTGGTCAATGTGCCACACATAAAATGACTACATAATAAATGAAAATACAAATAAATGAAAATTTATTTTAAAAAGAAAACAGAAGACAAAACAAAGCAACTAGCCTCAGCAGAGACAAGATTTTGGTTTGGATCACCAAATCATAATCCATTTTTTACAGATTTGGGATGGGGTCAAATTAGAAACCATATCATGAATTTGATACAGCCTTATTTAACATACCTTTATGTGATTATAAAAACAATGTGCAAACTTTGATTCTGAGTTGTTCATTTTATCACTTCTTAAAGTTGATTGGAAGTACTGATAGTCAATGAATAACAAGACTTACTAAAAAAGTAAGTATGTATTCAGGAAGTATTAGCCAGTGAGAGTACCATTTAATGTATTTATGTTAGCCTTAAATGTTAACCTTAAAATTATCTCCCAACCACATAACAACCAAAGGCAAGACCTTACTATTTATTTGAGGCTTTCAAAAAGAATTACTACAATATGGTCATGGGAGAAGTGTGGGATTGATGACTGTAGAGATAGAAAGGACTTCCCACAATCGCTTAGTGTCCCTCAGGTTTGTCTCCCTTGAAATGTTCAATTTTATCCGCCCCATGGACCATGAATGGTGTGTCTACAGCGCTGCGTTGCTTGATAAATGTATAATTTCCCCTGCTGCTCATTAGATCCCCAGTTCTGGAAGCTTCTTAATTAAGGCCAATTGGAAGGTGGCCCCATCTACACACTGACAGGCAATGAAGATTTAGGGAGATTAAATATGTAGAAGGAAAAGAGAAGGAGGTAGGAGGAGGGGCAGGGGATTAGAATTATGCTTTTGCAGGGGGGCAATAAATTCCTGGACTATTTGCATGTACTTCCAAGGCAGCTTTATGCTACCTTTGGAATATAGCTTGTACTATTTGTATTTGTGGGAACAGCTCCATTACATGAAACTATACACCCATTTTTAATACAGTGCTTTCCATTTGTAAAGTTTGCTAATATAAGAGTCAACCTTATAGTGATCAAAAACAGGGAAAAATCATTGCTTTAATGCAATCAGTAATCCATTTATAAAAATGATTCTGGGCTTGCATGTAGCAGGATACTCATACAATTACAATGACAAGGAACACACACACATATACATATATTTCGTCTGCAAAAATAATTACTTTATGTTTGGGAAAAAAGTGTAGACTACTGGATGTAGACTACTGGAACTGTACCCAATACAGCACTAGCAATTACAAAAGCACAAGAAGTGCAAGCTGACACTATTTGGTCAAGACATGTTTCTTTTATTCATGATATATTGTCTAAAAACCATGAATTTAAATAAATAATTTAAATATAGAACAAAACATATCTAATATCATTTCAGTTTTTTTCCAGTTTGTTCGTGAACCACACAGTGAAACAAACTACGTCTAAGATTTTCAGCTCACAGACTGCTGTAGGGGTTGGTACATTAATGAACAAACCTTGTAATAGACAAAATAACTGTCAAAAATAATCTTCCCAAAAAGCTGTATTAATGGTTTTAGGATATTCTTTAAAGTGTTTACTTTTCACAATGCAATAGGGAAGATGAATGAAATTAAACAAATCAATCAATGAATAATTATTTGAATTTTGTTGTTAATTGGCGGGTAATGAAGTTCTGCTCACACTGTGTCGATCAAAGCAGCCTTTCAATCCACAAACTGATCAATTATTCAGTTGATTTCAATTTCAGCAGCTCAATTAGTTAAATTAAATTTGAAAGTATGTACCTGGTAGTAAATTATTCCCATCTTTCAAAAGTATTCCCTGTGGGTGCTGTTTAACATGCTCACTCAGTGTCACTCTTCAATATCTCAAGGATACATCTTGGATACATTCTCCAGTTCTCTTCTTCCTGGTTAAGAAGCAGTATTTAAATGGATAAAATCAAAAGTCTCATAATTAGACCTCTAATTCGATGGTTTAATTGATTAATTAGTGCATGTTAATTCAGCTGCATTGGCTACATTTGGTGGACAATCATCACCTGGGTATTTGGCTCTTTCACATATTCTCATTCAGTGAATGAATCACTCAGTGGGCATACTCTTTAACCATATTTGTTTTTACAGGGTAGTTGCAGACCCAGACCATTTTGCTTGTCTCTGTATTCTAATGTGTGCATTATTCAGTACAGTTTGTGACTTGGTCCTTCAAAAGTATTGGATAGTTTCAGGTGGGAAAAAAGGAAAAGAAAGGTCAATCTATGTGGGTGTGCAATGTTGCTCATTTGCCAACCCTAAAACAGTATCATTCTTTGCCTAACTGAATCTTTCTCAAAGAAACAGAAAAAATGCCTTACATGTGACATGATTGATTTCTGTCAATACTAAATACGTAACAAATATAGAAGTGTAGTTATCATATTGCCACTAAAAATGAACAATATAACTAAAGCTGAATTCTCACATCAACAATGGCAAAAAATATCAGTATTGAAAACATTATCAGCCTGGGTTCTATTTCAGAAGTTAGCTTCTATCGTAAGTCTTGGCTACCCACATAATAGACACGCTTTTCAACTGGCAAAAAAAGAAAGTGACTAGTTGGGGTTAAGTACAGTCGGTAGCCAAAATGAATTAAACATACAAGCTTTTTATTCAAGAAAGCATGTTGACATGTTTAGGGAGAGGATAAATATGCCTCCAGTTAATTATTACACCCACAGTCGAAAAAAAAAAAAAAAAAAAAAAACCCTCTCATCTGGGACAAAGGTAGCGAAGGCTGTCAAGGCCATTTGGTTTGTCCCTTGAACATTCATGCCATTTTTGGCAGTTGGTGGGTGTTTAAACTGTAAGTGGCTCAACATTACAGATGGTGATTTGTGGTAACTGAACCCCGCTTTACATAATGTGTATTTGACACAGTTCTGCAGTTCTTTATTACTTTGTTGAAGAATGCCCACGCAGAACTGTTGTGTGAGCTTGCCATCTTTTTTTTTTGTTTGAGAGGCTGTTACCGTACATTACTGAACTGATAGCAGGAATGCTGCCGAATGATGGAAATGACAAACCCTCCATCCATCCACTCATTCTAACAGATTCAGCAAGCCTTCATATTAAATGTGTTTTTAATTATTTTAAACATCATTTTTTCTTAATTTTAATATGACAAATTGATGGTTGATTTTAAATAACAATGCAATCGCCAATGACTGATGAATCAATTAATTGAAGAGTTGGACTTATCCCTAACACAGACTTGCACTCACACAGCAGCATTACCTTGTCATAAAGTTTGCACACAGTGCTCTTTCTGTGAGAAAGTACTGCACATCAGTCACAAAATGTGCTTTAGAGAAGAGGGCATGACATTTGATCATTCCTTGTGTCTTCTGATAAATCAACAACATGCTGTTGCAACAGGCATAAAACTAAAAATGTAAGCATATGATCTGTAGTTTAAAAAAAATATATAAAAATCTGACATGGCAACACATTTTCACTTGTTTACTCAGTTGCATGAGACTTCTGTTGTTGGGGAGTGGGCACAATGTAATGGTGTAAAGAGGCTGGCCAATACTCCTCCAATAAAGGAGCCCAAAAGAACAAAAGGCTAAAAACAAACAATAATTTATTTCAAAATCCAAACAACAAAACAAAGAAACCAACCTATGCAAAAGCAGGGATAAAATGAGCCTTCCTCTGCTCCCTAACCACACCTGTATTTAATTTGGCCTCAATCAGTAAGGTGTGGCTTGTTATCCAATAGGCTAGTTCCCCTACAGATTGCCAACATGCGCACCCAATTAACAAATGATTGTTGCCCAATTGACAATTAGCACTCAGGGAGAGGTGGTGAAGGCTCTCCTTCACAAATGGAGAGGATGAAACATTCATGAGTTCATCCAGAATTGTTACTGTATACATGTGTGATATACACTTGGCATTAAAAAAAAACAATTACCTGGATGTTGCTTGAGTGTCTTGCATTAAAAAAGAAAAAGAAAAAAAAACTACCTGGATGTTGATTGAGTGGATCCCTTGACATTGACAAATGACAGTGCTGACTGATACTTGCAACAGCTGATGTGACCTCACAGACAACAGAACTGACAGCATTGGAGAAATGCCCAATGTGTGTGACATTGACCTGGTGGCTACTGATAATTCCTAGACTAAAATCTCTAGGAAATCATTTCAAGATGTCTAACTGCTGCCATCCACTTGACAATAGTCTTCACCAAAGAGGAAATACATATTCCTTTATTACAAAGGCAGTGAATGGTTAATGGAAATAGCACTTGATACCTGAACAGTGCTATTTGGCTTTTCATAAGTAACACTTTATATGTATCCATTTTTTTGCTTTCCCATGTGGTTGGGATGCAGGTCAAATACCTGAAACAAACATACTTTTTATACTCTGTAAAATATCTCCCCTTAATCTTCCTTCCTTCTTGAGCTGTATACATGGGTGTATACACTCATGAAACATTATTGAATGCTTTATGATGCATTCACAATAGTTTCATCATCAACCATATGTCAAAGACAGGCCATTACTGTTAGGGTTAGGGCTACATGCACCCCTCATGGGCATACTTTTATGTGGGAAACAATACTCTGTGGATATCTTTGGGGCTGGTTTTGGATGTAGTCTGTATGGGGATATCAGTGTACAGCATTTGTTAGGGGGGCTTACACTGACAGTTAGTCATTTGCAAATGTTGTTTATTCACCTATTTCCTGTGGGTTCCATGGAACTGGTCATCGTTTTTTTGATTAAAAACAAAAATAAAAAGACAAAAAGCTCTGAAACTTCTCGGCGGCGGAGTTCAGGTGAGAGAACACTTAAATCAAAAGTGCATAAATCTCATGCATGTGTAAATGTCACAGATTTAGATTCACTAGGGTCAACTCACTTATGTTTTTTGAGTAACTCACACATTTTTCACTTTTTCATATTCAAACAAAACTTGTGCACCCGCATCTCTTAAAATGGATGGTAGAATGTTGTGTGCTATAAATAAATGTAAATTACCCTGGAAAACCACACCCACCCTGCCCAGAGCCTGGTGGCCAATCAATTTTCTCAGAGTTATTAGTCCTCACTGCAAAACACAGTTGCCAGATGCTCACTGTAATTATGAAAGCTGAGCAGATTTTCTAAGGAAATAAACACTTCTGGAACTGAGATGAGTCTTTGCAATATTTCTGTACAAAATAATATAAGTGGAAAAAAGTCTGTATGAAGTATGCTTTTATTTTAAAAGGGAAAAGCATAATAGCTTACTCAGTTCAGAAATTTCTCTCACATTTTCATCCTAGATAAATTACACAGCAAAAGCAACAGACAGCAAGGGTGTTTTGTATATATACTAGCCATATGAATTACATTTGGTGTTGAATTTTGTATAGAAAATGGTCAGTCTGAGTGTGGAGGAATTTTATGACGTCATCTGTGTGCTATAGCAACACAGAAACAGGTTGAAGCTGCTGGACAGTGATGGAGAGGAGGTCTGAACTAGTTAGTGGCTCAGATCACTAGCTAGCTGGCTAGATTGCAATGTGGTCCTACATACTTTCCGACTGTTCTGGGAATTGTGTCAGAATTTCATGGCTCTGCTTCTGTCTTTTTGTACAACAGTATTTAAAAACAATGGTCCTGTTATGATTTAGTGTGCATGTATAATATTCAATATAACTTTTAGCTAGCTAACTAACTGACTAGCTGTCATTTCAATAAAATGTTATTGCAGCTGAACTGACATTTTACTTGCCCCTTACTTTGTGTGTTACTTAATCCATGTTACTGACTCCATTTATAATAAAATAAATACCTACTGTATTTGACATCTAGCTAGCTAGTTACAGTGTTTTCAGATAAACTTAGCTGAATGTATTAACAGAACAGTAAATCCTACTCTCCCTTCCCAGCTATGTTATATAGGATCACAACATGCATATTTTACAAAAAGGAGGAAACATTAAATGCTTGCCAAACATGGTGTACCTCATACATTATGCCAAGACAAATGACACACAATTTGGACAGTGTTTCCGAACCCCTGGGCAATTTACTAGCTACACAGAATATTGTCATTGGCTCACCAGTTTTGGGGAGTGGGACTTTTGGTTGTGAGATGCCACAGCATACTCTGACGCTAGCTGAAACAACTATGTGGCCAGGACCAACAGTACTGGTTATTTTAAGTGGGATTGCAGTGCAAATTTATTTGTCTTCCAGGTCATTGAAGAATGGAGGGCATAAATCATAGCCAGTGTTGGGGAGTAACTAGTTACATGTAACGGCGTTACGTAATTAAATTACAAAATAAATGCAGGGCTGCCAACTTTTTGAGTTCAGCTTGGATTTGTTCCCGGGGGGGGGGGTTGTCAACTCAACAGTATTTCCTTAAATGTATTGACAACATGGAAAGTTCAATTCACATTTCTTTTTGAGGTTGACTGTCCTAAAACCCACAACCATAAAGTTTAACAGAAACAGGTTCACAAATTCTCATGTGCTCTGTTGTAGAGATGAAACGGTATGAAAATTTAATATCACGGTAGGGATGCAACGGTACAGTGGGCCCACCGTTCGGTATGTATCACCGTTTTTTGGGCCACGGTAACGGTACGGTTCCAGTATCTTTATATTCAAGAAAAAATAAAAACACATCACCCTTCAAACAATGAACTCTTTATTTAGCCTCATTCAGAACAATAGCATCATGACTGTCTAGTAGGGCCGCTTGATTATGGCAAAAATCATAATCACAATTATTTTGGTCAATATTGAGGTCACGATTATTTACGCGATTACTCATTGACTTTGGAAACATCATGCATTTATTGAACTTTTAACCCTTTTCGCATAGTAACTTATTTTTATGCTATGTAGCACCCGTGTTACGTTACATGGTTTGTTTTCATTAGCATTATTAAGCTTCTCATAGTTTTCAGTTAGCATTTGCTATATTTTTAACATTAAATCACTATTTCCTCAAAGCTAAAATTAGCTAGAATTTTTCTAATCAAGTTTTCTAATCGCACTAGAGATGACACGGTATTCATTATTAGGTATTCATCACAAATCAAGCGCAAAGGGAAGAGTCGAGTCTACTTGTGAATGTTTTTTTCTAAAAGTCTTGGTATAATATAGGCTAAGTTGTAGGTCATTTCAGATATTATGATAATGCTGAAGAGGGCAAATTAAATAGCAGTGTTCTCCAATGTTCAGTTCCCCCTGACAGCAAAATAGGCTGATTGACTCAAGACTTCGTAAGAGTTCAACTGTTTACTGAACTTCAGACAAATACAAATAATGCTGTCCCATCGAAGTTACGCTGGAAAATTCATACAGAAGGAGGAAATAAACTGGTCTAAACAGTGTTCTGTTTCAAGAATATGCAAACACAAACGTACACGGAATTTATTTTTAATAGCAAAGCCCTCTTAGAAGGCTGAAAAATCTCCAGAGCGCTGTCACTGCCTGCTGCCATGTTTTCACTGACACAAAACAAACCCACGTTGCATGCTACACCTGAGCGTCTGTGTCTGGGAGACCTGCTAACTTTGGTTGATGCTGAACAGTATTCAATGTGAGTTTTTCAAAGCGCAATAATCAACCACAGTTTTAATGATAATTCAAATTTAAAACAGTAATACTAACCATAGCAGTTTACCGTGAAACCGGTAACCGTTTCATCCTGTCACAGTTTTTAAGGTGAGTTTTTCAAAGCGCGGTAATCAACCGTGGTTTTAATGATTAAAATTTGAAACGGTAATGGCATGGTAACGGCATGGCTTCTAGCCCTACTTGAAGGTGATTGGCTTTTGCCAAGTGAAATTTTGGCTCGAGTTGAGCACAACTCAAGCGAACACTCATTTCGCCCAGGTCGCGTTGCAGGCAGTTTCGCCGCGATTAACTCCGCCCATTCGCCTGCTGCCATTGACTTTTCATGCATTCGCGTCGCTCGTAAATTTCGCGTCGCGTTCGGTTAAAACACACCTTTTGGCATATTTCTTGACAACGCCGGTCAGCAAAGCCGTTGGGACAAATTTGAGTGCAACACCATCAAGGGTAGGATGGCTTACAAGGGAGCTGTCTTGTCTAGACAGGCTCCATTCATCTGGCAGTATGCGCTCAGGTTTTTGTTGTTTTTGATCGGTTCTCTTGTTTGAATTTGCACCGCCTCTCATCTGCCGATCAAATCATTGCGCATTGCTGTAAGCAACCTGAGTCTGCAATGCCTGCGACCAGCCGATCAGGCCAAGGCGGGTGGCTATATCGTCGGACGATATAGTATTTTCCTTCTGAAATCAGAAAAGGGCTCTAACATTACTGTACAGTGTAAGGCTTGTTTACCAGCGGTGAAAATGCTGTCAACATCGAAATGCTCAATGTCAAACCTGAGAAAACTTATCTACAGGTAAGTTAATGTAACTGCAATCAGTGACATAAAATAAAGTACCTCCCGCCCCACCATATTATTTGGGCTATGTGTATTCAAGACGTAATTTAGCTCTATATTTTGCTTGGTGCCCGTCCAGTAGGCTACATATTTATGTTTAATCTCCATTCATGACAAATGAATTGCTAACTAGCTAACAGACGCTTTTTGCACAGCCGCACCTCCATTTATGAACCCTTTGATAGAAAATCTCCTCCTTGAATAGTAATGTAGATAGCCTATGTGAGATCTAATAACACTAACTTAATTCAGCATTGTGTTTTCATTAAATATTAACTTGGAGAGGTCATTAGGTTGTAAAATTTCTACAGGGCACCAACAGACTAAATTAATGGTCCTAATTGTGCATACTGTGCTTTTTGTTGGGCACACAACGGTAGTTGTTGCCAGTTTGCCCTGTTTGTGATCTACATACTGGTGATTTGTTTTGGTGGTTGTGCTTTAAAATCAAAACATTCCAATCTTAATTCAAGTTATATTGAAGAACTTTTATTAAAAGTTTGACAGTAATCGGTGTTGAGTACTGTTGTGAGGTTTACACTGCCTGGTTTAAATTGATGTTTTTAGGACTTTTCAGCTTTATTGCCCAGTTTAAAACATTTGTTAGAAAAGTAATCAAATGTAATAAGTTACATTACTTTGATGAAATAATTAAAATAGTTACATTACTAGTTACCCTGTTAAAAATGTAATAAGTAATCTGTAACCTATTACATTTCAAAAGTAACCTTCCCAACACTGATCATAGCTTGCTGCTTTGTCCAGTTAGAAGTCCGGGATACACTCAGCACAGTACCATCTAGAGAAGCCTGAGAGATTCGTTCAAGCCTCACCTTGTGACCTTGGTCCTGTCTCTGCTCCCTATGTCTTCTTCACAGAAAGGAGGTTGTGCTGTATTGCTCAAGAAAGTAAATGTTCAACGTTTAATTATTAGAGTTATGATGCAGGGTTATCAGATGGGGTCAAGTGAATGAAATATTCAATTCTATGTATGTCATATAGGATTTTCTGTTCCCCCCCCCCACAATGGCCATTAAGTTGTTGTTGCACTTAATGGCCATTGTAGTGCAAGACATAATCAACCTTTTCCTGCTTTGGAAGATTGCAGAGAGGAGATAGACTTAGGTGCCAAGTCAGAACAGGTATCTTGGAAAATAATGAGGCACAACCTATTTTGAGCAAAACACCCTTGTTTTGGGTAAACTGCACCCCCAGATGTACATCTCCCACATAGGTGGTTAAGTGGTTCATGTTTGAATGCACTTAGGAATAAAAGGTGAGCAACTCTCTGCAGAAACACCTGAGTGGGGTTTACATGCTCATATCTCCAGTCTTAATTGGCCCCACTATGAATCGGGGTCTGTTTTAGTTGGTCCAAAACTGAAATGCATTGTACTCAATCTCAAATAAATATACAAAAATTGCTTTGAGTCATACTCACTGCTCACCTAATTTAGCTGCTGAAATGCCCAGTGTCATGCACAACAGGTTTGCACACCAGATTGTAATTCCTCACAGGTACAAGTGCATGAGAGGAGTACATCAAAGGGGAACAAAACATAGACTGTTCTGGGCCTCAGAGGGTCTCTCTGCCAGCCTAATTTACCCGCAATCATGTTTTGTATTTAATTGCCAAAGCGGTAATTACCTCTAAATAATCAGCTAATCTAAAGCAGCGAGTTTATCTGAAACATTACAAAGTAACTTTAATCAGAAATAGCATGGCAATTAAGTTTACTTCACATTGAGCCCAATCTTACAAACAAATATACATTAATTAAACAGAGGTCTAAGCACACTTCCTTATTATAATGCTTCAAACAGAAAGGAAACCTGAAAAGAATGTTACACTGCACATCAGTTCTCCTCCTGTCAAAAGCACTGTTAGCACCATACATATAGTATGTGTTATTTATAAATAAATGATTTAGATTTAATTCTGTCAGGCTCATCTTGGTTTTCTTCTCTTATGGTTCCAAAACATTCCTCCAAGCTAATTTTGTATGCTTTTCATTAATCCACATCGCAAGGAGTGTAACCATTTTATTGGATCGAGAGTGATGGAAAAAAAGAAAACCATCATTTATCTTTGATATTCAAGTCAGAGCCCTTTGCTTGCTCCCTTTGGCTAAGAGAAAATAAATAAATAAACAAATAAGAGCAAATGTGCCAGGATACCCCGAGGGTACTCCTGATCCCTGGAGCTCTGGATAAAAGATTGAACTCACTTGATACCATCAGATGTTTCAGATCTGCAAATTAGGTCAAGTATCAGCAGGCGCATAAATATTTTGGACAATCCTTACACACAGCAGCAGTTTTACAGTTCATTTTTTCCCCATTTCCTCTTTAAAGGTCTATCTCTCATAACAACAGTTGGTGTGGTCAGGGTACCACCCATTCATATCTATAGACATTCGTTATCATGCATCTTCCACCATATCACATGTCTAAAAGAAGTACGGCACCCCTCCTGATAAATCAAATGCCACTCTGACCATCCAAGTCTGCCCTTTATCAAAAATTAACCCTGTTAGCCAATGAAAGGACAGCTGGCTGACATTTTCTCTCAGCTTCACCAAGTGGAGGAAGGAAACCTAAATAAATAAATAAATAAAAACAGAATTGTGCTTTCTTAAAAAAGGTGGTAAACCTCTCCACACCTCTGCCAGTCACATGGAACAAATAATTGTTGGACTTCATTTAAAATGCTGCATTGTTTTCTCAATAAAGAATATTTATATCAATGCCTTGCTTTGATTCCAAAAACATTGTCTTACATTATCATTTCTTATCAAATCCTTTATTTGTGGCAATTGTATTCCAGTAGGCTTGCCTCTTTGCATACCCTTGTGCTCATAGGGAAGTGGAGATGTAGAAAGTGAACTCCTCCAATGCACTCGCAGGGCAAACGACAGCTGTTTTCCAGGCTGCATGTCCCACAGTGCACCATAGCGAGGTAAATACAGATTGGAGGATAGGCATGTCTCCACTGACATCATCCAGGCACGTTACAGGCATCTCTCAAGCTGCTCAAGTGTGCCACCTGCCTGGAGAAACTCGCCCTGCTCTGGGAAAAGTCAGCCGCTGTGAACACCTGGTCATCGTCAGTGAATGAGATAGACTGTAACCTTGTAGATTCTTAGTAGCATTATTGTAATTTCATTTTCCTTGTGGATACCTTTAACTGCTTGCATGCTATAATATCATAAATTAATATACCATTCAGTTATTTACTGAGGTCAAATACTTTGGATGAAACAGCAGCACTCAAACTAGGATTTGCACTAGGATTTACAAACTTCATTTATCAGAAAATTACACTACATTGTCACTGACTTCATTTTTTGTGTTACAGGTTATCATTATGATTCCCTCATCTTGACTAACTGAAGTACAAACAACTGTACTTTCTTGTGAGCTGCTTTCCTCAGTCTGCCAAACAAGCTGACCTGTTCCTTTGTTTCTTCCGTGACACTTCTGGAGCTGTTTGAAAACCAGCCATGCTGCACAAATGCGGAACAAGAAAGACAACCACAGACCTGTTAACAAGGATGTCAAGCTCTACAGCCAGGAAACAGCAGCAACAACTCTAATGCATGGAGCTGTTGGGGTCCATTAATTGTTATTGCAGGCAAGTTGCATCACAGCAAGTTGACCCGTGTGCACAGTGCCTTTTGCTATGCTGTTTGAACCCAGCAAGAGAACGTTACCAGCACAAAAGAGAACCTGAATGAGATTCACTCTGATGAACAGGGGTTGCAGGGGTGTTGAAATTTTTGCCCCTTTGGTCTTTGTAATAATAGTGTTAATTTAAGCAATACTTTAGATTTGAAAAAAAAAAAAAAACATATGATAGGGACTCAAGATGTTCTGCAAAAGTAAAACTTTTTCAGTATGCTGCTTTCCAGCAGCGGTCAGTGACATAACTGAAGCCAAATTGAAGCTTTATGACTTTACTTGATGTGTGTAATTAATAGACAGGTTGTATGGAGTACATTTAAAAACACAAAGTCTTTGGATCCTCATGATTTGCATCCAACAGATGTATTTTGCTGTGTCAAAGGTGATATCCTTAAAGGGGTCAAAATTGCTGCTGAAGTAAGAATTGAAGTAAGAAAAACCTGTTCTCCAACATCAAAAGCAACAGCAAAGTCTACTTTTAGAAGCCCTTGAACTGAATTCTGACACATTCTTACTGTGTAATTAAAGATGCAGCCTATGATTATTAAATACTGCTTGTTTGAAGTATCTCAGAATTATGGAGCTTGGTGTCTGTGGTTTGTGACCAAATTCAGTTCTACCAGGGATTAACTTTCCAGGAAGAAATGGCATGCTGAGCCCTCTACTTTTTTCTGGATGAACTGGATCTTTTATTAAGCTTGTTTACTCTCTTTGCCGGTGCATTTAACTGAGGTGACTAGCGGGACTCGGTACCCCGGTGCTGAAGAGCAATCTGCCCCATGCTACATTACACAGGGTAACTGGCTTGGCAGTTCCACAATTACACTGCAGGACAAGACCTCAAATCACTGCAATCAAGCATGCTGACAGGACTGGGCCAACGGCCGAGCATTCTAGTGCAAAGGCAGCGTGAGTCCAGCTTTAAAAGGCTAACACAGAGGGAGAGGGCAGCATGGAGCCAGGCAGGTCTAAGCAGCGTTCCTCTCCCCGTCTCCATTTCAAATGCGTCCCCAGCAGCACAGATACATGTGTCTGACTCGCCATTGCCTTTTTTCACATTTTTTTTTCTGAGAACATGGTGACAGAATCCCAGCATGCTGCAACAGTTGATTGTGCTTTGCTGGTGGCCCAGTTTAAGTCAGCAAAGATTTTTGCCATAGATAAAAGTGTCCTGCAGTATTAGCACTGAATGCAACCCCTTGTTCCATTGCACAGTTTAGGAGCTGAATTGGTAGTGGCCTCAAATTCTTGTTGAGCACTGAGCCTTTGCAAAGATACCAATCTGTACTGAGCATGAAAAGAAATGTATTGCTTATGCCTGCAGCAAAGTTACTATCTGAAAAATACACAATTTCTTTTGTGGCAGGAGAACTGAGATTTTATTGAACCGATGTGATTTTGGTAAACAAAGTGAAAACATTTGTCGGTGTTGATGTGCAGGAGGTCTACTGTGAAAGTGACAGGTTAGTGGAATATGTGGCTACCACCCAAACAATACAAGCTAGACATCTGCATTGCATGCTTTTCACCAGGCTGTAGATTTTGTATAATGGATTCTGTCTGTGGGGTGTCTTTCTCATCTATGGGTCTGCTGTTTGCACACAAAAAGAAATGTTCTTGAGCACTTTCTGTGTGAACATTAGCAGTTGTATTGTTTCAGGTGATGTTGGTGGGCCTGAACAAAGTTGCTGCATTTTCCTCATTTTTTCATACTTCATTTTAAGGAAGGCAGACAACAAAACATTTGTCCTTAGCTAAGTCACCACTACCTAAAATAATATGGATGACTGGATATGGATATGTATGTGTCATGCATCTTTGAGTGAATCAGACTGAGTGCCATAAACGTCATCACACCAATAAGCATTTACTTTAATTTTTAAAATTCCTTTGAGATCACCTTCTGAAAAAAAAACAATTTTAGGACATTTTAATTGCCAAGAAAAAAATTATAATTAAGTATCTTAAATTCATCAAAATGTCATCATCTCATATTCTAATCTGTGTTCCCCCTCCATGCATGATGGCAGTGACTCCTTTCCTGAAATGAAGCTGATTGATGAGTGAATCAGGAAGTCACAATGATATACAGGACATGTCTTTCATGACATAAATTATACCTCTTGAGAGCAATTTAGACATTTTGTGTCTTTGGATGCCTAACTGTAGTGATAACCTCTTTTTCTGATGAACTTCACAGAGGAATTCAAATTATGCAGACCCACTCACTTTTGTTCAACTGGTATATAAATATTGATAATACCCAGATAGTGGCTGTTTAAAAAAAGTTGCTGTCCTAGAAAACCTCATATTAATTGCTGAAAATGATATAAAATATGACATAAATTGTTAAATTTAATTCAATGGCTAAGATTCTGCTTCATTTGAAATTTTGCATTCTTTAGATAAAAGTTGCTTACAAGATCTTCTCTGTCCTTTAATGATGGTTTTGCAATTAAATTGAAACTTTAATCTGTTTCATAAAAGTTAACTTTGAAGTGACATGAAAGAAAGCATAGGAAGACAGGAAAACCAGTATGCATAGTCAACATTTAAGATCACAATACTGGCATTTATCCAAAGAACTGTCAAGCTTTTCTTAGAATTAATCACATTCCTCTTGAGACCATGGAATGAATTTCAACTGACTTATGATTTGAAACTGCTATACTTAACCTCTTTAAAATATTAATTATTCAACAATGCTGTACTTTGTTTTAGAGCAAAGCAGAATCTGTTACTTTTGCCAAAAGTGCTGAGCACTGCTTTTGTTAATTTCAATTTTGTTTATTCACACACCTTTTTATATTGTTTTGCTTATTATAAAACTTTATTGGCATGTTGTGCAAAAGTGCAGAGTTGGGGTGAATGCAAGGGGTGTGGTGTGGTGCAGAGAAACAGAGAGACAGTGGGTAAACTTTTTACCAGCTTTTACCACTATTACCAAGGGTGATGCCAGGTCATTGCAGAGCCAGTTCTGTGCTGTGTAGCACTATGGCTAGAGGCCCGGCCCCTGCAGCACTGCATGGTCTATCACGAGTGTAACACTTGGATTGGGCTGGTACAAAAAATTGAGTGGTAGGAAAACATTTCTAAAATACACACTGATTTGTGGGGGGTTGCAGTCTTATTTGTTGCTGTAGATACCCAATCTTTGCCACTATACATCCTTAACCTGCAAACCTCTAATTTTTGAGGAAAGAAAAAAAAACAGTATTGCAAAGCCTGGAGGATGTTATACATTAGTTTTGTTCAATAACATTTGCACTCACATTTCAGAATCATACTGTTCAGACTTAGACTTCAGAGGGAGTGTCCTGTGTTTCTGCTGTATCACACAGTCCGTTGCACATGCCCATATTCAAAGATCATGGAAAATAGCAAAACTCAAATCATTCCGGTGATAAAGCAGTCTACTGTAACATGTGCGACAAATAGTGATTATCTGAATCCATTAATCCATAGGCAAAGAAGACCCTTATGCATGATAGGAAATTATTTGGTAGTGGAAAAAGAGAAAAGTCTGTCTCGTAGACATAAGAGGTAATTATGTTGTATGCTGATAAACAAGTGGTAAGTTCTGGCTGATGAAAAATTATTCTGCTACGCTGGAGTCAACCATTCAATTACAGTGACAATTAGCCACCCTCCCCTGTGGTTCATTCAAAGCCAGGCCTTGGATGACTGTGATGCCCGAATCTAAATGAGTTTGTTGACAGTGTTGGCCATTCAATAGTAAATTAACCATCATCAGTCTGTTCAGTAACATTTTCTCTTGCTACTGTCATTTATGTGAGGGTTGCATGTTGGGCCTGCAACATATGCAACACATTTGTAGACATCACATATGAGCACAAATTCTTTAAGTAAGGAAGACTAACCATTTTAATTCATTACATGTCGAGATGCCTAGGTTTGTAAATGCATAAATCATTCTGTTCTTGAACACATTTCACATAAATTTAATCTCCCAATCCATTCAAACCTCAATATCAGTCCTTTGTACTGGCATGGATATTTGCAACTGATTAAGAATTTTATTTATGATTCATATTTATTTATATTTTCACATTCCTGCCCCCACCTTTTTGCTTCCCCAGTTCAGTTGATACAAGTTTATCCCCACTGCGACAGCAACCACTGAACCAACATAGGGGTATGGGAGAGGTGCATGTGATCCTCCATGCGTGCTTATAAGGATGATTTTTCTATGGTACATTTTCCACTGTGCACCATAAGGCAAAGGGAATGAAGGGATATGTGTATCCTCCTCACAGACTAACTTAGGTAAGCAGGTGAGTCCCAGGGTGTTTAGGGTGGAGCGGAAAGGGGTTCTGGCCAGCCTATCCACCCCTATCCTTGGATGGAAATTGGTGGAACGATGCCATTTTTTTTTTCTACCGATGTGGGTTGCCATCAAATTGCAAACCTGGTGCTGAACCTGAGCTGTAGAGCTCAGCCTGCAGTTGAAAGAAGTGCTGTGATGCAACTGGGAGCCCCCACGTCAGGAGTTTACCCAAGCTTTGTGGAAAAAGCTGGCCAAATACTTCTCACATGAAAAGTTTTCTTTAAAAAAATGCAGGAATGGAGATATCAATAAGATGCATTATTTATTATCAATAAATAAGACAAGTTAAAACTGGATAATCCGGCAAATGTAAAAGAGATAAACTGGTTACAACAAGGACTGAACTGTATAAAACCAAAGAGTACAACAAACACAACCCTCAGCAGTTTTTTCTGTCACAGTCCTCTCATATACACATCACCTGGCAGAAGGTATAGCCAATCAATTAAGAAATTAACTAATTATCCAATGCATTTAAAGCTCTTCACCCACACATTCTTATGCTTTCTAAACTGACAGAGGTGAAACTAATAGAGGAAAGCTTAATTATTTCACGGTTTGTAAATGAACACACAGGGCCCTGATTATAAACAACTAACATTCATGCATGAATAAAAACTGTAAGGAAAAATGTTGGTAGTGAAGATTGCCATCTTCACATGTAGTATAAACTGTAGTATACACATGTTTTTGATATCACATGATCAGATTTATTGTATAACAGAATTAGTTCTTTAATATCACAGAATTGTCATAGAACACATAATATTTCATTGTGATAGAGTGAAGAGTGTTAGGTTTTCTGTCATTGCATTAAAAATGAATAGATGCGGAATTAGTAAGCGGTAACTAATATAATGCTTGTCTGAGTACTCACATCTCTTTGTTAAATCTCAATCTCAATTTGATATTTTCAGTTACATTTTCATGGTAGTTTTTAGTCTGGTCTTGTTCCATATAGCCTACAGGCATAATGGCTGGGAGAAACTTCAGCTTCTCATTTTGAGCATGCGATCATACTGTGACCATTAGCACAATTGTATTTTATAACTAAATGTGGGTCATGTATGGTACCCAGACCAGGGAAGCCATTCTGATGAACCTATAGACTAATCTGTCTCTTCATATAAGACAGATATAAGTGTGTGCAGATGAAAAATTTAAATGTAAGTATGATTTGTACACATCAAGACTAAATGACACATTATTAAAAACAAATCTGAAGACAGCCATTTATAAATATACCATAATCTGTAGTGGGTCCAGTGGGTGAGGAAAGGAGTAAACAAGAAATCATAAAGATTGATACTATTCCCATATTCCACAAGCTGTCAGGTGGTTGACTGGTATCTTATGGCTAGATAATATAATAATGCCCTGTGCATTCATGGCAATAAAGGCCCACAGAAACGTTGGATTTGCACACCAATTGTAATGGGCGGAATTAGCAATTACGAATAGTTTCTTTAGCCCAGTTCCTCATTTGCACATTTATAATAGATGAATGCACTTTAAGTGTAAAGGGATTTATCAAATTGGGTTCATTAAGTATTCCATAGAATATATTGAAGTCAGTATCATGCAAAAGCATCTTATGTGCTTTGAAATATTATGACCTTTTAAAAACAGCATTGATATTTGCATTTTTGACACAATATTAGACTGTATAAACTGAGCACCATGTAAGTGTTCACTGAAGTTTCAATGTGGAAGTCTGCTGTCACTGGTGTGTATTTTTATTTAATCTTGTCCATAAGTTAATTCATCTTGTGCTGTGGAATGCAGATACAATTAGATATGTGTAGACTGTATTGTATTATCTATACAGAGAGATAATAGAGATACATATGTACACATCTATATTTATAGACAGAGAGACAATGGGGCCACCATAGTATTTATCTCTTTTCAAATCGTGTATTCATGGTGCTCAAAAGAGAACACATGCCCCAAAGGCCCCAGATACCAAAGGATTTAAAAGGTGCAGTGTGCCTGAATATGTATCTCAGTGAATAGCTATATAGCAGTAAGTAAGAATACATTAACACCTGCACCACATAGTTCATCCTGCTTCACCTGATAATGCCAAATCATTCTGATTTCCTCCTTTTGAAATTATAGTACATTATATGGATATTCCATTATTAAAACAGCAACATAGTCACTTTCAGAGTTCCACTCAGATTTTATATTCAGGAATAGTAGTAATTCTTTCCTATTATCACCAGAAAACTTTTATGTTTGTACGTGCTCTCATTTGGTGTTGGTTACATGCTGTCCATTGTTTTCTAACAATCAGTGTTCTTTCTAGTCAACCACACAATTATCTTCTTTCTATAAGTAGTCTTTTCACAACTAGTGGCTATTAACATCATGCTGACTGCAATCACAGTGGGCCAGATTCACTATCCATGCTGACAAACGTTTACATTTATATAATTTGTGTATGAACAAAATGACAATCATTTTGGAATTCATCAATTTGTAGCTGGAATTGTTCCTAAATGTGAATGACTTTCACGACTTCTGCAGAACAATTGTACCATATATGAAAGCACACAAATTTCAAGGTAATTATTTTTTTTTTTTTTCCCTGAGTATCAATTTTATAAAATTTGATATGACTTTTTCACTTGTAAAACATAATCAAACATGTCAGTCAATTTGTTATAAACAAAAAACCTATGCTAAGTAACTAATTTAATAATTAGGCTTACACTGTAATTACCTTACTTCCTATGTTATAACTGCAAATATATCCATACTGTGGGTGACAGTGGTTACATGCTGAAGAGTATTTGATTTTGTGCCTACAAGCAAACACTGAACTCAGCACCTTGACTGCATTGATTTAGGGGGGGAAAAAAAAAAACATAAAGATACAAAATTAAAATCACACCATTATTATCTGGGATGATTAAAATCCCACCAAAGGACATGGTAAACACAGGTAGAGTAACCAAGTGCAGGGGGAAATGCAAATTAGCAAACATTTCAGTCAAGTGACCTTCATTAGTGTTATTCTCTTTTGAATAGTTACGTTCTGAGAACCTGTATGGTGACACTGCTGGTTAGCCCACATACACCATGGAAGGTTGAATAAAACCACACTCACTGTGTCCACTGTGTCCTGCACAATATGGCCATGAATCATGGCATTATCGGAATGGCAACGAGAGGAGTCTTTGTCCGAATTGTCCATCTTTAGCCTCCAGCTTACATCTGGAAAGTCAACTCCCACACACTTTCAATGTTTCGGATATGAATTTCATCAGTAGACCAGACAACAGGACAGACTTTTTTAATCTAAAAATTGTCTTAGATATTGGAGTCCTTTCAAAGTCATCCTTATTTTGACCAGTGATTCACCAATGCTTTGGATACTGCATTGCTCTCACTATATTTTCTCTTAGAACCAACTCAGGATTATTTACCCACACATGTACCCACATATGTGTGTGTAGCACCCATCACTTTAAATTTGCCCTTGCCACAAGAGTGATAAAGAAATCTTGATACAGTCCTGATTTTAAACAAATCACAACACTGGCTCTGAGGGTTTTCTGTTTTATCTAAGCTGTATGTATGTATGTATGTATGTATGTATGTATGTATGTATGTATGTATGTATGTATGTATGTATTTCCTAAGACAATATGAACATTTGTAATGGATAGTGCCCCAATATTTTTCCTAATGCCAGTATGGGGCTACAAAACTTCTCAAGGAATCTAGGTCATTGTAATGATTATTATAATGAAATTCCCTTGCCTTGAAGAAAAGTGTCCCTTTTAGTTCTTTAGGCTCTGTTCCTGCAAGTGCCTGACTGGAAGCAATGAGTTACTCATTTATTTTTTGTGATTTCACTCAGACATATGACAAGCTGTGTGGGCTTTCATTTACATGTTGCCATCAAAATGGAAAGCAAAAACATATATTATGATTTGTTGAAAATCCACACAACAACATCATCATGGTCTTCAGTTCTGTCTACCCACACCTCCTCTGTCTGTCTCTCACACACACACACACACACGTACTCTAGGCTGATACACTGCAAGTTAAACATGTACGGCTGGCTTTACGTCCTCTTTTTCCTCTTGGTCTTGCAAGTCATGCCTTAGGGTGTTATTATTAATTATTAACAGTGTTTACGATTAGCTTAAACTCCGCTGGAAAACAAAGTGGAATTGCAAAGGAATTGAATAAAGCTATAATGTTGTTGTAAAGTTACTTCAGCAGGGGACAATGAGTTTGACACTTACCTGAAGGAGACACTTTTAGGAAGGGGAAATGTTTGTTTGTCTGTTTTATGAATTAGGACAAAGTATGCTTCACCAAAACTGGATGTGTGGTGGGACTTGCGGTGAGTCCTGCTGAAGCATCTTGGGGTCATGTAGCTAACATCTCATGGCCAATGGCACAGGCTAATCATATTAATGTATATTCATTGAAAATTGTAACCTTCGTGTCTTTGTTGGGTGATGAAAATTAGTATAATTTATGAAATTGTGGAACACATTATTATGTAAGTTACTAATGGCCTCAAAGTAATGTGTGGAAATGGGTTTGCCCCCTCACATTCATTATGTTAAATTGTTAACCGTTACTGAAGCAACCAGCACTTTTTTCCAGTAAGTCTGCCCTTAGTTTTTTTTTTTTTTTTTCTTTTTCTTGGCATTCAGCAAACCCTTCTGGGGCATAACTCATGGGGGACAATCTATAGAAGCTGTTTGATTTAAGGCTGCAATTCTGAGAAGCCAAACAAATACATCAGGCTGAAGTAATGGACTGAAATGGGAGAAGCCCTCCACACACACACACACACACTTGGCTGGCTCAGGTGGGGCACAACATCTCTTTTAATTATGTAACACAGTGCAAAACAAATGTAGAAGGTCTACCTTGGATACAGTTCATATCCCCATAAAAGTCTCCTTTGGGAAGTCTGGAAACAAAATCCGTTTGCTTTGTATGAAGCAAAAATGACAATTAATGATTTTTAATATATTTTGAGGTACCCACAGCGAGTAAAAACATTATCTGTTTTCTCCTACCAAAAATCTGAGATACTGAGCAAAACACACAGGCCTAATTTTTATACTCTTTGGATTTTGGATTGCTACTTACTACATAGAGCACTGTGTGACCATAGACTATGCCAGATAATTTAAGTAAAAAGCATATAAATCCTAAAGGAATTCATAAATCTTTTAACAGAATAGAACATGTTCTAAATGTCATGGACTGCTATGTAATACTAACATATACAGGCAGAAATAGACCACAAATGCAAATTTCCTCTCAAGAGATGTTTGCTTCTTGACCAGTATAGAGGAAAGTGTATAAGAAAGTGAGACTTGTGTCGTAACTTTCTTGTTAATCAGAGCCTAAATTTACAAAATTTGCAGTAGCTACTGCAAGATTGATCATGACTCTGTTTTTTTGTCCTTCTAAGGGCACTAAACCTCAAAATAACTATATTTTATGCAAAAGTTTCTTAATTTTGTTATGTATTTGTTTTATTCATTTTCCGTTTTTCCTACCACTATTTCTGAGACTGAAGATCATATTAGTTAATGAAGAAGCAACAAACAAGACATATATTGTCACCAAACATAATATGACAGTGTTGCATGATGTATGAGAAATTTTTTGAGAACATCCAAGCAGTTTTTTGTATGACGAGCTGCATTTTTGTCATTTATGGGGGAAAAAAAAAATCTTTCTTGATTGTCTTTTAGTGAGGACATCCATGTAGACAGATACTGTAATTTAGGCTTCATATGCCACTTGGTTAAATGTATAATTGGTTATTTAACATATAAAACAAGATAGCATATACAAGAAAATTGGAATTACATGGTGAGTCTTAAATGCTGATCCACAGCTGGGATTCTGCAAAGATAGTGATATTTAGTTCTGACATGTAAGCACTGTTAAGTAAAAGAAATATTTTTTTCCATATTACCTGAGACTATGGCTGAGGACCAATTCATACATTCAAAAGAATTATTTTCTAACCGTTTCTTGCATAAAGTGAGTATGACTTATAAAAGAAAGTGTGTTTTTTTTGTATGTTTCGCACAATGCATCAAGTATTTAGTCTTTGTATAAATTATACCTCTTTCCCCTTTTTATCAAACATAATTAGGAATCATCACTTGCAATCTAAATTGCATGTTACAGCAAGAAAATTCCTATACTGGTGGCACCATTGTATTTGGTCTGCAGAATATGTAACTGTGTAACATGTCAGAATTCCCAAAGATAAATGTTATATAATTTCCAGTACAATTAGCAATTTCAAATAAAACCAGATTTCCTGGGTATTGAAGAATGGGTATTGGGGCGGCAGTGTAGCATAGTGGTTAAGGAGCAGGACTCGTGACCAAAATGTTCCCAGTTCAATTCCCCGCTGGGGCACTGCTGTTGTACCTTTGGGCAAGGTACTTAACCCACAATTGTCTCAGTAAATATCCAGCTGTATAAATGGATAACATTGTAAAAAAGTGTAACCTATGTACGTTGCTCTGGATAAGAGCGTCTGCTAAATGCTAATAATGTAAAAGAACACTGCAATGACTTTCCAGTGCAGTTTTAATGACATCACACCTCTCGTTCACCCTCCATAGTTCCACATAAAGTAAACACTGTGACGTAGGTGCTGAACAATGAATTTGTCTGCTAACGGCCTCCTGCAATAACTCTGGTTTCTCAAAACCAAAGAAATGGCTCTCATTTTGTTGAGTCTATTTCAAAATACTTTGAATCCATGGTCAAACATCTTTTGAACAGAGCTGTAAACCACACTACTAAAACTGTATGATTTAAATTGGGAAAATTCGGTGGAACTTGGAGTTGGAAAATTGCTTTCTGAGATTAGCATATTTTTCAGAATGCACTGGTGTAGAAAATTCAAACACCCTCAACACAACCCAATGTCAACCTCTTTATTTTTAAGTGGTCTGTGATGTACAGAAATATTGCACGGAAAATAGTCACTGCCTAACTGGTATTTTAAACCTTGTAATTAAGACAATTCATAAAACAAATGGTCCTCAACATCCTATTAGCCACAGTATGCTAATTATAGGATGTGATACTTTTCCTCTACTATATATATGTACATATATATGTGTATACAACATGCATTCACTAGCTCAGATCTTTTGTGGTGGTTTATTACACTATTCCATTTAAATAAAGATATTTTGTCACCTAGGTATGAGAGGAAATTGTGGTGTAATATTTTGAGCCTGATACTGTGAAAGTGGAAGCGACATTTAATGTCATATCTTAACAATCCAGTGTTGCAATATGCTTTTAATAGGTTATCTCCCATAAAATGTTGGTATACTGATTTGATGGGTTTTTTTGTCTCAGCTGCAGCAAAATAGAGAGCAAATCTTCTGTATTAATTTAGACACTTGACTCTGGGTTTCATATTGTGGGTGATGCTCCATCAAATCACTTTGGCCAACTAGCTAACAAATTAAGCAACAAGATTGTTATCAACTGACCATTAGCTTTCTACCAGAATCTGATTGCTGCAGTTTTTATGCCAAGAGGAACTGAGTACTACTATGGTAAAATATTCAGAATAGCAATATCCTCTTCTGTGGCAACAGTTTCCTCAGTTGATTTTTAACTGGGACAGCATTTCTTACTGTTTTTTTTTTTTTTTAATTTTTAAACCATGCTCAAATGTCTATAAAGCATTACATTGCCAGGTGTCTAGATGAATAGAATGTAAATGGAAATTTGCAATAAATTGGATGTTGACTATAACTGAATATATACATTTTGAATAATCTGTGTGTGTGCCATTTTATGTAATTGCACTGTAATTACCTAAGAACCACATTACAATCTGTTTGCAATATTTTAATTTTGTAATGATGGTTATAACATATATACATAGTTACAAAACCTTTTATAGCTTACGATTTGTCAGTCGGCCACTTGAACTCTGAAACTGCAGGGTACAGAGGTAATGTAACTGATGCTGATGATAAAAGTGTGTGCCCATACTATAACCACCAATCATTATAATGGTCTCCATCTTCCTCCACTCCATAGACATCCACCAGCAGGATGTAGCTGCTGAGATTAGTGTTGAGAATAAGAATTGTAGTCGTCCTGTTAAGGGTTTTGGTGTTAGGATGTTACTTATTGTTAGTTTCGTGATTTTCTTTTCAATGTATACACATCATGCTGAAAATACTCTCATAGGTTATAGCTACACAATAACCTGTGTGGTAACTAGTTGCTATAAGGTGCATATTTATTCACTGAAACCTTTTTAAAATCTACATAAATAACTTTAGCACTGACAATGCTTGGATAGAGTTTTTCACTAAGTGGACTTGAGCAGCCCAGCTGATGAGGGAGTGCAGGGAAAGTTGCTGGAGGATACCAGGCAGCAAGATGAGGTGTCAGTGCCAGGGGATGAGTCCCCATTTATAAAGGGAAGCATTGATTTGTGTTAAGTGAGTTGTGATGTGTTGTGTGTATATGTGTGTGTGTTTGTGTGGATAAGAGATACAGAGATGCTGGGGAACTGAAAAAAAGAAAGACTCACCTTTAGTCAGAGGAGTCTGTGTGACCCGGAGGCAGGGATCTCATGATATGGGATCTCAGCTACCCTAAGACTTGAGGGGGCTAGAGGATTGTGGACTCTTAAGTTTGTTTACGATGGCATGTCTGACCTGGCTGTGTGACGCTGGGCCAGAACACCATCCTTATTCGGTCTGTGTGTGGGATAACAAGGAGGGCTCTTGCGTCATGCTGCTTCAGACAAGAATAAGGAAGAAGGAAATTTCTGTTGCTGGGGCAGTGGCCTCAGGGGAAGCAAAAAGTGGAAAATTTAGTGGTGTGCAGTGTAGGCCAGCTAAGACTTGCATGTGTTTCCTTAGCCTGTTGGTGGGATAGCACTTGGAGTGGATAGTGGATGTGTGCTGTGTACTACATAATCACACTTACCTGTAGAGGGATATCTTCTGTTGGGGAAGGATCCTGTGCAGCTTGAGAGTTAGTAAGGAAGGAAGGAATAGAGTGCGGTAAGGAATAGAGATCAGCCCATCTATCTGTGTGACAAAGATACCCTTGTCATTGTACTTCTCTAGTCCTTGTCGTTTTAGTGGGTTAGATATAAATTTACTGTAAGGAGGAGTGGCCATGGGGTGGCTGACAGTCTATAACCTGCATACCCATCAAATATTTAAGTAGGAATAGTTATTAATATACAGGTTTTAGTCACCATAAATCAAGGGATAAAAGGAAAAAGAACAAGAAATAAAGATGGAAAGGTCAGAATTGTTTTTTTTAAGAAAAGGATATCTTAACAGAAAGATTTGAGGAACTCAAACATATTAACATAAGTATGAAAAGCAGACTATAAATATGGAATGGAAAAAAAAAAAAATATGAAGCCAGCCTGGATTAAAGCAGAATCTGTTCATGTGTGAGTATCTACACCATTAAAATGGAAAGAAATGCATGCTGAGATCTTAAACTCATCATTGCTTTTACAATTGACTTATAATTGTTACTTATTACATTATCTGTTTCTACAACATAATGTTTATATTTCTGAAATGAATAGGTCAAACATTGATCAATTCAATTTTTTTATTCTTTCAGGTAAATTAAATAATTAGTTTGGGAATGTGTTTGTATGTATGTGTCTAGACTTAAACTGGACTTAATTTATAGCCCTTACCGAGGGTGACATCTTCAAACAGGTCTGGTCTAGGTGATCTGCAAATATCAATACTGTTGAACACTCATTTAACATGCTTTGTTGTACCTGCAAGTGGGGTACCTTCAATAAATTCCCTTTGGGGGGATGTATTAGTTATGTTAATATCAAATCTGGCAAAAAGTGAGTTCAGTTACTTGGCATGTTTCACAGTTACTACAGCCATACTGTTCTTTGATGATTAAAACAATGATTGCACAATACCCTACCATGCTTTTTCATAGTTGCTTTCCATGTACCTGTCAATTTATTTTTGATTCATAGTCAATCTTGGCTTCGTTTGTTTTTGAGTTTAGAGACTGTATTACTTTAGCTACATCATGTTTTCTTCTCTTTTTTATGCAGTTTAATTTCATGTGCTACCCAGGGCTTGTTGTGTGAATAAACCTTGACATGTTTGTTAGGTATAAATTTTTTTCACAATGCCTCATTCATGGTATGCAGGTGTTTACAAGTTGGGAAAATTATCATTATATCACCTATTGTAACAATGTCCTTTTGGACCAATTGCAGAGGAGATTAACAGTGGCACTGACAGTGGTAAGGTCTGAATATAGCAATGCAGATGACATTTCTGGAGAGGTAAATACCTATAAGTTTCACCAGTATTAATTATTTGTTTGCTATTTTTTAAAATGTATTTATTTTATTCATTTATTTTTTACAGATGACACAGAATGTTGTGCATAGTATATTTATGCAGTGATTACTGACAGGCATTAAAAATGCAACAAATGATTCTGGCAGTTGAAGTTTCCTTTTTTTCTTGAACAAAAAGCAGTTTGATTTATTTCTTAGGCAGGAAGATATGTCTGTAATAATACAGTACTTGAAAAGTTCATTTTCAAAGCCGTTGTTAAATCAAAGGGGGTAAAATAAGAGAAGAGAGTGTGTGTGTGTGTGTCTGGGGGCGGTCAGTTTTTTTCTTCTTCCAAAAGAACAAGCTCAAGCTCTTATGTGCCCTCCATTTGCTGCTGGCAGTGCTTGGCACAACCCTTAGACGCATGCTTATCTATCTCTAGGAAGTCAGACTGCAGTCTGCATTGCAGAGCTATTCTGATGGGTTCATGTGGAGTGAATATGTTGTCCACTCCATCAAGCAAGTGTTGTCTTCAAGATAAGTCTGGCAAATCCTGGTAAAACGTACACTTTTATGTCTACATTTAATGGCAGTATTTTGGACAAAGTAAGGTACAAAGTGTGGAGCAAGAACATTGTCTCTATAGAGTTTTGGAATGAAATAGCCAGCAAAAAAAACACCAACATTCATCTCCATTAGGTGCACACAGAAGAGCTTATACTCACACTCATGTTTGCACTTGGATTGGTGACATGATACTGCTGATTGCATTCATACTTGGAATGAAAAAGCAGCAGC
Source organism: Megalops atlanticus (assembly GCA_019176425.1). NCBI lineage: Eukaryota > Metazoa > Chordata > Actinopteri > Elopiformes > Megalopidae > Megalops > Megalops atlanticus. The sequence goes on along the minus strand of CM032885.1, from coordinate 25,212,850 downwards.
CCATGTCTAAAGCTAAAGCTGTGAGAAGTACAGCATCTCATAAAGCATCTCATTTCATTCTTGATGCTTGATTAAATACTGAACTTAAAAAAATATATATATTAACTAGGTACAGCTATAACATGGGATTCATGCCATCTGTGTAATGTTTGCTAGCTAGATATCTTGCTAGCTAACTAACAATAAGAAAGCTGTGGAATGGTTTGCTGGTAGCTACAGTACTTTGAGGGCTACTGTTGAATGGCATTTTCAGTACTCAGTCCACCCTCCCACAGGATAATGTAAATACCAAAGGAGAAGCTACACTGCACTCTCTACCACTCTCCAATTGTACTGTGTAAGTGGTATTTGCAACAAAATATTCCTCTGGTATTATCTTTGCATGAACGTAGTGTGTCTGCAGAATGTCACAATATAGTTTCTGATGAACATATCCAGAATGGCCCCCTTCATTCCTTGCGGTAGTTGTCATATTTCATCATATTTAGCACATACTTCCACCACCTTTGGGTACTGAGAGATGGTGCAGAAAGACATCCACAACAAAAACAGATCACATCCATGTTCAAATATCTATGAACCATCTATCATATATGGAGTTTTGCAAAAATGCAAATGACCAAGTTGATTTTTTTTTATGTTTGGGTAATTGATTGTTAGTAGATGAAGTGAATGAGAATATTGTAATTGGTGAGAAATACATACATTTCTACACAAAATCAAGCCCTGAGTTTGCTTGCTTTGGAGCATGTTTATCGATCCTGCATGTGTTGTCATGGTAATGAGTCTGGCTTGATTTTTGCTTGTGTTATAAAACTGGAAGGGGCAGTATTTTCTGTAATATTCACAGAAACTAACTGCCTGATTTATTAATTGAGCTTTGTGAAATGCTGTTAGTATTGCTACAGAAATACTGCAGTTATGAAATTTTGCAATTTTCCTACATTGGTTCTTTCCATATGCATTAGATTAATTTGATTACATGTAAGGAGCATTAAACACTGAGACTTGATTATAAGCCTGAACAATAACATCTAGCTTGACAGTGATGTTTCATGCCACTGCTGTAATTGAAACAGGTCTGGTGTGAACTGAGAGGGGAGTTCAGATAACAGCAAAACAAAACAAAAAAAAATCTTTGAAAGCTGAAGATGTACAAGCGGTGGTTGATAAGGTTCTGAAGAACAAACAGACACGGCGAGTCTTATAAATAAATAATAAATGACAGCTCTCTGTTCAGGTGACACTGTCAGTCTGTCAGTGAATGTTTTGATTACCAGGGAGGAATTCTTTCAGATCCCACAACCCCACAAAACACCAGTTATTTTAAGTAATGCAGAGAAGAGTGAAAACAAGGTTCATTTAAAGGGACAAAAAGAGAGGCATCCAGATGAAGGGAGGTAGCAGTTACACGTCACAGCCAACAACACAATCACTGTCCTTCCTGGAAAAACACAAGAACTGCATGTAGGTTAAAGCTCTATTTACATAAACAGAAAACAAGATCAGTATCACCCAAGCTCTTCCCCTGCACTTCTCTCGTGTTGATGAGGTGCCACCAGCAGTCCTTAGGGATGTAATTAAACTTTCCCTCTCAACTGATGCTGTTGAAACAAGACATTCTGGGTTGAGCATCTGGCATTTTTGTCTGGACACCTCTTGAATACAGGGTTTATGTGGGGGAAATTAGACCTGACTACTTGGTCTCTACTCTACCTTTCTGTTTGAATCCAATGACCTTTCTAAAACTCTTTCTCTATCTCACCTACCCCACTCTCCTTCCACTTGATATTGGAACAGTTTATCTCTTATGTGAACTTTTGATTGCAAGGAATGATCACTGCGAGTTCAAGCAAATCCATTCTGATGCTATACATAGCATCTTAATAACCATGAGAAATACAGCTTGTACTGTGAAGTGCTCAAGTAATTCGGACTCAGGAATGTCAAATTAAAATAGAAAGGCACTTATCAATTGTTTATAAATTAGTGTATTTACAAAGTAATAATTAATCTGGTTGCAACTGAGCTCAGCTGGTGACTAGATTAATTACTTTATTTTTCCTGCACAAATAGCATCACAAATTAGAATGTGTAATACAAAATTAATCTCCTTCCAAAATTTGTAACCTCACGTACCCTCCATCATACCAAGACTCAATGGAACAAAACTCGTCCTTGCTAATCAGAGGTTCAACATTTCTTTAATTAATGACTTTAATTGCACTCTGCTGTTTAGATTATCTGTTTTCAACCAGGGAAAGAAACATCTTGTTCATCTTGTTTGTGAAGGGTTGAGCTTTTGAGTAAAGTACCCTATGAGTAATAATGTTTGTTGAACTGTGGTATGTTTTGCATATGTTTTTCATTTCTTCAGGTGGGACTACTCACTGATTGGTACAGAACAAGAGAGCAGGAAACATTAATTTCTAATCTTGCTACTGTTTCTCTTGTTTCTTAATTGGACACCCAGCAAAGACATAATTTCAGATGTACCTGTGTATTCAATTGAATCTTGGAATAATAGGATGTTGTTTTTTTCGTGAGAAACCCAGATAAAGTTGGGCATACCAAACATACACCAAGTCAATGACATATCAGGCAGATAGATGACTATTTTCACATGCCCTTCCCCTGCCCTTTTCCCCCATTAAGCTCTTCTTGTCTCCATAACAGAATAGTTATCTGCACTGTTACCCCCTATGAATTCATGTGTCTTGTGCTGAGTGTGGCTACCGTAAGAGGCACATCAGCATGACACCATAAGCCTGCTTAGTGTTGATTTTATGTTACTTGTGGTGTTTTACACACTTATATGTATTGTTTAGTTTATGTTGTTTATTGTATGATGTTTTCCTCTATATTAAATCTAGACTGTTCTATCCACTCTGCTCAAATTTGTAAATGATAAATATATTTGTATCATACATTATGAGGCAGGCAGGTATGCACTGTGCTTCAAGCCACTTAATACTGTATATATGCATACCTGGGGATGGTGATGCTACTACTCCTAGAGGCCTTACTAGAAGCATTTTTATGTTGTAAGAAAAAAGTTCCTGTCTACCTACAACAGATAATTATGGTTTGAAGGTTACTTTTTTTTACTTTTCTTTTAGTGCTTCTGGGTTCTAACTTGGTTTTCCTCCTGTTTGCCAAATGCATGACATGCTTCCTGTATAATTAAAGCTGTCCCACCCCCCTAAAACAAAGGAAGTAAATAGCATTTTCAACACTGACTTTGATGTAATTTACATGTTAGTAATTAAAATTTCACTTCAGAATATCTACTAAAAATAGAATTTGGAATCCTCCTTTCAGAGATTGAAAGACATTTATACCTCTTCTAACATGGCTATCTACCATGAAAAAAGATTTAAGTAAACCACAGCTATTCAGGCAAATATAGAGTCAAACATAAAACAATTTTATATATCAATACATAGATATATATTCTAACATATTTCATTCTATGTATACATTCTTGTTTTCTTTATAACATAATCAGAGATGTTTCTGTTGGCGTACTGCTCAAAATAATCAAACAGCTGGCTTTGTGGTTTTCACAAAGATGAATGAATCTGACTTATTAGGCCAGATGTGATACATAAATCACAATGCAATTAGAAAGTAAAATAAAGTGGCAAACAGAAATAATCTATGATATGTTACAAAAGCACAGAATTACAGGCCATCTTTTAAGGAAAACACTGTTTGTTGGGAAACTGTGATTTGGTGTTCAGCTTTTCAAAGAATGGATCTTGCCTCTGACTGTGGATGCAGAGCGATCACACACTCTAAACAAACCTTACACATACCTGGAAGAAATCAGTATATGCATGTCTAGTGCAAGCTTTTGCCCACGTGGGAAGGGTGGGAGAGATTCAAAATGAAAATGCTGAGCTAAGTATGGATTGTGCTGTGGATCCCAGGCTACCTTCCTGACCTCGTTTCTCTGGCTGCTTTTGTGTAAGCTACACCTGGTCTCGACACTGAAAAAATCTTCTCAGGCAGATCACTGGTACAACACTAAGGTTTCCTCTATAACTCAATGCCAATTCACAGTTATTGTTTTGTTTTTTTTTGGTGGCTATTTCTCACATTGGCCAAGTGTTAGCTGAATTTAACATGAACATGCCAACATAACAGTTGCACTGAAAAAAATACTTGTAGAGCTACATGTACAGTTGTGAAGGTGGTCATGGCCTGTTCCTACAGAATAATAATCATCACTGTAATAGGCAACTGATACAATAGATTTAAAATCCTAAATTGGGGACAATTTATTTTAATACATTAGTATGTTTAGTGTCCAATATCAATTTCAGTGTTTTTGTGTACCAAATAAAGTGTCACGTGTGCAAAAAGTTATGCGTATGTATCAGACGTGCACATCATACATTCAGAGTAGAGTCAAGGCTCATGCTTTGGGAATCAGCTGCATTTATTATTTTAATGCTACGACACTCAAGGAATCTTCAGTGCCTTTAGAAAGTGTTATTGGGCTTGGCTCTATTAGGTTGTCTGACATTAACCATAACCGTAGAAGCTATTGGAAAAATGAGCAAATGTGACATGTCAAAGAAGAGTACTCCATCATTCCCATCATCCCTCAGCATGGAACTGGCCTTCCTGTGGTAACCATGGAAACTCAAAACACATTCCACACCTGGGAACGTGTATTACAGGGAGGTTAGCTTGCCCGCTTGATTGACATTGAATCGATCATGCTGTCAACAATTGAAGGAAAGTTTTCATGCTCCACTAGTTCCAAGAACAAAGTCAAGACAGAGCAGACCAAAAATGGACATTTATGGTACATTCCTTAGATGTACAAACAGTGTAATGTCCAGACATGTCCTGTGACAGATAAGAGAAGGATGCAACTAGAAAATTTGACATTAAAACTGTTCATCATCACTCAAACAAGAAGGACAACCTTGTATCCTCCTCTTAAAATATCTAAACTACATAGCTAATAATACCACAGAATAGTGTACTAAGAAATTAATCAAATCCTTGTTAATGTCAGAGATTGACAATAATGAGATATGACATTATGCCCTAAGCAAAATTGTGGATTTATGCACTTTTAATATAATAACTAAACATCATCTTGCAGTGATTACTCACAAAGGCTGTTTAGAACATGAAAGTCCCAAAGAGGATGTCAAATGTATCTGCATATTGAGCAACGAGACTGTAAAATATGTTAAAGCATTTTTTCTGAGTAGAAGAATGCTTGATCCTTGGCTCTTAGATTGAGGAATTTTAATTTCCTGTGTGATAAATTAATTTACAATATCAAGATTAGTGTTTTTGGATATGGATATAGCCTACAAGCACACAAATGGTTTCACATAGCGTGTCGTCGCAAACATAAGTGCTAAGAATAACATGCTTCTTATTCAGATTGAAAGGCATGTTCTCACAGCTTCATAAATGCTGCATGCATTTGGGATGGGGCTGAAGGGCCTGAGCCTCACACAAGACTCCACTTTATTTATTCATTTAGTGCACCCAGGGCAATTTGTACTGCTGATTGCATTTCTTATGACTGTCAGGGAAACACAGCTCAGTGCATGGCTTAAATTAAAGCGCCTCTCTTGAGAGGGGGAAGAGGACAGTTCATTAAATCATTGACGCTCTTCCCCCTTGTCCATCAGACTGCATCAGAGTCGAGGAGGCTGTTCTCGGGACTTTCTAAAGCACATACCATCTGTTCCCTCATCTCACCCCAATAGCCATTTAATGGTCTTTAAAAAAATACAGTGCTGTGCTCAGATGAGATCTCCCTCCAGTTGCACTTTCATGCACTGTATTTCTTGTGTGTCAGGTGAATTGCGATGAGCTCCCATGCAGGACATACAAAGATAGTAGCAAATACTGTACAATTATTTCTGAAGCACAAGAAGAAAAACATCAAAAAGATAAAGGTATTCATTCATAAAAAAATGTTCATTCAATTAAGTGCTGAACGGTTTACAGAAACCACTTTTTTGCATTTGGAATAAAACACTATAATTAACTGCCACAGTTATAGCCTCTGTAATTTCACCCCGTGTTGTAAATTGTCACTGCCATGCAGCAGTCACAAAACAAAATGGGCCAATTGGCCGTGTTTGCTATGCAGTTCTACAACAGACTTTAATATGCAAAACCAATAAACAATATGTTATAAAAAGGGGAAAGCAGGCAGAGTGCTGATAACAGAAGTCAAATAAGGGCATGATGGAACATTTTGTGAGAACTTATCCCGATTTCTATGACACGAAGAAGCTTGATGCAGGAGTAAACCCATTGCAAAGGATGCCACTGCCCCACTCCATTTCCTCAGTGCTGAAGCAGAAAGGTTTTCGTTGATATTTGGGATGTCTCAGCTGGATATTGAACCCACAAACTTGAACGGTGAGGGCAGGCACTACATATAACCATAAGTTCACGGATGTTGTTGCTTGCTGATAAAGCTTTCAAGCAAGGTATAGGCTGCTGAACCCTTTAGGTTAGTAATCTAGGTAAAGCGCATTGCTAAGTTTGACAGTAGCGATACATTTCCCACTCTTTGATCTTACCACCCTCATGTCGCAGATATCTGTAGTATTACAGCAGGTGCTGAGGATGCATAGTGTGAGCCCATGGTGCCACCTGCTTTTGCTGACAGAAACAGGCCACGTGTTTGAAGTGCAAGAATAAGCAATTTTTTTCCTTCTTCAGTTCCTGTAAATATATTATTAATGGTTTGTTCTAACAAGGTCAAATTGAGGAAGGGTTTCTTAAAATGCACCTAAGGTGGCTTTTTGACAAAATAAAAGCCAGCAACAATGTTTTTGGTTTGATGTACCAAGCATTTCAAAACCATTCTTGCAAGGCTCATTGACTCTGTGTAGCTGGCACATTAAAAACTTCCCCTTGGGTTCATTTTCAAATACTGTGCTTACTGACTGTCTTCAAGAAGTCTGAAACTAACAGAAACAACTAATTTTATATACACATATAATAACAATTGTGAGAGGAAATTTTAACGTGTGTGTGCTGGGGTCTGGGAGGTATTTGGTAAGCAGAGTAAAGCAGTCAATGGCACACGGGGTTAAGAGAATAAGAAAAAACAGTGAACCCAGCAGCTTAATTAGGGAAAATGCACTGTACCCATGTGCTGTCTGTAACCTCCCTGATGCACTCCTTTTCTGTAATGTACCAGGTGAAGAGATTTGCACACCTGAGAAGATTAGATACAAGCATACACACTGGTGAGCTGAGTGAATGAAAATGATCAACTGGTGCACACAATCCGAGTGCTCACAAGGCATATAATGGTGGGCATCACGGTGAAGGGCAGTAAACTGAAAGCAGAATCCTTTTCTATACCCATGGGATTGCTGAACCATGTGTGTTTACCTTTAATTATCCATCTAGAGATTTGATTTGTTGTAATTTATCTACAGCTCTACTGTAAGTGCAATTAGAAAACTATATGTTATTCATCTTTAATGCCAGAGACTGTCAGAGAACAGTGGGGAACATGGAGGAAATGAAGTTGGCTCTCCTGTACTTCATTCATAGAGTAGTGATTGCATGAAGAAACAAAAAAACCGTGAAGGAAAGAGATTTGCTGCAGCCATGAATAATTAAACAAACTGGTTATCCCTTGTTCCTCCATGGCGTGACTGGGTAATTCATAAGTCTATACAGCACAAGCAACAGATCATATACAATAATATGCTGAAGTAGGGACCACAGCAGTCACACTCCAGAAAGGGTTATGTGCTTTTGCTTGAATTGTGCGTAAGCCTTCTTTTTATGTGTAGAAGGGAGCTGTGAGACAGTGGCCGAGATCTGGCATATATGCATCTAGGAGGCAAGCCAATGGGGATATTTGCCGAAGGACTTACTGGAAGGATCTGTGACATCAGCAAGGCCTGACGCTGTTTTTCCTTTCTGTGGAGAAAGAGGGAATAACTATGCAAATGGCCAGCCTTGATAAGTAATATCCTGTGCTTACTGCTGTGAGAGTAAGCAGTACCCCCTGGTGGCTGTTTTCCTGATGAGCCCCCCTCCCCCTCCATAAATAATATGGCCTGGTTTGGTGCACCCACAGCCGCTGTGTTGTAGTTTTCTGTGTTCCCTCTGAGGACAACTTAGCCTTGTCTAGCAACAAAAGTTGGACATCCATCTGTGCTACAGGAGTACAGTGTCCGCTACCAATAAGGAGAATCTCAGGAGAACCAACGCAGTGCTCCATTGCATTTCTACTGATAATGTCCCCACTCCCAAACTTTAAAACATAATGCCTTATTCCCCCAGGGGTGTACCCTGAGCTAAGAATTCTGCTACAGAACATGCTAGAGAACAAGATACCTCCACTCTGACCCACAGTAATGATACTCTGGAAAAGGCAGCATTGTATGTGACCCTTCATCCAAATAACTGATATTAGCAGTGGAGGTTGATCCCTAGGACCAGGAGAAAATAGTTTTTACACCTCACCTTGGCCTTCAGGCTCTACAAAGCACCAGCCACATTCTATCCACTCATTCAGCAGTGTCTTGGCGGCTGATGAATGGCTCTTTGTTGATTTACTCAGATGATGTGATCATTTATTGACCTGATCTGGAATTCATAATGAGACAGGTATTTCAATGGCTGTGGAAACTTGGACACGAGCTTCCGCTGAAGTGTCACTTGCTCAGGCAGAAAGTGAAATACTTGAGCCATGCAATGAACAGAGCTGGAAGAGCTCACCGATTCTGAGGTAATGGTCAGGGTGTTCCTGAGATCTGTCAGATGCTACTGACTTTCTCCATGTCCTCAAGCTACACCTTGTTACCCAGAACTGTCATCGTGGAGAAGAACAGTAGGACTCTGTAGACTCCTTATGTAAGAAGTGCCACTTTGTTTCTATCCTCCTGAAGGGGGCTCTCCTGAGCACACAGATTATGGCATGGACTTCATTGAATGCTTCCGGTTGGTACAATATAGTATGATAGTTGTACATTCATGATAGGGACCAGGAGTGGTGTTGGCCCAGATCCTAGATAAGAAAAACACATACACTTGGGACATCCTCCAAAAAATATTTAAAACTGCAAGTGGGCAGTGACTAAAGAATTTAAGGGCCACCAGTAAAATTAACTATTTTAACACCTTCACTGACCACCAATGCACCTGGAGAGAGCACAACTGGAGCCTCTCATCCATGCAATTGCTCTGGATGGGTGTTTCTTGTAGGTCAACTTTCTAATTTGACATCAGTATCTCAGATTCTCATTTGAAACACATCACTGCCAGGGTCTTAATTACATTTAACAGCTGAATTTTCCCCAACCATCTGATGATACTTGCAGTAGAATATACCAGCAGGAGGAACTGCAGATCAAGATGCATGACAAATGGAACAGGAGGTAGCAGGTTGAACAGACCCGTTACCTGAAGTGAAGGTGTTGCTATGGGATTTTTTTTTTAGAAGACAGAAGGTAAGACTGGAGGATCTACCCAGAGGGACTAGGGTGGACAACCAGAGATAGCACTTGATAAAGCTTGCCAATTAGCATAGCATAATGTGCTAACAGGTTATTAGTTACTTGCATTGATATATTATTGCCATTTGGAATCCTCTCATCATTACTCAGGTAGAGGAGGTATTGTCCCTGTTGCTGTTAACCCAATAGCACTCCCTTGATGTTCAAGCAGCTCATGTGCTATGTGGGTGTGCATGTGTGTGTTTATATATGTATTAAGGTCATATTCTGAATTTAGTAATGAATGTAAATGAAAACACTTATTTCTTCATCATAACACCAACACCACCACCACCGCTACCCTCCCCCCCCAGCCCCTGCCCAGCCACTCCACAGTTTTGCAGAAAACTAAGGTTATTTATATTTGTATGACCTGTTTCAGTCTTGTGCTATTAAGATAGTAGATTTTTTTTACTGACATGCACAGCATTGAGTGATTGCCTGCAAAAAGGAAGACCAGTTGTGCCCTTGCTTTTTGGTAATTTGGCATAGAGCAGGGAAGTCCATCCTTGGCCAAACACAGCCCCTTGCCTGATTATTCAGGTTTCTAGAACAATCAAAGAGAATCAGTAAATGCAGACCTCATGCAATACAGTTAAAGGTTGTTGCCATTTATGAGGAATTACATCTTAACCCTGTGCATTGCTCAATGTTAAAAAGGAAAAAAATGCAGTTTCTGCTGTAAGCACTAGGTAGCAGTAACTATGGCTCTGCCACTAAATCCCAAATTACACAGTTCTTACCAATGCCTTTAAGGTAGTGGATGGAGAGGAGGTATACCACCACCGCAATGCAGAAATACAGTTGATGTGAAATAATAACGACAGTCGAGAGATTTTATACTTTGTTTTTTTGCCAAGCATTGCATGTGTGTGTGTGTTCACAATAGGAGACAAGTGTTTTTTCTTTAGCACTCAACAAAATATTTTGGATACCCTTAGGGTATATTTCTGAGTCCATCTGCAGAAAACAGCTCTCATCCTACAAACTTCTGAGCCAGAGAACCTCCCACTCACAAGACCCACAAGTCAGCAACTCACCATTTTTCAGACGCCCGGCAACACCACCCGATCCAGTCCTGACAAATCATCATGTCTCACCCATGACCCTACTTACCCTGGCTGGATGACACATTGCAGTGTTGTATTAAAACAAGGACCCAAGGAGGTGGGGGGGGGGGAGGTCACTTTGGCTTATGAGTTTTGCGTAGGCGTCAAAAAAACGCAGCGTCAGATGTCTGTCACATCAAGCCCTTCAAGTTGATACTTTTTTTTCCCAAAAAACTTTTGCTGACAGAAGGGACGGATGCTGAATGACACGAGGAGACTGTAAATGCAAAATGAGAAGAGCACAAGAGCAGAAAAGCAAATCTGCTCTTATTTATTGTCTGTCGAGCACAGGTCTTAAATGGAGAAGTAAAGAACATCTCCCAGCTTGTAATGCTTTTAAAGCACATCCTCTTGACCACACCTTGGTATTTCAGCCTGTTCATATCTCTCTATATCAAATGTGAGTCTAAACTGTCAATAATTTCATTGAGCATGTTCAATTTGTGATATGTATATATATATATATATATATATATATATATATATATATATATATATATATATATATATATATATATAATTAGTGATAATATATAGCTTTGCAGATGTGGAGTCCACCTACTTTAGTATTGACTTACAAAATAAAAAAGTTGAAGTCACTAGTTATCGCTAGTTATGATGTTATGCTAAATATATTTCATAAATATATGACTAAAGCATTGTTTTTTGGCTGTCTCTAGCAAGAGACCAGTTAGAAGTGGAAAAGCCACGGAGCATTTTGTAGTCCTACACCTGTGTGATTTGTCATTACATACAACATTTGTGGTGTAAAATGTTATGACGACTGGTTCCTTATGGTGAATCTATGTATCTGTCACTGGTACAATCAACCAGTAAATTCAGTTGTTTTCTGTAGTGGCATTGAATTGTATTGAATTCCGAGATCTTTCAGAAAAGAAACATGCTTGTCCCTTACAATAAAATGATTGTTCCCTGCTGATTTGTGATAATTAAGAGGGATTAGAGCAGCCTGCACAGCAAGCCCTCCTCTTCCTGACATTCATAATGTTTCAGGCTATGACCACAACACGCTGTGGTCTGAAGGACTCTTTAGAGGTGGTTGCTGTTGCTGTCCGTGCAAACCTTCCTAATCAGAGTGATCAAGGCAGGTGAATGTGAGGGGAAATGAGTTACGGGTGCTGCAATGGGACAATAGACCCCAAACTCCATTAAATTGGTAATGGAAGTCATTCATCATGCATAAATTATTTGACCTCAACCTCATTGGTGTGAGGAGAGATTGAGGCAGGATAAATGTACAATTTCCTATCTTTCCTATCAAAGTTCTCTCTTCGCATTAAGGCATCTTCCTTACCCACACAGTGTTTAAAGTTGAGAAAATATCTATGTGGCACATTTTTTAAATGTCATTTCTGTGCATGACTCATTCAAACATCATAGATGTTAGCGATAATAGAATAAATTTAGAATAATAAATTGGTTTATGTTTAGTAGCTTAAGCATAAGCATGGAGGCTTTAGGCTTTTTGTATTGTGGACAGAGTGAGAGAAAAAATGAGAGAGAAAAAATGTGTTCATTGCCATCACTTATTCACATGTCCTTTGAATGAAGATATGCAAAAAGTGCCATCTCTGTTGCCAGAGAGAAAAAAAGAAATTCCCTGACCCATACTGGAATTAAGCTTTTAATATTGCTGTCAGAAATCAATGAACCTGTAATGCAGATGTACAGATAATCAACCCCTTTGTCAGTCATTCAAGGCACTAATTGTGAGAGAATTCAAGGGATATCACAGTAGGAATTCATCGCCTGAAAAAAGAAAAATAATAATGAATCTAGGTTTCAGCAGGGGGGTAAACTGGTTGTGACATCACATCTCGATCTTAGATCACCCTTAGAGCTTACCCTTTTTTTCTTCCTTCCTTTTTCCATATTAGTCAGTCTGTCTGTCTCCCCACGTTTTATTTAAAAGCAGAGAGCCTGCCTTTCACAAAGCAACTGTGTTGCGTCTGCATGCTCTCCGTCTGTGTGTGCGCTAGTGAGTGAGCGAGGGAGCGAGAGAGAGAGACAGAGTGAGATAGAGAGAGAAAGCAAGCAAGAGAGGGGAGCGAGAGAGAACGGGCGAGGGAGAGCGAGACAAAGCTATGAAATTCATCTGTGCGGTTTGCCTGCTGTTCCTCTTTCCAGCTCTGAGCCTCAATAAAAGGTGAGTACAAAAAAAAGGCGGGGAGCTTTTCTTTCACCTTCAATCTTCTTCTAAAGCTGAGACGCACGTATCTAAACTGCTGTGTTAAATGTTACAAAGACTTGTCTTTGGCTACGGCAGGGTCACTTAGGCAGAAGACAGATTCTGAGCACCCCGGTTCACAGAGCATATGGCGGGGAAGGTGGGGAGAGAGAGATAAAGGGGCTTTGTTGTTAATCTTGAACTTTTCTTTTCTTCCCATCCCTGGCCGTGCTTGCAAGCGCCCTGTTTTATTGACAGTAGCAGGTGTTCTTTTGTGAAAGGTTTCATAGTCTAAAACGATTGAAACGTATAGGGTTTTCTGCCAGGGAGAGCGTGAGCGCCTTTAGTCCCACCATGGAAGTGAGGAGCTGAGCGGGAGCGAGTTGAGCCTCGGCAGGCTGGTGGGCAGGGATGCCTGCCTGTCCGCGTTATGCATCGCTAGAGAGAGTGTGTGCGCAGAATAATACAGCAGAGAGGAGAGAGGAACCGGCAAAGGCAGCGATGAGAAAGAGAGGGAAAGACAGAGGGGTTTTTTTTTTTTTTTTTTTTTTGGGTGGGGGGGATGGTGGGAGTTTCTCTTTGTTGACGTGATTAATTGAATCATTCATAGAATGTGTCTCTTTCCTTTCCTGAGCAAGTGCCAAAGACTGCTCTCACTTGGGACCGTATGCTTTTTTCCATGGAGAGAGCAGGGTGATAATGATGATGAGATGGGAAAGGGAGAGCAATTCCTGGAAGGATCAGATAGAAGGCAGCCGTGCACTTCCATACCTTTACATTAGCTGTCCAACCTGTGGGAAGCTTTGTCTTTTGTCTGCTTGTCTGTGCTCCTTGCTGCTCTGTTGAGGGAAACTCATACCATGCACACATATACTGAACACCAGTTTTTGGAAGGTGTACAGTAGGAATGCTCTTTGAAAGAACTGCAGCTGGTATGGAAGGACTAAGTTGTGTGTGTGTGTGTGTGCTGGTCGCGGGTCATTTATCATCCTTAAAATGTAACTGAATGTTATCTTTTTATGTGGAACATTGTGAACTCGTGACTCAGCTTCACTTTCCTCTGAGGAGCATGGCTTGTCAAACGAATCATGCCACATGACTGATAAAACTACCTCTTTGGAATGAAACTCATATTTGCAATTAGGGATGAGGCTTATATTTCTAGAAGGATGCAAAGCTGGTATTGTAGTAGATCACATTAATTGCTTTGTACTTCTGAACAGGCTGTAGATCGGCAATATCTTCAAAATGGTGTGACGGGTTTATAGGGTTCAAACAATCAAACTGAAAGAGTGAAACGTATGGTCTTCGTGTTGCTAGTGGCAGAGCTCACAGTGCTGCAAGTTCAAAGCTACATAACTTATCTTAATTGCAATCTCTGTAGAGGGCTATGAGGGCATTACCCTCACAGAAATTGCCCTAGGGGATAGTTCAATTTGAAACAGGAATGCACCAAATGTATGGCTCTGAATAGCTCTATTGGGTATTACGGTAATAAACTTAATTTAAGAGACTCTTATGTAAACATATAGCATGTCTTATAAGGCAATTCATAAGACTGCATAACAGCAGTTTAAAATCATTGATAAACATTAACCGACACAGAAAACAATTAATGTGAATAGTCTTAGAGCATGATGAATTGTATTCCTTTGATGTCAACGATACATGAGAGTCATTAAGAATGATTATTGATTATAAATTAAGGGATCTTATGAATGGTAACGAGTGGTTTTGAATGTTGTTGTATAGTTTAATGTAGCACGTGATAAGCCATTATATTTGTCTATGTAAGCTCAGAAGTGTCCCCAACGTGACAAAGAGTTTGGTGTTCAATTGATACTTCGCTTTGATACAGAGATCTGAGTTTGGGGATTGAAAATCACCACAGACTAATTGTTCTGTGAAAGATAACAGACTGTAAAGGTGACAGCATCATTAAATTCCACTGTTAAGTTCCATAATGGTGGTGATAATAATTAATCATTTTAAAGACAGCGATGATAGAGACAATGTAATTATGTTTTAACACCCCAATATAAAAGCTGCTAACCTTTAGCCAATGGCGATGATTTACCTTCATCCTCAATACCATGGTATTTTTGGAACTGATATGGTGTGATTTTTTGGTTTATTTCTACTTCCCAAATTCACTGAAAACGAATACAAAAGAAAAACGATGCTTTCTTCCAAACCAATATTGTCTTTAAAATGCCTTATTGAATGTATTTGAAGGTGAATAGACAGTACTAGTAAGATGGTATTCAGGTTTTATTTTCATACCACTACTTATTTGTATAGTAAAGCATTTGTATCTTAAAATGTTTTGCTGTTATAGCACTTATTGTTTATGTAGTTTTTGTCATGCCAAATATCCCTCATCAGACTTGTCACCCATTTTTTTAACTGTAATTGTGTTCAGAAGGCCTAAACAAACCTTTGTTTCGTCTAAAGTAATTATAACTGATACTTTTAGTGGACTTCTATTTGGTGGTTTTGACAGGTAGGAAATAATCAGGCTTATCATCTGTGATTAAAGTTGTTGTTGGTTCAAAATTTTGATTGATTACCTCCCAGGGGCTGTAATCTGTTATCTGCAGATATGTTGTAATGTTGATAAGTGGCTTTGTCATTGTCATCTGACTCAGTGTATGTATGTATGTATGTATGTATGTGTATATCTATATATATATATATATATTTTTTTTTCTTCAAACAGAATGATATATATTGCATTCACATATCATACATAGATATCTAATTGGGTTGACCTATGTCTCCTTGCGCCTCTGATGTTGAAACACAGTGAGAAGAAGGCAAAGCAGCCAGCCAGATATTATCAGTAAAGCACTAAATAAATAATTTAAAAAAACTATCAATATGCAATATGGTGCTTTTATATATGAGCAACACCGCCTTCTGTTTGTTACCCAGTGTAACTACTGTTGTGAGTTTAAGATGCAAATAATTCATTCAGGGGCAAAGGCCTCTGTGAATTTAAGATGCAACTAATTCATACAGGGGCAAAGGCCTCTGTAAGGAAAAGAGGATGCATGTGTGAAAATGAGATTGCCAGAACATTTTTCCATGCTAGATTTGGGTCGCTTAACTTGAAATGAAAAAGGTGAAGATATAATTTCAAACTTTTTAATGGTGGGGGTCTCTTGTCTCAAAATATGTTAAGATGAGTTGTACAGTGCAGTGTAATGCATGCTACCTATTACTTAAAAAATAAAAAAAATAAATAAAAACTGGAACTGAAAAAAATCAATTAGTTGCACAAAAGAAAAAATACATCAATGCAAGCATAAACTCCCCAGGCTCCTAGCTGAGTGAATATAACATTAGACATTATTTATCTGCATTACAAATGAGATATGGGATCATATGTGGTGTAAAATATTACTGATAGTAGTAATACCATGATAAAAACAAATTGCTACATAGTGGCATTAATTAATTCTAATATTGAACTGTAAGCATACTCTACTGCTAGAATATTCACCTTCTCTGAGCTTTCAATCATGCTGCCATTTTCCTCTTCATACAAGCTATAAAAAACATCCACAATTCTCTGTCAAGGCTATCTGAGAAAATCGTGTCCCTAACAGTCACAATAAAATCCAGAAACAAGTGTTTTAATTGCCTCATTCACAGGTGGAAAAAAAGTCCCTGCAATGCAGTTCGTGTAGCTGTGTCACCACAGGGGCGCTCCAAGGTGGACCCTTCCTTGAGGCTCAACAAGCTCTTAAATCCTCTCAACCTCAATCTACCTGCTTCACTGCGAGGTTGAAATCTGTAAGGGTGTTTACTCTTTCACCCTTTCCGGTCGCAGGAGACCAGCGGAAAAGGACTGGGTTCTCCCCAGAAGTCAAATGTGCAAAAAAACCCTCCTGCTGCAGTGAGCTTTCCTGACTGGCCTTTTCGGAGGAAAACAGGGGAGGAGGGATGTGTTTATTCTCACGTCAGCCCAACTGTCAGAATGGTCACTCCACAGTTCTGGGAGGGAAATTTCTGTGAACACCGCAACAAGTAAGGTGACACAAAAAGGAGTGTTATAACTCTGAGAGCCTACAGCAGTATCAAGTATGCATCGCTGTTGTTGGCCATCTGTTTATGAGGAGTTCTATCAGTAAGCAGAAAGTGAAGATATATCACATGTTAATGGTCAGTTTGTTTGGATGGAAGGCAGCTTATTACAAGGTCCAACGTTGTATATTGCATCACTTAAACACGTTCTGCGTGCTTTCCTTGTAGGATTGAGCTCTATGGTTGCCCTTCCCCGAAATAGTCTTTTTCTCATTCCATAATTTCTAATAGTGTGTAATTAGCCTCCATGGACTAAACTCTATCCCCTCTGAGATGTTGCTCACAAAGGTTTAGTTTAGGAAGATTGGGGATGGGGATTGGCAGTGGAAGGAACAAAAAAAGAGCTGTCATAAATATTACAGTATACAAGAACATCATTTAAAATCTTGAAAACTAAGCAGACCAAATTATCCAGGGTGTGCTTACTGATTCTTTTTTATTTTGTGCACATCAGCCTGACTGGAATGGTAAAATCAGACCAATTTGAAGCGTGCCATCGGGTCCACTGGGATGGAGAAAGCACCACTAGAGGGCACACTTCACGGAACTGTAACCTATGTTGCCCACACTGGGAAAGGAGGGAAAAAAAGGAGATATGTGAAAAAGATATGCGAAAATTCAGTCCACTTAGAACATAGTGCATGCTAGTCTCACTAAATCATCATCCTCACATTTCACTAAACTTACATGACAGTGTCCTTGATTTTATTTCAAAAATTTAATTTCCTTCTTTTTTGTGGTAGACTGCACAGACTTGGATCCCTTTATCAGACACCTGCACACCCCTGACGACACTCAGATGGATTCCGCTATTTTTATCTCATCTGAGCCTCAGCTTATTCTGTGTCTGACTCCATCTTGGCTGACACAAGTGCCGCTTATGTTCGAGTTGCTATCGCTCATAAGTGAGGTTTGTAATGACATGCTGCTCTGATAAGTTTGCTCCTGGGTGTATGAGTGTAGAGAGGGTTCAGTACCTACACCTCTTATGGCATGGTGATAAAACAAAAACACTCAGCCAGCCAAGGTGAATACCTTACTGGAATCCATGCTCATTATTTGTTTGGTTGCACCTATTATAGATTTACTGTCACGAGTGTCCATCCTGTTCATGGGGAAATCATCTGCAACTATTTTTTTACCAATATTTTGTTCAGGTATACAGTTTATGGTACGTTTTAGCATTGGTCTGAATAATAAAGGTAATTTATAATACTCTAACTTTTTCAAGAACTGCTATAGTCCTCTCAGGTCATTAAGGACACAGTCAATTTACACTAAGGCATAATGTCTTGCAGTTTGCAACAATTTCAAAAGATGACATCTTAGGCAATCGATATCTGTGAAGAAATTCAGAACGATTTTTGCCTTCAAGGTTAGAAGTTGCACACTGCATTATTGAACTGCAAAGAGAAATTCTAGGATTCACAGTTGCGTGATATGATTCTGATTTGTATGCATAAAACTATAAGAAACTCTTTTGTTAGACGCTGGGTGTGCGCTCAGTGAACGATACACTTTTGGGTCATTCCACCAAGAAAGAAAATGTAGATTAAAGTGCAGTGGTTTGGGGCTGAATCAAAGCTATTAGTTCTGCTACTTCAGCATTGGTTTTGCTTGTGTGTGTGTCTGGGTATGGTCTGAATCAAGAGCAAGTCTTTGGGTCAGGGAATAAGCCACTTTGAGAGGGGGATTTAGAAGCCTGATGATCACTGTCATCTCGGCCACTTGTTAAGGTGATCTGATATTTACCTGGATTAACCCCTCAGTCTGTCTCTGAAGCTGGGCTTAGCAGCCAAGCAGTATGAAGCTCACAGTGACAGCTCTACCAATCACGGGCCCTAATGTTTTATGGGAGAAGCAATAATTTGACAATAAATCAAGGCTAGGGAAA
Organism: Megalops atlanticus; assembly: GCA_019176425.1. NCBI lineage: Eukaryota > Metazoa > Chordata > Actinopteri > Elopiformes > Megalopidae > Megalops > Megalops atlanticus. Next base: position 25,194,055 of record CM032885.1, on the reverse strand, counting down.
AAGGTGTTGGTGGGTTTTAGTTCACATTATATTTTAAATAAATTTGAGCACTTACATGATTTCCAATAAATTAGCAGCTAATATTGAAAGCAGTGGACAAGTTTCATTGACAATGTGAATCATCCCATTGTAACATTGATCATGATGAAGTCAAAGCACAGTCAGACAGCAAAACAGCATGTGACTAGGGAAAAACATGCATGATTGAGGTTCCAGGGCAGCACAGGTCATGTATGTCCCAGTCTCACAGTGTGTAGCTAGAGTAGTATGGTGGTACAGTGTGAGGTACAGATGACACTTTCTCTTCATGTGAAATCACCCAAGAAAGGAGATTGTCACCACGTCCCCCTCACCTCCAGCCTCATGGATGGTTTCACATCCATCTTCACAGATATTGCATTGTGTCAGAGTACATTCATTCCCTGGTTTTATTTTTGGATTGAAGAAAAAAAGAATAAAACAAAAAAGAAACGTGAAAAACCCATTTGCACTTTGAGGCATCCAGTCTTAAAGGAGAAAAAAGGAAGATATAACAGATATTTCTCTAGATGTGCTTAATTTGATCTGACAATCCAGCTATAGGGGAGATTCAAACTCAGTGGAAGTGTTTTTTTCCTTTCCTTTTTTCAAACCTGTATCTGCCTCTGAAGAGACTGGATGCATGTTTAGAATGCAATACAGGTTCTTTAATTGAGCCCAAGCAAAAAATTCCCTTTTTCTCACAGCAGCCAGGATCATGTAACATCAAACATTTCTTTTTTTTTTTTTTTTGCTTTCACAAAGGATGCTGACTTTTTTTTTATTTTTTCAAGCATATCACACTGAAATGAAAGCCACAGAGGCCTATTACACTTTGGTAAGAATTCTATTAGAAGAATAATCGTTGCACAGTGCATGCCTGTCCAGCGAGAGCCCTCAGAGAGTGAGGTGCAAAGAGCTGGGTGAAAAGGCGTTTGTTTAGGATGCAACAATCCAATGTTCCAGGGAACGCCTGTCTAAATGCCTGCTTGGCTGAACTCTTCACTGACAATGGTGTAATTGCGTTGACACAGTGACAGCGCGATCACAAAGGGGGTGAACTGAAGAGATAGAGAGACTCCTTGTACATTCACAGCAGAGTGGAGGGAGAGAAACCGACAGGAAATATGTGGGAAATGCACTCTTGACCCCTCATGACAAAAGTGATCCAATGGCTTAACGAAACACAGTCAATGAGAGTCAAACCGCAGTGTGTTTAGTTACTGGAAATACATTTATAATGTAATAGAATATAGAATGTACTTTCATTATATTTTATGATATTATTACGTTCAGATTTATAGTGTTCATTTAATGGATATAACTGGAATAAGCCTTAAATCACTCATGACATGATGCTGATCATATAAATGAGCTTTAGGCATAACCAAAACCTAACAATAAACCAGCTATAACTTTGATTCGTGTGCCTTTCAGAACACTGTAACTTTAAGGCAACGAGGCCTTCATGTGCTAATCAGTTGCAATGGATGTATCTGGAAATGCACCATAACAGACACTCGATTAAGGTATGAACAAAAGGATGTGTTCTGAAATGCACAAAATTGTGAGGAAATCTAAGACGAGTCCCCTGTGTGCATTTGATTGGTATTCAGGGCAGCATGGTTGCTGGCCCCAGCTCTCTCTGACAGGTGTAGAGGCAGCGGGGCACGGTTAGGCGAGTGGCCATTATCAGCTCCCACTGACAGCACGTCGCTGAGGAGAGTGCGCCTTCAGTGACCTGGAGGGATCGCTGCGTCCGGGGAGGGGGGAGGCCGGCGAGAGACGGGGAGGACGGCGAGCACCTCTCTCGCAGCCCGGACAGCCCAGTAATTAAGTTGAAAATAAAACCCCCGCGGCTTTTTTTCCATCGCTATCGCCGCTCGTGGGGAGGCAGCAGATGCCTCGACTGCGTGGACAGATGCCCCCACCCCTGCTCCGCCTGCGTCGCGGCATTGTTTGTGATCTCACCGGCGAATGGAAATTTACAGCTTCGCCCGCTCCGAGTCTCCGAGGCACGGCCCTCCAAGGCAACCGGGCCTCCACGTAGCGGCCAGCACCTTTCCGTCTCCAGAGCCCAGAAACGGGAGACCTAATTAGATCCCTGTAATTGGTTTGGCTTGGATGTAGATGGGTCTGGGTTTATATGCGCGGTTCTCTGGGGCAGCGGTGTGTGTGCTTTGAAGGGAGCTGAGCACAGCCCTAATGATGGCCAGTGCACTATCCTTATGTGGTACCTCACAAGCGTTAGTAGTGAGGGGATTCCAGTAAAAGCAGTCCGAAATCAGATAGCAGCTATGTTGTCTGGTGCGGCTATGATTGATAAGTCAGTCTCTCTGTTTGGAGCCACTGCACCCTGGGTAGCCTGCTGGGAGCCAGCTTTAACGGCACTGTTCTCTGTGTAAGATGTTTTTTCAGTTATTGAGTGAGGGAAAGGGCCTTTCAAGAGGAATATCATGAGCAATGTGTAAGGTGGAAAGTCCAAAAAACGGAAATAAACATGGTCTTTTGTGGTCTCTGATGTCTCAAGCAAGAGATGAAGCATTATTGTTCCACTTCACAATCTGATATTGGAATGTCAAGTAAACTATTTCAATCTGATATATGCAGAAACATCATTGGTGCCAGATGGGTTTATTTCTTGGGTCTTCTCAGGACTGTGTTTTGCGTAAGTTGTTGTCAGAACAAGCCAGAACTGAAAATATTTACTTTATTATTTTTAGATAATTCTCTAATACTGAATCTAAGGAGTAATCAATTTGAGGGACCCCCATTGTGGCATTTTTTGTTTCCACTGTGATCAATATGTTCATAAGCACTACCCTTCCTCCTTTCAGCTTACATATGTAAACATGTGCATGTATGCACACACGCACGCACACACAAAACCCATTCCAGACCTGCACTGTAGAGATAGTTAAAGGGACTGATGCCCAGGGCACAGTAGTGAAACAATAAACCTTACACTAACATGGCAAACTCACAATCGTCATTTCACCTTACACCTCACACTCACCATCTCATTGCCTTATGCACAAGGCAAAAGACCATATCCATTGCACATCTCCTCGCTCACTAACTGGGGATTTCACTTTTCATATTTTGTTGTGTGTGCGTGTTGGTGAGAGTAGGTGATACCATCTCCAGGAAGGAATTCTGTGCACTTGTCATCTGCACCCATGGATACACACGCCACATTCAATCAAGGTTACCTTTCCATCAGAGGGCCTTTTGCAGTTTGTTATTTCCCTAGTGTTTCCTGGCACAATATTTTTACATGTGTACCCACACAAGAATACATGTTCACAGCAGGACTGTGTGTGTGCATGCGTGTGTGCGTGCGTGCGTGTGTGTTTGTGTGTGTGTGTGTGTCTCTGTCTCTCTTTCTCTGTCTATATATAGTACATGTATAATATTGTGACTACATAAAGACTTTATAAAACTTTATAAAGCTTTGAATTGAAACAAAGTGAAAAATAACATGGCAGACTACTGTTGGCCTCCTGCAGATTTGGAACCTACAGCTGTTTTGTGGCCAGCTGTTTTACTCTCTGTTGTGTCCTTTGACCAGGATATATAAAGATATTATTGCCAAGACTGAGTTCAAGGGATTTTTTAATCATTTCTATTTTAATCCAATATGCAAAGCATATACCAACTGTACCCATAATTCCCACAGCTTCATTACATAAGCAATCACTGCATGTGCTGCCCCATTTCTGCAAACTGAGTTGTAAATCCATGATTATTTAAATTATAATGTTCAGAGCAATCAACAATGCCTTACATGGGATGCCTCTCATTTCTGTTGTGAATGTCAGCATGTGGCTGGAAGGAGAGAATCTTGCAGATAATTATGTTGTGAACTTTCCTTTGTGTTTAAGTCTATGAACAATAATTTAGAAAAGGTGCTACTCTTAAAAGTCTGAGATAATATAATATGATACATGACAACACACTGTCAATACACAATGTTACTGCTCACGTTCTGCAAACGAAAGGAGACTGATTTTTGATATAAAATCTCTTCCATTTGAATTTCCAAACAAAGACTTTTGGGGGAGGGCTTTTAGTTGATCCCTATACAACTAACCAAACCTCATATCAGCTAGGTTCATTGCAGCCCTCCTCAACCCAGTCTCTACCTGTTCCATATGTATGATTCTTCCCTGTCCAGATGGGGGGGTCAACAGTCTCATCCTAATGACCAGGTGCTAGGTCTGTTCTCTGGATTCCAAGTCAACGATTAATAAACACACATCAAACAGCCAATGTCTATGCTCTCCAATAAACACATTCACATTGTCTGGAATTCATATCTATTGAATCATTATTATTGACACTAAATCTCTCTGAGTTTTTTTTTTTCCCTTTCTCCTCCTTTCCCTGTCACTGCAAGTTTGTTCTGAAAGATTGAAAAATGTAACCCTCTTCTGTCTGGGATCCTCATCGGTCACTCTCATTATTGTCGTAACATGTACCTATTTAATTATCTCATACCTCATAATGCTGCGACATCTAGTGACAGATTGGCAATAAGCCACCACCAATTTTAGCAGTTAACTTGTTCTGACCAACTTGCTTTACAGGTTAGGCATGATGAATTATCATTATGGTGAAGAAGCTTTTTTTTTTTTTAGACAGCAAGCAAATCATTTGGCATAGGTCCTTTTGGATTTACAGATTTCAGTATTGTGTCAGGGTTCTAAGAAATCCCAACTACCAGCATTGGGCAGAAAAAGATCATTCAAAAGGTAATGCAATGATACAATAAGACAATATCTTGGTTCTGCACTTCAGTTTAGAAAGACCCTGATCAAGACAACAGTTGTTTTCTTTTTTTAGGGAAACTGCTTTTGTATATAAAGAACTGAAGCCAAGTCATTTTCCATCTCTGTTCACTGCACCATACTTCTGCCCAATAGCCAATCCTATTAAAATGCTACCAATCATGGTCTAGACTGCTAACAGTGCACATTCATGTCTACAGCACAGTCTCCCCTTTATCCTTTTCCTCACAGCTAAATGTGAAAAGAACCAAGTGCACAATAGGCATGATTAAGGACAGAGAACCCCATCAGCAATGTGTTTTGATGAATATTGTTCCTCACATGATTACACTGCTCTGAACCCAGCTATGATTGCCATTCACCACAAATTGACTGAAATCAAAGCCTGACTGAATTTCGATGAAGAGCACATGAAACTGGAAAAAAAAAATGCTGCGTGGTTTCTTCTTTTACCTTGAGAGGCAAGTCCTTTAGTGAGGCTCAGTTGCATCAATTAAATTGTGATCGTGATTTTTTTAGCCCAGGACAATGAATCAAAGCTGAGCAGGTAAATTTCATTTGAAAGATCTATCCTTTGCAATAGCAGCATGTGGATTTCTTCTCTGAAACTGGAGTCACAGCTGTTTTCTGTGTTGCTCCCAGTGGAAACCTTGACTGCTTTTCTTTGGAAATTTTGAAAACAAATACCACACCTTATTGTATTGCATCTCTAGTTTTTGGGATGACAATGATTGTTTTTATGGGTCTTTAAGAAAGAAAAAAAATATGAGGTTTTGCCCACCTGGTGACAAATGTTAATCAGTCATGGGACTGTGACAATGCAAAGGAAGCCTGATCACTTGTCTTTTAAACAAAGCTGTGTATGAGTGTTAACATGATAGGTCAACCGTCTTCATTTTTTCCAGTCAATGAAATCGATCCGCCCACGCTCCTCAAATCAAGTGCAGCATTTTCACAGGCAGCTGCAAAAATAGACTTTTGGTTCCACACACAAACCACAGCTACTTTATAACAGTGTTTGGAATTAAATTCTGCAAGGTTCTTTCATCCTAGCCATGTCTTTCCCATATATATGCACACAGGTCGAAACTCTAAACTCCTTCTAAACTCCACTGCCTTCTCTGTCTCTAAACTTCAACAGTAACCTCAGCTAACTGATAGTCATCTGCCTCATTATTGGAGTCACTGGCTCTAATGTAATTGGGATTAGTCTGCTGCTGGTTTACGACCGCAGGCCTCACTATCTACATAGCAAAACAAGAGGTATGATTAACTCACAGAGCTAAAGACCGTGCTCCGCAGCCAAGGAAACTAATTACACTCTTGTTCTGGTTTTAAGAAGTTGTCACCTTCTGTAGCTGACATTCGCGTGCTCACACACACTTCTCAACATACTACTAATGCATCGGCAACTTGGCATGTGTTATGACTGAACACAGATGAATTTCACTATAAATTATCTTCCGCTTGAAGTGGTGATTTGAATAGAACTGAAAATCCAGCTGGATCATGGCACTAGGACTGTGTAGAGCAGTTGTTTCATAGGCAAAAACAAAAAAACATAAAAAAAAACATTCAAACTAAGCACAGTTGGCCCCATAGCAAAACCAACCCCTGAAACTTTGTGCAAAAATAATATGCTTGTCCAAACCAGGGTTTCATTGCCCAGGTCCTGGTGTTTTAAGCACATCTGGAGATTCTGAATGCATCTGAGATGCAAATTCACAGTGTAGATGACCTATTTTCATGTCTCTTAAAGCTTCCCTGACCTTATGTGCCAGAAGATGCTTTTGTCAAATGTCTTTATGACAAACCTGTTGTTCTGAATCTAAAAAAAGTCTGTACTCATCAATCACAGCTGGCTAATCAGAGATCACTACAAACAACAGCTCTGAAGCTATCCTTTTCATTTACAGCTGTCCCCTGCAGTTACCCAGGGGAGACCAGAGAAGCTAATGGACACCCAGGGTTCTGTGGTGAAAGGCATCACACAAATAAAATTGAAAGGAAAAATGGAGGGGGTTGTAACAAAAAGTTTTTCAGCCTCATTTTAATACATTGTAATTCTAATATGAGTGTCAGTTTGACTACACAGCTGGGTATGATTATACAAATTCTCTGTTAAACAATACATGTTGCACAAAGACAGCAAGCCCAACTGTTTTCTGCTGATACCATGAACTCTACCTGTTTTCTGTAACTTGTTTGCTAGCACTGACAAGCACTCTTGGTGTAATTTTTATGTCAGCACTGACTGCAGTAAGCTAGCTGAACATGTTGAGACATTAAGTTAGAAATCCATGACAAATGTGTAGGGTTTGCTCAAGGTTTCAGGATCTGTAACAGCATTTCCATAACAAATTAGGCTAGGAAACAAAACTTTTCCTAACCCGTGATTAGGAGACAACTGAGGTTGACAAATGCAGGGCATATCGTTGTTTCTACCATCTGAGAGAGTGAGAGATGTGTTTGAAGGAGTGAGGAGTATAAGAAGGTGTCACACCCACTCCCAGTCAGCCTGCTCAGCCACGCCCTGCTCAGCCAGCTCAGCCATGCCCCGCTCAGCCAGCTCAGCCACGCCCAGTTCAGCCTGGCTCAACCACACCCACTCAAGCACACCTGTGAGTCATTCCTTCAATCAAGCCCTGCCTTTATAAGGACTCAGTTCTGTTACCTCATTGTGAGGTATTAAACCTGTGATTCATTACTGAGCCTGCTCTTTGCCATTTCTACCGTGTTGTTCCCGTGTTTTGACCTCTCGCCTGTTTTTTGGACCTTGCTTTCGTGTTTTGGATTCTGGTTTGGATTGCTTCTGATTCCTGTTTACGACCTGTTTTGTCCCTGACCACACCTTTTGGATTCTGTTCATTAAAACCTGTAACCGCATCTGGATCCCAGTCTTTTTCATTACAGCAGGACACATTGTGTAATTCAGCAATCAGGCAGGAACTGGGAAGGGAGAGGCTCTGTAATCTATTGCAAAGATGCCAATAGTAATCACATCCGGGAACAAGCTTTAAGCAGGTGCCTGTGCCAACACAGCAAGACCTGGGCAAAACACAAAGAGTAGACATATGTGTTCCTTCACAGGGAAGCGGATATGTTTTACCTTGCCAGATTACCAGTCTGTGGGGTCTCAAGTGCAATTTCCTGAATGTTGGAGGTTGCTGAAACAGTGAACTGTAATCACATGTAACAGTGGACTGATAATAAAGTGTAGTAGTCACCAGACTTTAATGTAAAGCATGTCTGATTTGATGGTTCACTGTGCATACACATGGTTTGCTAATGGCTGAATAAAATGTCTTAAAACAAAAATAATATATAAGGTGTAGATTTTTTTTCTCCAGTTTAAAAGTCTAATGTGATGCATTGCTCCTGAGGGAGATGCAGTAAAGCCACATCAGAGATATGATTTTTAGCATACATCATAAAGTGATGATTACGGTGCCTGTAAGATTGACAGTGACTTTTGTTGTATTATGTGACGGGCTGTCATGCTTTTCTCCTAAGGAACAGGAAATCCTGTTAACTTAGGAACAGGAAATCCTGTTAAGCCTGTGAGGGCCAATCCACTCCGTAGGATTTTTTCATGCATTTTTTCTCCTGTAATTGATGTGACAGTGGGCTCCTGTGGGGAGCATTGATAATATTGACCCATGACTAGAAAAAAAAAAATAAAGTAAGCATTTATATTTGAGTGGACGGCTGTCTAGTGGAATCATGTCATAGGATACTTGTGGGCTAGCCCTCTTGCCTCTGGAAGCCTTGGTCACGTCTCTGTTGAAGGCTTTTGTTTCATGTTTCATGTTTTTTTTCCAAGCACAGAACCTTTCAATGAATTGGTATTCTCTGCACTTATTGAATCCTGAAAGTGAGACATCATGGTCCACATTTCTTATTTTTGGACAAATGGGCATTGAGAAAGAAGGTATGCAAATTTGCAGTGGAACTAAAGGTATTTCAGAAGGTCCTTTGAAATGTAAGTTCCTGAAAGCCAAATCACCTGTGTCAGGGATCCGTCCAAATAAATTAAAGATGAGAAAGAGAAAGAGGGCAAGAAAGCAAGAAAGATAGGGGAGCAAGACAAAGCTATGAAATTCATCTGAGATAAACAACTGTCTACACGCATATACACACAGATGATAAGCATGAAAGCAATACATTCCAGTGGATGAAAAAAGATGAATAATGTATCAGTCTTTTGAAAATTTTATTTATAATTGCATCAGGCAGGCAGGTATTGGTGATGACTGAACTATTGCACATGGTCAAATTAAACAGAGCAGTTCACCATAAAAAAGTCCCTCTGGTGCATCCCGTTAGCGCATTTGAATATTCATATTCAACAAAATATTTGGATTTTTTATACGCACACGTGCACACACACACACACACACACACACACACATACACAGATAGAGAGATAGAAACATACCTAGAGCCAATTAAAATGCCATGCCAATATTACAATAAATACAATAAAGGTTATACAATATTTAAATACAAAGCAATAATTGAGTCAAAAATGACATACCAAGAGAATTTTTTTTTTTTTCCAGTGAACAATATCAATATCTTTCCACCAACAGTGTTTCCACCATTTTTTGCAAGCACTTCTCATAATCCACCCTCATAGCAGAAGTGTTTTCTAACTGGAATGTTGCGTAGCTGCATATAGAGCTCAGCAACCGTACATGGTCATTTATTCTGAAGAAACGCATGTTGATCCAGAGCATCTGAGATGTGCTCTGTTGGGCTCTTGTTGAGTGAAAAGGATGGCTAACCTATGCTATGTTGTTCAATGCCAAGAAAGTCGGTGCAACAGTAGAAATGAACAGAATATGTGACCATGCACTGCCATGCATAAACTTCAGGACATTTATTTTTACTCAGGTAGGTGTCATGTATAGGGTGAGGCCATTGTCTCAAAAGTACACAGTCGAAGAGCTATGAATAAATACTGGCTGTAATCATCCCAGCTCTATTGCAGTCCCTACCATCAAATGTACCTGTCTATTTGTGCAAGGCAACATCTCCACTCTCCACTTGATTTTGTGCTGGGATAGATTGAACAGTGTCTCATCACTTATTAGGATTGACAACGCAGGTGGTGACAACACATCACACACACACACCTTTTTGTTTTTTGCTTTCTGTCTTTGATTTGGCATATGCTGCGGATGTCATGATGAAACTTGATGCAGTCTCCCTTCCAGGTAAACATAAAAAGGTGAACTGCTGACTGGAAGAGGAGGAGAAAAAAAAAAAAAAAAACTAAACTGCAACCTCTAACTTGACAGAGACATTGGTGGCTATTGTTTTGATGCAATTTGGATGGGGAGACCAGTAGACAGCATTTAGATTCAGGCTCACGATTCCCCATTTTGTCAGTGCTGTTTGTTTTTGCTCTGATGCTTGTAGACAGCGCTTGTTTGGGGCCTACAGCAACCACAGCATTAGGCCAATTTTTTAATGCTGTTTATTTTCACTGGGACTTGCAAGGTTGCATTTTGGAGTCACCTGCTTGCCATGGGCTCCATAAAACCAGTAGCTGGACTGTTGCCTTTGTGCCATCATATTAAATAAAAACAAACAAACTAAACTAAATGTGCAACTCACTGCTGTGGCTACGTTGGCTGTGGAGCCTGGAAGACAGAGCTGGCCTGAGAAGAGATCTCCAGACTCAGTGAGTTCACCTTGGCTATCTTTGAGAGGTCTGCCTTGTGCTGATTTTGGCGGTTATTTGTTTCATTTATATGCACTCACACACAATTCACAGTTACACTAGATATTCTGGGTCACAACCATTTCTCACCATTTATTTTCAAGCCTGCAAAGCTAGGTTGTAACATGTACTGAACAACACTTTATGATAATGTGTGTTTGACCTGTTTCTGTTGGAACGTATGTATGCCCCATCATGCATGTTTCTCCATGCTCTTGTATTTAACACCAAACTGATGTGTATGGTGGTGTCTTTATCCTGGAGCCAGCATGTTACTGTACAGGGGCTAATCTGTCCATGGTGATGTACTGGTGTCACTGTAGCAGATTAGAATGCAGGAAGATGTCAATCCTGGAAATATTTCAATCCGCTATAATGACCTTGCACAAGGGCAGTGATGTGTGATTATCCTGACTGTTGATGCACAGGACTTGAGCCCACCTGAGTGTATCACAGAATCATCACCGTAGCAATGATACTGTTGACTAGTGCGCACTATAGTGCCTGCCGACCCTGCCTGTCTGTGGCGTTTTCTCATCTATTTCCCAGAGATCTCGTAGAACACACTCAAAGAACCTCTGCAGCGATCAGTGCAAAGGACAAAACGAGACACACGGGCAGTGATTATCTGCAGTGCAAACTTGCAAACGACTGCTGCTACTACTACTTCTATGACTAATGTCTGCCAATCAGTGAGTTGCACTCTGGGTACACACCGAACGCTGCCATGGCCAGTGGGGGTGGAGATTACGCCCCGCTCCGCTCTGGCGCATCAAAAGCCACATCTGTCCCAGAAAGGCCTGATTTAGATTGATGCCCAGAGTCTGGTTCACGTCCAGCCGTGCGGCATGTTCCACATGGCCTGGCACTCTGACAGATAGGCTGAGGCCAGCCGCAGGATTAAAAGGGTGCTATCACAAGGGGAATGCATATGGCATGACCAAAGCCCGCAGTCGGGCACCACCTTGGCATCCTGACATTGGTATTCAGGATGGAATTTTAGCAACCCTCTTTTCTCCGTTTTTTTTGGTGTCTGCCTGTCATGTTACTTCTGGTGCTCCAACCTTGCTTCACCGCCTGCTTTGTTCATTTTTGCACTTAATTGAAAACTGAAATTGAAATTGAAAACCAGCTGCAGTAAAATTTTACAAGAATTACAGAATTTCATTTATTCAACTTTTGTCCTGATATTTCACAGTTTTAATAGAGATAGCATAAAAAATCCAGTAATGTGTTTTTAATGACTGGATTTTTTATAGATACAGGCATCATAGTATATCAACCGATACATATACATGTATTTTTTTAACAACTGCTGGAAATGAATGTGGTAGAACAGAACTGACATAGTGACATCCATTAAGCTATTACATATTACTAGTCCAAGATAGGCTGAATTCATAATTCAACTGAGTATTGAAATGTAGCCAGAAACTGCTGCAAAGACCCTTAAGGTTAAAGCTTGTCTGTCATTTTGACACAGTCCTCCCCTGCCCTTGTGGGAAGTGTGATGTCTGCACGTGCAGTATACATACATATTGCCACAGGAATTTGGAAGTATGCGTCTCTACAGCTGACAAAGATAAAAAACCCACAACGGCTATAAATGTTGCATATCGGCCTTTTCAGAAAACACACAAGCTCTTGTCCGGTCTTTCCCACCAGTATAGACTATAGTTTCTAAAACTGTAATTCTGGGCCCCATGGCTTGTTTCTGATTCTGTCGCTGCAGACATCCCAGGCCAATATGGCCCAGCAGGTGGCATCACTTCAGGCTGTAACAAGTTGCTGCATTTTATTTGCTCATTTATTTATTCATCTGTATCTGGCATAGAATTTAGGACCTTTAAGCAACAGAGCCCTGCGGTAATCTGTACCAGGCCACGTTGTGAAATGCTTTGCTTTCCCTTCACTGCTGCCAAGTGATGTCAGAGGGTGGCACCTTGCCCCGCTGGCACTGAGGAAGAGTAACCAGATGGGCTCATGTACTTTACATCAGATACTTTACATCAGGCCATGCTGTTTGCATCCCTAAAGCATGCAGAAGATTCACAAAGTGGTATCAGAGTGCCTGAGTAAGGATCTCTAGATTGTGGGTTGGACAGCATTTGTCAAATGTTTGTCAATCAAATTCTAGAGCAACTCTAGTTGGATATATACATGCAGATCTGTTCTTGAAAGATGAAAAAATACAATATTTTTCCCAATACTTACTTGCATGTAAGTATTTGATATCAACATATTGCATATCAGAATTATTCACTGAAAATGCCTCAGGATCCTATGGGGCCAACAAGATAATGTATGTTGCATTTTTCAGCATGTACATGTGAGTAGGAATAAAAAGGACTGGATTCCTTTTTTGGGTTGGATTTGTATGTAGCATAAGTAAATAATTGTTTACAATATAAACAGTATATTTGTTATAGGACCTTTTCATCCTGTCATAACACATTCAGCCGTACGATTGCAGATAAACATAAATATACACATATAGGTCAACTTGACAGCTATCTTTAAGACTACATGAAGGTTTAAGACAACTAAAACATTACAATAGGCTACATCACTAACAACACATGACATCTAATTCAACTGCACATTACAGCACTGGTGTGTTTGGAACATGTACATTAATTATGCCTGTTTTTAATAGGTAGTTATAATGTTTTCACTTGAAACTCATCTTTCAATTGTTATACAAATGCCAGAAATTGTATCTTACATTATAAATACTTGCAGGGGGCCTCCTGTAGGATGAAGACAATCTGTTCATATTAACACTTGTATCTGAACAACTGTAATCTTAACGAATACTGAAAAATATAAAACCTTAGAAGCCCCAAACACTAAACAGTCTTAAATAGGGACGCACCGAATCCAAGATTCGGTTTCGGATTCGGCCAAATATTGTCGTTTTTGAAGGGGTTCGGATTCGGCCAAACCTTATACCATTTTATCGACCGAACTGAACCCTACGCACCTTGACGTAATGAGAGTGGATGCAAGTGATGATGGGAAGCTGTTTGCATTTGGGGGTTCAGTAGTATAGCCGGACAGTAAAAATGGAAGTCATAACCAAAAAAAGTATGGTGTGGCAATATTTCAGGTCAAAAGAAGGCAATTCAAGTAGAGCCAAATGTACAATTTGTGAAGCTGACTTGTCTCATGGTGGCAAGGACTCTAAACAATACAAAACATCGCAACAGCTAAAACATTTGTGCGTGAAACGTGCGACGGAGTATTAAATTTGTATGGCATGAACTGCAGTTAGCAATAGCACTGACAGCAGCCAAAATGTTGCAGCTACAGGTAGGCTACTGCACAGCAAGAACAGGCAAAATTTTCAGTTAATGTTTCTTTCAGTATTGTACCTAATGTTTTTGTATGAATGAAGTAAGCATGTATCCTGCAGTTAATGATGACTTTACTTTCAAGCTGAAACGTTATGGTGTTTCCAAGTGTGAGCATTCAGCTGTTTTTGGTTAGTAAATGCAAAATCCTAGCAAAAGTTGTAGGTAGCCCACTCTTTTTTATTATAATTAAAAATGATAACTGCAATAAACATTTATCTGTGATTATTTATTCTATGGTTGTTCTTGTTTTTTAATGCATTTATGTGTGTGTAACTGAAATGAGCGTGATTCAGTTTCGGATTCAGCCGAATCTTAAGCGCTGGATTCGGTATTCAGCTGAACCCTAAAAATCAAGATTCGGTGCATCCCTAGTCTTAAATGATGCATCATTGCCTAAGATTCAGTAATTTTACACACAGTCCTGTCATCTTATTATATAGGTATTATAGTGTGATACAATTTTCAGTTGAGCAAAATTCAGCGGCCAAGGTATTCCGTTTAATTTGCTAGACTCCTGGGGAATATGCAGCTGTTTTTTGTTGTTGGCATGAATAATTGTTTATATTAGTTAATCTATTGCTTTAATCAACTCTATTACATTTGCCGTGGAAAAAGTTATAGTTGCTAGACGACAACCTGTATTTATATATTTATTGAATGGGATGGGATGTTAAAAGACAATAAAATCACTGAGGCATCGATGCAGACCAAGGCAAATTTAATTTGCAAGGGCATATGGCTTTTCTCTTTACACACAATGCACACCTTTCTGTGACTGGAACAAAAATGGAGCACCTAGACCAACTGGAATAGAGAGTGCATTGTGTACAAAAACAAAGGTTCCTTTTCAGTCAATTAAAAAGCCAATAAAGTGTTAAGGCAATGTTGTCGCACATCCTGATAGTACCTTTGTCTTATTTATCAGAAATATCCAACCCAAGTCTGCCTTGAGCTGGGGTTGCACTTGCATTTCTGTCCTGAAAATTGCATTTTTGCCTGAGTTCACGCCCACATGTATCACTGCCTTTATTGGTTGTACTAAGATTGTAAAAATGAGACTGTCTGTGTGAATGACAATGTCAAAAGTAACCCTTCTAATTTCTGAGAAATAGCTAATGTAAACATCTAATACAAATTGCCAAACACTGACTGCTCAAGCAGTGATTTTATGTGTAATTCCTACCTTGAGAGTGGAAATACTGGATGTTTTTTTTTCCCTGAAAAAAATATTGTGCGATTTTGGTTTTTACTGGAGAAATGCCCAGAATTGGAGAAGTGTAGCATATTTAAACAGAAGCTGCAGTTTGTGCTGAGAGCCCTCAGAGGGGATGAAGATGGAAAGAAATTGAGAAGTTTAGGTGCTTAGTCTGTTAACTCATAAAATATGGATTCCACTGAGACAACACTTTCACTGCAGCACCTGTTTGTGTGACACATAGATGCATCTCTTTGACACCGCAGGAAATAAAAACCATGGTTTACATAGTTTCATTTTTTTCTTCTTCAGGAAATTATTCACAAACCTGCTCTTTCGATTCCTTGGATGCTGTCAACTGGCAAATGCAGTATTGTGAGGCATTTATGTTTTCCTCTATTCTAAGCATCAGAGATTATTGTTTGCCTCAGTTCTACCCATCAGGTTGAAAAAAAGTTTGTTTTTTTATGATCAACATTGTTCAAAAAATGTTATTTTTTTGTGAAAAACAAAAATGAAACTTTTTTATGAAACAATGATAATAAAATATGAAATTAAACATATCTACAGGACATAAATACAGCAGAAATATGCAGTGGCAGCTTTTGACAGTTCATCTTTGGTTGGCAGAGACATGAGAATTACAGTGAACTCCAGAGAACTGGAGTATATGGTACAGTATATTGAGGAATTCTTGAATTCTTGTGGGCACATATATATATATATATAAGCATTGACTGATTTTTTTCAAGACTATTCAGCTTGCTCTCCCTTTGTTGTTTGAGACATAAAAAAAACGTTTATAATCATGTAGCATTTTAAAAAACAGCTATGAACAGATTGTGAGCAAGTGGGCTTTTCCCCAGAAACCACAGCTGTGTTTGGCGTCCTCATGCCAGCTTGCCTCATCCATTGTTGACTTTGCATCCCTCTCGTAATTAGGACGTCTTCTCCAGTTATGCTTTTGACAATAGCTTTCCTCATATGGGCTGTGGTATCAATCTTTTTTTCCCCTTCCTCCATCTGTGCATGTAGAACAGGCAGCCACCCAACATGCAAAGATCACCCAAAGATGCGGAACAACTTTACGCATTTGGGGATAAAATACTAAAGCCCTTGTACTAAGCGATCAATTTGTTGGATTATAACTGGGCAGCAGCTGCTCAGCACATGTGTGATGGCCACACATTTGGCATTTATGCACCTCAAGACATTTTCCTCAATCAAGGTGACACAGCTACAGCTTCGTCAGAGCTCGGCGGAGTTTTCACCAATATACTTTATAGACCATGAGAACTATTTCTAGATTATGGTAGCTAGCTGTTGGAGTGGCCTCATCCTAATAACAATGTAATTAAATGCTCTATTGAATCCAGCTCCTATGCATTTTGTCCTTAATTGTGAGTAATCAATGTAGTGAAACTCTTGCTGTTGTGTTAGAGCTCTGTTCAACCTTGACATGTTGTTGCTTTGTATAGTGTGTTGCATTTCTTTTTTGTTGTGATTTGCACCCCCCCAATCAATAATAGCCCTCCCAAGAGTATGAAGGTGCGCAAGTAGCAAAGATTCTTTAGATCATTGAAAAGTAGCAGGGCAAACAGATTGTCATAGTTCTTAAGTGTCACACAGTCAATAAAGTAAGCTGAAGATGAGAGGGGAACGAATATCATTCATGCAAGGCAACAGCCCATTTCATAGCTTCATGCAGTCATCGTGATCTCTCTGGAACATTCCAGCAATGCTCATAAAAGGCTGATCTGTTTACCCTGTCTAAAAGCAGCGCAACCTTAGACAGTTTGCATTTAATGCTGTGCAAAAGATGTAGCAATTTTTTCTGTTGTCATTGGCAATACAGAATTTTAAATTAGAGGTCAGAGATAGCACACCTTAAGGTTAAACAAATATCCAATTGACCATTGTTAGCGCAGTTTTACAATGGATATCTCTATTAACAGGTTAGGGTAAAGTTTGGAAGCAGAGTTCAAAGATCTATCTGTAATTTAGGGTTTGGGGTTGACCTTGCAGATAGAACCTTATAACTTGTGAAAAATAGCAAAATACTTTGTAACACATTCCTTGTAAATTTCTAAAGAATTACCGCTCAATTACTTACTTAAAAAAAAAATAATAAAAAAATAAAAAAAAAAAATCTCTCAAAATTTCTCCCATAATTTCTGTAGCACATTGTGGTAAGCAGCATCATATGCTGTAGATAAAATGAATTACCATTCATCTCTCAGTTTCAGTTATCAAACAATCATAGCTCTCACAGCATGCCTTGACTGATTGCCTGTAGGGAGTTCCTTTTAGAGCTACTGAATTACCTGTTTATCATTATAATTAGTCCTATGCTTATTTCGCCAGCCGTGAATAATAAAGTAAAGAAATACATGTCAACGCTGGGAAAATGACAGCCAAAAGACTTTGAGTGTCATGTTGATTATACTTTGCAATTATCACGTGTTGAGTGTAGGATGATGACTACATAACATCAATTGCTGAAAAGATTTTTTAGGAATAAAGGCAATAATGACAAGGCAGAAGATCTAGATGTACATTGCCATATCTCCCTTTATTTATTTATTTTCTGTAACTAGACTATAGCATCTCTAGCCCATTATAATTTATTTGCTTGGCAGATGCCTTTTCCAGGACAGCTGCATATTATATATTTATACAACTGCGGCAATTCAGGTTAAATGCCTTCCTTAAGAGTATCAGAGCAGTGTCCCATTCAATAATGAAAGAAAAAGGATTACACTGACCCTGAAAACTACAGTCCAGTAATTTAAGATGTGTCTCATGAAGAAATGCTGTGATCCACATCTAGGGATAAGTTAGTTTTTCTTGGACAAAAATGACACTGAGATTAGGATGTGCATTCATTCTAAAGGGGACATGATGCTTAACCTCCTAGGTCCTAGGTCCTAGGCCTTTTTTATTTTGACTCACTTTTTTTCCAAAAGGCTTTCAATAAAATACAACTATGGTACAACTTGATGATAGCACTAAAAGCTATAGGAATTAAAGCCATTAACTCTGCAGGGATTCAGAATTAGCAGCAGCATCAAATGCAAAGAGTAATAAGACTTATTATAACTGAACAGAGTTTCATATGAAGACGAGTTCCTCAGGCATTGGTATGAGGACCTCTGTTTTTTTTAATAATTATTATATACAGGAACCCCTTGCTGTTAGACAGGGATACATTCTACAAACCCTCATAGGGAAATCCATGAATACCGTATTGACAATAAAGACTTGCAAATGGGATTTGTTCCTTCAAAACATATTCAGTATAAAAAAAATGTAACAGCTATATATAGTATATGTACATTTATGTAGTAATAATCCTAAAAATGTGTGTAGAATGTTAAATCAATGTAAGAAAAAAAAAAAACTGAGTGCATATCCACAAATGGGATATTGTATAATGTTTGGCTTCATGAAATTGCATCTGAAATGTGAATCATCTGTATTGAAATATGTTTAGATGATACAAATGCAAATACTGGCAGAGATCCAGATCTCTGGGTTATTTTGGTGACCTGTGTAGAAATTAAAGAAAGGGTGTAACTCTGGTTATTACCTATTGTATGTATGACAGTATGCCACGAACCCATAACTTGTTCGGCTTGCCATAGCTGCTATCCGAATATGCAATGTTATATTTTCAAATATAAAGCTCTGTATATTTGTGACACTAGTGTAAAGCAACAATATTGTATGGGGGGCACAAAGATTTTGTGCAGGATGTGTGTCAGACTTTGTGTTGGAGTACATTTAGCCATCAGAAATGGAACGGTGGGGATATTCAGCAAAACATATCATAAATTGAATATGGTTTTGCTATTCACAATGCCTCACTCACACCACATTTAAAATATGACAGCCCCTCGCTGTTAATGAATCCATACTTGCAAAGGCTTTTCTTTTGTGGATTTTAGGGGGTGTGACCTTTGACAGACAAAGCCCTGTGATATTTGCAAGAAGTAATTATGCTGAATTTCACTTCAAAACTAATTTTTTTCATACATTGTATAGAACTTCAAAGACAACACAGTCATAAAATGACACTTTTCAGGGTGGTTAACATTGATTAATATTGTCAAAACAGTTTCATTACAGAGCTGATTACTTCAATATATGCTAGAATGTTATGAATACAATTTACTGTCCTACATGAACTGAGCATATCATGGATATAGTGTGAATTTAAACATGCTAAGATTGTGTATGGGTCTAAATCACATTAGTTTTTTAGATAAACATGGGCCTAATCTTTTACAAACTGACCAAAATTATGAAATGAGGAGCTTCATATTTAATATGACATTGTAATATGTCTGATTTTAGAAGTTATTGGACATTTATTACCATTTATGAATTTTCCTTTTAGCTGTCTTCAGCTCCTTCCTGAAAGGCATCCTATGGTTTTCTCAAGGGCTGTCTGATAGGTCTTTCTGATCTGGATTGGCCACCTGACTCAAGATTAAGAAGCATCAACAAAACAACAGATGCACTTGGTGCCTGTAGGGTGTCAACACTAGTGTGTGGAATGGCAGGCATTATCAGTCCTTTATCAGCTTTGAAAATGATAATGACAATTTAGTAACTATATATGATTGCTAACGAAATCATCAGATGACAAGATGACCGCTGTTCATTAATTATTTTGTTCTTATTTAAATCTGAAAATTTTTGGTTATTTGGCCAGTTTTCTAACGGTTGTGTCATGCAGCCATCTTTGTTGTCCAAAGTCACTCTCCTAGCTCCTTCTGGGCATCTGTGCTTTGTCTCATATCCTGCAGTGGATAGCTGTGATGACGCTAAATTTGGCCCAGTCGAAAGAGCGGTAATTGGGAAATTGTGTTAATTAGTTTACCTAACCTGGAGAAGTGGAGAAAATTCTGAATAAACATAACCCCCACTAAAACGAAAAGAGAATAAAAACCCACAGTTTGGAAAATGTTTACACAAATTATGATGTGTGATAACATTAATGGGATTGCCTGCAATTTGACAAATAGTGTGTAATTTCCTTTTATTTGTAGTAATTTCAATGAAATTCAAACAGAATACCAGATATCTCATGCAATTTTAAGTTGTGCACTTTACCCTCCTGCAAGATAAATAATGGGCAAAATACATGGAAAAGTTTTCAGTGGTAAAATCTTTCCTTAACAATCCTCAAGCAGTCATAGGCGCCAAAGTACAAAAATGCTTTTCGTTTTCTTCCTCTGTGCCTGTCTCTTTCATAACAACTCTCTGGATACTGGCACTCAGACTCCTCTCTTCTATGGAGTGCAATTTATTCTGGTTATCCAGCTTTACAAAGTGCAGCCTCTCTTCATATAACCTTAAATACCCATCTTTAAACTTCAGTTGGATAGAACATTTTGAGGCAAGATAATTGTATGCAGTAGTTATGGGAAATCTATGGATAAAATAATATCAAGGATGTAGACCAAAGGATATTTTTTGCACAGATCAATATGGTCCCCTCTCTAGACAACCTCTCTTTATAACAACCACATATGATACAAAGTACTCACAAATGTATTATTTGGGTGCCCTTTTCTATCCACTTTTATGAATCCAATACATTTTCAAGCATGCAAATCATTTGATTAAGCTAGAGTGAACCACATTCATGTTTACGCGTAGTTGGTAAACCAAAAATTAGGGATGCACGATGATATCGGCACGACATCGGTAGCGGCCGATAAAAACTTAAGAAGTTAATTATCGGCATCGGCAGATATGAAAATGTGCCTGGCCGATAAGGTGACGCGTTAACTATGCGCACGCGATGACGCTAAATGTTTATTATGAGCGCCAGCAACAAGCTTCAACATGTCAGCTGTATGGAAGTTTTTCAAGTATTATCTGAAACAGATAATAAAATTGTTATTTGCAATGCTTGTAAAGCACCAGTGATGCGAAGAGGGGTAAAATATACAGCTAAGTTTCTCACTCTGGGAGGATCCTAGCTGTGTGCTGCTAAGCTTTTCTCTGCTTCTGGAGGGGGCGTGAGAAAATTTTTAAATAATGCGGCTCCGGAAGCAGAGACAGCAATGGAAAATAAGACAACCCGCAATCGCCTAGTTCCTGCTTTGGGACTCGAAGTGTAATTTTTGTGTTTGTACACTTACACAACGACACTGAACAGCGAATAAAGTCTGCAACTTTATTGTGTCTCTGCTCATTCAAAATAAATATCGCGGCTCCATAAGGAGAGAATGCGATGGGAAATAACACAGCGATCATAATAAGACAGATAAGCTTCTTTCTGCTTCCAGAGGGGAGTGAGACCATTTTTAAATAATGCGGCATCTATATACATATACACACATACACACACACACACACACACACACACACACTATATCGGTATCGGCACATTGGATATCAGCAAATCCAACATCGTGCATCCCTACCAAAAATCAAAAATTCCTATGACATGCAGATAAAGGGGTGACAGCCAGATGAAGGCCACATCCCAACTATCTGTTTTATAGTTCCTTTTTAGCTGTTATATGAGCTATTCTTTGTGTCCGCACCGTGACTGAGCGCCAAGAGGGCTTGACCCTCAAAACTGTTTTTCAGTCAAAAGTGCCCTTCCAGATTGATTCTCTAGATAGCCATTGTTAAGCCCTGTATAAAGTCTGTCACAGTGATGACACTTTTAATCCAGGTAGCTGCATCCTTTGTGCAAACGCACGTAGGAATTAATGTGATTGTATTTTGCATTTGCATGCAAGTCTCTGCTTAGAGTTCAGCAAAGGGGCAAATGCATTGACAAAATGTGCGCAAGGGGGCAGTAGTTCTTATGAATGTATTAGTATTTTTTACATTATTTTGACAGGAACGTTCCATAGAGAATTAGATTAGACATAGGGGGGGGGGGGACTGTCCAGACTGCTCTGTCTGACTCACAGAGAATAAACAGTTCCCCAACCATTCCTGTTATTAAAGTTTTTCTGTGTTCATACCCATTGATTGTGGAATACAATATCAAACCTGTGTCCTTTGGAGACCAGTTGCATACTGCAAAATCGAGCCCAGCGGGAGGCCATTTTCATTTCCCCAACTAGTGTCACAGGCTTTCTAAGTCTTACCATCAGCATGTAAGGTTAATAGCAAATAATTTTCTGGAAGTGAATACAGTTAGCATTGGCTTGATATTTGTGCAGCCTCATGCCTGCAGAAATGGAGAAAAGCCATCCTAAGAAAGCAGAATTTTCACGACAAGGCTCACTGTAAGCAATCCAGCATCTGTGACTTTGGCTGGATGGCCGGCCAGGATTTATTCTGCAAGGTCTAGGAAATGCACTGCTCATTGAGCTTGATTACTCAGGCTATATTTGTAATCATCTGTCAATCTAACTTGAATTAAGTAATTTAACCATTGATTAAAATAAGTGAAGCAGCTGCAGTTCTTTCCTTCTCTTGCATTGGTATAGGGCAGTCTATATATATATAAATATACATATATATATATATATATATATATATATATATATATATATATATATATATATATATATATATATACACACACACACATATTACATATGAATAGAGAGCAAGAGAGAGGCAAAACCATGTATATGTGGTTACATTATTCCTGTGATTGCATAACTGGAGACCTGCTACAGATATAAAGAAGAGCCCTCTCAATTGCTTGCACAACCACAAGCAAGCAGGCATGATCCCTAATAAAAGCCTATACCACAAAGGATGAGGGGATTTCCTTTTTTGGCTTCCCTTGTGGTGTGAGATGTTCACAGTGTCTGCTCTAGTATGATGTGGAGTACTTCAGATCAGGAGTGGTACAGATAGACCTATTGAGAGAATTTAATTAAAATGGCAATATGGAAAACTCAGCTCCCTTTCCAATGACTTACTAACACTAAATACATCCTTATATGACTGAAGCATTCAATCTAAAATACTAGTTGATGGGCTGGCCCGAGTAAATACTGATATACTTAGTGTGGGCGGCTATTTAGTCAGCTATTCACATCAAACAGACATTTAAGCAATGTTTTAGTTTGGATTTAGGGGCTATAGAAGCTTACATCTGGATTTTCCAAATGATCCAAATGCAAGAGAGTATTTTCAAAAGCTTTTTGTGTGTGTTGCTCTTGATATGGTGCTACTTCAGGTTACTGTGCAGGAGTTTTGCCTCCTCGCTATTGTTTAATAGAAGCCTCATTTCAAAGAAAGTCCAACAGCTAATGTCCTCCTGATAGGTTCAGCCCAGGCCCCGTCCCCTCCCTGCTTGGAAGCCTGAATTCATACCTATTTGTTTAATGTAGTCAATTCTCTCAGTTCAAGCACACTTTCTATTTTCATATACCTTTCCCCAAGGAGTGGGAATAAGCACTGCACATCCTGTGGTGTGCTATGAGACATGGCAGCAAGAGAAGACTGACTCATTGTCAGAGATTTCACTCCTGAAGTCTGGCCTCAATGGAACAAACCAGCAGACTGAGCTTAAAATAGGCTTTTCAATACATGAAGTGCATCATAAATTAGAGCTCTGGAATTGTGTTACGGCTGGTACGCAGGGCTACATTTTACATAATGCGCTTGTCTTGTAGCACTGCATTAACTTGGGAGCTCTAGATCACAGGGGCTGAATGCAAAATGATCCCGAATCAGCTCAGACACAGTCCTGCGTCTTTCAGCTCCCAAACCACCTGGCTGACTGCCTCTGCACTCCAGCACAGCTGCAGACAACCCAGCTGTCTGAAACAATGTGTCTAAATTAGAACAAGTCTCCCCGTCTTAATTTTACTCCCTTTTTTTTGGTGGGGCGAACAGACGGACGATAACCATGTCAGACGATCACCAGTGGGAATCGGTCTTTATCTGCGTGCTGATTGCTCCTCTGTGCTGGAGATTTAAGCAAAAGTCAGACCATTATTTTTGTAGTTTTGGCAGCACATAGAATTTTAATGAACAAAGAGTTTTATAGTCGTTGAGGATGGCACTGTCACCATCAGAGGGTACCTTCATATTACTTGCAAGAAGAGCACATGCACCAAATGTAAATAATGTTTAGATATTGACTGAGAAAATAGGGCAAAGGTATCTGATATTTTTGTATTGATCAATTCATTGGATGCCATTTTCTTCCTCACTTTCAGTGTTTGTATGTATGTATATGGGAATGTTTTGAAGGTGCTGGCCCACAAATGGCATCAAGGACAATAACCTTGACCTTGTCCATGACTTCATTACTGCAATTGTTTCTGAGAAGACAATGTGCCGCAACAGTACATTAGTGTTTGTTTCTGCTTAGAGAATCTAAAGATTTGTAAATAGGATTCTTAGTAAAGGAAAGTCCCACTGGAACAAGATAGATGAAGTAAGGCAGATGTGATAACACCAGATGTACAATACCTGCCCCCCTTCATTTTGCAAGATGTGCATCACAAGCCTACCAGACGGCGAGGAGAAAAGCTTTATGGCTTTTAAAGAAAATGGGAGCTGGGGGAGGTGTTAAAATTCATTATCCTACTTAGGAGGACAAAAGAAAACAAAGTACACAAAAGCTAGATCAATATCAAGGAAGGTTTTCAGAGAACCTGGAAGGAGCTTAATAACGACAAAATAAAGAGGATTCAGTGAAGGGCGAGCAGCATGGATAGTCTCTGGTGTGATGAGAATAAGAAGCAGACAGCTGCAGTATTGCCCCTCCCCTCACCCCGCCCCACTCCCCCACCTAATACACAGACACAACTCCTCCTCAGCCAGGCCTACTGCACTCTCTCCATACTCTCTGTGCCGTCATGCGCGTCATCTTTGTTCATGCCTCCTCTCATTCTTTTACTTTTTCCATCTCGTCTTTTATATGACTTAGAACAAATGAAGTGTATATTGGAACGCTTGCTGTTCAGCGCCTTCGGCTCAGCAAGGAAAAGTGACCACAATAAAACAGGTAGAAAGCAGCAAGTAATATGTGCCTCTGTGAAGCAGGTTGTATACCGTAGCGAGCCACTTGCTATAATACCAGTGCCAAGTTTGGTTTTACTGCTTCTGTTCTTTTGTTTACCATTCCAGTGGTATTTTGGGACACACTTGGGAATTGCAAGCACTGGAAAACTGAAGAGCCCTAACACTTTGCAGTTGATGACTTCTATGAAAGTATCATTGGTTTTAAGAGCCTGTGGAGGGCACTGGTAGCAATCCACTGAGTAAGTGGCAACAGATGTTGTAGCCTCTTGTGATTGAGACTTACTTTCACTGTTATAGTGGACAGAGCGTTCTTACCAAAATTGTGCACTGGTGGTGGTATCATTTCTGTCAGTGACTGATCTGAAAACAAACCTGAAAAAATAACCCCTTGCCTCCTGAAAATCTTGTGTGTTGTGATCTGAAGCCTTTTATTCTGTTACTTCTGAAATAATTATAGACTGTTTATTTTTGAAAATTATTGGTGTGTTGAACCCAGAGTACATTGGATTGGGTGAAAATTTCAAACAAGGTAAGAAATATCTATGTTGCTAGAGAATAAACTCTCCCCTTCAACAAGAAGCAATCACAATGAAATCATAAACCTTCCAACATAAGGAAATTGCATTTCATCACAAAATGATTCATAAACAAGTATTCAGTTATCCCATTAGTATGGGATAATTTGATGTGAGGACAAACCTTACCCAAAAACTACTAGTAAGTACAATGACAATACTATCAAATATAATCTCAGAATCAACTGACAAAATATTGAGCAACAAAATAAATGCAACACACAATTCATGTATGTGTGTTTTGTATAAAGAAGATCATGTATTTTGCATAAGTATATAGAAGGGCATAGAAGATAGAGCAATAGAGGAGTGGAGAAGAGACTTTAAATGCCTCTGAAACTAAAATACTAAATCCCTCACCACTTCAAAGACAGGACATGCACCTTGATGTCCCCATGACCCTTTCAGTATTTGGCAGTGGGTGGCCCTAGAGTTTATTCTTTACCCCTTCACTGTCTACTTTTTGATCGATCAGTTACCAAAACCACCACCTCCTTTTGCTTGTGGCATACATTTGATATTTGGCCGTTCCGATCAACTGATGGCAATACACTTGAGTGACTTTGACTGTTGAAAAAAACACTGCATGCCCTCATTAGCAGAGAACCTAGGGAGGGAAACACACTCCGATTACAAAGACAACAACTCCATTGTAACAGAGAGCCCTCACTCTCTGGAAACTGAATGTGTGTTAATTGTTAGTTGGTATTGATCATTACAATGTTAAATGTTCAAGGGCCCTTTTTATTATATACAATTCAAACCTACCACTAGCAGATCATATTTCATCAATTGTGTCAAAACATGTTCATTGTTAAATGTTTGCCTGTTGTCAACGTAACTGTCTGATGTGCATGTGAAGCCAGCCATTGGTTAACAGGCCACATATGCCTAATTAAAGGTACACTGAACATAGGTGTGTGGCTGTTGCTGGAAGCTTTTATGTGCAGGTGGTGCTTTTAAAAAAAACAAAAAACACACACACACACATTTAGCTGGTGTTTCTTATTAATAGGTTGTTAACAACTATGCCTCTGTTCATTATCCATTATACCATAATGTACTATCAAGTCATTATAATGTTTTGCAATGAGTTAAGTGCATGTGTGCTGATGATTTTAATTACTCTTCTGGATTTTGAAAATTGAGGACTGCACATGAATCTTTTTTTTAAATATGATTCACTTGAATCCAAAAGGTCCTAGATATAACATGTATTTCAAAGAGACCCAGGCAATTGGTGTCTATACTTGAAAACATCCCGTATTTTATTCCATTTTTTTTTTTTTTTACAACCAAGCAGATCAAATGAGTTAAAGTAACTTTCTTAAAATGGAGGCTTAGCCAAGAAGGCAGCTAAAAAGTGTTTTTAGAGCATAAAAAATAGTCAACATGAAATAACAACAATAAATAATAAAAATCAGCAGCTTACAAGACTCAATCATTTGTATGTGACACCAAAAACAAACAGTGGCAATGCAACATGACAACATGCAAATATCCAATTTTAACCCAACCTTTAGATTGTTACATAACTCTGGGGAAAAGTATTGAAAAGCCTTTCTCTCAAATTTAGTGCTAACTCATGGAATACTTAAAAAGACAGAGGAAGCAGAGTTTATAAATACAGTGAACTTGAATTTGTAAAGTACATAAATACATGGTAGCTTGACAAAAAAGTATATTAGACAGGTATAGTAGACAGTAATGAATATGGGGTTTCTAATCTGTGATGTATCTCAGGTAAAGGGTATGCAGCATATGCAGAGATGAGGTTGTGAATATGGATAATATCACTGTATTCAAAGATTGAAAGGAGAACACAGGAATCAGGAATCTAGTTTGTTTGTTGTCTTGAATAAGATGAAAAAGTGACTGCTGCAAGTAAAAACCAAGCTTTATTTTTAATGGTTCCAACATAATAAATGCACCTGTTATTGAGCTCCTTACAGGTTGTTGGGTGAGAAGCACTTTGACTGGCAGCTCTAGGATGAATTATCCCTGTGGAAGGCGGGTGAAGTGGAAAATAATGACTTTCTGCATATTTCCCTAAAGGAATGTGTTAACTCTGCTGAAGAGGGGTAAAAAAACAAGTCTGCAGACACTGATGTGCATACAAAGAGACGGGTGTAAGGAAGGAGGATTCAGGAACCACATTGTCATCGTGCAGAGCTAATGTTCTCATCACCATTTTGCTGGAAAAAAATGAGCAGCAAGTAATGCAGAGAGACACTCACCTTGTCTTTGAACCTAAGCTGGCATGATTTCAGGATCAGCTTCTGTCTGTTTTCACCATCCTTTTAGGGAGTGTAGTATGTGGGCTCAGACAATTTCTCGCCATCCAAAGTGCAAAATTCATCTCACTGACAAAGAAGCTGGTGCATAGCAAAGGTGGGCTATCAGTGGTTGTGTTAATGTCGAGTCAGCAGGGGGAGTCAGTGAGTGACCTGTTCTCATGGCACTGGCACAATGAACAAGATGTTTATGACACACTGTTCCTGGAATGAGGATGATCCAGTTTATACAGCAAGGACCTCTAGTTGGAGGTTTGCGCAAATGTACCTATATCCAGAATCCTTAGCATGCATAATGTGCATTTTAACATTATTAATAATAAACCTGAACATGTTCTCAATGAAGTAATAACAACTCCTGAACACTGTTAGTGCTTGCAAATTACACATTGTTTGCTGTCAAACATTTGCATTTGTTACATTTTACATTCTGTTTATTCAGTTTTACATTTATTAGTGCTATTTATTTATCTACAATCCTCATCAGAGTAGACAAAGGTGGTTGACTAAAACCTTAACACTAGTACATGTGAAATTTGCAAGTTCTAATAGTGTTTGGGATTCTCCACATAGGAAAGTTGCCAGAAACTAAGATCCATCCCATGTGTGACATGTTTTGTATATGATTTATGATTCATGTATGAAACATGTTGTAAAGTTTTAAGAATCAGGTGTTGCTTGTGGCATACTGAAGGGGCTGACAAACTCAAATAAATGCTACAGCATTTGACCATGAAGCATGAGTGACAGCCTTCCAACCGAAGTAGTAAGAACTAAACTTTTCACACAATTATCTATTGCAAGGTATGACAGTCTATTTACAGTGTCTGGAACAGTATAAAAGATCCAACTGCACACGTAAGCAGAGAGATGCCAGTAGGAATTAAAATGTTTGATTTTTGGTGGGGCAAAAGCTGAACTGTTATCTATTTAAAATGTCAGATGTTAGAAAAGAACATTACATACCCTTCGGAAGACAGTTAGAAAATACGACAAAACAGCAAAAAGTATCCAATCAGCAAAAGGCAGTGCAGATTCTTTTTTTGTACGCTTGCTTTTCTTCTGTTTTTCCTACTGCCTTCCAGGCATTAGACTTCAGTATACACAACAGTCATACTTCAGACAATAACCCAAAATCTGTACGAAAATGCAAAGCCAGATTTAGAACAGCTACAAAGGATTTAGAAAGATTATGGAATTTGGTACTGTAAGAGATGGGGAAAAAATGTGTTTGTAGTATGTTTGAGGAGCTTTAATGTGTTGAGTATCCTATATAAAACAGTGCCTGGTGCCTACTCTACATTAAACCAACTGCAAAAAATGATGATGGGTTTCAACACTTTTTTTTTTTTTTTAAATCAGCCTATGAAGATCATTTGTGGGAGGTAATCAGATGACACCCCCGGGGAAGCTGAGGTGTACATTTTCATTTGTGCCGTTAAAAGACGTTCCGCAGACTTCAGAGAGCAAAGCACCGTAGCCACTTCAAAATTCACACCATAGGCAACGAGGACAGATTTGAAAATGTCAGGAAAGTGGCAGGAGGTGGAGGAAAGCAGTTATCTGTGACAGACAGATATTGTTTTAATCATGTACTCCATTTGAGCATTTCATGGCCTGAGAATGTATGAATTTTCAATCAAGTCTTATTAAGTATTGCACCATAGTAATAGACTCTGCAGTGCAACATATAATAAGACTTGATTGAAAATTTGGAAAGACTTAAAGTCTATCCAACTTCTCCACAGAGCAACAAGCTTCAAGCTCTGTCCCGTTTTATGTACTGAGGTGAAAAATGAAGTATAAAAATTGACCCTCCCCAAAAAAAAAGAAATAGATAACAGTTGCTTAGCAGACACTCTCCATATATATATATATATATATATACATATACATATATAAATACACATATATATATATATATATATATATATATATATAGCCAGTTTACATCACAGGAAATTCAGGTGTCTGGGGAATGTTTTATGCAAATAATGTACTAAATAAGTTTCATAGAAGTAGTATTTTGCACCTTTCTAATCCATGTTTTGAAAACAAAATGGCAGCAGTGAAAAGATAACACATTGCTGGTGACTGAAAAGTTAAAGCCATTTTTAAGTATAACTGAATAGCAAGGCCAGTTTGCCACTAATTGTGTAATTGTGTTCTTCAGTTTTCTAACTTGATCTGTTAAATGTGTGTGAAGGCAGTGTTTTCTCATTCGTGGCGTCTTACTTTGGTAAGATATTAAGTAGGCATTGATTCTCTCTGAGATGTCTTGTCTGCATCAGGCTAATTTAAAATGCCAAGCAAAGTCACTCGTACGAAACTAGAAAAATCATTAGATTTCCCCTAGAACATGTTCTCTGTGTCTGGTCTGACCATCAATGCAATAATGCTCCAAGTGACAAATACTTCAATACAAATGTCTAAAAGGTTCAAATATTCAGTTCTGAAAAGAAGTTCTGATAGAAGTGAGTCCACAGAATGATCTCATGAGACATTCTTGCCCCTGATATAAATATTAATAGATTGTATTAATTGTTTGTATCAAGCAATACAAATTGATAAACCATTTTAAAACCTTAGTATCTGGGCAAAAAAAAAAAAAACCAATGGCAAGATTTTCTCTTTTTTTTCCTCTCCCCACTAAATAAGTGTGGACAAGCATAAATTGTATGACGTATTCATCAGTCATGCAGTTGAAGGCAACATTTTCCAAAAAAAAAAAAAAAGGAAAATGCCAGGGAAGAGTGTTTAAATTGCATTGTTGTCTAAACATACCGGAAATTAAACCACAGCTACAGATGCTTCCTTGCTGGTGGCGGGTGCAGTTCGGGTGGCCGAGCAAACTTGGCGCCAGGGGGCTGGAAACAGACAGTCAGCATTTGAGCATTGTCATGTAGTTCAAAGAATCTGCACGCCCTGTGGCAAGCTCTTTTTTGGAACGTTTGCAGCGGAGCTGATTGCGATTCATAGCCTGAGATTTGTAGGAGTGAAAGGGGGCTTTTGTCTTTTGTATGCGGGCGATGTGCCGCCGCAGGGACTTCCCAGGGAACGTGTGAGGAGAGGCGTTCGCCGAGGCCGCTGCCTGGTAAACTCGGGAGAGGGGGAGAGAGACGGTGCGGCGCCGAGATCCGCTCACTGTGATCAGAGTTGATATGTCAGTTTTGGCTGAGTGGGTCCTGTGAGATGGGGCAATGGTTGCAGACCCGGGATCTGCTCTACTCAGGCCGGATATTGCCTGTAATTGCAGCTGTCAGAAATCCTCAGGCTCTTAACCTGTCCTGATAAATGGATACGTGCACCGCAGAACTGGCATGATCAGGGGCCCAGATGGATCTGTAGGAACATGATGCCAGGACCCGGTTTCAACTGTAAGGCCGAGAAACCCCTCACTTCTCTGTAATGCCTGCAAACATGTGGTATTTTTCTTTACTCTGCAGTCCACAGAGTATAAGCCACCAATACCCTGACCTCCCTTCCCTGAAAATTTTAGGAAGGGGTCACGTGTGGGTGTAGAGAAGCTGGCCAATACTTCTCTCATAAACGAGTAAAAAGCAAAAGGTTAAAAGAAAGCAATCATTTCTTTTTAAAAAAACCAAACAACAAAACAAAGAAACCACCCTATGCAAGCCAGTAGCAGGGACAAAGCAAGCCTTCCCTGCTCCCCAGCCACACCTATATTTAATCACCTTTCAATTAACAAGGTGTAGCTCATTCTCCAATAAGCTGGGTCCCTTACAAATTGCCAACAGGTGCACACAGTTAAGAAATTGACTCACAATTGACAATGATTGACATCAATTAACAATTGACATTTAGGCTAAGGAAGAGGTGGTGAAGGCTCTCCTTCACAGTGGGGCAACACAGTGCTATACAGGATCGACAGCAGAATTTCTGTACCACTTTCAAATTTAAAAAAAATACTGGAAAAATGGGTAATGTCCTCCTTTATAGCATCTGTATGCAACTTCCTTGGATCACTGCTCTGCTGTTTTAGGAGCAATAGGCATTAAACATTTAAATATTATTCCTGAAGACCTCTTACTTTCAGTCTGTTAAATGTTGAACTTAAAACCAAATGCTAAACCTGAAAAATAGTCCATGAATGAACTTGATATGACGCAAGACCTATTCTAGCCCCCCTCCGTAACAGAAGTGTAAGGTTATAGTCATTAAGCATTGCATAATGGGAGGATGCAGATTACTAGACCAGCTGCATTTGTGGCTATTCCAACATGTCCTATATGTGTGACAACAGAAAATCACACATCCTCGTAGACAAGCATTACTTATTTATTTCCTGTCCCGTCACAGGTTGGAATAATATAAATAAGGCCTTTTGTATGATTGATGGACATTTCCTTGTGGTTTCTATTATTTTGTCTGAGAGGCGTCAGTCACTGTCGGGCGGAAAGTGTCAAGAATGATGGGTGCCTTGTCGATGGGATTACATTAGCATTAGGAATGGGGCTTGAGTCACTGCAGAAACAGACAGGATGGATGACTGTTTCCTATGTGTTGAGCACTGGGACGATTGGGTCTGATGACCTTGGTGATTCCTGCATGTAAGTTTGATTTAGGGCCAGGTTATTACAGCCAAGGTGAATTCAGCCACTGGAGGTGGTTAGAGGACCACCATGGACCTCCAGTAGCTCCTGCACAACTACCAAACCATCCCAGCAGGCAGATATCACCTGATTTGGAGTGAAGGACTAAACAAAGTAAACTGTCATCCAGATGCAATGTCCCAAATTTGTCCCAAACTCCCAAACTTACCTGTATTCTGTCTAGGCTGGTAGCAAAAATTATGTGTACTGTACTGACAGTTGTGTAGAGTAATGTTCCAACAAGAGATGTTTATTTAAAAAATGTGTTTAAATAAACTGTCTAGCTATATATATTTTAAAACCTGTCACTAATCAAAATCTAGGCAAAATAAGGTAAATTGTTTAATGCTGAATTAAATTAAACCAATGCCTCCTCACTCTTGATAGCTTGTCTCAGCCTAGTAATAAAGTAAATGGATTAAATAAAAGGTGGGAGTTGGAGCAAGGAGATCAAATGAAGGTCTGTTTGACTACACACAAAATCATGGTGAACTGTTCTCTTTAGTGAATGAAAATTAGGCTCATTGTGTTTTACATGAACTTTCCATCAAGTTTTTACCAAACACAAACACATTAGCTATTGTACCTCATTGAGTTATATCAGCTGATGCAGTCAGGTAGCAAATAGTTGCTGTTAGCTGGTTGTAAGAGGCCCCACACACACCGGGGGGGAAGAGACAGATGTTGTTTTTAACAATCCTGCACAGTTTCAGTGACCTTTATATTATGTTGATTGGTTGATATGCTGAGCTTAATGAACAGTAAACATTCAGAGGTTTTAAATATCAATGAATTTGTGCAACATCTGCTTTTCATTGAACAGGAAAAAAAACTGCCTGAAATATTGATACAGATACATGTAAGCACTACCCAGTTACTTAGCTGGACTGTAGCTATCTAGCCTTGTTATATTATTTTTGCCTCATCCATATAAGGTTATATTACTACATAAAATGCATCTATTTTAGAACCCCTTCTGACCCTTGATTGGTTATTCAATGTTTGCCATTGCTTTTCTATGGTGCCAGTAAGGATGTGGGGTCAGACTTTGTTCAGGTTTTTGTATTAAAAAATGTTCAAAAAAGGCACACCTCTCAAATTTTGCCTGGCTGTCACCAACAAAACGTGTACATATCACACAGTCCTTACATCTACAGACAAGAGCTGACAAATCAGTCAGTGGTCAGCCATGGTCTTTGGGATGACAAGACAGCAAGAGATGCCTGAAGGGCAGTGGATATGGTGCAAGAGCCAGTCAGTTATGCCAAGCACAAACCAATCCCCTTCATTTCATTCATATGGCCATTTTCCAGCATGTAACAGTGTACAATATTGAAGCCAGGTATGAATCAAAGTCACTTTGTAAATGTAGAGCAGTTTACCCATAGGATTCACAAATTTTTATCTTCAATTCAAGCAGGCAAAACATGTCCACATTTAACCCATGTTCCTCTATGATCTGTGTGTTAACAGCAATTCCCCTCTCCTCCAGCCTCTGCATTGCAGTACACATTAATACAAATATGATTCATTACTCACCTGCTGCTGTGTTAGCAACTATGATTCATTTATTAATTTTTCAGTAGAAACCATTTTCCTGGGAGACTTACGGATCTTTTACATTTTATCTGTAATCTGTTTATGGATATTTACAGAAAAAAAGGTAAAATTCACTTGTGGAAAATCATCTTGCTGATGGTTAATACAGCCATGCCCCCACCTCAAGCCTAAAATCTTATGTTTACATGTGTTTACCCCCTCAGCAATCTGTGTCATTGTCAGTTTACAGAGGTTGTTACTGGAGCAGATGATTCACACCTGCAACAACTGGTAATGGATGAGATCAAAGCCTCCTCCCCATCCAATCAGTTGATTTTAAAATCCTGTGGCAGCATTACCAAAGGCAACCCTAGACCCCCCCCAATCACAAGAACAAAAATCCCCATTTACGTAAGAGAAACAGCATCAATTGTAAAATGGAGTGAAACTGGATGCTGGGAAGTGCCCTTTGCCATAATGCCATTTACTTTTTCTCTCACCTCAGCTGCCTATGGCTATGGCTAACAGAAGTCAGGTTGCTTTTTAAAAAAAGAGAGGGTTCTTCTATTTATAGTATTTTTATTCCAACCACAATGGACAATGTTTCAGGACAAGGATGTGCAGTTTTGCAATAGTCTTGATGCATGCATCAGCATTTGCTTATCCCCATTTGATTTTCATGCATGCTGCGCTCTATGTAATTGAAACTGAATTTGCATCTTTTCGATGTGCTACATTTGATTTAGTCAAAATACGAAAGCTGTCACATTCAATTTCTGTTAGTAGAAAATCATACCACTAGGAAACCAGAGAACCAGTGATACACAGTGAAGAGTTATGGGTGGGGGTGGGGCGGCTTGATACAAGCATTGTATTAATAGATAAGGGTTGAAGCAAAAGCAGCTGTATTTCTTGGGATCACATCCAGATGGCTTTTAGATATTTGCTCATGTTTGCAGATGTCCATTGTAACAGTCATGTAGAGTTTTTTTCTGCATGTGATTAGGAAAACTAGGGACATTTCATTGATAATTTTTGCACTTGATTTGTTATTCAACATATCATGCATTTTATAATAATATGTTGAAAGGATGCCATGTCCCTTGGATATTTTAGTAATAATCAAACAATTCTGAATTCGTCATTTACAAAGCAGGCACCCACATCCAAGGCTACATACAGTGAACAACTTTTTTCTTCATCATTTATTTGTAGAGGTAGGTAATTACTGAACAGTCATGTCACACCTGGGAATATGTCCTATTACCTTTAAGTTACAAGCTTGCTTCCTTTACCACTACAACACACTGCTGCCTGTAGCAGCATATGCACTACCAGACCCATTGGGGCCTATACAGCTGGGAAATAAACACATGCAGTGTAGATGAGAGGAAAAAAACAGGCCTCAGGTTCACTTGACTGAAACAGAGGCTGAAAAACAGGGAATATATTCACGTTGTCAATAGACTCTAGTAATTCCCAAATCAATCCTCATATAGTACAAAAATGTAACAACTGTAAAAACATTAACTTGAAAAGACACACCTAAGAACATGGTGTAGTGTTCCATTTCATAGGCCACAGAGAATGAACATGAGGGTCTTTCAAACATATTAAGAGCCTTCTGATATTATTTTAATAAAAAACATGTAAAATTCTTACACTGCCAAGTGGCTCAGTCAGTGAAGGCATCTGTTTGCCTCTCAAGGGATAGGGGGTATTCTGAATTTTAATTTTTATTTTACATAAACATGACAGCTGTGACACAGAGGAATTCTATCGACAGGTGAATATAATAAGGAAATGGCCAAATAGTCTACTTTACATCAAAAAAGGCAAATCACAGGTTGATACAGCCCGGAAAATTTGTTTCAGGTTAAGATGATATTGTAGATAGAGCCTATTATAGATAGAGTTTTTCCTCCACACACATGATCTTCTGGGTTTTCAACCTGTATTTCAAGTGCTTCCTTTAGGCACTCTAATCTCAGCAATCTTGAAGCAATCAGCACAGGCATGTGAATAATTATACAATTACAATTGTATAATTGTAAATTATAACAATTAGTTCATCAGTGAAAATAAAAAAAAAAAAAAAACGATGCAGTTATGGATAAGGTAGAAGGAAATGAAACATGGATTCACAAATCATGTTAAAAAGCAATTTTCTCTGAGTGACCGAGTGCAACAATACTCACCTGGTATTGTTGCACACGTCATACCAACAAATTAAATTTATTTTGCAATTTGCAATTTATCATGAAATCACACACCAAAGCTAATTTATCTAGCATTTAAAACCACAAATAACATACTAAATCTGAAACAACAAACTAAATCTGAGATGGATGGGATTGAGAGAAAATCCTCTGTCAAAAATAGGATGTCATTCATGATTAAACAGATTTGTTCATCTGCACAAATGTTCCCCTTGAAAAAAATGGATCAACCAAAATGACGGGCCATTTCAAACAAGCATATAATAAATTGTGGGGAAATTCCTTCAGCCAGTTAACTTTGCAAGGTGTGACTGCTGCAAGAAATCAAAGTCAAACAACTTATCAAAACATCTGACAGCATATCTGTAGTCACTGATGAATCAACAAATGCAAAAGATCATCATCTTGTGCATATTTTAGTTGTTTTGCAAGGACTCCTAATTATGGATGATTTGACATGATCAAGGCCTACAAGCTAGTGAGAGCACTGCGCTCTGCTACCTCAGGTCGCCTCTGTGTCCTGAAATACAAGGGCACCATCTCTCGGACCTGCCTCTTCTCAGTACTTGCTCCACACTGGTGAAATGAGATTCCGGCTGAGATTTGTACAACAGACTCC
Organism: Megalops atlanticus; assembly: GCA_019176425.1. NCBI lineage: Eukaryota > Metazoa > Chordata > Actinopteri > Elopiformes > Megalopidae > Megalops > Megalops atlanticus. The sequence continues at coordinate 25,157,140 of CM032885.1, read as the reverse complement.
CTCGGTGCCTTCAAGAGAAAGCTGAAAACTCATCTCTTCAACCTTTATCTCTAGTCTACCTTCCTCTCTATCTATCCTATCTAGCTCTATTTTCTATTTAAAAAAAAAAAACTCTACACTAGTTAGCCCTTAACTCAGTATCTTACTGACCTCTTGCAGTACTTTTCAATAACTACTCTTAGCATTGTGATGTACTTACTTGGGAGTCGCTCTGGGTAAGAGTGTCTGCTAAATGACATAAAGTAATCCAATTTGAATTATTCTGGCTGATATAATGCATCTCCTCAAAGACAGATGCCATTGCGATATCATTATAAGCAGTTGAAATCAACTTAAAAAACATGATGGTGTTTGTGTGACATAATGCTAACCCATGTTCAAGGTTTACAATGATATCCATTAAGGCTTGTTGGTAGAATGAAGTTAGAATCCACAAAACCTACCATACACATGAGAAGATAGCAAATGAATATTGAACACAGCCACAGTCTAACCCAGAGATCTACAGTGAATGACCCTTGTCAGTTGTTACCAATTCTTTAGATGCTGAGAGATGCGTCTTTGCTGGCGAAAATTTTCACACAGAATTGTCAATCCAAGAAAGAGGAGACTGTAAATCAACTGACCAGAGTTAAATGCGACTAAGGAGCACCGGACTTTCACCACACTGTATATGTGACAGTCATGGTCACATCATCATGCACTCCTGCTGCAAACATGTTTTGCTTGGTGATTTTTTTTGCCCTACTGCGGGTTAACACCTTATTGTACTAGTTTTCTAATGTAAGTATTTTCCCACCCCTTTTAACAAAGAAAAACTATTCTGTATATGTATGCATTTTTTAATCAGATCAGCATTGTCTGTGTTGGTAAAGAATACAACTGGCCCCAACATGATACTGTAAACAGACATTGTTATAAATTTTCATGCCTGTGTGCTTAGTGTGTAATTAAATTAATAAATTGGAATGATTGGGAGGTATCTCCAGGCAGTAGTTGTCCATAAGTGCTGGGCTATAATATTTTATTGTTTAGCTTATAATTGTTAAGGTTTGAATTGTGGTTCAGGAATCTGATCCTAGATCACCACTTACAGGAAACTTCTGCCTCAGGGATTTAGGAACTACAATGGCCTAAGGCTATATTGACCTGTTCATGCTGTAGGGTTGAAATAAGTGATGTTTCAATATTAAATTAAATTGAAATAGTTGCCTGTCTGAGGGAAAAAAAACAGAATACAATATTGTTAAAATAGTAGTAGCCACAAAAAAAAAAATAAATCTAGAGATTACAAACAGTCACAAATATCCAGTATTTTAACCATTTTGATAAAGATAAATTCAGTTCCAAATTCAGCAAACATGGAAAAAGTTGTTCCAGTTTTCTGTTGTATAGGTATAAACTCTAGTAATTTAAATATATAATATATAAAATTTTAATATATCTCATTGCCTCTTTTTTTGCATTTGCTCGGCATTTTATGCCCTCACCTGTCCTAGCAACAAAGTGATAGCTTAGTTTAGCTAGCTAGGAAGTGTGTATGATTAAGGAGGACCATAAGTGCATACAATGTTGTATAAATATGCACACATACTGTAAAGAAGTCTTGATGGCCCATTAGCAAGAGTTTGAACATTCACATCGAAGTAGTTACTCAGACTTAATGACAAAGTGCATTGTAATTCCATTAAGTCTCTACCCTTCTGTGAGATTACTACCTCTTAGCCAAAATGCTTGGAATGATTCCTGAGAAGTTATACTAAAAGGATACAGGTGGTAAATGGTCGGACTGAATTGTCTGTTTACTCACTGAACAAATGTCTCTTGAGAAAACAATGGATCTGTGCCTAATTCTTTTGGGCTATAATGATCTGCATGGCTGGTTTAATCTACTCCCAGTGCAAGGCTCTCTTGTCCCAACCTGCTAAGCCAGCAGAGCTTGGGAACTGTGGCTTCATAATACTCACTCTGCTCTTGTCCAATACCCAACCAGGCAAGACGGCTACATTAAGTATCAAATAAGTCCTCTAAGAACAATGGAGCGAAACAATCTTTTACGACATATTGTTATTTTTTTTTAGCCAGGGAGACTGCAAAGGCACTTGGAAATGTCAGTCCCCATCCTTTTTAGTCATAGGTTGCTGACATTGTGGGCTGGTCATATATACACATACACATATATACATATACACACACACGCACACACACCACACACTTAAAGATATGTTTTCTATCAAGTTTTGGACTTATATCTGCAATTACATTAAAATGGAAATGGCTGATGTTTAGATTTTGCAAGACTCACTTTATGTGAAAGGCCTCAGTTACCATTCTACAGCAACATGAAGGAGGGTTATTTAAATAACAATAGCTTCACAGGCACTTTTCTTCCAGAGTTAATACATCTTACAATATCCGATTATTGCATACAAAACATAATCTCTACCCCTTTGGGTGGAGAAAAATACTGTATAGCACAGGTGCTTATTTTCCTTTTTTGGTCTCTGGACTTCTCATAAATGTATAAAATCATTTTAACTATGGAAAATTACTTTTATTAGATTTAGCTTCTTTTGCTTAGTGGAGTAAAATGGGGACATGAAGTTGTTCAGATGAATATGCTATGGCAGGCATTTTAGAACTTTTGTTATGCCGTTTTGATTTAAATAGTTGTTGGTTTGAGTCCCCTATTCAGGAAGGACTCAAACACATCTGCTTGTTAGTGTTACCTGCTGCCTCATGTGGTGGGGAAAGGTACCTTTTATAAGTACCTTTTATGAGAGTGTATTACCAATATTGTTATATTATTATTAATAAATGTCAACTCAATTTCACCTTATTAAACTGTCAACCATCACTTTAAACCAGATCCACACTATCTGGCTGATATAGTAAGAGTTGGCATGGCACTGTATTCTTGTGTAGAGAATAATTGTGGTTTCTTTTGCACTGTGATTGTCAATTCACACATGCATGGGCATTTGCCAAAAATACAACAGACAAACTTTAAAATACTCTTTTAGCCCATTTATTGACCTTTTTGACACCTTTTCCTCTTGCTGCTTTTGCTTCAAAAGTTGGTCCAATTTCCTGAGGCAAGCAAGTACATTTCATTACTTCTTTCACTGCTTTTAGGTGCAAACACACTAAAATGTAGATTGAAAACAATATCCCTTTTGCATGTATTTTTCTTGGATGACACATTTAAGCAAGTATCGCTTTTTAAATTTTGGATCCAAGGCTTAAATGCCATGAGTTTGTGTTAGCCATAATATCTTGTTAGTCTACATGCTTAACTCAGGCGCTATATTATTCCAGTAACTGCATACTGCTCTCTTAGGCCTGAGAGAGTTCTGAGAAGATGAAGGTCAGTCTGAGGGCAGGCTTCCAGCTGAAATTGGATATCTCTAAATAATTAATGGTTGTGAACCAGTGATAATCTTAATTTGAATATTTTTTCATGGGTATGTGAATGTGGTACCATTTTAGATTGTTTTAATGAAGAGTCAACATTACTGTACCTTTGGTTGTGACCTGAATTTAATCTTAGCTGTATTGTGTTTTGTCATATATATTAGCTGAACTCATATTGATTAGACCCCCTATGTCAGTATCTTCATAATTTGGGTTTGGAGGATTATGAAGGTACTCGAAAACTTCACTTTATTTTTGTCAACAGACGATGTTTTATTCTCATTCAGTTTATGGGGTGAGATGGTAAGGGAATAAATATATAGAATACTGAGATGTCACTACTTTTAATTGCTGCTTTAGGGAATAAGGTAGCTGATCGCCAAAAAAAAAAAAAAAAAGATTGAGCACATGTTACTTACTGTCATGACAATGAGAATAAATAAAACAACTGATTAATCAATGTAAAGTTGCAGATAGAGAGAATCTGGGCATAGTGCATCAGTTTATTCAGTTATATATGTATTTATTTTTTTTCCCTAAAAGCACCTCCCCAATTTGGGAAACCCTTTCTGCAGAGAAACTCAGGCAATGAATTTTGCTGAAGGGGAGAATGTCCCACAAGGGATTTGAACAGAGCTCCCATAACTAATCCAGACAGCTGCAGACTCTGATGGAATATAAAGGAGTTCTTGATACTAGGCCTTCGATTCTATACACAACTATTTCACAGGTGGCTGTTAAATGAAATAGCCTCTGACAGTCAGCTGTTACCCTGTTCTTGAAATGGAAGGGTGCATTCTCAAAGTTTTATTGCCCTTGTCAGATTTGGGTTCCTAAATGTAATATCCATGAAAAGTACTTCTTTAATAAGTGGGTCCCAATGAGAAGGTCATTACTTGTCTGATTGCTTGGCAGTAATCCTATGACAAGTTTGCAGATGCCAGAACAACAAGGACATTATGTCTCAGGGATTCTAAATTTATTCCCGGAGACACGATTAGTTGTATCATTATGGATTCCTAGCTATGCAATTGTCAAATTTCTCATTGGTTTCGCCTTTTTATCTGTAAACCCATTATCCGTGGCTAATGGGTTGACCTGACATACATTGCTCAATGTACTTGTGCCCCATTTCGAATGGCCTGGCTCTTATCAATTATGCAAGCATATTGACATCTGGAGTGAGTCTACATATTTGAAAAGAAATTAAGCTTCACCGGTGTCTATGATTGCCTCCATTACAACTCCGCCCTCTTGCTATCTTTGAGAGTAGGATAAGACAGGCACACTGCAATTAATCCTCCCATCCCTAATTAACAAACAACCTTGTTTCCACCAGTTATTATTGTCCCCTCTCACAGACATGCACATGCACACACACACACACACACACACACACACACACACACACACACACACACACACACGCACACACACTCCCTCAAGGAGCTTGACTCCATGAATCTATTCAAATAACTCATACTACCTCACTGCCAGAAATGCTTCAGAATCTCCTCTGTTCATAAACTGAGGGGATTTCTGAGCTGTCCAACTGCATTGTATTCACTTTGAATATTTTGTTAGGTCAGTGGAATTGGATGGCAAAGACTCCTGTATTAAAGAATTTCACAGATGCAAACTATTAACATGCAGATCACCCTCCCACTGCAAGCCAGCATGAATCAGAGAGATATCCATGGTTTAAGCACATATGTACAGGATACATAAATGTATGTCTAGACATGTATACAAGGAGCATCTTATGAATAATGCTCTTTAAAATATGGTCCTTTACTCTATCCTCATTTTTGTTTGTCTCTCCCCAGCGTCATGTTGGTCGATAAGCCTGTTAGTATTCACCGTGCAGTGGCCAATTTGATTTAGATGAAATGACGAGTAGGCTCCTTGCCCTACTGCTAATTCCTAGGCTTTAAATAAAAGCCTGCTGTATTTTCTAATGCATAGAAGGCATTTGGATTCTATTTTTATCCTTTTTTAATGTCTCAGGCATCTTTTTCAAGCATCACATCCTGTGGTCTTTTTTTCTTGATTTAATCCAAGGCCACAGTGCCACTGAAAGCCTGTGATCACATTGTGGACGTTAATGAGAGGGCAATAATGCAGAGCAGCTTGGTGTGAACTTCAAGTGCCCAGACGCTAATACCCCAGACACCTGCTGCTTATCACAAAAAATGGAGATGTTTATGAGACCGGGGGCTATTCTCCCTTTAATGTCCCTTTTTAATAGTATTCTAGGTTTATCAATGCAAGCAAGAGAGGTCAGATTTCAAACCTTCACAGCACTTTTTAACAACATGCTAAGTGAAAATCAGAATCCCGGTTCCATGTAGCAAGTTCATTTTCAGGTGGAACTAAAATCAACCAAACATTAAGCATGAAAATAAAATCTGTCATGTCATCTAAAGCACATTTGCAATGCAACCCCCCACCCCTACAAAAAAAATATCAACCATCTCTTTTATTGATATCATATATTGGATCCCACTGGACATATTGTCTCAAAACTTGCCAGTGTTGATAGAATGTCACCTGTCCGTGAGAGAATTTTTAATATATTGTGTAGCCTCTACCTTGATTCATTCGGCACTCATTACTGCTTTTGAATGCATTGCATGTCTGCCTCTGTGTAGGCTTCTGACTTTTCTTGATAACAAATGTGAATCCGCACTGGGTTTTCATTTGTGTTCCAGTAAAGGGTTGCATTTGAAACAAAAAAAGTTTTCCCCCTCTTTCAAGCAAAATATTTGTCTATTGTTTTGCACAGTCTAGAAATAATTTCTGAGGGCAAGTGAGCCATGTTCATGATAAAAATGACAGGTGAGAATGCCAGCCAATTACCCAGTGGGAGAGAAACAGATACTGGGAAATATTTCTCATTGGCTGGCGGCAATAAAATGTCACAGAAAATGACAAACCTGCCTTTCCTTTCTTTCTTTTCCCTGGGGAGCATACACCAAACTGAACTTACAAAAAGCACAGCTCCACTGCTGGCAGCTGGCAGTGTTATAGTTCATGCAAGAATTTAAGCAACTATATTTGTATAATATTTATATTAAGTTTCATCCAAAACACACCAAATGGTATTTTTTTCATTTCATTTGCATTTTTTATGAGAAAAGATTGCTGATAGGAACCTTCTATTTGTGTAAAAACATTTTTTTTTTTTATCCTTAGAGTACCTCTAAAGGTTACTAATTTAGAAGCCATAACATTAGCTAGCATTTTTTGTTTTGTTGTTTAAACTGAAATGAACAGTCAGTTAACTGTCAAAATTTGCTATTTAGTTATCTAGCTAGCCAACTTCAGTGTAGTTAGAAAATTACATCATAAATGTGTCCCTTTGTTATGATCAGGCTACTGTTGGTTATTTTTAATGAATTATTGGAACCTGCTGAATCTTTCTCTGTAGGTAAAAATGCAAAGTTTTGAAAGAAAATCATAGGTGATTAAGGGAGGATATTAAACAGCATCTTCATGTGGGGGAAAAAAAACCAAATCTGTTGTGTTAGAAAATAAAAATACTTTGTGGTAGATTTGAAATATTTCATTTAATTAGCCCACATCATAATCATATTAAACAATGTAAGATCATACTTATCAAAAGTAATTTGTATGGATGTATCATGTTGTGGAATGAAACTCATCTAGTTACACTTGCAATAGAGAACTTGTAATGCATTGCTTTCTAGGTCACGTCAACCAAGCTTTTGTCATTCTCAGTATTTGCATGACGAACAGACTATGTTTTTGGAGGACTATACTACATCTGTTGCCAATAGCCATCTGCCAAAGTACTGGCATCACATATCTCCAAAAAAAATAATAATAATGTGTAGGTTTGTGGAAAGGAGTCGTCTGTAAAACAGGAAAATCATGCTTTCTTTCTAGACAGGAATGCAATTCCTGAGGAAGACTAGAGGAGGAAATTATATAAATACCATTTACCACTTACCCCATTACCAGTTATGGCAGAAGCAGCATGAATGACTTTTTTAAATTTAAATTAACAGGCTATCATTGAATTGGCCTTGTATATTGAGGCCCCTAGAGATTAGGGCACCCTTAAAAAACTCACTATCATGCTCAGATAGGATAGGATAGCATAGGAATATTGCATGGGTGCATTATGAGCTGATGACTAGTCTCAGTAGTTTTATTGTAATTGTTCACATACCTATATTTGTCAAGACAGAATAAAGCTCTCATATTGTTGTTATTTTATCTTCAAGACTGGAATTAAAAAACAATGGAATTATGTTTCTGAATGCGTCTGTAAGGGTACAATCATCAGCCATATTATTTAATTCATATTTAACATCAAATACCTTGCTGATAGTATGATTTAAATACTAAATTAAATATTGGTCAACATCTTAGGTATATGCTTTAAAAAGGCAACAGTCAGAAAAAGTAAAGAAAAAAAATCTATTTCTCAAAAACTGTGCTAATTCAACTTTCTCTCAGATTACACTTTAATGAGGCCTTAGGCGCACAGTGTTTATATTGTGGTCACATAATGTTACACCAACTGAATTACATTAGAGATAAAGTTCAGGTGAAATCAATAGGACCTTTAAAATGTTATCAAGTTAGTAAAGCTAGTGATTGAACTGCATCCATTTGAACCTTTTCTTGTTTGTTGAACTGCTTGTGGGCTGCTCCTCAAGCTGTTTGTTCAGTCTATATATACTTTATATACTATATATATATAGTATTTTGTATTGTTTGTAATTAATTCCCATGAAAATCCAATGCTAAAAATAATGCGACATGGGATCAAGTCAGATAGGTTTGAACTGATGGCAAGACAATTTTTATCTGAATTTCAAGTACTTACCTCCTGACAAAGCACCATATTAGTCTTGATTTTTTTTTTTTTTAAATGGACTTTTATGACTGACAAAAAGGGAATGAGATATAACTCAGCATCATAGCTTTTCATTCTTTTACCCTGTTTAATTTCTATATTTTTTGCATTTATTTTAAACATGGTTTTCAGCCCAAAATGTAATAGGAAATGAACAACCTATTCCTATGTGTTCACATCTGTCCCTAAGCCTGCAATGACAAAGAAATGACTAAAAGTATAGATGAAAAGTACAGGGGAAAAAAAGTATTGTTAAAAAAATACATATTGCCCCATGCTTTCAACAGCAGGTCCAACACTGTAAGGAGGTGTGTAGTCCTCATTTTCAGTGGCTGCCACTTTCATTCTTTCCATTTGTTGCAGGCTTTGAGCAGTGGATTATTCTGTAGGCCTACCAATCTATGGCAGTAAAGTGACTATAAATTGTGGCAGATAGAAGATACAGGGCCAATTTTAATGTGGGAATTCACTTCCAATAGAAAATGAGAGGGAGAGTGTGCAGTGATTTTGCTTTGCTTTTTTTCTTTATAGTTTATAACAATTTTGCTGAAGGTTTTTTTTTTTTTCCTAGACATTTTGTTGTTCTCATTCATTGCTAGAGAAACCTAACTGTGAGTCAGGGAAATGTTTTACACTCAAGGACTGAATTTGTGTCCCAGGTTGGTCTGTTGGTCCATCTGTATGTAACATGGTTTTGGGGGTTATGCTGAGAGGGACTGCATATATTGGTAGGGGATGAGGGTTGGCATGTGGTTTCAGAGAGGCTTCAAACTGTTACATACTGGATCAAAAAAAAAAAAAAGCTGAATACCACAACAACAAAAAAAAACACAAACAAACACGGGACACATAGCCAGCTGTCCTCTATAGCTGGCTTTAAGACTCCTTAAGTGATGCATTTTTGATGTGAGGATAATCAGATTATTTATTGATTTATTTTTGTACAATGCATAATTGTGAAAAGTAGTGATGGCAATCCTTGGCTAGCTGGTTCATATTTGATTATGTCTGTTCCTTTGTGTTTTTTTTTCTTCTTTTTCTTGAGGAAAGTATTTATTTTTGTCCATTTCCTTGAATATTGAATTATAATCTTTACCACAGTCAAGAACTCTTCCATGTCTCAAAAGACAATATTCTGTTGTGAAAGAGCAACACGTTGCTAATGTCTGTAGGGAGCAGGTGAACCTACATCTCCTTGTCCATGAAAGCAATCTGGTCTACCCTCTGGTGTTTTTTTTCAGCTAACAGTGATGTCAAAATAATTTGATGCCTTTTCCAACCTTTTGACGATGTGCTAAGACTTCCAGAATGGTGGAAATGTGTCCTCCTTTCAAGCATGTGAAATCTATGGACAAGGAGTCTGATGGAATATGAACAGGTATCAAACTTTGTCAATAAGAAGGCATGATGGGTGATGTAATTGTCATGTAACTATGATATCACTTCCAGTCAGCATCACATGTGAGGAATACCTCATCAAATGGGAGGTATGTCAGAATGCTACTGTACCCACAAGGGGAAATTGCCCAAAACCAATGTGACTTATCAAATACAATGTGATTTACCAAATATATTTTGTGTCACATGATCATGAATAATTCTATTCTTAAAAACTATTAACCTGCCCCATTCTGTACTATTGTCTAAAAAGGAGGTGAACATGAAGAGCAAGCAGAGAGTAGAGCAAAAACAGGAGCATAGGAGTGTTAGGTCATAAGATAAATGGCAACAGCATAGATACAGGCACAGATTCCCATTTGCAATCAACACACTGGATGTCACACTGACAATTCTGCAATGCATCACTTAACCAACTCAAACCCAAAAGCTGCAAATTGTGGCCACGTGCTTAACCCATTCTCTCCTGAATAACTCATTTTTTCCTTGTAGAAACTTTCTCTTTATCATCAGCAAACATAAAATTAACTCCACGATAGTGGCACAAAGTCGGCCTATGTTTTTCCATCACCAGTGATCGCTTCAAAAAGAACTCCAGTTCATCTCCATATCATTTCAGGATTGAGAACATTTTTTGTACTAGAAGTGTGCGTTTACATGGTGTTCAGTCAGATGTCAGTAAACAATAGTAAAGCACACAACAAAGATGTTATCTCCCCCTATTGATAGTTGCAGTGTATTCAGATGCATGTCTCTCTCAGCTCTGCTGACAACACAGACAACAAACCAATTTTGATTATTGAGAGCAGTCTATTTATTTATCTAATTGGTAATATAACTTAAATAACTGATTTATTATTACATGTACATTTGATTGCAATCACTTACATATGTAGTTATCTGTCTTTTGTATTGATTTTATATAACTGCATATAATGCAAATAAATATGTATGGTTGCAGTCTATTGTTGTTTTGCACTTATTTTTGTGTGTATGTAAATACGTATTTATTGTTTGTAGTTTGTTAAAAATAAATTTAAAAAAAAAACACATTCATCAAATTTTTAAATTCCTGAGTGTATTTTCATCAGGCGCTGAGCATATTTTCACCTGATACATGTTCACATTACAAATCAATGGAATATCCCTTTAGCATTTATAAACAATCCAGGGAATCTATACTATCGGCCTCTGCGGAGATAACCAAGCTTTTGGTGGGGCATTCAAATAAACACATTTTTCATCAAGTGAAAATTATTTTACCTCATATGAATGGGCATATCAAATTTATCATGTCATAGTCTCTGCACCTGGTGGCATTTTCCATTGTACAAATTTGTTCTGAACAAAATTATATATGATGTGTGTGGATAGCTTTTACAGACGCTTAGTAACCTGCCTAAGTATAGCCATTTCACTTGGTATCATACTCAACACTCTCCAAAGACAAAACAGCATGTAACCCCCACCCTGAGAAGAGGTTTGTACCGTAATTGTGATGATCAAAAAGCAAGTGCAGTGTAACCACACTGTAGGATCAAAGTAGGTCATATTGTTTACTTTAAGTATAGCCTTTTCACCTAAAAGTCACATAAAGCTGAAGTGCAACTTCACATTTTCATTGGCTCAACATCATAAACTCAACAAAATTGGATGTTGTCCCACAGGTTTCTGAAATTGTTGTGTTGCAAAATTTGCAGGTGCCCTTGTGTTTTCTCTTCAGCGCACTGTTGAGAAATTGTCTGTGGTTTGTAAAACCAAATTTTATAATGCTTGAGCTTGCGGCCATCGTGTCTGTGGCCAAAATGAAAATGATGAGCATAGATGCATCGCGCGCAGAGCGGGCGGAGATGAGTTTTGGCAGGCATACGATTGGTTACCAGGCAGCCAATGTCAATGCCTGTTCTAGATGGATTTTGAATTATTTAAAACACTGCCCGTTTTCTGAACAAGCTTACTTAACCCTTTCACACGTAACTTATTTTTATGCTATGTAGCGCACATTACATGGTTCGTTATGTTCATTAGCATCATTAAGCTTCTCATAGTTTCCAGGTAGCATTTGCTATATTTTTTTAATGGTAAATCGCTGTTTCCTCAAAGCTAAAATTAGCTAGATTTTTTTCCAATCTAGTGTTCTAATCGGTTTTAGCATATGCGCTAAACGGCAAATCACACCGGTGTGACTGTACACGCGAAAGGGTTAATCAATGATTTTGTTTTGAAGGAGGAGTTACTTGAGAGAAAAAAAAAAAACATATTTTTTTTTAAGGCAGCTGGACTCGGTCGAGACCAACTAGAATATTTGGCGAGACCAATGGCCAAGACCGAGACAAGTCCGAGTGCAAATACCAACGAGTCTGAGACAATAGAAAAAAACGTCTCAAGTCCAGTTCTACAGGCCTGGTGCAGGGTTCATAGGGATAAGCCATTATAGAATACATCCTAGTAATATCTACACAACCTGGTATGGTACACTGTTGAACGTCCTTGAATATGTTTTAATTAATAGTTGAAGGAAAAGGAACAAAATGGGGAAAAAAAATGGTGACATTTCAATATTCTGTAAGACATATGTAATGTTTTGAGTCCTTACACGACATAACATCAAACCCAATGGCTTTCTATGTCCTACTTTATCATTGCAAACCATGGTTTAAAATTCAAAATGATGCTCAGCCCTTCTGTGTGTTAAGGGCCTTGTTCGGTGTGTGTCAGTAATTCACTTTCATTAGCAGAGGGGATAAACACGATGGTTTGCAGCAATCTGCAAAAGTGACAAAATATTACTTTAATGCTTGGCATAAAGAGTGTGTATTATTAATGAGCAAATTGCTGTACCCAATTTGCACATACTTGGTGAGTCAAGCCTTTTGTAAATGCAGTACTTTGCAGATACTGGTGTGGATAAATGTACTCATGGTATTTGCATTAGATTACATACAGCCAGTTATAAAGTAAGAAAACAATTTTTGCTCTGCACTGAAAATTTGTCAACAACGGAACATTTTGCTGATGTGGTCAGATACATACACTGTATTTTTGAGTCATAAGATGAAGCTTAGAACAAGATATGTTTCTTCACATGCTGCCATATTTACCCATCTTTACAGCTTTGATTGTTGTCATTTTGGAGACGTTTGCTGAGAACTTTATATTTTGACACTAAACCAACACCTTGTGGATGTGTCTTGGAATTTCGGATTTGTGAAATAGATTTCACATTCAAATTAATTTCATATTAATATTGGTTCTCTTGGAATAGGCACATATTATTCTGGTTTCGGCTGACTAAATCCCAACACTGAACATAAAGACAACATTCAGATGATTCTGAATCTTTAATTCAATCCTGGATGCTGTGCATCTTTGGAACAAAAGAGATTTAGTTCTGTCATTCAGAACAGGTCAGTTCTATGTCTAGACATGGTACAGTCAGGGGCGGCGTCAGAGATTTTCTTTTGCCTGTGCTATGGGGTCGCTTGACTTTTCAACGAGGGTGCTCTGAAATTTAGGGTTTCCCATTTACGTGCCGGTCGCCACAGTTTAAATTCTACTGCAACACCTCCGACACACGTACACACACGCGCACATACGCAGTACCCGCTCAGCGACAGTTACAATGCCATTCTGTGTTAAACACAAAGTTGAATCAGACCACCTGTGTTGGCTTTATGTTTTTTAGTCTAAAAATAATCGGTTTGTTTTATTAATGTATTTATTTTTCAAATTATAAAATTATATTATTCACACATTAAAAATTAAAAATTCTAAATAAACCACAGAAATTTCTTGGGGGTGCTAGGGGGGTGCTATGGCTATCCTAGGGGTAGCTACAGCACCCCCAAGCCCCTCCCTGGCGCCGCCCATGGGTACAGTCAGCATTTATCACAGTCTTGCTGTACTGCCTTATGATTGCATTAAGAGCTTGTCTTGGTGAAGACACTTGTTACATATTCTGCTCTGAGAAACTTGGATTTAAAATGTTAAAACCCTTGGCAAATCCTTTGTTTTAGAATGAAAAGTAAAATGTTAAAACATCGATTAATCACAATTAAGAAGCAGATGAGAAATATTGGTATTTGGCCAAAATAACCATAGTAGCACTTGAAAAAGCATACTGGATACATGATGCAAAGACAGAATTTGCTTTCATGACTCAACTCAAAGGAAATTGCTCAAGCCATTTTTCTTCAGGATTACCTTCTGAAGGATATTGCTCGAGTGATCAAAAGGATTCATGAATGACTTTCACTGAGAAATTAATAAAGGAGACTTGCCAACAGAATTGATTTTACGGTCCTGTTAAAATTGCAGTCCCATTTAGTATTCTGTCTGCAATGTAGAAAGACCTGATTATCTCTTTTTCAGTTACTAGTTTGTACTCATTGGGGTCACCATGATCAGCCAAAACACAAGAACTTGTTTTTTTTTATTTTCTGCATTTTATTTCTGCATTTTATTGCATTTTATACATTGTATATGTGTTTCCCTTGTATCACAAAGTTAATTATTTTTGTGCCTGGCGCATTGTATGGAGAATGTATCATTGTGGCACTTATAGCATTACACATTGCCAAGGGCAGTTTCAATACAGAGAATAAGACAAAATGAAGGGCATCCACATTGTCACATTTTTCTGCTGTCTCTAATGCAAGGGCATATAAAAACCATTATCAACAGATATGACAAAATTGCAATATTGCAACATTAATACACTAATTAATACTATAGCAATTTCAGTGTTGAAAAGTCTTAGATAGGGCCATTTCATAGTAAGTGGTTTCAGTAAAACGACATGAAAACCAGCATATTGCCACAGCCTCAAACCTGTTTTTTTGCCATTGATTCTGTTTTACTTGGGGAGTGAAATGGATTTCTGGCCATACCTGGCAGATGCAATGTTGCCAGATGTGAAAGTATATCAGAAAAAAGTATGTTCATATTTCACACGTGGGAGGGCTATCAGAGAAAACCTCTCTTAGTCTGTTCCAAGCCTTAATAACCTTTTCCAAAGTTTCCAAGGAGGGTGTTTGATGCATTGGTTTAAATGTGCACCTAGAATGTGGGGAATTAAGGATATTAAAGCTACAAGTATTAATGTCATATTATGCAAGAAAATGGGGACACTTTAAAATTTGGTGTCAATGAATGGACTTGGATTGTGGCCATAGGTTTTACAGAGAGATTACAGTGTATTCTCCTGCATGCTAGAGTCAAGAATCAACTCCCTCATTGTGATCCACAGTCCTCTCTGCAGACAAATAATAAACCTTGGTATGAATTCAAATTATTATCTTTTTATAATTTGGCTTGAAGTTTTTTCACGATCTTATGAACGTTTTGTCTGGAAATACTGCATGGGAACATTGGCTGGCCCAGAGTTCTCTTGGATTTGCAGATTTTTTGATATAAGCTACTTATGTAGAATCACAGGTAGGATGGGGGAAATTTCAAAGGATAATTTCTGTTAAATAATTGCCAGCAACCAATAATGCAATTTATAGGTCAAAACATTGTACAATATGCATTGAAAGATAAACCATAATCACTCCTACCCAAAAAGGGTAGAATTATGGTACTTGAAGGTCAGAATATGGTTTTTTACAGGCACAAGAAATGATGTGAATGTGACCAAAACAACACCAAAACAAACTTTTACAGACCTTGTATGATTGTAGAGCAGTGAAACATTACCACCAGGGTCTTCAAATTACTTTTCCAATTCTTTTATTTTCATTGCTTACACTACTGAATGCTATAAAATGTACACCTGTATGGCTGCCTTATTTTTAATGAAAAAATGTAATTACTGCAATAGTAATTGAAAAAAAAAACAAAATCTCTCCTACAGTGCCCCTATGATATTTGTTCATATGCCAAAGACATTTGTTATGATCGCATTCTTACATGGTGGACATGTTGCCAAGTGATTTGCTGTCAGGATGACGGATGATGAACTTTCCTTAGCATAGAGCAAAAGGGTCTTCTTGACTGCTGTTCACTGAGACTGTAGGGCAAAAACTAGTCATTGCATTTGGTCACGCAAAGACAGTTTAGTCTGCAAAAACTGCAATGTGACTTAAGAACTGTACTGAGTGTTCCATAACACCTATCACTCAAGCATTCCCTCCTACAGTCTTCGCAACAGCATTTAATGAACGCAGCAAACTGGCCCATTTTACCACTGATTTAAACACTAACCATGCGACCAGCCCACTTAATCCTGCCTCAATTAAAACAAGCAGAATGTTTCCTCTGGTGATTTGAAGAGCCTGATGCTACAACAGTACTGCAAATCTACATTTTTTTTTGAGTTACTGTTACGTCCCAGGTGGATACCGGCGTCTAGGGGAAACTGCGTCGGGACGCAACACAAACGGAACCCACTACCAGCACGTAACAGTTACACTGATTGTATACTTGCTGCATACCTAACTTTATGTTGTGGCTACTTACCTGTACGACTATACAGCCTCCTCCACACACTCATGTGCATGGAAACTAACCCATGAAACCCTTATTGATCCCAGTCAGTAATTTCATGGGGCTGCCTCAGTGGAAGAATGTCTTTTCTTCAGGCATGCTGAGTTTTGCAAAGTGGAGCAAATAAAGAGAATAAGTGAAGATTTACGGACATCAAAACATTTGCATTATCAGTTTATTTTTTGGAATCAGAACTTAATTTAGATTATTAGAGAGCATTGTTTGAATGTTATACACTAGACTCCTGTATTTTTGCTGGAGCTGGAGTTACATAAGGGAACCATGAGTGAAAAAAATGTAAAATAACAACAAATATTATTATTATTATTATTATTATTATTATTATTATTATTATTATTAATAATAATAATAATAATAATAATAATAATAATAATAATAAAGTTTCCAATAAATTAATTTGTAGTTTACAGTTGGAAGACAAAGCTGTGATGCATGTTAATGTTTTGGTGTCTCATACTGTAAGGTGGCTGGCAGAACATTTTGTGCTTCTGAGAAATAACAACATTGCAATCCTTTTGACATGTACATTGTGTTTCTCTTGTAATCACATAACCCAAGCTTAAACTGTTACAGTTGGCAGAGAATAATTTGGATTCTTGTTGTGTGCGTGTGCCAAATGTTTGTTGTATAAGACTTTTGGCCCTCAGCTTTCACCCTAAATGTATTCAACTCAATTCAAATTTATTTGTATAGCGCTTTCTACAACACAAGTTGTCACAAAGCAGCTTTACATTGTTCCCAGGCCTCAGACCCCCTGAGAGCAAGCCTAAGGCAACAGTTGCGAAATGTATAATAATATGCTCACAAATGGTATCTGTATGTGCACAGAGATAATTTATTTATTTAAGTTCTGATATTAAGCACATGCACAGAAACATTTCATGAAATGTTGACATTTTATTTCTTAATGGTAAATTCATTTGTATCATTGGTATCATTTACATATACTGTATTGAATGAAATATATGTTCTGTTCTGCCTAATTGTAATAGATTTTATTTATTTACTTATTTCTTCTGTTAGAGTACTAGTAAATACTAAAGTAGAGGTAGGAGGGGCCCTCATTATGTAGTGTGTAATGATATTTACATGAAGAAACATTTTGCATGCTTATACTTCATGCAACCCCCTTTTGAAATAGCCAATGTCACATTGAATTCATTTCTACTTCTGTACAACTGCAGATGTTATATTGACATGAGACAAATGCAATCCTTCAATACACTCTAATGCAGTCAATGACCATTTTCAGCATTTCCAGGGGGCATCACAGTGAAGTGGGCATGAATTGCATGACAGCAGTAAAGAAGTACTTTTCCTCTAAGCAATTTACAGGTGCCTGATGAATTTTAGGGTGTCTGAGAGCAAAGCAGAAGCCCTGCTGACATATCCACCCCTACCTTGAAGTAAATTTGGTACACGTATAATTTTAAAAACACTCACCCAGTTTTGTAAATGCTTAAAAATTGCTTTTATATATCTTCTATTGACTGGTCATTTCAACTTTACAGTACTTGTCTATATCTATGTCTATGAATGCTATCTCCATAGGTCATAACAAAACAAAACAAAAAAAAAAAAAAAATTGTCAGGAGAATTTAATACACTTTTCATGAGTTCTTTCTCAAACCCTAGTGAAGGTCCTCAGTTTGTATTCCTAAATATATTTTTAAATAGTATAATTGTGAAAAACTATTATCATGTTATTTAATGTGGCACCTCAAGGGGACCTTAGTACAACTGCAATTCTGTGAGATCAACAATGCAACAATGTTGTGTTGAGTCAGGAAGTTCTTTGGGGCGGTGTAATGAGCCTGTTAGGGATGGTAATTTCAGCCCTGTAGAGCATTAATAAAAGTTTGTGAAGTCTCCTGTATGGTCTGGGTCTTTTGGCTTGGGTATATGTGTATATGCTCAGTTGTAGAGAGCTGCATCATTAAGGTATGATACTTTGCAGATTTAAAGGATCTTTATACTTACTCTTAATAACTCACACTGGACTTGAATATTCACCATTTATTCAATTAAGGCCTTGAACATAATCACTGCTGCATACTCTAAGGATAAGCACAGATGGTATTGTTTTCTTTTGAAAAGCAGAGCAAAATGCTAGATCATAGATTTTTCTGAGCATCTCACTGTTCTAGGTTTATTGCATTTCCCTAGAAATCAGTGTTTCAGTTTTTAGATCAAAGTAGCAATGGCCCCGTTGGAAAATGACTCCATCTTTTCATTTTTCATGAATTATGTGATGTCACTTTTTTCTTTTGACTCCTCTTTTTGTGGTTAAAAAGCACATTGTAATTTAAGATGACAGCATTAATTAAATACCCATTTCAAGTGCATTAACTCTGGGTTTTTCCTGGATACTCTTAGTCATAATGATTGCTGGAGGATGAAAATTTCTTGCAGTTGCATTACATAGATAAGACCAGAGGTATTGAATGTCAATACATTCACAGATAGCAATCCACTGAAGTGCAGCGGTGCATCATGGGTAGAGAGTTACTTGCCCTCTCCAGACAAATATATTGAAATAAACTGATTTAATAGGGGGAAAATGGATTCAGCAAGGGAACAGAAGAGCACAAATGATGAAACAGGTAATTTTGCTTTCACCCCTTAGCTACATGGGAATAGCATTGATTGAACAGTTTTGATGCATTTTTATTGTCCCTTGAACCCAAATGTAGAATAAATCCATTTGTTGAAAATGTCCCCTCATCTGGCTTGTATATGTGTTTGGTTATTAAGGAGAGGATTTTTATGTTATCAGTGATAAATCCAATAGCATCTTGCCATTGTTTTCTAAAATGTATTATAAATAAAACATCAAAAATGGTTTCACTAAGATCTGAAATTATGATGATAATATGATAATATTAATACATCCCAGCTGAGGCATGAGTGACATTTGGTCAGAAGTTTGCTATAATGTTCTATGTAATTCAGTCTTTTGTGAGGATCATTTGCTCTGAGTATCTTATCCTTTTTTATGAAATATTCATGGATAACAGGATTATTTGTTGTGTTTAACAATATTTTGAACTCAAGTAGAAGGAGTTAGACTTCTTTGCATATTTGAACAGCAGCTGTGGTGCCTCTAATATTTGGGTGTATGGACACCAGTAGAGAGCATTGAATACTGAATACTGTTGTATATTATCAACATGCTATCCTGCTACAAGGCCTATATGCACAGCTGCATGTGTTGAATGTTGGGAGGCATGATGGCATTGCCACCTCACAGATCTTGGGCTCCCGGTCCTGGGCTCTGTCTGTCTGAAGGTTGCGTATTTTCAGCTTGTCCAGATGAGCACCCTCTGTGACCTTCCCACGTCCCAAAGGCATGCTTTCTAGGTTAATTGGCATCTCTGAATAGCTCTGCAGGAAAATGTGGCCATCAAAAAGGCACGGGTGTATTGAATGTCCTGATAAATCTGTGACTGATGAGATGTCTAGGTATTGTGGATAAATGAGGCAATGCATTTTAGGATAAAAGGAGTGTTTGCTTATTTATTATGCCGCTCTGACCCTTTGTGGAGATTGCTGGACTTGATTTTTTTTTCTTTCCATTTTTCACAAATCCTACTAGCTGTAGCTGAAAGTCTGAAAGTTCTCCCTGTTGTATGTTCTCTGCCCTGCTTTACTGAACATGTTCACTATACATAACAGGATAACTTCACTTTTTAGAGGCATCATTATAATTGCACAGATTTGATTACTATAGAACTAAGTCTATATTTGTATGGCATATATTATGGCATAGTGTGACATACTGACACTGTCTTATGTGCTCTGATGTTTTCTGTATGGACTGCTGTTTGTGAGGCCTTATGGCATGCAATTATGTACCTTTACTTTGTAGGTCACTCTAGATGAGAACATTTTCCAAAAAAAAACAAATATGCATTGACTGTACCTTCCATTTCCTTCCATTTCTCCACATTATTTTCTCCAATGCACTTGTGTTTCTTTCACAGAATATTGTATTCTGAAAACAATGAAATTACATGCAAAGAGAATAATCAGTCAGTCCTGACCAGAGGCTGCTGTCTAAAGGTAAATGATTTGTTGACTCTCATCTCTAAGGGGGACTAAAAATGATTTCCCTTTGGATTCATCTTTTTCAAGTAATATAGAATCATAATACAGTTCAGTCATAGATCCATCCTTTACTGTTCAAACCTGCAGGATGTATTCAGGTTGTCAGAGGTCACATATAGTGGTTTCTATCCATTGCTTTGTCATTGACACCAGTATGCAACAGACCAGGTACTGTAAATAGGGAAGCTGCTGGGTTCAAGATGGGACTGTGCATGGGAGGCCCGCCCATAGAAGAACACACATGGGAAATGATTCAATGTGCTAGGTAGTATAGCAAGTACATCTTTAAACAATGGGAAGGAAGTGACCAACGAGAATACAAACATAGATACGTGTGCAGCAGGCAAACACCAAAATACAGGATATAATATGTATAATATACTGTATAGTCTGTATACACAAAATGTTTTTGAAAGCTTTGCTCAGGTATGACCAAAAAAGCAATGCCTTTATAGTTTCAGAATTGGATAGGCCGAAAAAAAAAAAAAAAACAGATGGCAATATTCAGGAGTGGCTGTTCATGCAATACTGAATTCTATCAACATTTTGTTTCTCTACTCATCTGAAGTAGAACACTCATAGTGAGTCATGAAAGTGCAGATGCTGGGCATGTAGGACATGCAAACACACATGGGGTATTGTTATTACAGTAATGAATTCTGACCACCAGTGACCTAGATAAAACTACATAGTAAAACTAACAATAAGGGTAATGATTGCTGTGAGTCAAGAAGACTGAAGATATTGCTAAACTAGACTGACACAGACAGGCAATTTAAGCATCGGGAGAAACATTGCACTCACCATAAATATCCAGTTGTTACTAGAACTCACGTGAAAAAAGGGAAGCTGCAGTATTGAAAGTGTCCGACATTATTACTAACCCAGAGCTTAAATTAAAAATGGCATGTACAGAAATCTGCAAGTTTGCATTAGTGTATTATAAATGCTGTGCATTTGTATGTCTGTCTGTCTTTTTCTATATAAATGGTTGTACCGCTCACCCTTGGAATCCCATAACTCTCAGCTTCTAAGACCACAGGCATTGGTATTTGTTCATAGCACAGAAGCATCCTTACTTTCAAGGCTGAAGTCAAGGTTATGGCAGTTCGGAGCTCTAACAGACATGACAGTTCATTGTTTTGTCTTTTATTTATGAGGAAAAAAGCAGCCTCTCCTCCCAAAGAGATCAGACTGAGTAACTGTTAGTCTCATATCACCAAACCATTCCAAGGAATGTTATAGCTGCCGGGAAGGAAGCCTATTTTTTTCCAGTGTAGTCTGAACAATTGAAGGCTTGAGGCAACTCGTTGGTGCATTTCCCTGTCCGGTGCATAGTTCAGAGAGAAAATGCCATGCTTTCAACTTGACTGGATCTCACTGATTGCTGTCCTCTGCACCCAAGCCATACTCATACAGGAGTCAATTCAGGCAGCCAGGCAAGCTGGTAAAAAACAAGATGGAACAAATCCAGAGGAGGAATTTCTGCTGCTTCTATTTTCTCCAAAAGTCAAGCAAGCTTTGTATGTTAGTAAGTCAGTGCCTGTGAGCCAAAGCGAAAGCGTGACTGGTTGTGTTATTTGGGGTATGTGGTAGTGAAATGCCAGTAATGTAAGTTTCATGGAAAAAGCTCATATTTCCATAGGGAGCAATGAAACAGCTGTAGGGCTCAATTGAGGAGTTTCGCCTTTAATATCCGCTGAGGGGTGGAGAGACTTTTAAGTTGTGCATAGAGTTAGGCATGAAAGAGAAGTACCCTGCAGTCACTGAGGCAGACAGGAAGACCCCTAAGGTTTTAGCTCATCCCTGGCAGCGAGAGACCCAGATACACAGCGGAAAAGAAAAGCACACTGAAAAATTAATCAGGGCCAAGGCGAAGTCTAGGTTGGTGGTCTGCCTCCTCTGGGTGGAAAATGAGACTGGCTGAGGTCTTGAAAGGCTAGGCAAACTGAAACCCTGAAGCTTCTGACACATAAATCTGACCCATCCACGGCAGTATCGTTGCTTTGATCTGCGAAAGAAAATGCCTACCCCTCTATTTCATTAAATAAATTAACTGCATCTTACACATGAGAGAGAGCGAGAGAGAAAGAAAGAAAAAGAAAAAAAGCATACATGGATCATGTTTTTAGGTCACACTGCTTAAGAGGCCTGCTTATAGTATTACATGTACAAGTAGTGACATTCTTTTAAGTAATACTCTACTGGTCAGCAGAAATGTATTGAATACATATATAATCCAATAAAACAGTATATGGATTTTGTACAATGATTAAATGTTTTTGGACATTTAACAGACCATTTATCTGGGCATAATGGCCATTGTTTGTGTTATGCTTTAGGTTTAGGCTGTTCCATAAGCATGGTATACACTGTATTGCTATGTGGTTGTTTCCGCACACCTGACCTGCATAGGCTGTCTACTGATTCTTATGAAGCAGATCATGCAGTGTCAATATCTGTTTGGGGGGGATTACACCTATTTGCCGTTTTGTCCTATTTGACGTATGAAAACCAACACAATTCTTGACATATTGCTGTATACATTTAAATATTTATATGCCAGACTGTGTCACCAAAAAACAGTGGCTTGAATTTTATTCGCATTTAAAAATACTTCACTTTGGCATGCTGCTGTTCTAGCAGTTTCCTCAATGGGTTGGGAGCGGGAGACTTGAGGGAAACGAGAGGAGTGAAAGAGCACGGTTCATTAAAGACAAACAGAGATCAAGTGGAGGGACTGGAGAAGGCAGATTTCTTGCAAGGATGCAGCTGAGAATTATATGTGGATATAGGCGATACTGCTGCAACAACTTGGCTTTGCTTGATTTTTTTCTCCTAACATTACTTCTTTACCCATTCCTTTGGTGGTGCTTCTCTGTATTGCTGTAACCAGAAAAAAACAAAAACAGTCCATATTCATTCTACTATTTTTGCATGGGCATTTTGTCAGACAGCTTTATTCCTGGTCAAGACTTTTGTTGTAGAGACTGATTTCTCACAACACTCTTGTGAAGAGTGAATCTCATGTCTTGTTCTTACGCCTCACTCAAAACACATGTGGCACAAGGGAGTGCTTGAAGTACACCAAGTCAGCTAGAGAATGTTTAAATTGTAGCCAGCTACGCCACCCTGGGAATTTCACCCAGAGAGTATTAACCTAGTACTTGCACACAGAACACAGGTTCGTTGATACCAAGAAGCAAGAGACGTGATTTCAGGTATAAAAATGGAGTTTTATTGACTGAGGAGGTAGTGGAATTACTATGAAGCTAAAAGTGTACAAAAGTACTCCAGCAACAAAATCCAGTTTGGAAGCAGAAAGATATTTCTTATATAAAATGCAATCTGAGATTGTAATGGTATGGGTCAGACTGCGTTGTGTTTTAGTTTGATGTTATGAGGGTCAGCGAGCGAGCGAGTTTCGAATCGAGGTTCTCACTGCTCGCTGGCAACCCCTTACGGCTAGCGTCGTTGCCAATTGAACTAAAGGGAAATTGCCCAACAACGCTACTTAACCAGGTCTCAGGGAGTGACATAGCCGCTGAAACCGCTCAGCTACCTGCTACCCGCTACCTAAGGTTCAGGACTCACACGAGCTAATCACTTCAGCTCTGCTTCGAGATATTACTATTACTATAGTAATATCTACTATATCTACTATCTACTATATACTACTATACTACTACTATTACTGATAAGTCAGAGCTATAGTTAATTCATTAATACAAAAATAGTTTTTGCTTACAAATGTATCCATACAAAAGTTAAAAATGTTTCCACTATCACACAGACAAACAATTGCCCACTATAGTAGCTACAGGAAGAAAAAGGTTCAGCAGCAGGACTTAGGCTTACCTTGGGGAGGCAGACTAATTAGAAGGTGTGCCCCAGTCCGAAGCCACACGCACACACACACTGCACACAATAATGGGTGAAACAAACCAGGGTGCTCCTAAAGACTCCACACTGTGAGGAGATACCACCCCCCGGTGACTAGCCTCCCCAATAGGGGCACTCAGCTGGAGCTTTAAAAGGATAGAAAGAATGTGTTAGCTGGGCAATAGGCACACTACACAACTATATATACCAGTTGGTACCAGGCTATACCTACGACTGAGCAAAAAAAAAAAAAAAAAAAAAATCGCACTTCCAGACTACAAAAGACAAACTACAAAAGGCAAACAACGCAGTTAACTAAACAGTGTCACCAAAAGTTGTAACCCTGCACAGCATAAATCACACGGCCCGCGCAGACGCCGCACACACTGGGCAACACTGCATACGAGTTAAGTGAGATACAATACACGGTAAAGGCTGACCGTCTAACAGGCAAACGATATTCAATACACTATCCAATACGGGCTAACTAACATTAAGAAGAGAGCATGGGCGAAGCAATGGCAGAGACAAAACAGCAGCTTGGTCGGAATGTGGCACGCCAATACCAATTCCCCTGGAACGGTTTGCAGGCCTAGTGCTACCTGTAGGGACAAAATGAAGTTACCAAAAAGGGAATAAACTTGATGTTTAAAGACAATACTGTACCCTGCACGTATGTACCTGCAGTGTAGCAAACACACGGAGATGGATAGCGCCAGGAAGTGCTACAGCTTAGCCATTGGAGCTACAAACAAGAGCATTGGTGCTACTACCACGAAAAACAGAACAGGGAAAATAACACTAGGACTGAAAGTATGCCTACCTGAAGGTTAGTAGCAGAGAAACATACTGAAAGTTACGCCGACAGCAACCGCAAAATCAAGCTGAAAACGACAACAGACACATTGACGAATGCATAAACCCAAGCAAAGCAGTACACAGGAAGTCGACACATACTTTTCCAACAATGGAGGAGCAGGTAGCGAAAGGGGCGGATATCCCGGAAGCAGACGTTCAGGTAGGGTTTACCTGGGTCTTTAATACACTGAACTGTACACTTTTATACACTCATGAAATATGCTAATTTATTACCAGCAGACTGAATGAAAACAGGTGCGAGAAAGGGAAAATGATGCTACCCGGCTACACATAGCCCATTTTGGTCTCTGTGGAGGATTATCCTTTTGCATTTTAGTAGTAAAGACAAAGAGGGCAGGAAATTCTTATGTGTTGTACAAGGACATGGTGTGCATAAAATGCCATTGTAACAAAAAGAGTTAGTATTATTAGTATTAGTATAAAAACAATGTTTTAATCCAGAATACAAGCATTATTTTTCTCTTCAGTTTTCCTTGTGGTTCATGCTATGTAAACTTCATATAGTGTGTGTGTGTGTGTGTGTATACATATATATATAGCTGACAAACTATGTCATTGACTTAAGGCTAATGTCCAAGCTCTGACCAGCTGGCATTTCCAGTACAAGATATAGTCTCACTGTAGCCATGATATTTGGCCTCATCCTATTCAGAGTGGCAACAACAAGCTTTAGCTGGGGTAAAGTGATACCTCACAAAACACAGTGTGCAGATGTTTATGAATCAGGCTGCTGTATCCCTGCCTGAAGTCTTGGAGACAACATTGATTAGGGGACAAACAATGATGGCTAGGACAAACAGATACAGGACATTAAATTAGACTGAAAAAGCAATTCCCTCTAGACACATCTCGACACCAGAGAGGCCGTAAAGTTTAATATAGGTAAGTCTAGACGGCTCTGGCGAAGTGTTATTAAATAAAGCATACCTTTCCTGACACAGCGATGGCTGCAGCCAAGGGAGCAGTAGTGGCTGAAACATCACCGCTGACAGGAAATCAAAATTTACATGACAGCAGGGAAAGACAGAGAGAGCTCTCTGATAGGACCCCTACACACACTCCTTGCCCCCAAAACACAGAGTTTGCATTTTTTCCACTGGCATTAAAACAGCTTTGAATTAAGACAAGATGTTGTCCGTTTTGCTGAAACATCACTCAGTTCCTACTGTAGGTAAATGTGAGCTGTGATCAAAGCAGTTGCATGGTAAAATGCAGCAGATGCATAGAACAACATGTGGGCCTGTTATCCTTGAGACCTAATTTTTCATTGCACTGACATAATTGATTATATTAATAGATGTTAGGGGGTTGAAAACACACTTGTAGCAGTTTAACGGGTTAAACGAGTGAAAATAATTGGCATGTGTGTGTGCAAGAAATTACAGTGTTGGCTGCCTAATGGAAATATGCATTATTCATTCATTATTTTAAATATTTCTCATTTAATTCATTATTTAAACAAATGCACTCTAAAATGCCATGCAATTTTAATTAGGAACCGATTATTTGGCACTGTGTACAGAGTAGAATATTCAGGAAAATATCATTCTCATGAGAATTACAATTATTATGAATAATATTAGTATCATGTAATATGCTCGAGGGTGCATTTAAACCAGTCAGTTCCGGAATTCACTAATAAATCCTATGATAGGAGCTGATGGATTTCTATATGTTATGGTGAGTATTAATGTAATGTCAAGATCCCATAAAACCTCATATCTAAGTTGATGAGCATTTATGAATTATTTCTGTTGCAGGGTTTGATTGCTCTATAGGCTATGTACGCAGCTACTTCTCCTTCACTAGGGTTCAGCCTCTTTTATGAAATTCTAAGAACTTATGATGTGCACACTTGTGTGCTTTTGTGTTATTCCTTGTTTGGCCTCTGGTTTCTGTTTGGCTTAGCATTTTTCTTGAATTTTACTTTACAGTACTTTACAGTAAGCTTTGACTAACATGGGTGGTCACTAAAATTGATCAGTTCTCCTTCATTTGGCATGTATATCTAATCGGAGATTGAAATCAATGTAAGATAACTCGCTCATCATCCATTATCACATGTACATGTACACATGACATGTCAGGAAGGTGTCAGAATTCCAATCATGAGGATTGCAAGAAAATTAAATATGCATCTTAAATATGGATCTTTCTGCTTCTCATGCAAAAGATGTTGCTCTGTATTTGTTCTTGCGGAAAGTGGAAACAAAAATATCCATCTTTTCACTCTGTAAATCGGTTGGATTCTGCCCAAAGCTGGGGCTACATGGCATGAACAATGTGACTGTGTGTCCTCTCCACATTTTATGTGCACTGGTGTGCTACTTTGGTCAAGCTCATCAATGTTGCTGTCACTTATTGAATACTACACTCATAATTAATTTCAGCAGCACTTATATTAGCTTAGTCAGCTACAGAGTATAAATGACTCTTTAATTGCTTAAATAAATGTCTTGCAGAGGTCTGTAAATGCATATTTTATATCTCAGGCAGGTGATAATGAAGTACATAGAAGACACATGTCAATAAAGGGCAATATAAGAGCTTTGTAATTTTTACATAAGGGTTACTATTAAGGTATTACACTGCAGCCAGAATGTTTTTGAACTTGAGTCTTTAGTGACCGACTTTGTTTCTGTGGCCTGATCACCACATTTTGTAATGTTACGTTCTCAGGCAAAACCATGCGTCAGCTTTGTTTTGTCATTTTTGTCAAAATTGTTGGTACAGTTTGGGTTCAAACACACTCTGATGGGTTTCCCACACAGTTGAAACATACAAGCCAAACTGAAAATACTTGCGCTCATTATGTTTAAAATAGGCTCCAGAGGGTTGCCCAGTACCCCTCCGCACGCTCTTACGCAAGTCAAAGCACTCTGAAGGTGGTGTTAAAACCACCCAAAAATCTGGCACTCGTCTGATTTTTTTTTTGCTAGAATGAAGGCCCACACTGTACAGAGGGCTCCTTTGAGAAGTGTCTATATTGCTAGATAAAATCAACTGTGAATGAAAGAAACCTCATGTTGGGTTTGGGTTTATTCCACAGCGATATTTAGCAACTGAAAACAAGCATAGACAGACACACATACACGTGCTCATGCAAACATATACCCGCCTAGAGCATATACAACTTTCTTTTGCCCTTTGAACTCAGACAAGATTGGAATGGCTTTGACAGGCAACTCCCGAACAGCATAATTTGTTCTCTTTATTCTCAAACCACAGCAGTGCATCCAGCTAGCATACACGCTTTCCTCCAAAGTGCAAAGGTTTTCATTTTCTTACAACGTGAAGAACGATTTATTTTGGCATCCAAATTGCCTCTGCCTGTGGTTATTCTAAGAGGGAATCATTTTAACCTTAAGAATAAGGGTACAGATAAAGCTACAAATTGTTTGGTTATTCTTTTTCTTCAATTACTAAGACATTGCTCCCCCTTCCTAAAGCATGGAACCACCACAGCAAGGGCAGGAAGGTGTGTTGCTGTACACAAGTGTGAAATACTCGTGTTTTCACTTTTATATCCACTTGGGAACATTCTTGCTCTTGCTCCATCTCCCAGCCACCTTCAATTTAACAAATGAGTGTACAGGGGCATGTTGGCATTTCCAAGTCAACACTTACTGTATATCACCTTTAACAGCAGGCAATAAGATGTCTGCACATGTGTTTTTTACTCTTAATACTCTAATGTATTTTTTTCATTTTTTTGGCAAATAAGGAGGGCTGATGTCCAAGAGCTGGAGCTCAAAGAGAACTCAAAAAAAAAAAAAAAAAAAAAGAAATCAAGGACAAACACAGCAATTGGGACATTGTATAAAATTATGACCCATTCACTGATTAATAATGCTACTTGTTATTAATGTTACTGTAATGGTGATTTCACTTCTGAGTTTCTGGGTGATCAACTGTCTTCTAGCAAACAGGCTGTTAACTTCGTAGTTTTTTTTTTTTTTTTAAGAAATATGTTACAGCTCCATCAGTGTTTGTACATCTTGTCTTCAGTTCTTTTTTCACATCATGGCTTACCAATATCCCAAGACACAAAGCCTCAGGATAGCTATCATCGGTTGTCCAGGCAGACAACTATGTCAGAATTTGTCTTGCCTCTGGGAGAGGTTGTCACCAAAACACCTATGGTCATGGGTGATGGCTTAAGTGGTCAATACTCTGTGGAGAAAACAAACAATGATGTGACTCCTCTCTGATGGCCTCCAAAAACAGGAAAGTTTCCATTCAACTTTCTTTTTCACCTTCGATTATAACAATTTGCCAGTTGCTGTGAAGGAAAATCTGACATTCTGCAATGCTTGTGGTTTGTCCTATTCAATCTAAGCTGTGACCAAATTTTGTCAGAGATAGCAACACAATAACAACCCCAATAGTCCTGGTAGTTATACAAAACTGGAGCCGGTAAACATGACTAATTTGTTTTGTTGCAGGTGTTGGGCTGTCAAAATCCATCAGTGGAATATTAATATTAATTTCTTTACAAGCCCCTGGCTGTCCCCATATTAAAGCTGTATTTATTTACATCCTCTCAATTAATCCTGCCTTAAACTGGCTGTGCTACATAAACTGCTGTCTATTCTTAATGTGCATGACAAGCAGTCAGCGTTCATCTTCCATGAGCAGGAAGGTAAACAAAGGCCCGGGAAAAGATAACTTCCATAATTGAGGGCTTCTTCCACAGATGTTCTAGGTCGAAAGTTCTCTTTCCAAATTTCACATTCTAAGCCAGTGCTTACAGCTTCATGGCTAATGCCCCAAATGTAGAATTAATTTGCAGTGAATTGGGTCAACAGCTCTAAAAGTCAGATAAGAGAAATCAATCCTTGTAGGTTTTTGAAGGAGACAGAAATATCTGAGAAAGGTTAAATACAGCTTTGGGTCCAGAAATGGCTGCCACAGTAGGAACAATTTTTTCATTTTTGTTCCCTTGGAAAGCATTATTTGCCATGTTAAAATGCAGATCTTGGTTCACAAAACCTACTTTTGTTGCTATATCTGACACATACCCATATATGTGTGTGTTTGTGTGTGGTTGATAAAACAACTCTATGTTGAACATGACAATTACTGTATCAGAAACTCTAATGTGTCAGTAACTCAACAGTAATGTCAGTGCATGACCTGAGACTTCAGAAAGGGGCCACTTAAGTGCAGTGCTACTTAAACACCAAGGCTTAGTAACTAGGATCTCTTCAACCTTATGTTATGAAATAGGATGGTTTGTGTGAACTTCAGATCTGCCAATGGGTCAAGGAGTGGATGACAGTGCACACGGGGGGAACAGAGGAGTTCTTAACCTTGTTATTTTTAATAGTGCCCAATTTATTAAAAGCCCCTGTGCTGCGAATTAATCTATTTGTGGTAAGTAGTATTCCATATGGATAATGAGGTACCTGAGGTACCTGTCTTGGTCTGGAAGTAAACCACATGGGAAGTGGACTGACTACATTTCAGTTGTTGGATGATCATCCAAGCAGAAAGGTCAGTCAGGCATGCTATGATTCACAGGCAGACACATGACTGTCAACAGCCCAGCAGTGATATAAGCACCCATGAGAGCATATGTGAAGCCCAAGAGATCTGGCAAGACTGGTCAGGCTCACTGGGATTCTATGAAGGCCTTCAATAGCTACAGGGAATTAGCAAAGAAGGAACACTGTGAGGATGTTTTCACTGGGATAGGGGTCAGGATTTGAGGGTTTTAGGAATGACCTAAGGTTGCGTAAAGGTTAAGTGGCACCTTGATGGGTGAAATTAGTATCTTTGTAAAACTATAATTGTAAAATTGTTTTAAAAAATGAATTGCAAAACAGGTAAAAATAAAGAGGTAAAATATGTTTTAAAGAAACAGCATGAGTTTTGCTGCACAGTACACAGACGAAAACAAAACTATCGTAGGAAATTTTTATGCTAAAATCAGAAAATTTTACACATTCATGGGGACAATGACTGCAGATCCTCTGAAATACTGTTGAGGCTCTATGGTAAACATCCAGAAGTTGGCACTTTACAGGATCTCAGTTACAACTAGGATAATATAGTTGCAAGTTATTTGCGAAAGATACTGTATCAATTGCTGGTCACCCTGCCTTGCAAATGAGTCAGTTTAGGGAAAATAAGCTCTTAAGACATTAACCAGATTTAAAAGGATCAATAATGATTTGCTGGTGTTCCTAAAGAGCAGTTATTGCTCACCCCAGTCAATAGAAAACAAGGCCTTTCTCCTCTCTTACCCTACATGGGATAAAGTGCCTTGGCCTTTTCCTCCTGTATTGAGCTTAGCTGTCAGCTGAGGACCTCAATATCTCTCCTTCTGATGCAGTAGATCAGCACCGCTCTATTAATGTACATGCAGGGGTCAACCTCATATCGCTCAAAGGCAGTGGCTCTACAGCAGAAGCACACATTTTACTCAGGAGGCGTGTTCACTCTCAGTATGCATCAACTGGTGTCTGAAATGGGCAGAATGGCATCCTTTAGAAGGGATGCTGGAACGAGGCAACATGAACTCCAGAACCAGAGAAAATGTCATGTGCCTTTGACTGGCCCACATTATTCCACGATCGACAGGTCCACTCCGCTACAGGTTATACCACCCTCACTCTCGTAGTTTTCATTGCTGTTTTATTGGCGTCACCCTCTCTGGGCAGAGATGATCGTAAAGGAATGAAAAATGTGAGGTGTCTAGTAAAATTGGGTAATTATGTGATCACTGGCATAAAAAATATTACAGATAGCAGGGAACGATCTGAGGGTTGTTTGTCTGACAACATGTAGTTACCAACACAAGTACTTGTCTGCCTCTCGCCATCAATTCCAGTGTTCAGGAGGTTGCCAGTGGAACATATGGGAAATAGGTCATTGCATAATTTCAATTTCGCCACATTTTTTATGAGCAAAGGCCTATTCTTCTCTGATTATGATTGCAGCAGAGACGAGACTTTATTCCTGTGTATAAGTGGAGTGCTGTGCCTTCTCTGAGTCAGAAGGGCTCCTGAATCTCAAAGCTTTTTTGTTTCGCCTGACATGGAACAATTCTATTGGGTAATGAATACAGACCCTGAAGTCCTCAATAAATCCTCAATAAATTAAGCAAGCACAATATAATGGTGGATCATGTGTGTGATATGTATATCATCATGTCATATTTGTCCCCCAGGTGTTCTTTTCTAATATTAAGATTTCATATCTTCTGCTTGTCTCCATGTGAAGCAGTGCAGTTACAGAGATGTGATTTAGCTTGATATACTGCAGGACAATTGAGGAAAGTACAACTGCCAGCACAGATACAATTGAGTCTGACAGCTTTGGTCCCACAATGTGTCAAAGACATCCTTGTGTTGCTGGAGATCACAACGCGCACAATCTACTATGCTGCTGTTAGTCATGTTGACAAGGCCATTTTCCATAGCAACAAGGTTTTGATCGTTTTGTTTTTGAGGAGATATTTTACATGAGCCATGAAAACACTGCCTCCCTTCTGTTGGCAAACAAGTCAGTTAATGTCAGTTCTTCATTACAGCTGTGGTGCACCATTTTCTAATCAGTCTTTTCCATGCAAAGTCATCCTGGTTTTCTGTGTATGTGGATGTTTCTCATGCTTGCTCAAGCATGCAGAATGCAAGAGCAATGTAGTTCTACAGTCTCTTTAGATTGGATTTGACATCAGCATTTTAAAGTGTTGAAAGGTGGTAAGCATTTACCATTACATGGACATTGTATAAATGTGTATTGTCAATGGCATTCCCTCCTTTTCAATTAATCATCTGCCTTCATCAGTCAATGAGCCATGAGAAATACACATCAGATGTCTAGTGTGGATTATGTATATGTATGGCTTGGCCTCTGAACATGTGAACTGAAACAGACACATCTCTATACAAGGCTTTATCATGTCTTCCTTTTTTCTATAATAGATATTGAAGAATAAATGAAACATCCATTGATGTAACATTTATGAGTGTACTGAGTTCCATTTAAATAAAACAGGATTTGCTTCATTTAAGTTAATATAGTCAAATATGCATTGTGTTTGCCTGATGGAGTTGTAAAGCTTAAGTGTAAATGATTAAAATGGAAAAAAAAAAAAAAAAAAAAAAAAAACTGCCAGATACATAAAAAGACAGCTCCCTAATACTGTCCTTGTCTGGCTCCATCTGATGATTCACAACTGTATCATGGAATATTGTTCATCATTCTCTTTTATACAAAGTTTTTGAGAACGATCTATAACTTTGGTCTGATGTCTTGGAAAAAAGGTCATTTGAAGTGGAAATGTGACTGACAATACAGCGGTGGTGAACATGAATAAAAATGTCGTTTCGCAGTCTGGGTTCTGGGGAACGCCAGCAGTCATCATTCGTCCTACATCTCAATCTTCAGTGACAGCTGAGTGAGAGGATGGAAGATGGGCCAACATGGTAATTAGCCGTCCCTGGGAACAAGGCCTGCCAATACCGGGTCCACCTCCACGTTTCTCTCCTCTCGCTGTTCTCTAAACCTATTCTCATGTGAACGTCCATTTATCACTGTTTCCAGAAACACTGATCCCTTCTGTTTTAAAGGTTGCTCTGCCAAATGGCTTAAGGCTCGGGGTAGCAGAGGTGGGAGCAGGTCAAATCAATCTTTTCATGCAATACAGAAAGCTTGAGGGCATTACACCAAAGCACTACACCAGAGGTCGGCAGGGGACAGCACTCCTGGTCTTGGAGTGCCAAAGATGTTTCTGACTTTTGCTCTTTCTGAGCTCTTAATCACATGATGAGTTTAATTATTATGAAAAATGCGCACTGTGGACCTTTCCTAAAAAGCAGAGTAACTCCAACATAAGTCTCTCATGCTCTGCACAAGAGAATTATGAATATGTGCATGTAAACACATTTGATTAACTATATCATGAGCCACATAGCATGCAGTAACTTACAAGGTGATAAACACATTAAATCATACTTTTTGTCTAAAACCATAGCAACTGTTCATATTATCATCATGCATGTCTTTAACGGAGTGAGTCCTCCGTTTGTTAATATGATACATTTTACAGCCCTTGCGGTTTTAAAAATGCGACAACATGTAGTTGAAGAACACAGTTTTATTTACGACTGTACTGTAATTGGAAAGTAACTGCTACTGAATTGCTCCTGTAGCTCTACCATACCAGTGGCCAGACCGGCAACAGGCAAAAGCAGCAACGAAGTTA
Source organism: Megalops atlanticus (assembly GCA_019176425.1). Classification (NCBI taxonomy): domain Eukaryota; kingdom Metazoa; phylum Chordata; class Actinopteri; order Elopiformes; family Megalopidae; genus Megalops; species Megalops atlanticus. The sequence continues at coordinate 25,122,851 of CM032885.1, read as the reverse complement.
GTGCACAGGTTTATAGCCAGGACACCACGGTCTATGTTCCGCAAGTGTGCTAACTAAGTGCATCATCACATATAATATGACTCTGAAGTAAGGCAAGCAACTGGAATATCGGTTTTACGTACATGAGGATATTTCAGCAATGTGAACTTAATATAAAAATAATATAAAAAAGTGATATACCTTACCCTATGGTTTGGAGGGTTTGGTGCGACGTTGGCAGTGTCAGGTGACGGAAAAGATGGAACGTTGCCTTACGTAAAACTTTATTGATCCACAGCAGTCTGACAAAAGTCAAACTAATACGGGGGAGGATAATGATGAAATTACGTCGACCTTTAAAGCGTTACAGTGCGACTATTGGTTGTCAACTATTTTCAGAGCAATGAGGGTAATGTTGTTACTGATACAATCCATGTAAACATTGCAAATAATATAATTGATGACGGTAATTGGTTTTCCCTTAGTTGGTATGTTCTGAGGAGTTTAGAAAGGGAACCTAGGTAAGCTGGTCCCAATACTCAATTGACAGTAGGGATGTGCATCTCCATCACTGAGGCCAATGCGATACACATCTTGATGCGTTGCCAACGATCCGATACATTAAAGATACATATGAAGCAACTACTAATGCAATACGATACGATTCACCCCTATTGCGTTGCAGTGCAATTCGACATGATTTGATTCAACACAATGCGATTCAACACGATACGGTGCGATGCAAAAGAATATGATGCTATGCAATTCAGTGTGGTACAGATAGTTTGATTCATCCCTTTGGCTCTTCTTAAGCAGACAGCAAATCATAAATTTAAAAAGTGCCATTTTTACTTCACATATTTGTTTCTCTAGTACTGCAACTCAGTAAGCATCTCATTTATGCGGTTTCTTTTCTTTATAGCAGCACGGCGTATTTTGCAAATTGCATGCGTCTTGTCAAATTGTCCGTCTCCCTTGAAAAATCCGAAGTGTCGCCAAACATTTGATTTGTAGCAATTCGGTGGAACGTGTAGCTCTTCCTCCTCCATGATAATCTGTGACTCGCCCGGACACGCCTCCAACTCGCACGAGACTTGGCTGAGAGACTTGACGAGGACTGGCCACTGACAGCAGTGGAGATGAGAGCGCGTGCTTGAGAAACAAATTAGAGAGGAGGAATCAATCTAAATATGAAATTATTGGTCACAAATAATTGGTCACATTTCTAAATAATAGGCATAGGGCCTCTACTAGTAATTATATATAAATAAATCGGATTTTACCGATGCAAAGATGTGAGAAACGATGCATCCCGAGTTCATCCCAAATTGTATCCAGTGCACACTTTTTTAATCGGGGCAATCGCATCATGAACTTTATGCCAGTGCACCGATGCGAATCGGTGAATCTTACCATCCCTAGTTGACAGAGTAGTGTTGTGCTGTAAGTGAAAATCAAAATAGTTGTTTTGTGTATTTGTACTTTTTTTGTCATTTGCAAATAGTTATGCCTACTTGGAAGAATAAATCTTTCACTAGTGGTGTGCACCACAACTCTTGTCTCTTGTGCTGTACTTCTTTAAATAACGGGTTGTTGCCCACCAGCACCTGGCAAGTCCCAGCAACTCCAAGTCCATAGTTGTCACCTGGGGCTCAATCCCACACACTGGATTGTGTTAAGTGTTTTTTTTTTTTCCCCCAGGTTTTCCATTGTAAAATTGAAAATTTGTATTTGTTAAATATAACTATTTTATACAAGTCATAACTTGGAAGTGCCTGAATATTAAAATTATGGTTAAAAAAGAAAATGAGGTTGGATACATACACTGATTCAGACGATGGTGAAATTTCTAGCTTTGTGGTATGTCTTAAATGCTTGTTGCAGAGGCATTGTTCTTTTTCTTGTTAGAGTGGAGATCTGAACTGAGGGGGATGCAGGACCTCATTTCAAGGCAGATCTTATAGAACTGAAATCGATTCCAAGATTGATTGGGGGATTGGAAATTGATGGATGAACATTGCTAAAAACTGAAATACAGTGGAGATATCAGTTTGCCTCTGTATCTCACAATCTTTTAGCTATAATTACTTCACTGTTATTCCAGCAAGCTTTGATACCACAAGTGCTATCTCTCCCTAGATGTCTGTTCTCCAGCCTGTCCAGATATGGCCATGCAAATCAATTTGTTCAGGAGGCAACAGACATAAAGGGATGAATATCTCTCTCCTCTGTTCCTGTGACTTAGACAGAGCTATGAGGGACTGGAACGGAAGCTGAAGGAGGTGTTCACGGAGAGGGCCGGAATCCTGCGTCAACTCTCCAAAACATCAAACGAGCTGGACAGCATAAAAGGGAACCTAAAGGTCAGGGTTTTCATTTCCTTTTCAATAGGGTGGTGGGAAGAACTGTTAATACCTGGGGGGCTGCGAATGCAGGGGGCCTTTGAATATGTCTAGCCCACTTTGCCTGTGAAGCGTCTCTTTTGATCCTCACGTTCTTTGGATTTGGAACTTAAAGGGTATCTGTGATACATTTCATACAAAATAAAACCTTTAAATGATTATTTACAGTACATGATTTTGTTGACAAGGGTTACTTTTGCAGATTTAGAGTGGACTGTATCAACTGGCAAAATAAGCCCCAACCCAGTATAAGGGGGCACACTCAATAGCATGTACATAATCTTGTAGGATGAATATTTTTTTTTTTTTTTTTTTCATTTTGAGTTTAAATATAAATTACTATGTAAATATGGTTCTGTCAAATGTATTAGTAAAATTAGTAAATATAAATTGTGTGTGCACACATATTAATTAGCATCTTAAATAAATTGGAACTATAGTCTGGCTCAGAACACAAATTGCTTATTTTCCCACTTATTTGCAGTTTTATGTCACATAAAAATATTTGAATACCTTGAAAGTAAAACCAAAAAGTCATCTGTCATTTTTATGGACAAAAAATGTCGGTTCATCCAAGCTGCTGCTGGCATAAGATGATTACAACAACAACTCTGCTGTCTTGGGGTAGTGTTTCCACTTAACATGTCCATACCATATCTGCCTGTAGCGAACTAGGCTATTAGTGTTTGCAACTGAGGAGGATATGTTCAGTTAAATTGTTGCCTTGGATAAAAAAAAGGGAAACACCCTTTTTTGCATTTCTTATAAATGACTTTTTACTTTTCATGTTTTAATACATTGCTGCCATTGTACAGAATCAAACATCTGTACAATGGCAAACAATTGTTAAAAACAAACAATTTGTTGTAAAAACCAAACTACAAAACAAAAGAACCCAGCCTATGCGAGCCAGTAGCAGGGACAACGTCAGCCTCCCCTGTTCTGCAGCCACACCTGTATTTAGTCAGGCCTCAATAGGTAAGGTGTGGCTCGTTAGCCAATAAGCAGGTTCTCTTACAAATTGCCAACAGGTGAACACAATTGACAATGAGTGATTAACAACTGGCAATTAGCACTTAGGGAGAGGTGGTGAAGGCTCTCCTTCACACAAAGGAACCACTGAAATATCTATAACAATCTTTGTTCATTCATAGACAGCAGTTGACAGCAGATGCTGCTTATACCCGCTAATCTCTCTTTCCTGTGTATGGGCGGAAGGGCTACAGACAATATAATTAGAGATAAAGATAATTTAAAGCATCTGCAAAAATAGCAGCAGTGTTCCACTGAGCATATATCAAGGTTTTGAGCAATAAAAAATAAACTGGGAGCTCCTATGTCAATACATCTGTGTCGCTATATCTCAACAAAAATATTTACCATGTACACATGCATAAAGTTACTCACATTAAAAGTGTTTATGACAGATTCAGCCTTCCAAATGTTTGATAACAAGGCTGCGATAGTAATTCACATCAGCCCATCTACAATCTGCATGCACTGTATATACAACTATATTTTAAAGAGATGATTCCTGTACCCCTGCACATAACATGGTTTTGTACTTTCTCTTACAACTATCTGAATACAATTTGCGTTTTCAAACTTTGTTGGCAGAAAAGCGGCCTAAATGAGGTGAAAACCTTGAAAAGATTAAATTACCTCATTTTGGCTAGTGTTAATGTATAACCTAGCCGAATATTGTGTACAGGCTGTTGAGGCAGCATAGGGCTTTGTATTAATATAATGGGAAGGAAAATTAGTATGGTACAGAAGAAGATTTTAGTTTATTAATGCAGCCTCATTTTTGTTACAAATGCAGTATACCACTTCTGTCATGCAGAACAAATATGTCGTAATAAGTGGGGTGTGATTTTTATGGGGATCCAATATTATGTAGTTTTGCTGCTACAGAATGTTGGAGAACAAAGAATAGTAATTTAGCTAAGCTTTTCCAGTTGAACATAGAAAATCTTATTGTGATACTGTCATAGACTCAAAGTCTCTGGGAAACTCATTAATTGCCACATTTAGAGTGGCCAATTACAGATTGCAAAGAGGATGACAACCTGGCCACCTAGTCCTGTCGTCCCAGGGCTTGGCTGCAAATTAGTTCTGGAAGCTTCTATCAAAGTGCTGAGGAAAATCCCACCATGCTTGAGTCTGCCGATTTCAGTCCGCCCAGACCTCTGCGCGCGCAGATAGAGGCTCGGGCCCACTGTCCCGCCAGCCAGCCTCTATGCCAGCAGGTTCTCCTTAATGGATTTCTGTAACTGTCCGCTGAGACGCCAGTGCCAGAGCCATTTCTGTCAGCCATGGAGGCCTTGACAACTTAACATGAAAATGAAATTGCCTTGTCTTGAAAGATTCCTCCTCTCCACGCCGCCAGACTGTAAACCCGTCCACCTCTGAGATCCCACTCAGCGCTTCTAGTGTCAAGACCTCTGCAGACCTTGAGGCATCAGCTCCTTTGAGGGGTAATGTAAAAGAGAAATATAGGACAAACAGAGGGAAAAAGGAGCCAAGTTTGGGGAGTGCATGACGTACGTTCATTCCTCAGTGAAGTTTGTCTGGACGCTGTGCACATCTTGTAATGCACCCTGGTGAGGGAGCTCTATGGCCTAGGATTCTAAGACAAGTTATGTATGCGTGTCAAATAAATACAAAAGATTCTAATAATATTATACATATGCATACACTTGCAGAGAATTGCATGAGCATTTTTTTATTATGTTCATTTTCATAAGAGCATAGCAGATTAAAAGAATGATTTACTGACAATTCTTTAAAACATTACTAGAGGCTCTCATTTCCATTTCAATATCCTCATAGTGCACTCAGTACTGTTTTCCTTGTTCATATTTTTGTAATGGCTTGAATGAAGTGTTTCCTTGAAGAAAAGGAACCACGTTTCTTGAATAACTCATCTTCAATAACCTGCTGACAATAAGGTTAACTAAATCAAATTAAAAAGTGAAGATGGTAAATTATCCTGATTGTTTTATGATGCACACATACTTAGAGAGAGTTCTAGGAAAATAACACTCAGACAAAGTGTTTTGTTGGAAATAAAACATATACGTATAAAACCACCTTTTTAAGAACTGTTGACTTGGTGTGTGCCCAACTCAATGTCCCCAAAAAATTGTTTTCCACAATCAGATACATTGATCTTGCAAGGAGGTGGTGACACTTGACTGCCCTGCCTGTTGTTGGTCAGAGGATGAACCTATCACAAATACAGATATTGTCAAATGCAGGTATCAAAAAAGTGTCAAAAAGATTTGACGTTGTTTACAATTTCATGATTTTCTTGTCTAATTTCATGAGGTTCTTGTCTGTTTTGCTTTACTTGCATGAAGCAAATGGGAAACTATCACCAACTGATTTTTTTTAGGAAATGGATTCAGTGTAGTTAAGAATGACCCACAAAAAAAGTTAGGACTGAATCTCATCCTTAGGCATAAATGAATATTCACAAGTGAGATCATTCAAGTGACATAACATTTAATTCCAGTCTATATGCTATGAACAAATACCACTGTTTCTGTGACAGAGAGAATAAATTTTCTCAGAATCAGCATGTGGTGTATAACATTTTTTGTTCATTTTAAATCAAGTCTTATGTGGTCATGTGGACAGCACTGCAATAATCCACATTCTGACAGCAGTTTCCAGCACATACTACAATGCCTGAAGTCTGATCTTTGAAGCATTAAGCACTGAATAAAGGATAAAGGCATATTTTCAAGCAATTGCAAAAAAAACCTCTTTTGAAGCTCACTTATACATTGATGTAACAAAATAGTGGTTTGATTTCTTTCAGCTCTTTAATTCATCCATTTCTTTTCAAACAGTGTTCTTTTTAAAGGAGTCTCGTTGTAATGGAAAGCCCATTAGAAGAAAAACAAAAACATCTATAAAGTGACTAATGTTGGAATCCGAGATTGAAAACAAATCTACCAAAATGGTCCATGACATTGGAAGGAAATGCTGAACATTGCCTGCGGTGTACTCCTACTGTAATTCAACAACTGTGCTCAAAAGTCCAAACCTTTTACGTTCAACATTTGGGCGCTTTGTTAGCTTTTGTTCTCAGTTAAAATGCATGTTTTGTTTTTAGTCTCTGCAACACTAATGCAGGCTTCATGAAAATGATGTGCTTAGCCAGCCATAGCGCAGATTAGATTATGATGCTGAAATGCCAGACCAGGTTCTTCCATCTACACACACCATCCTGAGGTGCCAGTGGCCAGCTGTGCTCTGCCAGTCTGCTGGTTGGGGGGAGGTGAAGATGACCCTTGGCCTGATAGTGGAGGGTGACAGTCTCCTTCAGGCTTCCCGCCAGGCTTCTGTCCATTTCTGGCCCGGGGGGTGGTGACTCACAGGGGAACAGAATGGTTGTGAAATCACATTAACCTCTTTGTGTAATCAATTATGTATTAAACAGATGTGCCGTTTGAAAGTGATTTATTTTTCGCGGTGTTGTTTTTTTTTTATGCGTTGCCCCTAGAGTTTGGTCAGTTTATCAAAATGACACTTCAACTGGCAGACCTCAAGGCCTTGGCAGAGGCCGCAATGTTTACGGAGGTGAGGGCCCAGGGAGGCGGGGGTGAGCTGCTTCCAGCTGTCCCGTTAGGGCCCCTGCTGTCTTTGTGTGGCCTTAAATTGTCATTTTTGTGGCTGTAATGTGGTTTCACTTTTCTAGTGGAAAAGATTTAAGGTAAAGGAAAGAACTGCTGTTCCATGAGTAACCCAGGGAGCAATACGGTTTAATGGCTCTATTTGTATCTATTTGCAGTTGCACACCTCATGAAGGCAATTAGCGCTGGAGTGTGGGGGCTTTATTCCTAAGTTCAGTGTGGGTCAATGTGTCTTTTATGAGACACGTAAAAGATTCCTTCTCCTGCACTTGTGATAATTCCACTAATTGCCAAGGCAACATAGCAGTCTTAGCCACTGGGAACGTCTTAATTATTAGATTCCTTCATCTCTCTTACTCTTTGGCTCCATCTCTTCAGCTGCATCAGTGGAAACATTCAGAAGAAATGATCCTGATTGGAATGCAGATGATGTTCTTAGGGGGTAATTGCTAAAAGTTACTGTTCAGGGGATTAGACAATAAAAGAATAATGGCATTTCTAAGTATACTCAGATTTTACAGGCATGAATATAAGTTGTGTGCCTTATCTTACCTAAAAACAGCTCTTCGAAAGGTGTTTATTTGCATTACTTGCTTTCAACACTGAATATTTTGTGATATGGTGTGGACAAGATTAAATTTTTTAATAATGAATAGCTATGAAGAAATCTTTAAATAGCATACTGCAATTCAAAACATCTGGGTTCTAACTAACCAGAATGCAGAATAACAACCCCTAAGAAGTTTTAACTGTACAGAATAACAGCCAGTAAGTAATGGCAATGAATATATATTTTTTGTGTTTGTGTTTTTTTCCCCATGAAAAATACTTACATACTTATTGTAGCATATATAGCATATAAATACATGTAATATATAGTTATATGCATATTTTACAACATCATTTAATTTGGTACCCCACATGTAACCTTGCAACCAACAGACCTGAGTCCACAGGCTTGTCAGTATATATGTTTCCTAGCCTCAAGATACATGAAAGCACTTCTCAGCAATTATGCTGAGTACAGTTACCTTTTTGAGTACTTTGCTTCCCTTACTGTTGTGCCAAATCTGTGTGTGAGACACACACAGTGCATTCAGTTGAAGGGGTAGCAGGCTCTCTTCTAAAGATAAAATACTCCAATTCTCTTTTCCAGTCTCTGAAAAATGGTGAGACGGTTCCCAAGAAGGATGTCCAGAGAATCCTGGAACTCAGCCAGAAGCAAAGGTAAATCTGTTCAGTTCAGCCCTCCTTTCATTTCCTCTGGAGTCTTTTCATTTATGCTGAGGGATAGAAGCTCTTTAAAAGCCACTCTGCTGTTACCTGGCTGCAAAATGTCTATTCCTCCAACAGTCTGATCTTTTCAATTCCATGTAACATGATGGGTTCTATTCCAGGTGCTCAGGTAGAGAACATTAACGCAAAGACAAGGCAATCCTCTCCTGCTCAAAATGCTGCGTTCGTAATTCCTGAGCGGTGCTGGTCTGTTTTAGGTGAAGCTTGTAAAATGACCTTTAAATTGTAATCACTTGGTGATAAAAGGATCTCTCTATTGTCATCACTAGGATGCATCAGATTAATATATGGCTCAGAGCACGTGTGCTGGTACGAAATGAACCAAGCTCTAATGAGCTGCATGTCTTATTGAGTTTTTTGTGCCGACAAAGATTGGACAATATTAAATACACATAGTTAAATTACTTTTTGTTGGTTGCTGACTTCAAAATATCTGTGGATTGCAGAATACCCCTCCTTATCTAGAGTGACTTAGTTTATTCTTATTTTTTCTGATATCCATTTGTACAGCCATATATTTACTGAAGGGCACTGCAGGTTAAGCACCTTGCTCAAGGGTACAAGATTGCTGCCCTATGTGGGAATTGAACCTGCAACCTTTACGTTACTGGGTCAACTCTTCAATCAATACACCACACTGCTGCCACTTACAGTGTGCAATACCAGCTACCACACAATAAAAACTCTCCACAATGATACATTTTGAATAGGTCTGAATGTCATCCAACCGGTTTGAAGGATTTTTGCCCTGCCCCTTAATTCCATGCCCTAAACCAAGTGAATCTCATGAATGTGGTGTGTTCCCTCTTTATTTTGTGTAGCCTTGAATACAACTTGATTCACTGTACTGACATCTGCTCAAGTCATGACTTGACTTCTAAGAAAAGACCATTCTGGCTTTAGTGTAATTTATTCTGTTGATATAGTCACATTTTGAGTACCTCAAATAAATTTCAAAGATAGCATGGCTGCCACAAATCCCGGGGGATGACAGCCATGTATTGAGCACAGTCGCTCAAGCTATGGACTAGGGAAAAAGAGATCATCTCCCATTTTAGTCTCCACAAGAGAATCAAAGTCAATTTTAACCTTGGGGCAGATCTACGTAGGCCTGGAAATAAGGGAAAAAAGATTAACTAAGCAATGTACCCCAAGGAGGATAATGCACAACCATTCAGCCCTCATTCCCTCAAACAAATCTGCTAACGTGGTGCGGCTGTAACTTCTGCTCAGAAATGCTGTAGTCTGCCTCTAATCCATAATGCTTTTGTGATGTGATGAAAACTACTTTTTATCTGAAATTGGTTTACTTTCATGGCAGATTATTAAGGTGCTTTTGAGGGACATTAATGTTTTTTTTTTTTCAGAATACATTTTAAATTTAATTTTTTTTTATGTAGCAGACTCTTTTCTAGGTTGACTTGCATAGCTTACATTTTTAAATGCATTCTACATTTCTGTATTTACTGAAGTATATCAGGGTAAGTACCTTGCTCTATGGCAAGGTGAATTGAACCTGCTATCTCCTCAATCAGGACCCCATGATGCCGCCTTTAGAAATATGAAAACAGCGAGGAAAGGCAAGGATAGTTTTGCAGTCAGGTAAAAACTAAAGCCAGAGATCATTCTTGGCAAAGAGCATTATGAAGAAGGGGGGGAGAGGGGTTAAAACACTGGGCACTGAATTGTCTGTTCCACTGGCTAATGGATCAAATTAATATACAGTTGTAATGGTGTTACACATCATTGCCCCATGCACTTTTGAGGCGGAGTTTTGGGCCTATTCCATGAAATTGTGCAATTCGGTCATTTTTTGTTATTCCACAGCAGAATTCTAGCATTCTAAGATCAGCAATGACTTACAGGAGACAATGATTGTTGTTTCCAAAAACAGAAATTAAAATTATGTGGGACTCCAGAATGCAAAATAACACCATCAGGCAGCAGAATGATTTGTATAGCATCTCAGGGTCTGACAAATATTAATTTCTTTCATGCATATAAAGCTAGATTTAAAAAAAAAAATGTGCATCTCCTTTGCTGACAAAGAAAAAACATGGTATCATTACTAAGCATTATAAAAGGTATTTTCTTATGTAAAACTTATTTACAGTCATTCATTAAAAAGGCTGTGTGGTTGATGTATTTTCAGAGGAAATTTCATCAAGAATGCATTGTGATACTGACATTTGGTAGAGGTAGCGATCCCATATTTAACTTTGGCTTACATAAATAAAAATCCTTTGGGGCCATCTGCACAGGCCTCTCTGCTGCTGCCCTGCTGCCCTGCTTTCTACTTCCTTTTTTGCCCACTGCAGTGTGCAATGCTTTATTGCACCTCTGTTTCGCTGACTCACTCTGTGCTTTTGGGGGAGGACTATATCACATGCTCCTACTTTTCAGTCACCAATCCAAAACTGCCTCCTCTCATGCCCACAGTCTAATGACATCTCTTCCAAATAGATATGTAGGTACACCTGGAGTAGCTCCAGCCAAGGACACTGTTTTCTAGGTCATGATGTTTATCATTTTTATCATAAGTATGTATGGTTTAAGTATTTCAGACAAGGGGGAACAGATTTTCCTGTAAATTATAGGAGTAGAATGGGTAGAATGGTAGAATGAGTAGAATGGGTATAATGAGCAACTGACATTACATCAGGTGTGCTACAGTGGCCACAGACACAGATCAGCTCTTGAGGAATGCTTCTAGCTGAGGGTTGCCTGAACTCTTACTCATTTTGTGTAACTCTCACGCTTTCAGTCTCAGTCTCAATCTCATTCTCTCACGCTCCCTTAAAAAATCACAGATCATTTGTTAACGGAAGAAATGAACTCGTACGCAACAGACTGATTGAAAATAGAATTTATCAGCTAGCTACAGTTAGGCCCAAAAATATTGACACAAGTTATGTTATTTTAGCTGTTTACGAAAACATATTCAGGATACAATTATATAATCAATATGGGCTTAAAGTGCAGACTCTCAGCTGTAATTTGAGAGTATTCACATCCAAATTGGAGCAAGGGTTTAGGAATTACAGCTCTTTAATACGTAGCCGCCTCTTTTTCAAGGGACCAAAAGTAATTGGACAATTGACTCAGAAGGCTGCAAAAAAAAAATAACAAGGCTGCATGGGCTCTTCCCTCGTTAACCTGTCATCAATTAAGCAGTTAAAATGTCTGGAGTTGATTCCAGGTGTGGCGTTTGCATTTGGAAGCTGTTGCTGTGAACACACAACATGCGGTCAAAGGAGCTCTCAATGGAGGTGAAACAGACCATCCTGAGGCTGAAAAAAAAGAAGAAATCCATCAGAGAGATAGCAGAAATGTTAGGAGTGGCCAAATCAACAGTTTGGTACATTCTGAGAAAAAAAAGAGTGCACTGGTGAGCTTGGGAACTCAAAAAGGCCTGGACGTCCACGGAAGACAACAGTGGTGGATGATCGCAGAATCCTTTCCATGGTGAAGAAAAACCCCTTCACAACATCCACTCAAGTGAAGAACACTCTCCAGGAAGTAGGTGTATCAGTATCTAAGTCTACCATAAAGAGAAGACTTCATGAGAGTAAATACAAAGGATTCACCACAAGGTGCAAACCATTAATCAGCCTCAAAAATAGAAAGGCCAGAATTGACTTTGCCAAAAAACACCTGAAGAAGCCAGCCCAGTTCTGGAACAGCATTCTTTGGACAGATGAGACTAAGATCAACCTGTACCAGAATGATGGGAAGAAGAAAGTTTGGAGAAGAATTGGAACAGCTCATGATCCAAAGCACACCACATCTTCTGTAAAACATGGTGGAGGCAGTGTGATGGCATGGGCATGCATGGCTTCCAATGGCACTGGGTCACTTGTGTTTATTGATGATGTGACAAAAGACAGAAGCAGCCGGATGAATTCTGAAGTGTATAGGGATATACTTTCTGCTCAGATTCAGCCAAATGCAGCAAAGTTGATTGGACGGCGCTTCACAGTACAGATGGACAATGATCCAAAACATACTGCAAAAGCAACCCAGGAGTTTTTTTAAAGCAAAGAAGTGGAATATTCTGCAATGGCCGAGTCAATCACCAGATCTCAACCCAATCGAGCATGCATTTCACTTGCTCAAGACAAAACTTAAGGCAGAAAGACCCACAAACAAGCAACAACTGAAGACAGCTGCAGTAAAGGCCTGGCAAAGCATCACAAAGGAGGAAACCCAGCGTTTGGTGATGTCCATGGGTTCCAGACTTCAGGCAGTCATTGCCTGCAAAGGATTCTCAACAAAATATGGAAAAGTAACATTTTACTTAGGGTTATGTTTATTTGTCCAATTACTTTTGAGCCCCTGAAATGAGGAGCGTTTGTATAAAAATAGCTACAATTCCTACATGTTTAATTATATTTTTGTTCAACCCCTTGAATTAAACCTTAAAGTCTGCACTTCAATTCCGTTCTAGTTGTTTCATTTCAAATCCAATGTGGTGGCATGCAGAGCCCAAATAATGAAGATTGTGTCACTGTCCAAATATTTTTGGGCCTAACTGTAGCTAGCTATAACAGTACCCACTTAGGTAGCTATCTATCTTAGTTCACTAGTTAGCCAGCACATTAGCTGGCTAAGGTGTAAACTGGCTTTAATTAGCTAGCCAGTGAGATAACTAACAAAAAAAGAGCTGACTAAAAAGATACTGATGTAGGTAGCCTAAGACTTGGCTGCAAACTTGCTAGTTACCTAGGTTGCTAGTTACATAGCTAACAAACTAACTGACTGAAACTGAACTAACTTGTGGACCTATCCACAGAAAAGCTCATGCACGTCTGCACAAGGCAACATCAAATTGATAATCTTACTCCAGTCAGTTGCCCAAATTGATAGTTGGTAACTTCTAGCTACTGCCATGATAGGCTTGTTCAAGCCAACTTGAGTATGTACCATATACTTTAAGTGCTTACAATCCCAGTTTAATAATTAAATGGCCTGGCAATCTTCAACAGCCTAAAATAAATGAATCCAGAATTACCTCCCACTTTCCTCAGCTGGAGGAAATGTCCATACATCCACTGAAATCGGTCGACAATGCACACTTTTTAGAATAATTTTAAACTTTGGCTCGCGTTCACTTTGGATTTAAAAGCTTGTCAAGACATCTTATGTAGGAAGTTTTCTGAACTTCTGAAAACTATATGCTGTTATTAAGGTTAATAGCTTGCTGAATCTACTTCTCTTCTGCTTGCTGCATCATGCGATCTTTCCATTAGTGGTGCTATAGGTAAGTCTCAATAGAAAATGTGGAACATGCTGAATGAAAAGAGGTGTAGTTCCCATGGAATTTAGTTTACAAACTGTCTAAACTATGCTCCTATAAGAGACTTAAGAGTATTGACTATACGTTTAGGTGCCTACCCCCTTGTTTTAGTTCGTGTTTGAATGTTTGAGCTAACTACAAGTGGGAAACTATTTGAATTAATACTTGTTAACGTTGTCTCTTTGCCTTTTTGATTATGAACATATAATGCCTCTTATGTTTTCAAGGATGGTGGTCAGTTTCTTGTCACCTTTGAAATTAATATACAATAACGTAGTGTGTGCCACTCATTAATTTGTGCCTCTTGCGTGCTAGATCAGGAAAAAGTCAATGCTATTTTGAGAATTTCTGTATATCGGCTGATATTTCCTTGTCCATATTAGAGAATTGTATGAATAGTGTTTTGTAGACTTAGTATTACTTGTCTGAGAATTCATTGCTTTTTGATTGCTATTATTTTTGACTAGCTGTACTAGTATCAATGTCAGCTGTGTGTCATACATGCATCAGCCTTAACTTTCTTCAACTGTACTGAAGAAAAGAAGAGAAAAGTTTGGCATGGACCATTTGTACCTTATTTTGATGACACCCATGTAACATGTAACATTGATTGTTGCATTCTTTTAGAGACAGTACTTGCACATTTAGTGTCCTCAAAAGCAATTAATTGAGATATGCACCGTTAAACACATTATATATGTATGCAGTATGGATTATGAGACATTTTTCATTGATTTTGACTTTTTTCTATAGCCCCACATTGTGCTCTTTCATGAAACCTGACTTTGTGTGTGAAACATATTTTGGCAATTATTTAGAGGAAAGATATTAAAAAACCCATCACTATAACAACTGTCAAACACCACACATTGATGTAATAAAGATGCCATTTTCTCTTTGTGTGTATTTTTTTAGAACCCAACAAAAGGTACACCTACTAAAAAACCTTGGAGCTACATCTGGAGTATTCCTTATTGTCTGTGCTCTTGCAATGAAACAGGCAGCAATGGTTCTGTTTAATGCTTCAAAAAATGGCTGTCATCAAACTCACTTTGGCAACACCATCGCAACAGATGGAATGCATTAAGGGTCAGTCTTTTAGCTGCTCCTGGTAAAGCAATGACAGAATTCAATTTTTCAGATTTCAGGTGTGCAATAGTTTCTATTTTTCTTCCAGTTGAGGGAAGGGGGGATTGCCCAAGCTCATATCTTTATGTGTGTTATCATTTCAGAACGCTAAGTGAGGCTAAAGGGCCTCTGCTTTCTTATCTTCAAATGAAAACCCTAGGCTGTTTTGATTGTTGCCATGAATTTATTTATTTATTTATATTTATTTCAAGCTATCCACCATCAACTAATGTGAACCAAAAGACTGTTGTCCCTTTATACCCATGGATATTCATTGGGCATTCTAAACACTGTCTGATCTGGGTCAATGAATGGGTGTAATCTGTATAACCATCTCTAATATGCCACCTCTAACAAAACAAAAAGGCCTTACTATATCAATTCATATATGAATTGCACCAAGACGTCAATGAATGTTTTTATTGATTTCTTGATGCAATTCAAATATAAATTGATATTGTGAAGGCCTTTTCATTTGGATGTAATCAATTCTCTCAGCATGAAGCATAGGTGTACAGCCATGCTACGTGCTTACTTACGGAACAAAATGAAGGCGCTGTCTGTTGTGGAGGCCTGTTTTCCTGTAGGATACGTATAGGCTCAGTAAAAGTGTTCTAGGATTGTACTCTATTCTACATTAGACTCACTACACTGAATGAAAAAAAAATTGTGCAACTGTTTTCATGTCAGTCTAATTTGAGGCCAAAACTGGAATGAGGATTCCCCTTTTGCAAACAAACTCACTAAAAAGCTTGCTGGATTATGATCCTAGATATGGAAAATCTAACTTTTTGCATAACCTTATCGATATGACAGCCACACACTTGCACTCATTACAATATTTAACTTGTTATTCAAACAAGATCATACATGTGATCATGAAATGAGTTGTCTACTAAAGTCTTAGTTAATCAGTCTGATTTATCAGCTAACATCCACATCTCTCTCTCGCTCTCTCTCTCTGTCTCTCTCTCTGTATTGCTCTTTCAAACATATATAGACACATTAACACATTAAGTTGTGATCTTGAGGTGCTTGGGTTATTCCTTAAACCTAAATAAGCAGGGTATTAACAGTTGTAATTTTGAAATTCTCACCTTTCTATTCAGCTGCTGTTATAACTGCATGCAGTATTGCCAGTAATGTCAGATGCATATGTTTAGGTGTGAATTTAATAGACTTTTAGTGTATTAATGTATTAGTTGTGGGAGAATTTTTGAGATTTTGGTGTTTGGACAGCTCTGGATCAGCACTGTCTAACTGAATATTTTCTGTCCTTTCTTTTCACAGGGAAGAGATGAAGTCGCTCCAGGCGGCCCTGCAGAAGCAGCTGGATGAGGCTACAGAGAGAGCAGAGAAGCAGCAGGCCACGGTGAGTGACGGACACCTTCTTTTCCTCTCTACCCATAACCCTTCGCCCAGGCTCCCCTGTCACTCTGTCACCTGGGGCACAAGATTTTAAGCCGCTCCCTAACTGTTTGTTCTGCAAATGCTTCTCCAGCTTCTCCATTCAATCCATGATGTGATGCATATGCAATATATATTGGTCAAATTGGCAGTGATGCATTGCATTTCTGTAATCATCTGCTATTTTCACAACTTCCCAGAAGTCAGCATCAAAAACAGCCAGAGCAATGATGGGTAAACTCCTTTGGGTTTTATTGAACTTTTAAAACACAGACCCTGCAGTAAAAAGGGTAGGAGTTGCATGCCTACGCAGTAACTCTCTTTGTTAGTCATCCCCTGTGTTTAAAGAACCATTAAAAGTGGCACAAAATGGAGAGAGAGAGAGAGGCCAGATCTTCTACCACTTCATCACCATATCTGCTATGCAATGTCTAAACTATTTATCAGAAAATGTACCAGGGATGCCAAGTTAGAGTCAGAGAAATGGCAGGGTAAATACATAATCTATTTCCAAAGATGAACAGAGATTTGTTCATTAGTTATTTTTAATCAGTCCACACGTGTGAATGTAACTATAGGTCATTAGAATTTCAGAGCACATGGCAAAACACATACAAATGTGATATTGCAAAAAGCTCTTTGTGAGGTTTTTATACTTGGCACTGAACTGAAAATGCACTGACATGTGGAAACAATGTAAGTGAATCTCTGTTGTGAATTACTGTGTACCAGCACAAGGTATTCATTCTCTAAAATAAACTTTTCACTGTGATCTGACACTAATTGTATCTTCACTGTACTTTGCATTCAAACCTAAGAAGGCTGTTTGGAAGCTGTTTTTGGCACCATGGTGCCAAAATAGCTACTATTCCAGACAAAATTTGAGATTGACGCAGATGCATGCATCAAGCTTCACAGCAATAAGCACTTGATGAAACTGTGTGTAAGTATATATGTTTGTTTTGTAATTTTTTTGCTCTGTAATGGTTTTGTTACTTGTTATTAATCATTCTGAGAACTGGGATCTGACAGGTCTTTAAGACCAGAAAAGACTGAGCTGTGACAAGCCTGGCTGACAGCAAGCAGGAAAAACAAGTATTCCTTTCAATGGAGCAACACTGTATTTTTATTGTTTGTTGTCTAGAATAAGGACAACTTAAGATAATAATAAATGGCCTTGTGTGTATATGAGTGAAACATTTGTTGTGGATATGTTTTGTGGAAATAAACATCCTTCATTAAGTCATTTTGAATTAATTTGTTTGTACATATTACAGCTGAATATTTATTGAAATGATTTAAGTTATAGGATATAAGTGTATAACAATAGTGGCCTAACCAGGACTGAAACCTTTTGGTCACAAGTCTGCTTAACCTAAGAACACTCATCCGTATTGCTGGAGTGTACGTGATCATCTACATTAATTAAAGAAAAAGAATTTTGCTATTTAGAAAAAATGAAAAAGTTTGAATGCAGCCATTACTAAGGAGGTATACTAGTAATTGGAGAATGAGACTTCATGAATCACTTAAAGGGTGAGGCTATTGTGTGTTGGCAGTGACTCACTGATATAAACCAATCACAGTATTTTACTGTGGAGTTCCTAGAAATCTGTGATTCACAGTATATGACAGCTCCAACCATTACAGGGTTCTTGAAGTCTCACTTTCCCATCACTGGAGCAGTTGTGTATTTCTGGTTTTCTTTCAAAGGCTTCAAATAATTCCAATGTATGCACATGCTGAATTTTTCAAATGTATTATCTTTTGCACATTATAAAAAGTATAAAAAAATTGAATCAAACACAAAGGATAAAATGTCCTACGACTCATAGAGGGGACAAAGGGGATTTCAGCCCATTACATGAAAAGGAATGCAGTTCCTGTCATAAATGAATGTCCTCATTTGTAAAATACATGCTTACAAAGGCGTAAGAATGCCATACCTGTCTAAAACAATAGTGTCTATTTTAATTAGACATTAATGTCTAGCCCTGAATAGCCAGCATTTTTAGCAGTGCTTTAAAGGGCATGTACTGTGAATTAATGTGTTTGGAAAGCACCTTAGGACAGCAGGCCCAAGTGTTGTTTGTAATTAGTGTGCTTATTTTATCACCTACAAATGGTGCCATAGCTTAAGGCCTTGGGGGGTGAGAGTAAAGATTGTGTTGAAGCTCCTCTTGAATTAGAAAACCAACTGACACTGATATGTTAGCAACAGACAAGTATGTTTGATGTGTTGATTGCATTGCAACTTCAGAGCGATAAATAACACAGCCTCTTTTAGTTGTTTTGTTTTCATAAATCATCAGTGTATAGGCAAAATAAAGCCCAAAGGTAACCACTGTTTAATAGTTTTCTATGAGACAGTATTTTTTGTTCAAAAGTTTTGTGATGAATTAAGGTCACAATATTTTAACAACGTCATGAAAGCTATTCCACAGTGTACAATACTCCGAGCTTTGGACTGTGAGACCCTGTTAGTATTGAAGAGTTTTCCTCCTCTAGAAGAGGATCAAAGAAAGAATTCATCACCGCAGAGCAGAGGTTAGAATTATGAGCAGGAGCATCTCATGTGCACGGTTGTTATGTTCACTGGTTTTATCCACAGCTGGTTTAGTTTAGCTGAAACCCTATAGGCCTCACAAAAAGAAACACAATGCTTTAATCACTGCATGGTTCAGCTGCAGTAAGTTGAAACAATTACAACCTCAGTTCACAATATCAAAGCTTCAATCACTGCAACAAGCCTCAATCCCTGACTTATACTCTCAAGGGGTTCCCAAACTATCAGTTCAAGGCCGTAGTTACTTTCCTTATTGCCCGCATGACCAAAAACCTAACTTTTATCAATGACTACCTACGTACACAGCATGGAAAACACATCAGTTACAGACTCTACCACACTTTATGCATCAAATTATGACCCTTAATCACTGCTTTTATATATTTATTGTGAGATTATGAATTTGCTTTCTAATGTTCATTGAGTTTGATGACACATGGATATAGAACAGGCGCAAACACACACCCATGCACTCTGAAGCAATCCATATTTTTTCTGTCCTCTTCTTCCCACTATGAAGGAAAGAAAGTGCCTGTTGATAAGGTTCTCCATTCGAATAAAAACTGCTGCACAAGATGAAATCAGTGGAATGCATTCCGAGCCGAGTAACTCAGCAAGGGGTCCATTTTCCAGAGCAATAATCAAATTTACATTTATTCATTTGGCAGATGCTTTTATCCAAAGCAACTTACATAGGTTACCATTCTTTACAATGTTATCCATTTATACAGCTGGATATTTACTGAGGCAATTGTGGGTTAAGTACCTTGCCCAAGGGTACAGCGGCAGGGTCCCAGCGGGCATTGAACCGGTAACCTTTCGGTTATGATTGCTGCTCTTTAACTACTATACTACACTGCCGCCCATTCAGAGTTGTATTCACTGCTGGTTGCTAATTGATGCTAATTGCAAAAGTTCTTCTGTCCACTATCTTTGAATGACACTTTGGAGGTAAATTCCATTAATTTACTGTTTCTCTTCTGTCTATATAATTACCTGCATATTACAGTCTTTCAAGATAATAGGAAATGTCATTTCCCTACTATAAAAGGCTAGTAAAAAGACATTTTGAATGATGTGGAAGAAGAGAAGTGTAGTGCTTGAAAAACCAGACAGAGCCCCCAAAAAATTGCAATAAATGTAGTTTTGCCAGAAAATTATGCATTACCTTAAGAAATAACACTGGAGACAATCAATTTACTATATATATATATCTCATGATAATTCTGGTTGATGTTATGATCAGTAGTTTGGGGATATATGCACATTTCTCATTATCAATGTTTTATATTTTATTGCTCATTTTCTGCTGTTCATTCCATGTAGTAATGTAATATCCACTATAATTAAACCTCTTAGGACTCGTCTTTAGGACTGCTCCATTTAAGTCGGTTGTTCAGTGCCCTGGCATTTAAAAGGTCTTCCTTGTCATCAGATGCTTGCATGTCAATGGGGCATGCATTTGACGGCCACTGAAAGAAGCAGATACCAAGCCCACAGCAGTTTATACAAGGACGTTTCCAGAAATATGTAAGATTTAAAATCTGAATATGTAGCCACTGTATTCCTCTGCTTTCTCCCTAGACCAAACACTTGATTTGGAATTTGCATGGCTGATGGTGTGTACAATCCCCCCTCTTAATTTATGGGGTTCTACCACAACACAGACAATGCATGTCTTGTATGTATTAGCCTTATCGCTCATGGGAAGCAATTTGGTGCATTGCCAGTTTGATTCCCAGGTGGTGGACAATGGAAAAGGTGCTTCATCTGAATTGCCTGGTAATTATACAGCAGTAAGTAGATAAACAGCCTACATTTTTACATGTTAAGTTGCTCTGCATAAAGAGAGTCAGCTAAGCTAATTCAATGTAGCTAGCAAGTCAACTGTATGTTACTGAAACATTTGTACTTTGAAATATAAACATGTATAGCAAGTGACTTACCCCACCATGCAGGTGTAGTGACTCCTGCACATCTAAACCTATTGAGAAACAAACCCGGCAAAACATCTTTTTTAGTGTTTGGCTACATCCTACTTCATATATCAGAAATAGCACAAATGTTACACTTTTGTTGTTAGCTAAGTACATATTTTAATTATATTCATCCAAGCTTTCATTGATTGAACTTACAGTGCTTGCTACATGTCATAAGGCTGATTGAATGAAGCAGTCATGATTGCCTGGCAAGGATAAGCTTCATTAAGATTTCACAGTGCTTAAAGCAAATGCTATACCAACTGAACCACTCAGAATCCAGCCCATGTATTTTGATTCTGTGGCAAGTTATTAATCTCTATAGTGGTTCAGCTCACAGTGTGGGCTGTATGGTGACTTATGAAAAGTCCATTTCAAGATTCATGATAACAGGCAGCATTGAACAAAAAATGCTAGATATTTCTTCTGAATTGAATAGCTGCCTTGAGATCAAGATCAACAGGAAACATGCTATCCTGGATACAGAGATTTTGAGCTTGCTCAAATCAGTTTTTTTATTATTGTTATTATTATGTCTGGACCTTGAAAAAGTCTATACAAATGGTTTAAATTAATTACTGGACATTTTTAAAAGTATCCCAGATAATTGAAAATGTAAGGATCAGTCTTAGAAATTATATCTCAGTTTTTCAGCACTACAACTCTTCCTCTTTTGCCATTTTTCCTGCTTTCTCTGACTGTAGGTGAAAAAAAATTGCTAGCAAAACAGTTGTAGAACACTGTCAGTCATGGCTATTGATTCCTCTGCTGGCAGAGATGTGTGCATTCATTCTGATCCTGTAGTCTCTCTTGATGCACATATTCTTCTCTTCTTGCCACGGGAGAATTGCTCAGTGCACAATCTGAATTGCTGTCATAAGTTGCTCTTTAGCTGCAACATCATTGAATAAAGATTTTCCTGCCCTGGCCATTGACTCCTTTGCTCCTCCAATGTCAGTGAACAGATTCCAAACCTTGACTAAACTGGGGGAGGCTTGCATTTATGCTACCTATACATACATCCATTCACTAACAGTTGAGTTAGGTATGTGACTACATTCCTAGAGATCTACTGTTGTTATATTTGGTACATGTCAGAAAGAAAATAGAAAAGGCAGAACTACCAGAGAATATGCTTGGTATAGCCTTCAGTTTTAGATGGCTGTTCAGATGAATGTTCCTATCTACATTGTATTACCAGTGTAGACAGAATTGTTTGCTTGAATAGAGGTGTGCCAGGTTTAACTTCCCAGAGATATGCCCATTTAACTTCCACTATTTGTCATGGAGACGGTAGGTTAACACGTCATTTTTCAGAGGCTATCCATTTTGTTTTACAAACACTCACCTGCTCTGCACCACACTTACCAGTATGGTGACCTGGACAAATTTTTTTCTCCACTAATACTTCTGTTTTTCTGGAGAATCCTACCATGTTATTGAGTTTACCAACAAACAAGAAATCATACACACACACTCACACACTCACACACACATTAAATATACAAAATACTTGGGTGCACTTCAAATATTAAGTACAAATACTGAATAATACAGTCTATTCGTTTACAGATGTTGTCCCTGTGTTTGGGCTTCAGCAGCAATACCAGTGAATGTTCTTCAGTCTATTAACTATGGCTTTTTTATATTAGTCAGATCGGAGGCTTTTTGTAACCTAGAAGCATATTAGAGACATAATTTAAATACAAACTATGAGTCTAATCAGGCAAATGGAGAAAGAGATGGAGCCCAGAGTGAAGGTTGTTGTTCTAGGTTTGTTTCTGAGCATGAAAATTCTAGTTACTGCTTACTTTGTGAAGAGGTGCTAATTTCTTCCACAGATATGTTAATTATCTCTCAAATCATTAAAATCTTTCTTGGAGAGAAAACATTGAGAAGAGCTTTGTAAATACTGTATTCAGTGCTGGCACCTAATTGACAAAGATGGTTTAAATAAGTCAGGCTAGTTCAAGTTATCTGTCTTGAACTAGCCTGACTTTCATTGCCTCTCCATGGCTCTTCTTTAAGATCAATGAATCAAACTAATCACACCAAGGCTGATCAATTTTGATAAATGTACATGTGTGTCATGCCTGGAAGAATATATACCTACTACTGATTGGTAAAATGGAGTTCAAAGAAAAGGTAAGGAAGGGAGATATTTCTAGGATGGGGTGATAATAAACTGAAACAGGGAAAGGAAGAACTCAAGTGCTTTCTTACAGCGAAAAACAGTGGTGATTGTCTGATACATTATTAAAGGCAGAAATGTAAAAATGTAGAGTATAGACCTACATGACGGTTAACAAATATGTGCTGATTTTTTTTTTTTTTTTTACTTTCAAATGGCCCCCACATATGTTTTGTTTTTTTAGGATCAGTGTGCCAACCTCAGAGAATATTAGGTTGCTACTGAAATCAAGTTGTTGCTGAAATGACATTGAAATGTTGTCAAAAAATTGGGTTGGGTCTGAGGGTTTATTTAGCGTAGTCATTTGGTTAGTCATTTTTAACAGCTCAAACAATGCTTTAGCTCCTCCATTCCTTTTTGCCACAGTATGTCACACAGATGTTTGTTTTGCCTGGTTTTAAAAATGATACTCTTTCATCCAACATTGCAAATATTTGCAAAAAACCACAAATTATAATGCAATGGCCAGCCTAAAAAGGTGACTTTAACTTTGGACTGACTTATTTCTGCATAAAGTGGAATTCACAAAACCATTTTAATTTTTTATTTTTTGCTGAAAGAAATACGATTAATTTTTCCAAAATATCTGACATATTAAATGTTTACTTTGAACTGAAATGTGTCTGGTCATAGCTCGAGGGAAATATTTAAAGGCATAATCTAACATGGCTTTTGAATTTGCAGAAATATCATGAGAAATGTTCGGAGAGTAAAAGACCCCAGTTTAGTTGAGTATGGGATTACATGATCATTAAAATCTTTTTTTGGCTCTGTCTGAAAGTTTCACACTCCTCTTCAGTCAATTCTTATCCAGTGCATGACCTGTACTGTTATAAATTAATCTTCAACTTGTAAGTGTATCAATGTATTGCAACTGTAAGCAGTGTAACACAAAGCAGTGTCAGAATAAGGTATGAACTTCATGTCTCTATTATACCACCTGCCACTCTAATATAGAACATTTTTGGAGGTCTCAGTCAGGCAATTACTCAAATATGAGCATATTTTCTCTATCCTCAAAGCTTTATTGATTCACTACACAGATAGGCTCACTGATGACCACACCCCTATGATTAAATATTTGAATGGGCCCTAAATACTGGAGTTGATTTCATTATCTTTGCACAGTATAGGCGATGTGCTATTTTTAGAGATCACTCAATTTTCCCTCAACTTCAGCTGTTAATAATTGATAATAGACATTTCAGAGTATCTGTTGCAGCTTAGTTTCCTCTCATGTTAGCTCAATTTTATTATCTATGTAGACAAAGGCGACTTGTGCATAAAATTTATTTTCAATTTCCTCAAGAGGACTGAGTGCAAACTAAGTCCACTTTTTTCTTACTACTGTTTGATATGTTCCCCACACACTTCAGAACAAATTTGTCATTTCATATCCTACTATATGTTATTTTAAGGCATTGTATTAGGACATATCTCCCTCTCAAATAAAGCATAGACTGATCCTATCTTATTGACTCTACTACTGTTGCTCCAGGTGAATTCTCTTATACTGCTTGGCAGGAGTTAGTTGTAATGGTAAGGAGCAGGGCTTACAACCCCAAGGCTGCTGGTTAAATTCCAAAGTGAGGTACTGCAGAAGTACCTTTGGAAAAGGTACTTAACCCCAATTCCCTCAGTAAACATATCCCACTATATAAATGGGTGAAGTGTAAAAAATGTAAGGTATCCAAGAACATCTGTTAAGCAAATGTAATGATATACCATTACATTATATGCAAAAGGATGTTTATATGAAATGTACTCTGATGCATTCTATGACAATTCCTTTGTCAAGAGTGCTGTACAAAACATTTTATGCAACTTGTACCAATAGAGGCATTTATGGGCCAGTAGGGGATAATGTCCCCCAAACCCCACACAATCTGATGCAATTTTATATGCAACTGAAGACTTCTAACATGCAGTGGTGCTGAAGTGAAGACTACCTATCTCCGTAAATGATCCCACTGCATGCATTACAGAAAATAAGGGTTTTAACTCGTGTTCAGTGACAAAATTCCTCATCTAGCTCATTCCTCATTTCTACTTGCATTTAGCCTAGAGTAATTAAACAGATTTGGCTTGCTATCCAACGGTTGGCTTCTCACTCCCTTCCTCACACGCATACAATGACAATTATCCGGTCTGAAATGGAGCTGATTGAATACAAGTTTGCAATTGTTACATAACATTTTTAAAATGCCATTTCCCCTTTACATAACCTTATTTGAAATTACCATTTGTATGTTACGATCATTTCACTTTGACAACATATGCAGGAATGCTGAAGCAAGATGAACTTCCAATACACTTGCACACACATTTTTCACACTACAAGTCACATGGTGGACTTAAGTGGAATGGGTGCTCATTGGAGGATAGGCATTACTCCACTAATGTCATCTGAGCAACTCACAGTCACCTGATGAATCAAAGAGCGTCTGAGAGTGGTGAGATGGTCATTGTCAGCAAATCCTGAAGCTAATTTCAAACCCAGGCTGTAGGACTCAGCATGCACTCAAAATGAACTCCTTGCTGACTGAGAAACGTGTGACCGTATTTCATTTTTTCTTTGAATTGGTGAAAAAAGTCTTGTCTCTGTTGCAAGACTGGAGTGAGTTGTAGTGGTGGCTGCCATGTATTACCTATTGGCACTGGATCTTTTGGTCCTTGGATGAGGTGTGCAGTATAAAAACAAGTCCTCAGTGTCATCCACAATCCATACCAGACTATGGTTTTCATCTTTTTTTGTCATTATATAGCTCTTTAAATAACTACAGCAGGCTCTTTATTAAGAATTTGTCATTTGAAAAATATGAGAAAAGTAAGATAATTTTGTAATGATAATTACTGTAACCAGTTTCCTTGGTTTGACAGTAAAATACTTCAAATAAGTGATACCTTTACAGGTTGGGGTTTTCCAGTTTTGAGATGAATAACTTGGGAATGTGTACTGAAGCACTCCTTTTCATGTTCTTATAGATAAATTTCCTGAAGACAGAGATGGAAAGGAAAAGCAAAATCATCAAGGACTTGCAGCAAGAGGTGAGGTCCTCTCCACTCATTGTCATCTATGTTGTTTATAACCCCTTATTTTATAACCCCAGTGCCACCCACATCCAGAACTTGCCAGTCTGACTGTCCTTGGTTATTTCACTATAGTATGCACACAGTACAGTACAAGAACATATGCACAAAAACAGTTGTCCATCAATACATATTAATTTTATGCTACTGTTAAAAAAATGGATATATGGATATGGAGTTCCTCTCAGGTCAAGGGATGAATGTATTTTTCATGTTTGCCTTCTCCCTATTCCAGTAATGAATCTGAATAGGCCATGGACATTTAATTGCAATATTAAAGCAATACTGAAATGTTGACGGATACCATATAGGTGGAGATTATCTCTACAGTATTATTCAGCATCAGCACACAGTCTAGCCTCAAGGCCAGCAAACTGATCTGATACTATTCGTGCCAGGTTAGCAATTTGCTGTCTGTGACCTCCTCCCTTCCTCAGTATTTAATTAGTGGACTTGACTGTAAGTTGGAACTGTGCACCTTCATTTGCCTTGCCTATTTTACATTTTTATTCCTTCTTTCATTACTTGTAAATATATGCAAAGGATGCTAATTTTGTTATGGAGGGGCTCTCTTTAACAAGCTGTATTTAACACTGGCATATTACAGGGTCAGGTAATGATGCAGGGAATCTGTTCTTGACACTTTGTCCTACTTTTCGGGTGCCTTTCACAGCTGGGCCTCACAGATTGGAGGATACACAGGACTGGAATACAAAAGAATAGCATTATTTTGCACATTAACGGCCCCTATTAAGCACTTACAGCAGTGAGTAAATCAGTTACATGGCAGCTGTATTGTATTTATTTACTTACTTGTACTTATTTATTTTGTATATGGGTTATATAAGGCAAGGTTGAATGAGAAATAAACTTATTTTGGTCATGAAAATGTTGCATACATTCAACAAATTAAAAGTGAAGTATCTGCTAGGTATTCCCTTAGCCTTTTTTGCTTACCTCAGACCTTGGCATGCAGTCCAGCTAGGCTTAGAGGTGTTGCTGTAGCTTATACTGTGCAGTCTGAAACTTTCAGAAGATCTCATGGTCATGGTCATGTATCTTAGTTACAGTGTGATGCTAAAGAGTTTTCAATGGCATATAATCAAGTAGTTGCAATAAAACTTTCAGCAAAGCCTTCTACAATTATTTCATGAAAGGCTTCACATCAATTGTGCAGCTCTAGTAAAACATCATTTCCCAGAGTAGGCATATGGTTCAGAATGTAGTGAGGAGCCATTTTAAGTGCAACTTGAATTTATGCAAAACCACCTTGTCAGGCTATTTTTAAGCCCTGTTTGAATGCTGATCTGTTTGTATTTTGCTTAGTGTAGATTTGGGCTCACATGTGGTGTAATATAATATAAAACATTGCTTGCATCGAAAGGCACATGCACTCTAAATGCTTTATTATTTATAACACTTCTATAAGTCAGTAATTAAAAGTACGAATATGTTAAATGTCTGAAATGATAATACATGAAAGACTCTGGATGTTCAACCAGTGAGGTTATAATGGTCTAAGTCATTCATTTATGAGTTTTAGATGATTTTTAGATTTCAGATTTCCAATGCCGTTTGATTTTTTTTTTTTTTTTTTTTTTTTAAGAATGAGTGGATTGTGCCTGCAGGTCTTCTAAATTCTGACTATATATAGCACTCCACATACTGTGGTGTGCCCGGACACCAGAATGGCTTCAATTAGCTAGGAATAGAAACAGATTTGGCTTCCACACCCAAGCCTCACACAAAGCGAGTGATTTTTTCATACAATAAAAACTTGAATTGTATTCACGCCACTCCCCACGGTTGCCAAGTGACTTCCACCCTACTGCTCAACTGCCGGTTTTGATTTGACTTCCGTCACACCACTTACTGATTTATACTCTACTAGGATAGACATCCATTCAGTATTCATGGACCAATCCATGAACCCACCAAGCTACTTGGGTTATGCAGTTCTTGGATGGACACACCATGCAACAATTAAATCTACTACAAATGAATTGTTGCAGGCAAATTTTAGTTTGGAGGCAGTATGTCGTAGGGCTATAAGCAAAGTGCTGGGTGTAGAGCAACAATTTAATTTCAGGTACTTTTCTCATTTGAGGTGAACTCTGATTCTTATTTTATTAATAGCCTCTTTACATTGAACAAGGCTTAGTCTAGAATGACAATAGATGATACAAGATTCTTTGATCAATAAGTTAACCAGCAAGCTAATGAGTCTAAGGTCCCTTTTGGTCATAATTTCCAACCGAGTTGATGGTGTTTAAATTAATTAAGATTGTTACCCGTTGTCATAGCATATTGTGAACGAGTATTATTTAATTCCATTTAGCATTTAGCAAGACTGTAATTAGATGAATAGGAAGTCTGTTTCTAGGGTTGGTGTACTGCCAAAGCCCTCAGGGGACAGGAGGCAGCAGCTGAGACACAGTGAGGGAATAACAGCTTGAATACTGAACAAGCAGGACAGCGTCAGCTAACATTACCTTACGTTACTCCAAATCATGTCATATATCACAAATATAACCCCGTCCTTACAGCAATACATTTAGAAGGAAACATAATGGAAATTATTCAGGTTATGCTGAGATGCTTTCAAATGATGGAGACTTAACACCACCATGACATTGACTTCTATAGTAGAGTGTTAAAAAAGTAATTATTTACTATTTTCATTAACGCATCTACTGCAAATGTATTTGTGAGTGGAACTCACAGGTTTTCATTTTCATTTAAAGGGATGTTAACATGGGACTGTGAGGCTGGCTTAAAGGCATTTGGCTGCTTTGTATTACCTGTCATGTAAAAGCAAGATTGATCAAGGAAAGTGAGCTGTTAAAGAGTTAAATTCTCACAAACAGGGAGATCTACAGATTCAAAAGCTAAATGTATGTATAGCTTACCTTATATACCTGTATATATGTATTCTCTCTTTCTTCTCAGAACAAAAGCCTGAAGAACAAACTCCTGTCTGGCAACAAGCTGTGTGGCATTCATGCAGAGGAGGTAAGGGCATTTTTTTCCCTCTGAATGGAACAGCTGGACACAAAGATGCTGTAACTGGTTTCAACATTCATAGCCACACACACAAAGTGAGTGGCACTGATATAACAACTATGACCTTGTCACAGCATAAATTATTATTATTCTTGGAACAGAGCTTGGTGCCTTAATTATAAAATGCTAAAAATGGAGAGAGAATTTAAGATACTTAACTCTACAGAAATTAACTAAAAATATAAAAGCAGCAATTGTCTTGAATTAATAGCTCGAGAAAAATCTGCTATGCAAAAATATTAGGGTTCATATCCAAATTTGTAATGCAATGACATAAACTGCACACTCCATTCACTTCAAAATATTTCCTTTACCAGATGCACATGGGTAATATCAATCAACTCCATCTCATTTACAGCGGTGAAATGCACTGAAATTGTGAGGCCTTTTCCTTCACAGATCAATTGCTACCGAATTAGGCATGTTTCTCTGGCCCAATCTGGTTGTAACTCTTACCGTTCCTTTTTGTTTCCAGGATGAAAAACAATGCTTATGATTTCACATCTAACTCTCACTGCTTCCCATTTATACAGCTAGATGATTTAATGCATTGTTGCACTGCCTAGTGCTTTATCCCCTATAGCACATACTGCCCAGTTCTTCCAATCTTCTTTTCTCTGATCTCTACCTGGAAGGGCTTGCATGATAATGGTTGTTATGGGTAATATAATGTGATTTCCACCTCTGTTTGACAACTGATAAGATTTTTTTTTTTTTGTCTGTAACACAGACACATTTCTTTGCCTTGAAACGACTTTCAGAGGTGCAGCACACACAGATTTATGCCAGTAGACATCTAATGATGAAAAGTGTTCAATTAAGGACTCAATGAGCAAAGGCAATTATCTACTCACTTGCAACAAAAAAGATGTATGGACACGGAGCCTCCAGGACTACTACTGCTATTACTTGTATCATTTCATTTCATTATAAGTGGCATATGGAGGGGTGTGGAGACAGACACATTGACTGACTGAGTGATAATGTGTGTAGGCAGTACATAAGTGTGGAGAAACAAAGTAACCTCTCTATGCACTAAGGTCTCAATCCAGTTTAATAGTGTTTGGGGTTCTCCTTAACACTGATTAGAAAATTTAAGTACAGATGCCTCCTTTTAATATAGTGCATTCAAGGAACCCCTGTTGTATAGAGGATCATTCAGAATTGAATCCTATTTCCCATAGATGTAGTGGGAGACGGTTAGGTTCTTGGGCTCCAAAATAGGTTTTTTTTAGAAATAGGATCCTATTTGTAGAAGATGGGCTAGAAATAGGATTTTTCTTGAAAAAGATGAGAAAAATTGGTCAAATATTCATAAGATATTACTACAATGTTTTGTATATTTGAATATAAGTACACTTTAAGAGCTATATCACTTTTCAGTACTGGGCATCATGGTTCAGGAATGACAGGACAGGGAA
The DNA here is from genome assembly GCA_019176425.1 of Megalops atlanticus. Taxonomy (NCBI): domain Eukaryota; kingdom Metazoa; phylum Chordata; class Actinopteri; order Elopiformes; family Megalopidae; genus Megalops; species Megalops atlanticus. Next base: position 25,092,390 of record CM032885.1, on the reverse strand, counting down.
AACGACAAGAAGAAACTCATGGTCTCCAGGCTGGTTTAATTACAGGCCAAGCGACATAGTGCATGCAAAGCATTACAATAAATCTTCTTCGGCTCCCCCTCATGGACTCATTGAATAATTAAAAGAAAGAGTAAACAACAAACTTTTCTCAAACAAACTTTTCACTGCCACCACTATGGCCATTTCTTATTAAAGCAATGAAGACAGTGAGAGTAAGAAGTGGTAGTTGCTTTAAATCTGCTTTTACAAATTAAAGCCAAGTTTGCATTGCCATCAGACTTCATAGAGGCATGAGATTAAAAACGATGAAGAGCAAAAATATCTACATACGAAAAGAGAGAGGTACATAGAAATATAGATATACAGAAAACAGCTACTCTTCAAATTCATTGAGTGTCAAAATGCAAAAGGTCAGTGGGCAGGCAGCAAAGAGTCTTCTGAGACAGCTAACATACAGAGAGGCCATTTCAGGGAGGAATGAGTCAGCATGGCACTCTACCAGCATGACACTTTGATTGAGGAGGGGGCGGAACTTTAAACCCTGACAATAAGAGTGGGATTATGAATCTGCTGGCATAAATTTTGACCGAATGCAGACTTCTCGTCAGACAGTCTGCTCTTTATCATGGCTCTTGACAAAGGGGAGATCTTCTGACTGTCGAAATTCAGTTATCATGCAGGGCGTTATTCAAAGCCAAAGCCAACCATCTTCCTCTCTATGCCAGAGGCAGCCACTATACGTAGACAGGAGCTGGGAGATTGTTGTGACTATAATTTAATCAAAAATGATTAGATAGATAGACAGACAGACAGAAAAACTAAATAAATAAATGAATGAATAAATAAACCTATTTTGAACTTTACTGCTTGCAAAAGACAGGAAAATCATGAAATTTCCTCTGCACTAAACTCAGCGGTAGTTTAGCTTCATTGGATTACTTCACACAACATGTACTCACCACCAAGCAGATTGCTGAAGACGGAGTATATTTCTCTGCAGAAGAATGAATAAAATAACCATTTAGATATTTCCTTATTATAAATACTATACATACAGACAGTTGTTGCCACATGACAATTTCTAATTATGTGTAATTTTCTTGTAAGTAACTGATTGAGTCATTACATAGGAACATAGTCGGCCAATTTTACACGCCCAGGTTTATCCTACTCCTCAAATGAAAATGACTTTCACTGAAAATATCCGTTAAAATTTGTATGTAGACCAGGGGTAGGCTTAATCTGGGTCTGGGAACTTGGCCCACTGAAATATTCATAAAAGTTTACCAGCACAGCCAATTTACAAATTTTTTATTCAAAAGTGTTGAATTCCATATCAAACTTGCCCTTGAAAGGAGTTGTTTACTCTGGTGTGCTTTGTCTATCATCCCAAGAATGGTGCATTCATGCATGACAGCTATTTCTATTTTATTGCCAGTTTGAAAAGGCAGCTGGTAAATTTATCATGGTGGTTAAACTTTAAATAACCCCAAATATTCTTCTATGTCTCAAACCTGGAAGGTCTATTTTTCATTATTCTGATTTAAGTTAAATCTGAAAGCATATTCATACATTTATGCCTATGACTACACACCTTTACATTGTATGGTCATATTGGACCTTTTCTTTCTTCTTAAAATGGACACTCAGGCTATTAATTTAAATGACTGGCTATTTCTCCCCAAAACGTGGAATTCAGTGGAAAGCAATGCATTTTCATTTCATTAGAAAATAAGGGAAAACCATTAAATTATGTCCCAAAGTTTCCGGGATTTTATAAGTAGAAACCTTCCTGATCTAAACATTGCTACAAATTTCAAAATAAGTTCATTAACAACAAGGTGCACTTCAGGTTTGGTGGGTATAGGTTTGTACAAGTGTTAGTTATAAATCTTTGGATAATACCATCCATTGAGAAATCAGATTTATGTTTTGTTTTGTTTTTTTTTTAATTAATTTTTCCTCTGATATATGCATTTCATGAAGTTCCCATCTTGGGGCTTTTGCTAGCATTAAACTTGAACTTTTTTGGTGTATTTCAAATGTTTCTACCCAGACAGTCATTTGACTGTAAAATAACAAAGCTAACAACAATAATGCTACGAGTTGCAAAGAAACTAGGCTTACCACAAGGTCAAGCTTATTTTGTATATTTAATAGTGAAGGTAAATGTTTTTATGAAATTTCTGAACCTTTTGGCCTCAACCAATCTCCCCAGAGCAGTCTGAAATAAAAGTAGGTTTGCTCTGTGTAGAGAAGCTGGACACTTCTCTCATAAATCAGCCAAAAACAAAAGGTTAAAAACCAATAATTTATGTTAAAAATTCAAACAGACAAAGAAACTAGCCTATGCAAGCCAACAGCAGGGACAAAGTGAGCCTTCCCTGCTCCCCAGCCACACCTGTATTTAATCACCTTTCAATTAGTCAGGTGTGCCTTGTTACCCAATAGGCTGGCTCCCCAAACAAATTGCCAACATGTGCACATAATTACAAATGATTGACACAATTAACAATTTACAATTAGCATTTATTCCAGGGAAAGAGGTGGTGAAGGCTCTCCTTGACACTCTGCATTAGAAATATGAGTATTATAGTATTGAGTATTGGTACAGCTGCACTTTAAGCAAAGTATAAATTGTAAATTGTAAAAGGTAGCAGCATTGGCTCAAGGGATGCCAGTAGAGGAATGAATTCAGTAGGCTTAAGGGTTTTTTTCTCTCACCCTGGCATTCAAATTGAAAACTGAGCATTACGTTTAATTGCTATACTGCAACATCTTCCTGTACTCACATAGGGGAGCAAATGTTCAACTTGAGCTAAAGCAAGGTATGTGTCAGTATGAATCCCCCAATACACCCCTCCAGAATGAAAGGCTATTTCACGCATTAGACATTTGAGTGGTCAAGCAAACCTTTTTGTCAGGGTCATTTAGCATTCCTTATGTTCCTTGCATAGCACAATTACCGTGTGATGCACACAAAGCTGTCCCTTTTATGGATATATTTGTGCATATTTTGCATTCCCATTCTGTAGCATTGCAGAAAAATAAACTTCAGGGATAAAATGTTGAACCGAACGACATAAAATAGAAGACGGGGGGTCTGCTCTCAAAAGGAAATGAATGGCCCTCCCCTGTTTTGTATATGCTGTTTTTATTCATTTTTCAACAAAAATTTTTAACTTTTGATAGTTGGCATTTTTGATAAGTGTGTTCTGTCATTTTCTTTTCTTAACTGGTACATACTCTCATGTTGTGTGAATATTGTGCAATTTAAAAAAAAATTTTTGTAAGTGAGATTGTGTTGACTTCTGTGTATTGCACCCACAAATTTCATATTTTTGACATAAAATAAATACAAACAAATAAAAATCTGTCAATAAATAATATCAATATTACTTTGCACTCCACAATGTCAGTGAGTAGCTTGATTAAAAGAGAGTTTACAGTACTTTTTTTTTTTTTTCCCTGGGAACACAAGACGGGGCAAAAACGCCTCTGACATTTTATCTTACCCAGCATTTTTGATAAAGTGCTTCAAAGCCCATTAGGCCAGCCCCAGTGGGATGGCATCCTCAGCCTCTCAGTTCACTTCAAAGGCAGCCACTTCTGCTCTCCCTCGCAGAGCTTGCTGATGGGTGTCCTGAAGTGATGGCCAGGGATGACTGGATGTCGAATGTGTGGCAGCGAGAGCAGGACTTTTGTCAGTGGGCAGGGAGCCAGCACGCCACCGCTGCTGCATTATGCGTGCGTTGTGCTTAATTGGAGGAGAGAATTTTCATTTTCCCGTGCTGCAAAGGTCTCTCCTGTGTGCCGGAGCCATACCTAGTACGAGCTGACAACAGAGCTCTCCACTACGGCCTTAAATGTCCCACTATGTGATCTCAAACCAATTTCTGTATTCAAATAATCTGACGCACATTTCCTTATCTTCCCCTTGCAGTCCAAAAAAATCCAGGCTCAACTGAAAGAGCTCCGGTACGGGAAAAAGGATTTGATTTTCAAGGTAAGGGGAAAGCTTCTTTTTTCCTTTTTCTGAAATAATTTCCATCATCACACTTCATTGAACAGCCTCCCTCGAATGTAAGGTGGTTTTCATGCCGATGTCCACCGTTGACATGCGCTTCCTCGCTCTCATAGATGCGTGGCTCCACTTGCTCAAAAGGAGTCCGGGGGAATTCAGCAAGTTTGCTACATTAGCTGAGGTTGTTTTAGCACACACCGTACACACCATGAGGACATGGCAATGAACTGATAATATGTATGATGGAGAGCGAAGCATGGCAAATACCACAGAATCCTGACCTCTGAACCAAGACATGACAACCTCTATAAGATGAAAATGGCCCAAAAAGAACACGGTAGAGTGGTTTTTCACAGACCGTTCTGTTTTGTGGCTGTTTTCTTGTGGTTAATATAATGACCTACCCTACTTACAGAGGAGTTTATGCATTGAATACATTTACTGACAACAGTCATAATGAGCTTAGGTTTTCCAGTAAAAATAATGTCTGTTGGTGTTGTAATCATTTGCTCTGTTTGTCAGTTGCTTCTTTAAATTGGCAGATAGGACACTGATATTGGCACATTGCTACTACCCAGAAAGTCTTTGTCATGGTATCTACAATTATGAGACAGAGGAGGAAGCTGAAGTTTCAAAAACTCTGATCATGATCGAGGATAAAATGTTAAATGTATAATAGACAACAAAACCACAAAGTGCCTCATTCCTCTTTATTTGATTTGCCATGTGGAGATCGCTATAACCAGCTAAAGGGAGAAAACAATAGCTTATTATAGTTCCCTCAAAAAAATGCTATCTTGTCATATGCATAAAACTAAAGCTAACAAACTGTGGGAATTCAATGCTAGTTCCTGACTTTGCATTAACTCACAAGAAGAGCACGTTTTAAAATGTATAGAAATGTATTTAATAATTTAAACCCTTTCATCGTTGTTGGAGATAGTAGTACAAAGTAGTACGTACATTAGGTTGTAACAATGTCAAACATCAGTGTCACCTCATGGGGAAATCTCCATAATTTGCATTTCATCAGGTCAGATGGAGAACCACTTCTTTGCCCATATGTGAGTAAAATATTATCCACTGACCTTTTTTCAAATATTCTCAGGGAGTGGGTGGAAACAGCACTAGTGAACAATTTTAAGTACTCTTAAGACATTTGGTATAGAGAAATACACAAACAAAAACCTGTGTATGTCTTCTCAACTTTTCTTAGGGCAACTTAATTGCATGCCTTTTCTGTAACATTGTTAGTTGACTTCCTGTATGTGTAAAAATAACAACAGCCATAAATGATTACTTTACACATAATACTGAAACAGATACTGCAGGCATTTATAGGTGTCAATATGCTTATCTGTTTTTGGAGCTGCATTACCTCATAAGCATATTCCAGGCAGCATATAGACTATAAACTTCATACTTGGTGACTGAAAGCCTTCAAAACATATGCCTACAGATGACTGAAGAAATCTACTTATCCTTAATTGCATCTGTGGTTTTCTTTTGATTTAATTATGAATGGCGTTTTTGTTAACCATATTGGAAAGTCCTCTCACAAAATCAATGTACTGTCAACATGCATATATAATTATTTAGAACCAATTTTTCTCATGAATCAACATGTTTTATTTACTGAAGATTGATCCCTTTTTCCATTTATATCTGTTGTTAATTTATTTATGTTGCAATCACTCTTATCCAAAGTGACTTCAAGGCAATTATGGCAAGATCCATTAGATGTATATTACAAGATCAACAACAACAGCAGTAAGAACATTGGTAGACAGTAGGCAGTAAAGACAGAGAATGAGGATCAAGCTGAAAAATGGTGCTAAATATACGTATACAACAGAAATGGTTTTAAAACACATACAGTGTCGACACTAATCCGTAAGAACAGCTTACACACAAAGTTGGATAATGATTTGTATGAGCAAAATTGTCTTTTATCATTACATTATTGAAATTGAGCAGATGCTCTTATCCAGAGCAGCTTACAGTTTTATCCATTATTACAGCTGGATATACTGATGCTGTAGGTTGAGTACCTTGCCCAAGGTGCAACAGCAGTGCCCCAGCAGGGAATCGAACCAGCGAGCCCTGCTCCTCACCACATGCTGCCCATATTCTGCATCACATTGTTAACATGAACCTGCCAGTAATCCATAAGAGCAACATTATCATGCATTATACTAACAGAATCATACTGTCTGCCAGTCATCTGTAAGACTAGCATTTCACTTGACTTAGGGGCCTCAGTTACTAAATAATAGGTGCCAAGTGTAATAGTGGTCCGTGTTCTTGGGACCTAGTAGACATTTGAACTGGTGTGTTTTTCTTTGGGGTTGAAAGACATTATGCAACTCTGTTTTTTCTGCTGGGTGCAGGTGGCTCATTGCACCACTAGGGGTCAATGAAGAAAAACAGTGATGTCAGGATGTGCAGCCACAAAGGAGAGACAATGCTAGATGCTCAGAGGTTGCCAATGGGCAATGTAGGGCTCATGTAGGGTTTGTGGTGTTGTGATGGATTGAGGATTGAGGGTGGGCATGAGGTGAGACCGGGGCATACTTTGAAACATTAATGTAAATACCACTGAAGCAGTAAAGTTGAAGTGGTCAGGTTTATACAAAATCACACTTGGGATGAGCATTTATTTAACTACAGGGAGATTTGATAAATTTTGTCCTTTAAAAAACTATTGGGTATTAATAATTAAGGTTATACACTGTATATATTCAAAAAGTCTATATAAGTTTGTTACCTCTTTAATTGAGCCCTGCATCCTGTCATAAAAATCTTTCACAAGGATAAGGTCATGTGCTTGGGGAGGAACATCCAATAGGAAATTTAGCCAGTAAAATGAATGAATTCAGAAAACACAACTCTGTTGAACATTTGTAAGACCATGCAAAGGCAGTGTAACATTTGGAGGTTGATTATGCCATTCAATGTGCTGCCAACCCAGGTGGGAACGCATTAATACCTACCATGCTTGTATAGTAGAGGGCGTACAGTAGGGGCAGAGTATCTGCCACTCATTAGGCAAAGCCAAAAAGCAGGTGGCATTTGGGATGAAGGGAAGTGCAAAGAGTAAGCATTATGCATGTGACCACTAGCTGGTAAGTTTAAATAAAATGGCATGAGAATCCATTGGAAGTCATGAATAATCGCCTTCAGACAATTTTAAGTTGAAGGAAATGACCTGACAGTTATTATACTTAGCTTTGCCTAGCAACTGTGGGCGTTCCCTGTCGGAACACACTTCACTTCATTCATGTCATTTCAATGTTCATCTTGTGGTGGGGAGTGATGCTGTTGGCTGCAAGGCAAGCTGCCCCTGCATAAACCAGGAGGCTGCAAGACTACAGAAGAGGATTTGATAACACTTTACACGGATTGTGCTACACTGCGTGCTAGATATGCACATTGGCAAAATGGCTGAATAATTCACACATGGCAGTTTGATTTGATTCCATGCTTAATCTTTGTTGGAGGATGAATGCGCTTGAGATTTCATCAACGCATGATTGACACAAAAGGGTGGCTTCCAGGAAGGTGCAAGGCTAGGTGCTCAAGAGGTACTTAATGGTTGCTGAAAGTATAGTGTAGGTGCTTGACTAACTCACACAGCAGTATGAGTCATCCTCAGGCATTGCAGGTTCATTGTTTTAACACAGCTCCCCCTTAAGTATGGCAATCAAAAAGAAATGTACTCATGCCCCGAAGTATGTGCTCCGCATGCATCATTTCACTCAAGCAATCATTATCTGGACCATACTGTGTGTTGTTTACCAAACAAAATGATTTGCCATTCACTATACGGTACCCACAATTTGCGGTACATACACAGTTCCTAATCAGTATTTCATTATTTCAGTATAACATGCACAAGGACAGAGTGCATTTATCTTGAATCAACTGGTAGGATATATTTGTTCTGAGTACAGCTGAAGCAGAAAAAAAAACACTATACATACACAGGGAGAGAAAATACTAATGGGCCTCCCATGAGGGGTGTAGATGTGTTCTCTGAGATGTGTTTACCTCACAGCATTTGACAGCACATTGAGCAAGCCAGTGCAGCATTCTAATGATAAAAGGCACACTCTGCAACTTTGTGTTGGTATTATGTCGGACAGGTTTATATTAATTTCCTCACTGCCTGCAGACCTCCAGTATCAACTTTTTTTCTTTAATCAAGGGCCCATCAATTTAAAATATAAAGACACTCTAATTGTACTTTGGCTTTAATTTGTTTCAGATTGTAACAGAAAGTTTCCAGTCTGAAGAACAATCTATTGTAAGATATATAATATGCACTGGCTTTCAGCAACAGAGTAATTTAGTAAAAAGCATTAAAAATCTGATTCAGTCTTTTCTTCTCAAATCGATGTGGAAAGATTATATATACTCCTTTATGTTGATGATGAAAGATCCTCTTCCGGGAGACATTTAAGGGGGCTAACATTTAAGTGAAACAGAACTGTATTAGCACTGCTTTGATAATTCTCTCTTCCAACTGCCAAAACGGATATGCAGTGCTGGGCCAAAACCAGTGTAATGTGGCAACATACTACAAAGGCAAAAAATCAGCTGAAAATGCCAGCTACAATCACTGTAGCTCTGATCTCACTAATTCATGCTAATGCATTTCTGAGTCCTGTGTTTGCTGATCACTGTACTCCAAGTGTAAGTTAAATGCAGTTTCTCCTGCTTTATAAAACGTCTTTCATCTTTTTCATGGTGGGTTGTCCTGTGCGCTTAGCTGCTGCCAAGCAGATATGTAGATTTTCGATATGGCTGGGGTTTCCTCATTGTTACAGTCCCTACATCAGGCAACATTGTATGTAAAAACAAAACAGATCAATAAAAATCTTCATTGGAAGTTTCCAAGTTGAACCATACAGACAAATACACCGATGCGATATTCTCAAAAACCCAGTTCCATTTAGTGCCAGGGATCATCAAAGCATGGAAACTGTAGTATAGAGACATTTGAAGGGTAAAAAGTACTATTCTCATTGTATTTTTGAAACAAGCCAATACTGATGTGAGCAAAAAAGATGCACCCGCTTCCTAAAAATGCCAAGAGGCACTAAAGTACATGAAATGAAATTACTGGGGGAGGGGGCATCATAGAGGAATTGAAATAAACATAACCACCATGACAAACAGTGACTTTTCTTAGTATGACGGGCATTTTAGCAGCAATGTCAGAAGCAGTGGTGATAAAAAAATAAAATGTTTATAGTTTCTCATTGATGATTCATGATTCTGAAAAGTGTTGCCTTGCTCTTGAGATTGCAAGCATTCAGAGGCACGTAATTTCCTAGGAACAGCATGCTCCGTACTATTTTTATTTATTTTTACAAAGTATTTGCTTGGAGGAAATTTCTCTTTTGGCTTGGTATAGCAGGCTAATAACATTTTGACACACACTGAACATATTACCTTGTACTTTTACCACTTTGTATTAATGTCACTGTGTATTGATTGTTCATTTAGTGTGGATTTTGCAAGCGTGAGCTAAACTGGCTGACAGACCAACTCCTGGGCCTCTTGTATTAAAACCACTTATCTCAGTTGATTGCAAAGTCTCACTGAACTGAAAACACCCAGAGGTGTTCCACTTTGTTGGTCTTTAGCACATATGCATTGTATTCACTGTGTCCTATAAAAGCATTCAATAACCATAATTTGCCATTATTGTTTAGGTGATAAAACCTGTGTAAAACAGCTTCTAGCCCTAGGAACATTAATTCATATAGTTAATGTTCCTTTTTAACACTTATCCTGTATATATCCTGACTTAAACAAACTTTGTTGATGCAATGGATTTTACTGACGGTAGATTTTAGTGCCTGTGCATCCCCATAGACATGAATGGAGATTTTTTTAGTCACAAAACTCTGACTGAATGGGAAGGCAAGACGGAGGAATTGAGGACATTGATTAACTCCCATAACAACAACGAAGCTCTTGGATAACCACTACATCAGGGTAGCCAGAGATTACTTAGACAATAAAATAGTTACAGAGCTGGCTGACCGGAGACGATAAAGCACACAAGGCAATTTAAGTTAGTTAACAACATCAAAAAATAGCTAGTCCACTGGCTAGCTAAGAGTAAGGAGAAATAAAGGTAAAATGAGCTAGCTAATATGTCCAAAGTGGCAACTACCTAGCTATAACACCACGTCCCAAGCAATTCCAGTGTCAGCAAAAACTTAAAAAGACAACTATATTATTATGCCTATTACTAGCAACTAGCAGGGGGGTGTCAGGCCTAAAACCTCTGTTTTGTAAGGGTTTTTTTTGGGGGGGGGGTGGGGGGGGTGGTGTTACATATAACTTTCAGTTTCTGGTTTCTACTTTGGGAATATTTCGGTGTCACAAAATGTGTGTCTCATCAACAGGGACAGCAGCTGACAGACCTTGAACGCAAATTAACAGCAGCCAAGGAGGAACTGGAGAAGGCAGCACTAGACAAGGTGAAAATCATCATGCTTTTGTCTTTGTGTAATACCTCCCCATCAGTGACACAGGGTTATAAATTTGGATCACTGCACTTTGTAGTCAGCTGTAGACTAAGTACAACTAAGAAATCAGAGAATGTTTGAGTTTTTTGCAAGAAAAAAATCAACTTTATTAGCCTGAATGTGTTACAGTTTACATGTGGAGTAAATGCATGCATTCATATATGAGTTAGGGTCAAGGCTGATAAAAAGTTGAACCAATAAGACAAGATAAGGGCTTGGAACTACAGAGCACTCAAGAAATATTGAGCTGGGGTGTGCCACTTGACATATGTTCTTATTTCCTTTTTGTCACTGCTTTAAGTGAACTGCTGAATGGTTCAAAAAGTTTGGAAAAACATATTGAATTAGTCATGCTGTCCCTTTGGGCTGTAACCATTCTTAGATTGAATGGGTAGTTTGAATAGCAAAGGCTTATGTCAGTATTTACTTATTTTGAATATTAAGTTGTGAAACATTTTATTTTGCAATATAATCATGTTAATAATTCAGAAACATGTCACACTGTACAGTTAGTGCCATCAATATGTATTTAGAGTAGAAAGAGCACATTTCACATTACAATACCACTGCTGACATGGCTTCCCAGCATAGCAGAGCATGCGAAGTTACATGTGCTTTGCCGCACAATAGGTCTATGGATCTATATACATACACACACACACACACACACACACACACACACACACACACACACACACACACACACACACACATTTTTTAAATCCCACACAACCTCCACAATCTAACTCTTTTCTGATTCAGGCTGTTAACACACATTATGATTGTCAGTGTTAGCATTTAATGGTGCAGCTTCTTCAGTCCCTACCTGTTTTTTAAATGTTAATTGGCCGTTTTCAATTAAGCACAAGATATTCTTTTGACTTGGCAACAATAACCTCAGCATTTGCAATCATTAATTCTCAGTGCTATGGCTAATTAAAAGTAGGTGTCAAAACAAATGTCCAATGATGCAGAGTGGAAATTAACTTGGAATTACTTTGATATTCCTGTGGAAAAGCTGTGAAAATCTTGAACCGTTCCCCTTTGCTTTGCTTTGAGGCCTACATGGAAAATGTCACTGCAAAATCAAGGCAGCCCAGTCATCTAATTACAGCAGATGCAGCCCCTCAGCATTGTGCCTTATCTTTAATTGAACTTTGGTTGTTTGGAACCTTTTCTTTTGCCTTTAATTTCCCTGCTCAAACATGTCCATTCTAGATCAGAGGAAATTATTTTGGCATAGCAATATGTTCAAAGACTTCATATAGTCATGCAAAACATTACAAAAGAAGTCTGCCAGTGACTTAGCTGTTAAAACTATGTAATATATTTAAATGTATAATTTTATGTCAATACAATGCAATTATATGTCAATATAATATTATGTTAATTATAATGTAATGCCTGTGATTTTCCCTCAGAGTATTATATACTGACATATATATTTCTCATGAACACCCTTTGTAGTGTTTGTTAATTTGCCTTTGCCTAATTAACCAGTTAGTAATTTGCTTGTCATTAGGGATGGGTTTTTTTTTCTGTGGTAAAAACATACAGTATCAAACAGCTGAATGTAAAGACATTCAGTGGATTGAATGGAGAGGTAGCTGGAAGCTTCAGCGTGTGCACCTGGTTTGTTTGTGTGCTGCAGGAGTCACAACTGAAAGCCCTGAAGGACACGGCGCATCTCTGCTTCTCCTCAGTGCTGCACAGCCAGTCCTCTGATGTCCACGGGCTCCCCTCCGTGCCCACCGACATGCTGAGGTACTCCGCCCTCGCCAACAACTCCAGGGTCACCTACCAGCAGCCACACGCCAAGGTAAGGTGCCACCTCGCTCTGGACAACTTTCTACAGAGAGGTCACTCAGACATATGCTCATCTCATGAAGACAGATGAGCATGTGCAATAAGCATGGACAGAGAAGGGAGATGCACACACTATATGGCCAAAAGTATGTGGACACCTGACTATCACACCTATATGAGCTTATTGGACATCCCATTCCAAAACCATGGGCATTAATATGGAGTTGCCCCCCCCCCCCACCCATGTTAAGGCAGAGAGAGTTGAAGCACAAGTATTTCATTGTATTTTTAATACACATGACAATAAAGGTGAACTCGAACTTGAACTGATGTTGGACGAGAAGTCACTGAGCTCTCCAGTATGACCCATTCTACTTCCAAGGTTTGTCTATGGAGATTGCATGGCCATGTGCTTGATTTTATGCAACTGTTAACAATAGGTGTGGCTGAAACACCTGAACTCAATAAGGGGTGTCCACATACTTTTGGCCATATAGTGTGTGTGTATATATAATATATATACATTGCCATCTATATGTAATAATATTATGTAGGAACAAAAAATGTAAGAATGGGAAAAATTAACTGAGATATTTTTCTGCTTAAATTTGTATGCTAAAAATGTTATTCTTTAATCTTAACATCATTATTATGAGATGAAAATTTGCAGGTAACATTTATTCACTTCCCTGTAGCTATATAAATAAATTCTAACACTTCTAGAACAGCAGAAAAAATATATCCTGTTAATGCAGAAATGAAGAATACATACACTTACTACTAAATTAGACCTCTGATGAATGAAAATCATAAATTCTTCCATTTTCCAAAGCTCTCTGCACATGTTCTGTCGTAGCATTGATAATAATACATTGTAAGATGCAAACCAGAAATATACACTGGTATTTCATACTGGTATGAATATAATGGCACACCTGGTGTATCACTTTTAATAAGCTTGTAAAAAATGACTGGCACAATGGATTTATTGATTCTTGATTTGTATAAGACGGGGCAAGCACTTATGTGTAGTAGAACAGAATACTTAATTTGAAATCTTTATTTCCATCGAAACACTGATTACCATTACAACATTGTATATAGCAGTATTCACCAGTGAAACTGTTCTGAGTGCACCATTTTGGTTCTGTGTAATTTTCTTGGGCGCTGATAGAATAGAACAGCTCTTTTCTGAGACCTCTTAATTATATAAAGTGCAATGGCTGAGGCTTCCTTCAGGCATTTAAGCAAGTGCTCCTTTTTTACACATTTTTCTTTAATTTCAGTATGATTTGGATTTAATGCAGGCCTTTTCAGTATGATGCTATCAGAGTACCTTACCTCACTGTGTGAGATACCGGGAGAATCAATAAATCTTAGAGAATGGCCTTGTGGGAATGAAGTGGCGTCAGGAATGTTCAGCCGTTGAACCTCTTGGTTCCATCACAACATCAACCACACCAATTCCACACCCAAAGCAAAGGAGGCAACCAGTTTACAGCATGCATATGGTTTACTCTTAAGACACATGACTTCATGCATCCCAGATGGGGGAAATGATAAAAATGGGAACAATGTTGCATTGCGTGAAGAGTTTGTATGACTCATGCTGTGGTTTTATTCCAGCTGTTACATTTGCAACAGCCCATGGGTCAATCTGCATTGCAAAAGACAATTCCAAAATGGAAAACAAGATCAGATAGGAGCACTGTGCTTCTTCCTGGAACCCTCTTTATACACCTGGCATGAGAACAAGAGTAGGGAAATGCTGAAAATGACAGACAGTGCCTCACGGAACACAGAGCAAGCTAATGGGAACCAAGGTGCCAGGATTTGCATATGTATATAGTCGCATATGCACATAGTAATTTTTCTCTCTCATGATTAGCATACAAATGCTTCTCATTCATACCAGCCACACTTACCTCCCATCTGCAATATTCAGGAATGTCTATTACATGAATCGGATGGTTCCTACAAGATTACATGGTGCTGTTGCAGCAGTCAATTCATATTGGGTTAACATTATTGCTCAAGCACTGACTATTTCATTAATACATTGTGATAGAAATAACTCTGAAATGCACGGAGGTTTGTTCCATGTCAAATCTTCCACGGTCATATTGGTTCAGTCTTAGAAAATACCTTGATGTACTTGATCCATATGAATTTCCAAGCACTTGTTCCATCTAAAATAGAAGTTAAAACAGATGGATTAGATTTCCCTGCAGCAGTCTGTATGTAAAATCATATATGCATTCTGGTGTGAATTATTCATTTCAACTGTTATTGCGAGATATTTCACCTTGTTTCAAGTCTGACTTGTATCCTCCACTTTACATAATATAATGGTTTAGAATGGAAATGGTTTCTTCTGCAATAGTCAAAAATTTGTAGCAGTTGGGCACAGAGATGAAACATTGCTTTAGACTGATTATTCACATAAAGAGAGAAACACTAGTACCTCACCTAGTGCTCACACAGCATTAACGTGCTGCACAGGGGATGTCAGAACAAAACTTACAGTACAAAACTTACAAAAAAGTTACAGTATAAAAAAAATACATAAATGGCAATGCAAATGCTTGTGTTGTGGAACATTGTTTTAAACCTTTATGTCATATAAATGTTGTTGCTATTTATTATTATCATTTATTTTTCCAAGGTATGATAGCTTAATGACTGCAATATTTTGTGCGCTATACTCTTTGTTCTCCCTCCTCTTAGCTTCGTGCCTATCTATCAGTTTGTGAGCATAATGGGACTTCAGCTGTGGCAGACAGTACAGATAAGGCTCATGCCTTTGTGCACACAGGATCCCTCCGATAATGAAAGATTAATCTTTGAGGGGTTGCAGGGATCAGGGAGACTGAGAGACAGAGTTTGCTGCTTATTTAAAACCTATGATATGAGATGATGCAGAAATAGCTCCCAATTTTCTTTAAAGTTAAGGGATTTCATGCTTCAAGTTGTGTGTTAAATCTGTCTCCACAAGTCAGTATATAAGTATGTTTTTTATTTGATATGGACAAATCTAAGTTAATATCACACTGAATTGCAAAGTACAATTCATACATTTCAATAAGGCTAATATACGACACAGAAACTTTTCTTTTAAGTTTGGAGTGGTTTCATCCAAAATGTTTGTCTTTTTTAATTCTTCAAAAGTATGTGTAAATGGTGTGTGACTGGGAGGTGAGTTCCAGAAAAGTACACCTTTAACAGAGACAACAGCATCTATTGTGAAGATGCTGCTGCTCTTCACAATATAATAATTGTATGGTCCATTGCGATATTTGAGTAAGCAGACCCTTGTTTAAACTTTAATATGGAGATATAAGAGAGGAAAATCAGTTTTCTATGTATACAGTACATAAATGTTGAGCCTTGTGAAAACATCATAGTAAAAAATGTATTATAGTAAAAATGTCATTGTCACGTTCTGATTTGCCAACCACTTGGACATATTGATTTAACTAAGTTCATACAATTATGAACGAAATTGCTGCGTGTATGACAATGGTTTTATAGCTTTAAACCTTGGCTTAATAATAATTGACTTAAAATAAGTAGGGCACATACAGTGATAATAAAAATTTAATTATAGTGCCTTTTAGTATTTCTTTGTTTAAAGGCTAATAGCAATCATGCTTTAAAAGATTAATTGCAGTATTGTGGTTTTAATCAGTGAGATGACCAGAGTTAATTATAGTCTTGGTAAATGAGGAGAAAGACAATGTGTAAATGCAGGATTGTCAAAGTAATACAGATATTCATATCTGATGGCCATTAAAAAGGTATATCTGTCTACAAAGAAAAAATGTCTATACAAATCAGTATTAAAACCATGAATCCACCACATAAAAGATTTTGGTCTTTCTCCTGCCCTATTAATTGATTCCATTTCTATCTTTGTGAATTTCATTTTTTTCCCCTATCAGGCCATAAACTGTCAATCAACATGCTCCAGCTTGTTACGACCAGCTTGTATCATTGATTGGATGGAGGCACTGAAATATTTGGTCAACAGAATGAAAGAGATCCTATAGATTCATGCCTCTGTTGCATGGAATTGCATACCAATTTCTGTCAGTGACTCAACAGTGTCTTGGATAGGACCTCTACTTCAACATATTGAGCCCATATTAAGTGGTACACATATGCATGCATATTGGCAGTGTTATTAATAGAATCATAAGCCAGTGAATTTTTGAACATATGTATGAGAGATTCTGTTTTGGAGGGGTGGAAGCAGGAGTGGGGGTGAGGTATTAAATGCTGCAGTCCAGTGAGATTTGAAAGTAAGATTTAAAATGAATTACTAAGGTAAAATGATTACTGAAATTTGTGGGACAAGGTAAGAAGAAATATATGATACATGAAATTACTTTTTGGGGGATATATACTGTAAATTTATGTATCATTTAAAATCAGTTTGATTCTACTATGGGCTTTTTCATTAATAATGGAGGTCTTAAAGTAGAAATTGAGGAATTATATATAGTGTGTCCATATATATGCAGTCTGTCCACAATATCTTCTGTTGTATTCATAAAATGATATGTATAATTACATGAAATATTCTTCCAATATGATACATCACGGACATCTGTGCACGAAGACTAAATACATTCTACACATTTTCAGCACAGAAAATTTTGTGAAAAGTTAAATGATTACCAATGTGTTAACTGCTTATTTGCAGGATATCCCGAAGATCCTCAGGATTGTCACAACAAGTAAAGCACCACTGAACACAGAACACATGAAGAGAGAAAGCACAGGGCTCAAAGACTGCCACGCAGAAAAGGTAAGTCACAACAAAAATAAAACTCTTATGGCTACACCTGGACTGGTTGCAGTCCACCAGAAATTGAACGTTGCTATTATTTTCATCACTAGAGACACAATGGAAAGGTTCAAAAAGACCATGGTTCCTCAGAAATGCATTGCTTGTAAATGCTTTCTGTCACTGGAAATTGCATCATATCAAATGCATTGACAGAAATGTGTTGTACCAACTGTAAAAAGTAGATGGAACAGAAAATTTGATGATTACAATTTGTTTTTTTGCAGCCACGGGAAAGCTGTATGCAGTGAGATGGTGACCTTTCATATTTGTCAGCCATGTCACATATCCACTCAAATGCCTATATGAAAAGTATAGAATTGGGTCTGTGAAATTAAAGTCATATTATATAAATATGCAATTAATGTCATAGAGAGAATTTTAATTATGGGGTCAATACTGTACATTGCAATGGACAGGCATGGATATTTGCTGTAGGAGAATTGTAAAAGAACAAGTAATAAAACCATATAACATAAAATATTCTTGTAATTAGACTTGCAAAAGTTTCATCATGTAAAATTTGCCATGGGAATTAACAGGAATTTACAGAAATTAATAGTTTTCTGCAATGTTTGCTTTTCCCTTTGGAAACCTTTATTCTCTTTACTATCAATTCAAATATGCAGGCTTTTTAGTTTATAGCTTTGAATTTCAATGAAGTAAAATTGAACTTTGTAACATTGCTTGAAACTTTTTTTAAAACATTCTTTTTATCCTTTTACCTCTTATACTATTGTTATAAGGTAGAATATTGAGTAAATTGACATCAAAATAGAATTTTCTGAAAGGAAGTTAAAATAAAAAAAATCTAAAATTAAATAAAGCTCAATGTCTTGGCATCCACAGCTTATTCATTGTCCCTGTTTAAAGCTTAGCTGCAGTCATGACACTCTGACTGATGACATCACTGTTTCCTCCTCTGTGTCACTGTCTAGCTGTGTGTTGGACACCACTGCACTTGGCTCAGTTTTAGATTTCCCTGGATAGCCACCAGTTTCTGCCCTTTGCTGTTTGTGAGCCTGTTGGGCATATTAATTATGAACATCAAACTGTATACTGAGTAGCCATTCTCAATAATGCTTGCACTTCCATTGTATTAAAAAATGTACAACACATAACCACTTTTTAGTAGTAGGCTTTTGACAAGAAAATAACACAATATTGACATGATTTTTATAGATCTTATCACCACATGTACCATCAGAACGTTACCTTGTCCACAACAGCACTATGGTAGTATAAAGCAAAAGGTTATATTGTGAAATTATGAATTCACTTTAAATAGGTTGTTTGTACTATGCATTGTCATTGGTGAACATCGGAGCAATTTCAAAAAAAATAGCTAGCCGAAATGATATGATCAAGGGCAAGAAGATCTTTGCAGTTTGATTGGTTGGTATCCCACGAATGGAATATAACAATGTGGTGAGAGAAAAATTCACTGAATTTTCCATAATTATGGAAGGAGATAAATGACACCCTGTAGGTATGTGGTCACTTCCACACAAGCTTGGAATCGAATTGTGTCAAATTGAAGGAAACAGGGAGGACATCTTAGCCAGTAATTCTTAATTAAGTGTCAAAACTAAGGAACCCCTGGAGCGAAAAAAAGCAGTGGAGTGAGGATTCCAGAGGGATAGAGCTCCTTGGCATGTGGTTATCAATAACTTTAATAGAAATGCAGGGGAATAGTGCCTGAAGAGATAATGTGTGGTGTACGTGAGTTAGCACCTCCAGAGCAAAAGCCGTCCCTTGTTAAAAATATGTCATAAATATTTCCCCGTGTTCCTTAATCATTAATTGCATATGCAATTTTTTTGCAGGTCTTTGGGGAACTCTTGCATCAAAAGCCATGTTATTCTTTTGTTGGTGGCAATAGATCAAAGGAAACTGATTAATTTGTTGTTATAACAAAGTATTTCATGAATTTAGAAGAACTCTTTCTAATTAATTTACAGAACCGATGACAGTCCATGTTCATATGCATGTGTGTGTGTGTGTGTGTGTGTGTGTGTGTGTTACTCCCCTACAGTAATGAGACAGATTTGTGCATTTCATGCATAGTGTCACATGCATGGGCTGTGCAGTTGATCCATCAAATCAATACTGACAGTTTCCATATCCCAGTCTGATTAACTGATTTTCTAATAGCCATGGAAACCAGTGTGGGGCCAACAGTAGACTCACAACCACCTAATTTAAACATGCAGCAAAGATTCTACTAGGCACTTGCCCCTGTTCACTCCAAAAAATACCATTTTAGGGTTTTGCTTTTCTCTGAAACATTCATTTCTAATCTGCCCTCATTTTTTCATGGGGAAGTGTGACATGTGAATTTGCTGATACTGATTTTGCATTTTTAAAATTTAAACCAACATGATTGTGGAATAGTCATTCACACAGTGGTATTGTAGGCTTTAGCAGACAAATAATTAGCTGTACATGGTAAGCAGTTGCATATTGTAGGTACATATTTTTGAAAAAAAAAAAAAAACAGCTAGCACACAGTAAAAGGTATCAGAGAGAAAAGATTTGTGTTTTAAGCTACAACCAACATTGTGTTGCAGACATAAGGTTAACAAATTTGAATGTGATTTTATCCACAAGAGAAGTGGCAGGTGGTAATAAGTGGAATATTACTGTCTCAGTTTGAGCCTGAATATTACTCCTACAAGGAATAAAGTGATTCAAAAAATGTGTCTGAAGAGGAAGAGGCTGACAGATATGACAATGGGAGCTGTTCAGATACAGTAGCTACCTCCTGGTGTGCCTATTCTCTAAAAGTCCAAAAGTATGTATCTGATGCTGGGGATCATTATTTTTTTTGATTGTTGAGACAGGTTTGTCTACATTCAACAGATTGATAAATAACTAGCAGTGTTGTTTGAAAGTAATTTACGTACTAATTACGTAAATTACGTAAAGGTAATTTAAACACAGAAAACAGTAAATAAATATGAAGAGGCACTATGTGTAGTGGGAAAGTGTTGCAGCTAACTGGAATAGAGATGCTTTGTATTTTATATTATTTTATATTTTTAGTGGCTCAATTACAGATTTTAATCAAAAATTCCAAATTTCAATATACATAATTTCATCTGTGTACTCATACCGTGTCACTTCAGATTTACCTTGCATCATGTCAGTTTTAAACGGGTCTGGTCAACAAAAGATGTGTGATGGGCCCTCATTATCATGGTCTTTCTACCTCGCCCACACACACAGCCAAGGCATAGACTCCAGCATTCTCACAGTGATCATTCACCTCTAACCCTTTTATACATTCATTTGCATTTCAAAAATAGTGCAGAGCTATTCGGGTTAATGGTTTTATGTCCTATTGACAGTTATGTGTCAGTGTTTACCTGAGACTAAAGAGCAAGGCAATAAAAGTCTAATAAATCAATCACACTTCACCTAGCTATCTTCGGTTAAAAAGTAGTCTAGCGGTTAGTGAGAAAGGACAAGGGGTTATTCTGTCAGTAAACTACTGAAGATTGATGAAATATATAGTTCTTACCCTTCATTATCGCTATATTATCAATTGGACATCTGTCAAAAGATATGGTATCAATTATCTTCATGTGTTTGTACAGGTGAGAGCCCCTCCTTGGGATAGTACAGAACAGTACTTTTAGAGCTTTTAGATGCTTTTGTATTACTGAAATAATTGGTTCTGTATTGGACACCAATGTTCATTGCCCTCTGTCTGAAATTAGGCATGGTGTGCCAAACAATAAGTTTAATAATTTGTAAGGAATAGTAGGTAATACATAAGTAAGTAATAATAATAAATATGTGAAAAATCTTCTTAATCTGACTTTTAAGAGCTATTGTTTTCCCACACTTTTATATTCTGCATCATTTATGAACAATACTCAAGCTCATGAGACCATTTGGAAAGAACAGAGAGACCATCTATTTATCAGCGGTATAACTTAGTAATATAAGGGAAAGTTGAGAGTCTCGCATATTTGGTTCTTCTTCTCCAGGGTACAATTGTTCTGCCTCTACATGGTACAACATAGTACAATTAATAGCTCTTGTATTTGTCACACAGCATAGATATGAACAAGTCAGAACTCCTACGCAAAACTCTATTATGTTGTCACTGCTGTCACATTGGAGATTATGTTTCGTGTGTATATTTAGCAGCATAATTATTATCATGCAGTAATGTGTGATAAACAGTTCTGATATGTGACATTTTGTGTATTTTCCAGTGTAATTTTGAAGTATAAAGATTTAAGACTTGGTTTATTTACAAGAAGACAGTCTGCTTTAAAAGCCTTAAAATAAGAATGATCTCATAAACAATAAAATGTAAAATTGTGGATCATTGTGTATTTCTATATGCCAACTTTGAGTCAGGTCACTTAGGAGAATTGGCATACATAGAATGCATGCCTTTCTGTACAAAGTGAATATAGAAAAAACAAAAATAGCATTATCATACTTAAACTTTAATTTGGATTGCAATCGATAAATCGTGCCACACTGTTGAAAAGATTACAGAATGATAATATGAATACTATTACTGGAGAGAGAAGCAATGTATATTTCCATATATTTGCATACTTGAGATTTAGTTCATGCAGTAAATTTAATAAAACTAAACAAAATAAAAATAAAACATCTGTTCCAGCACTGTCCATTTAGAGGCTCCTGACATACATTTCTCATATTCATAATGATTATTCACTGATCACACAGTATGGTACTCTAACATACTCTGTTATTCTCTATGGTAATTAAGATTCATGACTGTTGTTCTCTTTCAGGTTGGTGAGAATTGTTTCCAAAACCAGACTGAAAAGTCATCTCGTACGACTCAAACGACTGAGCTGAACTTGCATAATCAGGTAGGCTTGGCGTATTCTTGTACTAGTGATCTTTAGTAATAGTCATATTTCAGTTATAATCCATATATGTATATTTGTACATGTTGATACTGAGATGCTTACATTCATACTCAAACTGTAAACTGTATGCCATAGTAAGACCTAGGGCATGATATTTCACAAAGCACATGCACCAATTTATGTCTGAAAGTATGTTTAACTCACCGTCTGGTGAAATTCTTCCTGGTCCCTTGTCCAATGATGTTCATTCGAATTTCATTGAAAGGCACCTTTAAAAACCAGCTGTGAATGTCTTAAGAAGTTCCTTGTGCCTCTTGGTTTCCTGACCTTTCAATAATTCTTTTCCAAGACTGCCCTTTCCCTGTCAATTAATATCAATTTGCACAAACCTTTACGAATGGCGATATTAATGCCATCCCATCCAGGGGTTGAGAAAGTGAAGCATCTGGTAAATTTCCCTGTGGAGTTCCCCGCCTTGGTTGCCTGACTGTGAGGGGCTCATTCACACTCTCACGACAATCCAGCTCTCTCAGACAGGTGAGAGTGCTTAGGGCAGCAACTGGGCACCAGGCACTTAGCACGCTCAACTAGCCATGTCCATGCTCACAGCAAGCCACTTAATATTTACAATCCATTCAACAAGAACTGGGAAATGGAGGAATTTATTATAAATAGTTATGTGTGTGTATACACACCTTTCAGCCTTGATGTTTTGATGAACAAATGTGAAGTGATAACAAAAAAGTCTCTTTTCAATCAAAGCATAAAAATGCTGCTTTGACTGAAAAACAATAAACTCATCTGTTTGGCAGTTTCTTGATAATATGAAGTGGATGCAGTGAATGTAATTATCATTCAGATTATCTCATTTTAAAAATACATGGTGATAATCAGTACTAGTTTCAGATTTAAAGACAGTTGAAGAAAGAGCAAAATCTTTTGATGGCTGATCTTTTTCATCTTTTATCTTTTGCTTTTGCTACTTCAGTCAGAAGAATATGCTACCTTTTTTGAAGCATAAAATAAGGGAAAACCAGAACAACAACAAAAGCAATTTTATTTTCATTAAATCATGTCTTGTTTGGTTCACTTTAAATTCATAACGGCTATGTTGACTCTTCTGTTGAGTTTAGGTGGATGTAGACAACCCTTACATTCCTATATTCCATCGTTACTCAACTGTATTAATTTCAGCAATCAATAAACTTATAATATTATGTTAGCATTGAACAAAGTAAGACTTAATTTTGTTATTCAGAGATGATGAATGCATGTCACTGAATCTGGTCTTAAATCATGTTTGTGTCCTTAAGTCAAAAATCATGTCCTTAAGTCAAAAATCAACTCTAGTTGTCTTTGCTTTCACAAAAAGTACCATTCCATTGTAAAATGGCAGATATGAAAAAATGTGTTGTGACTTTACATGTGTGAGTTTTTGAACATGCAAGAGTTTTTGAAATCCCCTTTATATGGTGGAAAACAAATTAAGTTGTTGGGCATATGATCCAGACAGGTTTTACAATTGAAAGAAGTAAACTTTCTGTCATTTTTTCATCACATATGAATGCAGTCCCTTCATATCTAAGAAGACATTTGAATTTTTTAGTGGAAATATCTCAATAATTGTGAATCATAAAAGTGGAAGTGGGAAGCTAAGTTTTCACTAGAACATTGAAATCAGTGACCATACGAAAAAAAAAAAAAAAATGGTGGTGAACATACTATGACAGTTATCATGGGTCAGACCTACTGCTAACCTCGCTGATCCTGGCTAAAAACGCATTTCCGCAAACTCATTTCCCCTTCTGTCATTTTGGTACCCTCTTCCCCTGACCTGCCATGGCCTGACCTACTGGAACCGTCAGACAACTTGGTGGATTACGTTCTATCCATCAGATCCATCAGTTTTTACTTCTTGAACCTCAGTTGTTTCATATTTTGGAAAAGGTGTATTATTTCATTTTGTATTTCATTTCTTATGTTTGGTCAGTACAATCCAAAATAAAAAATGGGTTAATGACCAGAATTATTTTTGTGTGTAATGTTTTGAAAAAACAGAAGCAATGTGATTATTTTTTTTTTTGGTATGACAAAGATTGAAATTTAAGATTCGGCTCCCGGGTTGGCTCTGTCATGAAGACAAACTCTTCTCCTAAATTCCTCCATAAAAAGGCCCTTGCTTTTCAAGGTCCAGCTCATCACCAGTAAAACCCCAAAATTCCTCATCATTGTTGCTCTCCTAAAGGAACATACAGGAACTCTTTTCATTCCAAAATATCTCTTACTGTACCATTATTCACTAATATACCTCTCATCTTTAACTGTGGAAAACTGGGATATTTAAAATGTCAATGAGATTCAAATTTCCTGTTGTGTTTGCTTTTATGAATGAAGGCTTTTTTATGACAGTGTATATTTGATTTATCAAAACAGGAATAAAATAAATTGAGGCAACTTCTGTGGCAACAATTGGCGGTGATTGAATTAATGGACCTTAATTTGCAGTGCTTCAGTCAGTTTAGCATGTCCATCCAGGTAGTTGATGAAAATGGTGATCACTCCATAGGTTCTCTGAAAGTATTAGAAAAGTGAAGCATAAATTATAATCAAAGATTAATTATGTGTGACACTTGGTAAAACCAGAGTGGTTACTATTTAACTGCCTTATCCACTTATTGTGAACATTTAATGCAGTGCTGTGATTGCTTAAATTTATTTTTTTTTCTGTTTTAATGTGTGTATCAAAGGGAAAACATCTATGTCTATATCTGGAATATCTGAAATATTTATAGATGCGGAATGGTATTCATTTGGGTATGCCAAGTAAACACTAACTCAGTGGCTCTTACAAGGAACGTTATTAAGCATCTACTATATCCAACAAATACTTTGGCTTTTACACAAGATGCCTTTAAAGTCTCTATATTTGTGTGTTCCTTGTGTTTTATATATCACAGCAGAAATCCCAAGAGCGACCGAGAGCTGTAAATGATATCGTAAAGCCATCAGAAGATGCCAAGAAAACAGAGGGAAGCAAGAAAAATACACAACTGGAAAAACACAACTGAAAGAAAGGAGTGGGCTAAGGAAGGAGATCCAGCTCAATTGTACATGTCCCAGGACTTTCTGTATGCTATTGATGATGTCAGTTTGGTTAAGTTTAGTACAAAGGCATGCAACCCCCTCTGCTCCCTCACTCACATTAAGACCACAGAGCAATTGCACACACAGACACAAGCACACCCAGAAAATTGCACATAAAAACAAACAGTTCATGATTCAGTATAACCACAATGCACTTTGTCCTTTCTGTAAACTGATGACTTCAAGAGTTTGCTTTTTCTTTTTCCTTTTGTTGACAACATTGTGACTATGAGAAATTGAAACTTTAGGGGAGAAAATATAATGCTTAAATTTCTTATGGTGAGGGCTTTGTGGTTAAACTGAATCTAGTCCTTGAATCTAGCAGATTGTAAAAACATACATCCCATCACTAAATTTTGGACTGTCCTATCATAATGCACTGTATTGTAACAGCATGCATTACAGCACTTAGGGTTTTTGGAGTTGTAGCGTTACAGGAATTGAATTGTGTTGAATGGTTGTCTACATTTGCTCTTTTTCAGTTGTTAATTTGGTGACAAAACGTGTCACAATATACAAATATTTAAAGACTGCTATTTGCAGTAAAACCCCCTGGGGGAGGTAATATTAAACTGATTAAGTCTTATTGCAGACCTCTATATTATTTGGATGAGTTCAACTCCTCAGTGTACGTGCTGTTTCCCCTATCTGTCCCACCCACGTAATACACAGATCTGTGATTCAAGTGCAGCTGTTGAAAATGGGTCCTGATGAATCTGTTTTGTCACCCTCTGCAATATTTCACATAGATCAGCTGGTCATCTTCAACACATTTGTTTTGCAGCACTGCTTTCCTTCAATATGTCAAAAGACCTAATAGTCTGAGCAATTTACTGTGTAATGAATCAATCACCTGATCTCAATGTAGCCTTTTAATAATGGTAGATCAGATCTTTGATTTGACATAAAAAGAAAGTTAAATGTCAATCCCTGATTCATTGAAGCAAACCGCAATGATCATGCACATTTGAGGAACACAAATGCTGAAAGCAGGTTAACCTTTCATTAACCAGCTTTGATCCTATGTTAATGAGGTTAATGAAAAAAAAAGAAATTTACTCTTCACATTTGAATTTGAATTTACTGGGAATGTGTGGTTTATGGTTTAGATTTCATTT
Source organism: Megalops atlanticus (assembly GCA_019176425.1). NCBI lineage: Eukaryota > Metazoa > Chordata > Actinopteri > Elopiformes > Megalopidae > Megalops > Megalops atlanticus. The sequence continues at coordinate 25,066,039 of CM032885.1, read as the reverse complement.
GGGTTTTTGCAGGCAAGGTTTTGCACCACAATACAAGGTGTTGCAACAGTGAAGAAGTAGCAAGTCTTGTGCACTGTTAGAAATGAGAAACTGATGAAGAATTCCAGGGATTTCAGAAATGTCCAGGTATGAATCAAAGATCATATAATTTCAAATGCCAAATAGGGAAGTACAAGGTGGCAACATGTCTGTGACAGTATCAAACTCAAAATTGAGTTAAAAGTTTTTGCTTGCAGTTGTTATGCCTGTCCACATAATTGCCAGTGCCATCTGTTCCCCACACTCAATTTAGAATGGACTGAGTGTCTGCCCTGCCTGATTCACAGACAAAAAAATGTTTCAAAGGACACAATGCAATGATTTGACACAGTAACCTCAACATTTGAGTGGTATTTCCTCTGCAGTTTTAATTACCTATCATAACAGCAACAAGAGGGAAGTCTATCTAACTGAACTGGATAAGGAGGGTGAAAGTCTTGTGTTACCTTGTTTTCTCCTTTTTTTTATTTCCCCTGGCTTTATTGATTCAAGTGCACTGGCAAAAAAGGTAACCCTACAACCACAGCTGTAGCTTGTAAACGTAATTACAAAAATCAGACATTACAAAACAGATTACAAAACAGACTTCACTCAGTTTGGGTTGGGAGGCTGTTGGTGATGAATATTAATGTGATCATGACCTGTACAAGTGTGCAAATATGTACAAGTGTAGAAAATATGATATAATGAACAAGCTGGTTTTGCCAAAGTATAATTCCTGTCCACAGTTCATTACAACATGAGCCTACTCTCACATTGAAAGAAACATGTGACAACACGTTATTCAAAAATCTAAGCACATTTTAAAGATTTTCACAGGCTGTGTGTTCAAAATGTGGCACTGCATGTTTTCCCAGCTCATAACCATAAAGACAATGGGGTATATGCATAAAAATCTCATGATGTATTATTATGATGATTATTACTACTACTGCTATTATTCATACTATTACTAATGATAATATATTTGTCTGACTTTTAAAAGGGACACATACAAGTCCATTATGGCAAGATACACATAGTGCATATTGTAAGAGCTGGAAGAACAAGGGCATAGATACAGAATAAGAAGTAACAGTGATAAAGCACCAACCTAAAAAAGCGCAAGGTTAGCATAAACCCAATCAAATACAAGTATATATACAGTGCTTAAAATGACCATGGAAACCATTCCTAATCGCATGGTATGGTAAGAGACTTTAAGAAATAAACACTAGAGCAATCATAGTACTAACATGAAAGTAAACACAGGAGTTACATCAACTTTCTGTAAATCAACATTAACATCCACAGTTTAACACTGATCTGTAACAAAACATTAAATTTTAGTCTGGTTAAGGGGTTTTGAAGTACCAGGACATGTCCTAATTGCAAGAAGCAACACTTAGTCTGAACTGGTGGGTCTGATTTGATGGCTGATCATTGTCAGTTGTTTTGCCTTTCTGAGTTCTGGTGGCTTTGACAGGTAGGGATTGTGAGGTGACCAAAGCTTGCTGAGTGCAGATCTCATGCTATTGCATAGGGTCTGATGATGTAGGTAGGAAAAGGACAAACCTCAGAGCATCTAGTTGACAAATACCAGGTTGGTTAGTACTGTAAGTGATGCAATTAGTAGTCAGTGTAGACAGATGAGGAGGTAACATTACATGGTAATATTTGCAAAGTCTGAATATCAGTTGAGCAGCTATGTTTTCAGCGATGTGGTCTGGTGGCACTGGCAGGGGGGACAGCCAGTAGGCAATTGCAGTAGTCTGGACAGTACAACAGAAGTCTCTGGACCAGCAGTTGGACTGAGTCAGTGGTGAGGAGAGGTTTGATGCTTCTTATGGGTGTTGAGGAGGAATCTGCAACACCAGGTTACTGATGCGAATCTCTTTTGCGAATGAGAATTGTCATCAAGGGTGACACTCAGACCCTTAGCAGTGCATGAGGGATACCATCCAGGGTTGTAGATTGGAGAGAGTGCTTCACTGGAAGGGAGAATCGGTCTGTCTTGGAGAGGTCAGTGAGAGGGGAGAAAAGAGAAAGTCCAAATGCCAGGTGAGGAGAGAGGTGATGGGAATTCTGTAGACTTGTGGGGGTTATGGAGGAACTGATGGATGCCTGTAACTTTATCTTTGAAGAATACTGCAAGGTCATCTTTAGTGGCAGAGGAGGGGTCTTTGTTTATAAGGTGTGAAAAGGTATATAATGGTTTACATGGTTTAGTTAGTGTTATTTATTTCTGTTAAAAGGATATATTAACTGTTGTGATAAATGCGATGGTGAAGAGGAATAATTGTAACTAGACAAAGACCATCATTTACATGTTCCATTTCATTGAAAATATAACACATAAACATTGCTTCCATCAGGTCAGTTTGCTTGCCATCTGTGGTAAAAGTGGGGATATAGTTCAATAAATAGAGTGGCACAAATATCAATTTAGGAAGCTAGAAACTGTTTATGCATATGCATTGTATTTACTACTACATTTGGCCCAATATTCTATTCTATGTATAATTATTTTTATGTATTTATTTAGATTTTTTTGGTCCCCTGAGCACATACCTACCTATGAAAACAGATAATGGTCTCCATGTTGTCTATGAAAATCTTATTTTGCAGCTCCATCTCTGTAGACAATACTTTTTTCTAAGCATTACTGGTTTTCAAAGTCACAGACCCGCCATTCCCAAAACCAATGTCACATCAAATTAAAATGTCTGAAGTTTTTTCATGTACATAGCATTTGTAATTGTAATTGAATTGCAGTTTTCCATATATAGTTTTGTAGTGTTTCACAGTATATTTAGTTTTTCCAAGATTGCTTTTTTTTTTTTCTTGTAACATATCTGTTTGGTTCAGAGCAATAATTTAAAATTACAAAAACGTGTGTGTTTGTGTGCGTGTCTGTGTGTGTGTACGAAGGGGGGAATTTGTATGATTAACTTTGAAATATGACTTGTATCTGTAATTTATAGGATTGTTGTTTGAAATGAATCATGGTTTTGTATATAAAAATGATAATGGAAATCTTGACAATCAACCTTTTCTTTCTTTATATCTCTCTTTTATGGTGGATTACACATTCAAACATGTCATTGCCGTAAGAATGAGAACCAGTCCCTGGCCTGCTGTAATAAAATGTCAGTAACATTTTTTTTTTTTACTATTTTTTCATTGAAATTTTCTTGTTTGGAAACAGCAATTCTAAGCTTAAATGAAAAACTGTATTCATATTTAAATATCATTCCTGAATGTGAAAATGTGGCATGAAAGAGAAAGTGGGTTAGTAATTATCTTAAAAAAAAAAAAAAAACACTTCACAACAAAATATAAACTACACGACCAACAGGGCAGATTTGAAATAAAAAGGTCAGTTTAATTCCATTCTAAATGCAGAGGTATATTAACTTGTTATGACCAAACAAGACAACACCTGCACTACTTTAACCAGCGATATCAATGCAATACTAAGCAAATAAATTGGTAAATGCATGATGGATCCTACACCCAACACACAGGGACTATACACAGAAAGATATCCATCAGCCTCAAAGATAAAGTATTTTCTTTGATCCCAATATTCCTCCATAAATTTCCTTTGTTCTTCCATCAACAAACATCAAATCTAGGACATTGTGAGTTAATAACTCACTAATTAATGGTGATGAATTTAAACAGAAAATACTTGAACATATATCAAATTTCCTTGATATATATGTTGTAAATTTCAGTCGAATTTACTTTTAAAGGGCAAATGAAATGCCAGAAAACATGTGTTTTATACCTATAGTAAATCTAATAATAGTAATAAGAAGAAACAAAGTATTTCTCTGAACACACACTCTAACCATATACTTTTTAAAAAATATTATATAAGGAATAACCCACAGAAAACTGTACTGTTGTATTGAAATAAACCATGACTGGTTGGTGTGATGGGGCCCTAGGGCAGACAGACAGAGAGGAAGAGCTGCAAATCACCCATGAGGTGCTATACTTTAATACAATAGCACATCTTTTAACAAGGGCCATTACATGTACACAACAACTACTTGTCATCGGAATAAAGGAATTGACACTAGTCCTATGCAACCTGCCCCATTTTTTATGATTTGGACTCTGGATCTGTAGCTATCCACACACGTTAAAACAGCTGTGTCATAATGACCACCCAAATCATTCATTGTCAGTCTGATTTCCATGAGGAGCTAGCAGCTCCTATGGGTGCTTATGAAGGGGACCCAGCCATGATATATCTGGAGGGTTGGGTAACATTTGAGGTAGTGAGATTTGTGATTTTTGAGTATACTTACATGAAATATCTTCATGTGAAGGGATCCACTGTGGCAGTGGTTTGCTGGAAAGGGGAGTGGTGAAGAAATTAGACGAGTCATTAGTAATTACTCAAAGCTATTTTATTTATATCGAATATATTTGTTTTTGTGCTGTGTTGTTCTACATTCAAGAAGCATGTTCAAGGACTGTGTAATGAGTTTACAGAAGATTAACATAGAACTATTGCCAACTTGGTGATTTTCATGCTGTTGAACAATATATATTGAACAATATATCACAGCAATCAGAGAGCAATTGATCTAACATCTCTCATTTGGTAATATCAAATTTCAAAAGATACATAATCATTACCAAATTGTTTTAAGCAGTTCAAAGGTTGTCTACTCGATTTGATTTGCAGCTAGCAACACGGTATAAATAGTAGCACCAAAATAAATCCAATTAAATTAAGACAATTAAAAAAAACTTAAGTGGGAGGGGTGCATTTACTAAAGAATAGGATAATGATAACTCTCTGGGGGATCCCTTTAAACACTCGTATGTCAACGTCTTGTTTTGCTGATTGGTCAGCATAATCCTGTTTAACTCTAATCCCTATCAAAACGGTTCAGTCGAAGCCATATTTCATCTTTATTCTGATACTATGTATGTCAGGAGCTATTTCTCTAGCTCCCATCACCCATCAGTCACAACTGGAAAAGGCTAAAAGCAGTGTCTTCAGTTTTACTTTTAACCAAGATTCAGAGCTGATGCAAGAGGAGAGATGAAGGGAAATATTATGTGAAAGCTGGGTCTCCCAAATGACCAGCTCTGTCAACATGCACTGGTGAAAATACTCATGTCTTTCATACACAAGAAAATCTTGCTGAAGTGCAGCCACAGAAGAGAGAGGCAATGCTGACCTGCGTGTTTCTTTTCAGCTGGGTTGTAATATGCTTCTGGAGATTTGACTTGTGTAAGTAGAGTAAGACATTATAATTTGTGTTGAACTGCATTTGCATATGTATATGTATATCCATTACAAGCCTACATACTTATTTCCATTATGCTGTTGGTCCTCATTTACAGTGTTGATGGGTAAAGCTGAGAAATTACAGATACAAAATAAAGCAAATACATTTAAATAAATTAAAATTCCAGAAGCAAGTCAATACATTGACAGCTCTTCTTCAACTGAAAGCGTTCAAATATCAGTTAAACAGGTAGAGGGAATGAAGATAATGAAACCCATTATTTTTATGAGAGTGAAGTACCTCTTGTTTAGAATGTGAATAAAAGTGGAAATGGCATATATCTTATTGCTGCTGCCATGGATGCTCATGATAGGAACACTGTGGAAACATGCTAGTGATAGTGAATAAGTTAAACATTATCCTGATATTCTTACATGTTTGGATTATAAGGTATGCCCAGTTTAATAACTTATCAGTTTAACTGATTCAATTATATAGTTGATTTTCATCTCTTCTAAATATTTTCTCTACTACTGATGACAATACATACTATTAAATGTAGCTGAAAAGGGAGCATATGCTGAACTTTTTTGTTTGCCTTACTTGTTTTACCTTTAGGAGATTAGCTTTTTTTTCTCCTGTGAACTTCAGCGGTGTTCATACTAAATTTTTCACCGATAGACATTGTGTAGCACTCATGATTTCAATCTAGGATGGGAATGTTGTGAATAAAGCTGCCCAGGGTGATTTAAATGATCAGTTTGTTATTAAGCAGCTTCAGGAGTTCATAACGAGTTGATCATTTGAATCAGCTGTGTTGGAGCAGGGAGAGATCTAAAACATGCAGGACAAGGGGTCCTTCAGGAGAGGTTTGGGAAACACTGATCTAGAAGATACTCTGGCCAAAATACTACCACTGACAGACTTGTAGTCTTATATTGCTGACAAATGGAGAGAATAACAGTAAAACAGGGACAATGACACCTGTTAGTGCTTTATAATTAAGTAGAAATAGTTTAATTTAACCAGAAGGACTGTAATAATGTTAAATATCATGATTTTCAATCTACCGACCACTGCTTGTTTCCTGTGCTTAAAAACATTGATTGAACATTTTATGTACAAGGACCAAATGGAAAACATAGCTGATATATAAGAAAATATAGTCATTTTATTGTGAAAAAAATTTATATTCAGCAAAACATATTCACTGGCAGAAATTTCACATTTGTTTTTTTTTTTTTTTCATGCCATTTCAAATTGTTCAGTATCTGCACTGGGTTTTGTTGAATTGAGCAATCAAATATGCATAATACCGAGAACCAGAATACAGAAAGCTGTCAAGGAGAATTATGTGCCACTAAGAATGACATTGGAAAAAGGACCTTGGAAATTTTAAGATATGCCACAATGAATAATGGTTGAATTGACTTGTCAGGCAATTATTTTAACTGGCAGACCTCCTTTTTCAGGGCAACTTGCATAGTTTATATTTGACCAATTTTTGAAGACTTTGCTAAGTTTAAAGACTTTTGGCACAATGCCAGTGCCCCACCCAGGACACAAACTTGCAACTCTCTGGATACATTTTTTTAAGAGGACATGTATGCCTCTCTTTTATGTTCCATACCAATAAATTTCATATCCTCCAGGCTATTACCAAGACAATGCTGCTTTGGGGTCAAGCAGGCTTATAACATTTGCACACGGAGGTGTCCTGAAGAATGGTTGATATTTAGTGTGACATTTACGATTCATAAAGTTGACGTAAAATCCAGCTCCATAATCTGACAGCGCAGTCTGACAGCCAGACAGCCTGCAGTCCAGATACAAGCCTGAAATATCCAAAAGCATGTCCCCACAGCATAAATTTTAATATAAACAGATGAATGCAGCCTCAGACACCCCAAACTAACTTTTTGTTATGCTGTGCTCATTAAAATGGCAAGGAGATCTGACACAGGATGGCAAACAAACAAACATGTGGTCCACATTAAATTCAGTAATTCTAGATGATTCACACCCCAGGGATCATAGTTGGAAGATGAATTGATATTTTTCCTCCCCATTACAATGCAAAACAATCCCAGACCACAAATGGCATCATCTCTCTGCAGAGCATACTCCTAAGAAAGCTACTTTAAACATTTAAAAATAATTTATACACAGAGGTATGTATACATATCTGTCAGCCATATACTTGAACATTAGGCATTTTTAAATGTATTTTGTCAGGACTCAGGCTTTTCTGAAGCCTGTCTTAAATTAGAACTGGGATGAGTTCCATTTCCATTCAGTAAATTCCTGGAATTAACTGAAATTCATTTTTCAATTTCACCATTTTCTATGCAGATTTTTGTGTTAACGTACTGTAGGGGTAAGCACAAGTACGTACATGTTGTGACAATCATCCCTTACAAGCTTAGATTTATTATGTGTGCATAATACATGGGAAAAAAAGAGAAAATCATGGCACTTTTCAAGAAGCAGTTGTTCAATCAGGCCCAAAGAGGATAAAAATGGTAAAACTCAACCATGCAAAGGAGTAAGTTCTTGCAAAAGCTTTGTTTTCATGCTTTGATGGGTGTATGCAGTGGACTCTTGTGAGCTTTTGGTTCATTTTGGTGTGCATCTTTCTATGCAGAATCGTGCAGTTAGTGACTTTGCACTCTTGGTACCAAAGTACTTTGTGACTCAATAACTCATATACTTTCAGCAAGCCATTACACATATTGGTACACAAACATAACAAAAAATTAAAAAACGACAAAAAGGCATTATAGGTGTAATTCCTAAATGGTAGTACAAACACAAAGATTTATAAAATATATATATATATATATATATATATATATATATATAGAGATGATGGTGAATTGGTTTCTGCAATTTAATTTGACTACTCTGGGGTAAAGGCAGGGGAAACAAAGGGAGAAAATAAAACTGACACTAACAAAAACACAGGGATGAAACAGAGTGAAGGTATTTGTAAGGCTTCACCTCAGTTGGGTAGGAGGCTTGAATAAGAACATGAGGTGGCCAGCTGGGTTGGAAACGGTGTAGAATGGTTTCTGATTTTGACAGGTCCTCCATTTTATATAGGTCTATGATGGGGAAAAAAGCTGCTAGAAACTCATTTGGGAGCAAACCGCTGCAGAATTGGCAAGCTAAGCTTCTCCCATGCTGTCAAAGCCTGTGACTTTTTTTTCAGGGAGCCTTGCTAAATCGCTGATGACCTGTGGAGATGCAGCCGTGTTTTTGAGGATCATCCATCAGCAGGACCACACCCCTGTGACAGCTCCCACCTCTCCTAGCACCAGTCAGCAAATAACAAGAGTTTGCTTGAGCTTAGCATTCACTTTTAAAATATGGTGTCTTACTAGGATAGATTACACCAGGCTTTTATAAGAAAGAGCATTTCTGAACTTGTTACATTTTGTTACATGTTGTGTACGGCGATTGAAAGTGTGGTTTATTGACTAGGGTTTTTGTCTGGAGCCTGACATCAGAAACTCCTCTCTTGAATTGCTTAAGCATGGCGTTAGCCAAGTCAGCAAGAAGTAACATTGCATGGAAATATTTTGATAAAACTGCTGAAACCATAGGAGAATGCAAGATTTGTTAAAACAGCTCCACGGGACACCACAAGCAATCAAAGCATGCAGAGAAGCCACTGGTGTAGAAATCTCAACTGAAGGAAAAAGTTTTCCTCTGCATTTTTAATGAAAAGCTACTCAGTCATACTAACCTATTTTCTTATATAAAACCACTATAAACCAGCTTCTCACTAACATAATATAAAAGTACATACTGCCAATGAGTTTTGCTGAAGATCAGGGATTTAACAAAGTCATGCAATGTCTTTCACACCCTCCCCCTCCCCCACCCATTTTTGTAGTTGCCAATTATGCATTCAAACTCTTCACCACTGCAAAGACAACCACTGAACCAACATGGGAGTGTGGGGTAATGTACATGTCCACAGACACAGACATGCCTACCGTGACTATTTTTCACATTTCAGGTCCCACAGTGCACCAGGAGGCAAATGCTGTTGGAGTGTCCTCTTGATGCTATCTGAGTTACTCATGGGTGCCCAAGCAAGTCCCAGGTCACAGAGAGTGGAGCAAAAAGGTGACCCTGGCTTATATAATTACCTCTATCCCTGGAGGAACAAGGCAAATAACACTGCTGGTTTTGGATCCATCCTGTGGAATTCAGCCTTTATTTGAAACAAGCACTTTTACCATCTGAGCCACACAGGAGTAACTACAATGTTCCCCTTTTCAGTCAAAATCATTTTAATCTTTGTCAAATGAGTATCCAGAGTGCTTTCCTCTGCAGAAGCCCTTAAGATTTTTCTCTGTCATTGATAGACTTACTTTTTTATAAATTACTGACATGTGACAGCCATTACAAAGCACTCTGAGTCTTATTATGAGGCACCCAGGGGAAATTTGACACAATTTGGACACAGCTTCTATTCAAGATCTGAAAATCATGAAATCCAAAATATAAATCTCTGCTGTTTTGGCATGAAAGTGAACAAACACATAACAAGTGCATTGGTAGCTACAGTAGCAGTATCTAAACTACTGATTTTAGTCAATCATCTAGTATCAAAATGTATGTATTATGCAGATGATAATGAGTGTAAACTTTTCAAGTATATACATCTAATAACATTAATCATGTTGGATAGAGTTTGTTAGTACTGTGGAATAAGCAAGTTTTGGATATGATGTGGACTTAATCAGTAATGCAGTCTCGGTTTATAAGCTTTATTTTGTAGCTTTAGGCTCTTGTACTTAACTGGCAGGTGAGACTCATTAACCAATGGCTGGCTTACACAGACAAAGACACACATGGACAGTGAAATAGTTAACCTGTTTGCATGCAATTGAATGAAATGAGCTTGGTCATGGTGAAGTTGAAAAATCCTGGATCCTTTTTACAACCATTTAAAGAATTAACAAGGAAAACCAATAGTTCTGGGGGTGCAGGCTCTCATTCACAAATACATAAGATTCTTTTGTGAGAAAAGACATTTCTTTTCATTTGGGACCTAGATGCCATTACATTTATTGTTGAAATAATTCCTTGGCTTCCTCTTTACTTTGAAATCATCTCTCCAAGGATATGTTTTTGTGTTATTATGTCATGTTTACATGTCATGTTGTCAATGTTTAGAATCTGTTTAGGTATTGTGTCAGTGTTCAGTGCTTTCTGATTAGTTATGCTGCATGTCTATTTGTAACTGTGGTGTGGTAGTACCGTAACATCAAGTCCTAGTGTATAAATGTATTTTGCTCATCCTCACATCTATATTTGCAGGACCTAAAGCATTCAAACAACCTCTGAATAGGTACCAAGATCTATGAAATTGCTTGGACACAAAATGGCACAAATGAAATATTCTGACTAATACCCCTTGGGCATTCTGGCTGTGTAAGACAGTAACACAGGCAAAACCAATCTGAATGCATGTGAAAGGTATTCATTGACTACAGCTACTGAATAAAATGAATGTAACATAATATACGCAAGAAGTTGTGCCAATAGTGTAATTAGCTAAAAACCTTTGTAGAGAAGCTGGCCGATACTTCTCTCATGAACGAGTCAAAAGAGCAAAAGGTTAAAAACCAATAATTTATTTTAATACATACAAACAAAGAAACCAATAATTTATTTTAAATTTAATATACACAAACAAAAAAAACAGCCTACGCAAACCAGTATCAGGGACAAAATGAGCCTCTCCTGCTCTGCAGCCACACCGGTATTTAATCAAGCCTCATTACCAAGGTGTGGCTCCTTATCCAATAAGCTGGTCCCCCTACAAATTGCCAACATGTGCACCCAACTAACAAATGATTGTTACACAATTAACAATTAGTGACACAATTAACAATTAACATTTGGATTCTAAGGGAGAGGTGGTGAAGGCTCTCCTTCACAACCTTAATAATAAAATAAAATGAAAAGGTTAGCTTGCAAGCTTGCTACAGTAGTCAGTGGCTTCCTGCCAAGACCATCCGATCCCAATTAATCTATCCACATCATTATTTAATTTATTAATATCTTTTGTTTATCTTGTTGTTTATTTTTTGATGGTGCCTCTGATGGTGCTGTGTTGTGATTTTGTGACTCATTGTGAAAGTCATGTTAAAAGTGAAGCTACTTCCAATCATGACTGTATTTAACCAGTTTTCAGTTCATTTGTACAGTAACTACAGCGTCAAATTCATTGTTGGTGAATGTTGCTGTGAACTGTTCCTCAGACTGCACTATGATTGTTTGACATTTCAGAATTTACAGACAGAATTTTAGGTAAGCATGGGAAATTGCAACTTGTAAGACTTAATTAAGTAAAACAAGTTTATTTGATAGCAAATTGCAGTTCATTCTGGCTAATTAACATTTGAATGATAATAAATAATAAAGAAAAAGTACCTGTTGGTGTTTAACACTAACAAAGCTACCTGCTTTATTTAAATAATTTTAATGATTAAAAATGGAACATAATATATTTAAATAATCTGTTTTATGCATGTTCATCAGATTTTTAGAAAAATCAACAATACAGATTAATTAGATGTGTTTTATGTCAATTGATTATTCATGACTGGCTATGGTGCATTCAGGTGTTGGCAAGCATTTTCACTTCAGTAGTCACAGAGGCGATGAGGCATAAGTGACAAGTTTTGGGTCGCCAAGACAAGTGAAAACTCAGAAAATTACATAAAAAAGGAAATATGGTCTGTTTTTTCTGAAGGCAGGACTAAACCAGCGCTTACTGTCTAGAGTGTTCATAGCTGGCAAGGTCTAAGTTGGTCAAGATATTACAACAAACCAATCTGTCAATGACAAGAGGCCACAAGAATCTGGCTATCATCACATTGTCATCATATGCAGGTCAGATGATCAAACAGGGACCCAGTGCCTAGCAAAACCGATGGTTGACTAGCAAGCAAAGAAAACAAGTATTTTTAGTGATGAATAATGTTTTCTGTAATAACTGGCGGCAGCCTGACAGCATGGTACTACATTGTTGTAGTCCAGGGACCTTACCTGGCATTCTTTATGCGTGTATAATCCTGATGTGACAATATTCAAGCAGGATGAAGAAAAGGATATGCAGCTCATGCAACTTCTTGCCATCTGAGAATGTGGCCTCAATACCCAGCTTGCCAAATTTGAGCCCCACTGAACATCTGTGGGATAAGCTGAAATGGCATTTTGCATCTAGGGCTAAGAAACCAGTCCACAAGAAATGCATGTGTCCAGGCTCTACAAGAGGAATGGCACAGAATCATGTTTTTATGTCTTGTAATGCTTCACATCGTAGCCACACATGCTACCCTGTGATGTTCAGTTGTCACCCTGAGAGCAGGCACATGTTGGAGGTCCTATTTTGTTGAAATTTCAGGCTGTTTCACAAATATTCCTTTTTCAGAGAAACAAAATTTAGTTGAACTGTGGGGTGGAAAGCATACCATTTACACTTGGTGTGATGGATGAACTGTACAATTATCTACTTTGTGGACATTACACATCAGTTTTATTGTTTATTAATGTTATTTTCCATTACCATAATATGCATGTATTCCATAAAGCTGTTATTTTATATTTTTTTCTTTTTGTTTTGTGTTCCAGTCACACAATCCCATCCATGACTTTTCCTCAACCATTTCCTCAACTTTCCATTCTCTTTGGTTTTTTTAGAATACGATTGTGGAAAAAAGATGTGCTTCCCCCAAGAAGGACAAGAGTCTTGAAAGGCAGCTGTGCTTTTCATGGTCTTTGATGCTCAGAGGAAAAATGCCTCATGACAGAAGAATACACTTAGGGTGCCAGTTGAGAAAGAATAAAGGAATAGAAAATGGACAATGCATGCAAAATGTATGAATGAATCCCTTTTTCCAATGTACTCAATGTTTAAAGCAGGAGTTGTTGCTGGATATTTCCAAGAAATGAAGACTTTCACAAAAAAGTTTGTTAGTTGCTAAAACAGTCCTAATATATTAAAACAACATATGTATGTCTTTGTACATTGAAGTATACCATTGTTTACACATACTAAGTATGGTATAAATATTAAATATTGCAACTTGCAAAATGTGAATGTTTAGAAATGACAGCAGAGAGCCCCCTGGCGAGATCACTGAGTGAAAACATACTTTTAGTGTGCTCCATCACCGAGCGAGTACAACTACTGTATGTTGTTATATGTAACTTTCCTTAGTGTCTGCAGGTTGACCAGCATTGACATTAGTTAGGATTTCGGCCCATAACTCATCTACATATAAAAGTAAACACCTCTGATGAAGGTTGCATGACCGAAATGTTTGCTAATTTGTACTGCAGCCCTTGCATGTGGACAGTTTACCTGTTTCTTTTAGTGGGATGCCAGTTTATTTTTGTATCTTAGTTTGTCTCCCTAAACTGATGTACCCACTGAAAATTCAATTAACAACATGGACAAGTTAACATTTACAACAATATTTACAATTACATTTAAGTTAATTACAGTATAAGCTTACTGATTGGATTAATAACTTTGTATATTTAGTATTAGTATATATATTGAATCAGGGATTTATGTTTTTAACTATGAAAGTTCATTTTGTTTACATTTAAATTTGACAGCTGTATAATTTTAGAATGGCATAAGAATCAAAACAAAAAAGCTGTCTTGGTAAACACATGTACTTGGTATGAGTGGTCTTCGATTGATCATACACACACTATACGCACAAAATTATTCGTATGCATGAATAATGAATCTGGACCACTGTTTGTACTTGGAAGGTGGGTTACAAAAAAGATAGGTCAATGACATCAATAAGATTTCTTTATTCCTGTTGATTTATTTATTTATTTATTTATTGCTTTTCCCTCCTGTGCACCCCTCTTTTTTGAACTCACCAATTGAACTTTTTTGTCTTTCATCATGATGTCCATTGGACTCATACAGGAGTAGGGGGTGTGGTGAATCTAATCCTCCAATACACTCACATGCCAACGTGATCATTTCTCACACTGCAAATCACCCAAAGGAGGGTGATGGGAGGGTGGGTGCGGCTTGACACATGTCACCAGAGCAATGTGCAGGCACCTGATGAGTCAGAGTGCAAGAGCGGCAAGATGAGAAACCCCTGATGACACGCCCAACCTTAACTTTGGTGGAATGGAGCCAATTTGTTGGGTTCTCAGTCATCATTAACTAATGACACGGCTAGGACTGAACCACATTTTCCTTTCCTTATTGAAAACATCAAGCTTTACTACATCTTTCCATGATTATTTTGAATGTAAGCATACTTTAATAGAATGATGCATTAGTTTAAGTATTGTTTATACACTATGCAATCTCTTAATGCGGTACTGCAAGAAGGTCCTAAAATCAGAAAATCAGATATTCTGCCACACGCATGATATAGCTGATGATATCAAAGCAAATGAATGTGTCATCATAGCAGAGTGTACTCACAATACATACAGACACACACGTATTTTTATATATATATATATATATATATATTAGTAATAGAAGTAATTTTGAATTTTAAGATGCCGTGGGATCTATTACCATTATCAGTTATGCGCTGGTGTCTTCCCTCAAGCTTTGTTACTTTTTATTTATTTTTTTTGCTAATGCACCCAGCCTCTTTTAAACAAATTTGTTTAAAAGGCAAACTGATTGCAACCTGCTGCTTAGTAGTTTAGAATGATTTCCTTTGTTAATATTTTAGCTAGTTTGTGGATGTAAACATTCCTTTTTTATCATCTATCCATCTGTCTGATGGGAGGGGCTTCACATACATAAGCAGTATGGGAAATGTGGTAAGGGGAGAGCAAAGTGAGCACTGGATGGGGATGTAGGACCACTGGATGTTTGTACATGCTCCTGTAAATACCGCTAAACATTTAGTTTTTCTAATAATTTCTTGTATGTCTTCAGTGTTAATATTTCCATTTCTGGACAAGATTTTTTGGGGAACAATAAACACCCTTGTCCTTTGTGTGCCATTAGTGGACATTAGTAGTAGCCTTGATGGTGCCATTACTTTTAGAAAGGTCTCGGGTGTGACACATGGTGTCTTGATTATAATCACCACATTGGACAGACGTAAAAAATTCATAACAGACCAATTGTGATGACAGACATTACAACAGGTGAAAATGGTATAATGCATGTAAAGAAGCATAGAATACATGTTGTCTTTATATGGGATGCAAGTACAATATTTGGCCAGCACATTTAGGCATGTTGATCCCATTGTAATGCATAATAGTATGCTATAAAATATAAACCCATTAAGAATGAATTCTAATGTATGAGAAAAAATACAGATTAATGTTTGGGATAAAGAATGTGAACAGTCTGTCCTAAAATGTATAATTATAAAGTGTTTCAGGTTAATAGCGTAAGTGGATGTTTATAAAGCGACCATCATAATGTGAAGTTTAATCAGTGTCAGTTCGCTTTTGTCCAATGTCAGAAACTTAAATGAATATTTCCACTTCATTATTACGGCCTTCACATTAATTTTTTAATGTTTTCTGCCATGAAAGTGAATAGAAAGAATGAAAAGACTGACTTCATTGACAAAATCATTATTCATTTCACACATTGGTCTTATAAATTACAGATATTACAGTCATCATATTACAAAGTTAATATAAATCTGCTTTTTTCTTTTGCATTTTGAAAAATATTGTTCTGAAAGAACTAAGACACAGATTTTATGAGAAAAAAAGTGTTTGTGAAAATTGATCTACTGCAAAATAGCACACATATTCGCAAATAAACAGCAGTCTCACAATATGACTATGTACACGTACAAAACTTTGTCATAAAATATACATTTGTGAGTCATACATTATGGGACTGGCCCTTTTTGTGGATCAAGCTTTAAAAACAAAATGGCAATCTGCAGAGAAGTGAGATGCATGCATATAGTGTCAGAACAATCTAAAATATGGGCTACACATCTTATCCTTGTAAGCAACAATCTTCCAGTTCTCTACACCACACACTGTGAAAATGAAAGCAACAAGCAGTGTAAACACATATATAATGCTTGGGGTTAACCTTTCAGAACATAGGGAGTTTGACTCTTTTGGACAGAAGTGTCTTGGTTTTGGGTCTTCCATTTTACTGCATTCATGATTGCAGTACCATAAATTATAACCTTCAATTTTAACATTAACTACAGGTCAGTAATTCCTCTTATGCAGCTTGCTCTTTTTGCCTTCTCATACAGCTATTCCTGTTGCTTTTTTACAGGACAGTGCTACAGGACAATATGGCCATGTTTGCCACATGAAAGCCTTTCTAAATATGTCTATTTTAAAGCATAATTTCTCTACCAATTCCTACAGAAAAAAACAAGACCCTTCATTGTAGTTGGCTTTTTGTCAGTGGAACTGCAAAGTCCAGTTAGAGGCTCAAAGTCCTGAATTTAATAGATTTACCTTTCAACTATAAACAGATTTACACTTTGAACCCTATGTGAGATGAAATTCTAGTGGTATTCTATGTAGTGATGTCAATAAAGTAATTGGGGGCTAAAACAGACTAAGAAACAGACTGCATGACCCAGAGAAACAGAAAGGATTGATTAATCCAGGCCCAAGTAGTGTTTCTGTATCCCAGTCCTGGATGAGACCAAAACACCCCGGGGTCCAACATTTTCCAGTCTCAAAGGTCAGACAGGTGTCAGTCACTTTCTAAGAGGAAAATAAGCTGTCGGTTTTGCTCTGAGGAGAAGAACGCTGGGTCGGCCATTTTAAAAACGGGCTACCAATATTTTACCAATTTCCATGCATTCCTTGTCAGTTGAAACTTGAAATTAGAAGGAAACTTCCTAATTGAGACAGCTAAATTGAAATGATTCTCCTGGGTCAGCTTTGATGTTGAACCTGCCTATTCCATTATATATCACTCCAAATTACAAGCTTCTTAAAATAAAATAAAAATATAGTAGAAGCCTGACTCCTACTGGTAAAGTAACCAGCTATTGCTAGGTACTAAATTTCAGTTATTTTAATATTCTTCTCAGTTTTGACCTAAAAAGCAGAATGCAGCAGTGTAGCAGGATTCTCTGTGCAAAATACATGAAACTAAAAATGTAGTGTATGAGGAGCCTGCGCTGGTCTAATATCCTGACCATTTTGGCATAGATATGGGTAAATTATCTAAACTATTTTAGTGTTGTCTTTCTAATTCATTTAATCTATTAGTTGTTTTTGATTTTGTGTTGAATAACATAGTTCAGAGTCTTTTCTGATACATTACAGACAAAGGTCCAGAGGTATAAAAGCATCCCAGTTGGTAGAGGAGCAAATTATAATCTTTCACAAGTGATTTCTCAATCTCTGTGCATTTCTCATGATCATAATGCAAATATAGCAATGAATACACTTTATGGAACATTGTCTAATATGTAAATTCTAATATATTAATTATGTGTCACACTGTCTAGACACATTTGTGCGTGATTATTGTTAAACTTCACTGGACTATCAGGATAAACTGCAGTCAAGAACTTGCCATTTATCCATTGTTGGCTCCATATTGTTTCAGCTTTTTTAAACTAGACAGCCAACTCAAGTGAAATAAATATAACATAAGTTAATAAATCTGTTAAGCTTTAATAAACACCAGTAATTTGGTGGTTTGTGGAATACCCAGTCTAGTAGCTAATAAAACTTA
Organism: Megalops atlanticus; assembly: GCA_019176425.1. NCBI lineage: Eukaryota > Metazoa > Chordata > Actinopteri > Elopiformes > Megalopidae > Megalops > Megalops atlanticus. Next base: position 25,048,042 of record CM032885.1, on the reverse strand, counting down.
GCAGCCCAATTATCTGGTTAGCTAGTCAAGTATGTAAAAACATTGGATGGCACTGACAACTCAGATCATAATTCATACTGTGCTACCTAGATAATGATCGCTAGCTATTTGTCTATTTGAACTCACTTTCAACTTGTAATATGGAACTTAATGGAGGTCAAAGGTGCACAATTAATGAAAAAAAGAAAAGCTGTTGGAATGTGATTAGCTGTGCATATGTATGTGTACAGTGTATGTTATGTCTGATCTCAGGCTAATTACCAAAGCAAAGCAAGTTAGTTTAAGGGCCAGAATAAAAAATGTTGAATAAATTAAATGTACTTCTCTCTTACATTCTATCTTATGGTCTACCTGCACTTCTACCTTATTGATTTAACTGTAACTCCAATGACACAAGACCAATAACAAAGAATTTCTTTCAGACTGTCAGAGGATCAGTTCAACCAAAATTTTTAACAGAATAAGGTTTATTGGCACAATCACTGCTAGCCTCTGCTGATGAATGACTCTTTGTCATCTCCCACAAAAAAAAAAAAAATCTTTTTAGTTTACTGTAACTTGTTGAGGGAGCTGTACTTAGTAGTGGTTTTTGGCTTATTTTTAATTGCTTGTATCAAAAGAGAACAATGAATCAATTGAGAAAGGGAGCACAATAGGCAAAACAAATGAATTTTGCCTGTTCTGTTTGGTTCAATTGATTCTACCCATTGTTGTGACAATAGTTTTGATAGAGCTCGATTAAATTTAGGAAGAGATGTCACTCCGAGGTTGAGAGGTTGCCCTGTCTGTCGAGTTAAATGGATTGTGTCCTTGGGAACAGATGTGGCGTTTCAGAGGAAGCTAAAGGGAGTCTCAGTCAATTATACACTCAGCATGCGGGACGGCACTCGCCATTCGCGGACGGACACAACAAAAGTGAGTCAAAAATGTCCTGGGATTTAAGGTCATAACATTTCCGAGCAACAGTGTCCAGGTGCCCAAACCAATTTGACTGTGCACCACAAGGAGAAGTGTACTACTTTGAGGTGACAGATTTGCCAGTCATGCTAAGCAGATCCAAGAAGCGCCCCATGACCAGAAATTCACCTTTGTTTTCCCATTTGCTGTGCAGTGGTCTGTTGACATCACCATAATTAAAAAATAAATAAATAAATAAAATAAATAAAAACTAGTCTAACCAAATGTTTTATGTGTGTGTGTGTGTGTAACTCTAACGCAATATAAATACCTGAAGCTTTCTTCCTTCCACTGCCAGTAGCATTTATTACCGTCATTACTTCCATTCTCTTATTAATATTTTGGGTTGTTGAGGTCTTTTTTTACTGAATCAGAGATGTGATTAGACATGTCTCATGCTATACATTAAGTGGATCACATTTATTGATGTATCTCTGCTTATCAAAGATGGATAAAGTAGCACTGAGTTAAGACAGGCATGGTACATCATTCTAGTAGGCTTCACTAAATTTGTATTTGTTGTTGTTGTTGCTGCTGTTTTTATTTTGTTTTTTATGGGTTAATGAAGTTTACCTTTTGAAAATTACAAGCAAGTAATCAAATGCTGATGGGCCAATCCCTGGCATTAAAATCAGTGAATGGAGCAAACAGCTGATTTAGCAAAAAAGCAATACCCATGTGACCACTGTCATAATGTTACCAAACAATACTGTTACAATTTATTTAACCAGAGAGGTTCAAATGTAGTTCTTCAGGGATGTGATATATATAGGAATGTTCATACTTGGTATATACTTGGTATATACTTGGTGTTTTTGCTTCAGTGTAATAAGCTGAATTAAATCGATGCTGCATACAGAAAATCCTTTGACCATTTGGCGTGAGGTTTTAGTCTTAATTGTCCCCCTCTTTCAGTCGTCTTCCAGTTATATATTTTTTGTCAATGCTGCCTCCATCTGTTTTCTGGTTGTCTTCTCTTGACTTCACAATGTCACTACCAACCGTTGATCTTTCTTGGGAATTCTGCCATGATATTTAAAACACAAGGAACATAAATATTCAGATTTGTTAGAAACACATTAACACAGGAATGAAAAAACAAATATGCAAACAGTTTATCGTAATTGCTTTGTGCTCTCAAGTAGAAGGGCACCATACAGTTGAAAAGGATGGAACAAATATATACATTAAAAAGCCATTTAAACCATAATCTACTAAAACAAAGTCTTATCATTTAACTTTTCATTTAATCATTTAATATTTCCTCTCTCAAAAATTGGGCAGAGTGAAATACTCCATCTGGTTAAAAGCAGTGTGCAAGCATCCTCCACTAACAAACTCGGACTGAGAATGTAAGTTGACATTATGGACATAATGGAATGTAAAACAAAAGTTTCTTTCCTACCCCCTATGATTCATGAATAATGTATCCACAGTATACATAATTTGGTTGCTTAAAGCTTAAGTAATCTTTTGAGAAGAAAGGTACAATTCCACAAGCAGACACATTTCAGCCACACAGTTGAAAAGTTCATGCCACAGGCACAGCATTGCTGTTATTTCAGTAAATATCCAGCTCTATAAATGGATAATGTACAAAATGAAAGGTATGCCAGTTCCCCTCGAAAAGGGAACGTACTAATGATAAAAAATGCATTCCATGTAAAGTATGGATATCAGCTGAACAACCTGAGTAGGGAATTCTCATTAAAAAATCCGTTTTAACCTATAAATGAAAACACATTAAATCTGCAAGTGCACATAGATACTAATTTATCTTACGGCTACATTCATCGACGTAATAACTTGGAGTTCAATGTAGGCTGGGACTAAGAATGTAATTTGAAAGATGAATATCCATTACCAATACCATATACTCGCAATCAGTGTTTTCATATAGAGAGCATTATCTTGAGTTAACATTAAATTAGTGTAAGAGCAGCAGCTGTATTCACACTCTCTCCTGAATATTAATATCAAGGACTGAGAATGTTAAGGGACTCAGCAACTCAAAAGATATTAAGCAACTCAGCAAAGTGTTCTCTGTTTCTGGTATTTGCCAAAGATATTCTCAGTATGAAGTGACTAATGTCTGTCATTACAACAAATTATGAGTGTCATTTCAGTCAAAGGGTGATGTTCAATAACCAGCATGTTCCCAAGAACTGAAATAAGCTTCTGAGGCCTTATCAACCATGCATGCACATGCATTTCATTATAGACTGTGCATATGTACATGTTCATGCAAAGTATGAAGACTTTGAACAGGTGGTCCTGCATACACTGGCTGATGGTTAGCACTTCAGTTATATGAATATGTATTCATATACATATGTACATACACAAATTGATGTTCTTTGCCCTGTACAATGACATTAAGATTAAAGTCTTATTCTGACACTTATGACAGGGAATGTTTGACTGTTCCTCCAGGTTCTTCAGATATTTCAGTTTTCATTTATGAACTGTTTTTGTGAGTTCAAACAACTATTCTACTGGGTTGAGGTGTGGAGATCAGACCACTGTCATGCTGTATTGATGGTTTTTGGCAAACTTTGAGGTTCTTGGCAGGGGGAACCAGGTTTCTGGCCAAGATGTCCTTGTATGCCTTGGATTACATGACTACCTCTTTTAACAATGGCTTCATGACCCATTGATGCAAAACCAAACCAAAATGTAACATAACCATTGCAGATCACATTGACATGTACAAATCTGATCATTATAAAATCAATAAAAAGCAGTGTTTCTCTTTATTGGTAATATAACTGTAATCTGAACTGATTTATTATTACATCTATTTGATTGCAATCACCTAATATGTGTATATTTAATCATTGTTGTTGGCAATGATTACTCATTTGTTGTATTGCTGTGGTCTATTGTTGTTTGGCATTTATGGTAGATCAGGATTTTTGTAAATAGTTATTTACTATTTGCACAAGGATCACAATGATGTTTAACAAAAGCAATAATTGAATAAAATAAAAATAATGCAAGAGCAAAGCAAACTGGGTAGCTGCAGATTTATTTCACAAGAGTACTTGTTCTTCACTATGATATCAGATTTATATATCTGCAACATACAAATGCCATAAAGGAAGCGCATTTTAATTTTTGCAACAAAGTCAGGCAACAAAGCCTGATATCTCTAACTACAAATGGTAATACCTGTCATTCCCACTACCTTGTTGGAGTGCAGCATCTACTGTTTACATGTATATGTATATTTCTGTTGTCAGATAAAACCCCTGCTCTGAACTGCCTTGCTCCAAAATAGGCTTGAGTTTCTCTGAAGTGGCCTACAGACCCTGTAGAGCCAAATGGGTGTATCAATGCATACCTGCTCCATATCACATTTAATGAGATTGTGACTATAAGTAAGAGGGGAAGAGAGGTCAAGAAAACCCAAGGTGAGAAAATGAGTGTGAAACCATTGACTGGGGCCATTGTGGGGGTCTAAATCAGGGGTCTCATTGAAGAAGGTGACAACTGTGTTATGAAGTAACTGCATCTGGGACACCAAATCTGCCTGTATTGTGCATTTATTATCTTGCACGGTCCCACTTTCACCATCAGGCATGCTTACGCCTTTTTGTGTCTAGCTGTGCATGTTATGTGTAGTGTCCTCACTGTGCGTCTGATTTGAGATACTAAGATGGATATAAAAAGCATGTATCATAACTATACAACCCTCACAACACATATTTACTTGGAGCAGATGGGGGAAGCAGTATTTGGAAAAGAACAGAGCACCCTGAATTTTACGTAGACAGGTTTGTTTTCTTTTGCATTTATCACTTTTGCAACATAGCATTTGTGTGTGTTCTAGCACTTCGTACCACAGCATGCGTGTCAGCTAAATTGTAAAGCAGTCATTACTCAGTTGATTATCTAGAGCATTTGTGGTGGGCAGATAAAAACCTGTGGTCCCAACAAGGTTAACTGGTCTTATACTGAAGCTGTATATACTATGTTTTACTAAGAGAGAATAGAAAGACTTACATCTTATTCAAATTTGAATCAATAACAACAGAAAAAAGTGAATCTTACTGACTTTTAAAGGCCTTAAAAAACTTCCATATTTACTGACAGGAATATAACATATTGAAATATTAAAAAATGTTGAGGAATACAAATTGAAGTAAATGTTGGTTTAGTTGTTATTCTAATAGTTTCACCCAATTAAAATACATTTGAGACAGACCTCTTAACTCTTTCAGTAGCCAAACATTTATTTTAGCCAGTTTGTCTTTATGTTAATTTAATAATGATCTTACAGCAATCAAACATTAGCTATTCAAAATGCTCAAATAGATTTTTTTTTTTTTTACAGTCAGCTGTTTGATTAAAATAAATGTCTCAAAGCTGCTAGCGAGCTACTAACATGATTATGAAGTACATTTTTCTTTGATGCTTGTATTTTTCAACTACATTACAAGTGTAAGTGTAATTCCTTTTATCCGATCACCATTCAATATATCTGGTGTGAATATATATATATATATATATATATATATATATATATATATATATATATATATATATATATATATATACATATATATATATATATATATATATATATATATATATATATATATATATATATATATATATATATACTTTTAAGCCATTGCTCCTTTCCTTTTTACATGTCAGTGTGTTTTCTGTTTTCATTTACTGGCAACTTGACCGTAGATGAATGAATTCTTAACTCCACAGACATAGACATTTATTCATATTTAAAATACATAGTAATTAAAATGACTTTTTGTAGAGCCCTTTATGTAGCTAAATTTGCAGTGCCTGTTTAATAGACTGTAAGTATTAAGTGGCTTGCTGTGAGCATGGACATGGCTAGTTGAGCGTGCTAAGTGCCTGGTGCCCAGTTGCTGCCCTAAGCACTCTCACCTGTCTGCGAGAGAGAGAGCAGGGTGAGAGTGTGAATGAACCCCTCATATCCAGTCAATCAAGGCAGGGAACTCCACAGGGAAATTTACCAGATGCTTCACTTTCTCAGCCCCTGGATGGGAAGGCATTAATATCTCCATTCCTAAAGGTTTGTGTAAATACATATAAACTAACACAGAAATGGTTGCTTGTGAAAACAATTATTCCAAGTATTGAAGGAAATGAACTTACAGGTCAAATACTTGAGAAGCAGAAAAAAAAATACTCTGGGTTTCTCGAGGTGCCTTGCAATTAAAAAAAGTGCTGTTATCACTGACATGTCTGAATAAAGTACAGGATTTTCTGTTCATGATATCTTCACCCATTTTAGACTTCATAAAGCCTCTCTCTGTCAGTGGATTATATATCTTACAATTTTTGCATCCTATCTATTTACACAGCTGGATATTTACTGAGGCAGTTTAGTACCTTGCCCAAGGGTGCTACACCAGTATCCCCCCTGGGAATCAAGCTGGCATCCTGGGCTACAAGCCCTGTTCCTATATCACAATACCCTGTACAAAGAAGTGATTTCAATTTTTCTCCATGAGAGTACAAGACCATACAGTTGACAATGATCTGCCTACAGTTTTTGCTTGATTAATCAGATTGCATAGCCAAGATAAGATTTATAAAGGGCAAATTGTGCCAATGACACTACAAAGAATTTGATTTAGAAGCCAGTTAATATGAATTAAACTATGCTTAGCAGCTATGAGCTTATAGCACTGTTGTAGCTGATCACCAGTGTTTTTTCCCCATGCTGTCTGGCAGAACAAACCAGGAAACTATGCCTCACTGCCCACTACATGCTTTCAGTGGACAGTGTGGCCTTGGGTGGCCATCAGGAAGTTCCCCCATGGCCCACAATAAATCCATACAATGTTTCTAAGGCACAGTTTCCATGCATCCACCATTTGATCACGGTTGTTTGTTGCATGCAAGGAAGAGCACAGATAATGATTCTACTACTATTGTCACTCATACTGATATTAATACTACTAATAAGAACTACTACTACTACAGTACTGCTATTATTATTATTATGTCAAAGCATGCTTTGTTTTATGTCACATTCGCAGTACCTCATAGCATGCTTTAAAGGCTCTTCCAAATAGGGGAATCTGTCTGAATTCTCACCATTTGAACATTTTGAAAGCGGCTCCCAAAAGTGCATTTCATCCCTTTACAATCACTCCACTACAGTGACAGTGAAAGCCTACCTGATCATACAAGTTAAGGTCAACTTCTCTTCTGTTTTTGTGTGATGACACTTCGGTGTGATTGTGGAAACACTTCTCGCCCACCTGAAAGATAACAATATAATTTGTTTCAGTAGTCATCACATATGAAGCAGTGAGATACCATGAAATACCGGACAGAAATTATGGAATAAATTTAATTTTTTTGTATTGTGAATATTGTCATACAAGCATCTCCCAGAAAATAATATCCTAATTTTCCCAGTCAAAATATGAAAAATAAATAAATAAATAAACAAGCAAATAAATAAATAAATAAAACCTTCAACCCATCTGCTGAAGTGGAGTCCTATAATCCCATATTGCCCCATAAAGACCCACTTGTATTTTTAAATTAAATATTTATTGTGATATAGGCATCAGGGCTATTTGGCATCTTCTGTACAATGTGAACACAACTAACAGATATGCTTATTGTATCCTCATCTGTCCTACAACATTGAATTGGGATGAACTAGACTTGTTTGGTCAAGGCTTTCTGTTGCCGATTGAGCCAAATAACTTTTGCAGCATTTGGAGCTACTCCATTCCACTCACCCTGCAGCATGTTGTGAATGTTCAGACAAGCACTATTAGAGGAAAACATGTTATGGTACTGCAATCAGGGCCAATAAGAGCTAGTAAATCAATGGGCAATCTCACATAGTTCCTCTAAGCTGTCATACAGTATTTGGAGTGGGGCCGGAAGGGCATTAGAAACCTGGACGGGGAAAACATTAGCTGGGGGAAATTAAATGCAATTTTGTGGCTTTGAACTTCCGTCACTGCAGTGCCTCAAGAGGCTTTGCTCTCTCGAGAGAGCAGTGGTAAATTGCACTGATAATGTGTCCATTCAGTTTCCCATTCTGACTCAAAATGACATGATACTAACTGTGTCTTTTGTTGCCTGTAAAGCAGAAGGTTGGGCAATTCACTCAGCCATTACTGTCTCCCCTTTCTTTATGCTGACAGCACTTCGCCTCTGTAAGAGCTCTGGCCGAATGTCAGCCATGTATTTATTACCTGCATTCAATCATATGTTCGATGGCTCAGGATATTTGGTTTAAATAGTCAATGATGGTCTATTTCGTGAAAAAATGTCAGTTATTCACCAAATAGTCAATTTTACATCTATTAATATACATTGTAATATACATCTGAATCATTTTCTGATAGAAGAAAATACCCTGCACAGAACTGCACAGAACTCTGCACAGTACTGCACAGAAATTAAATATTGCTCTTTATGCAGTGTGTAATATATACTCTGAATGTGAAAATAGGAGAAGTAAAAGAGCATTTACCATATCCACCCCTTTAGTCTTGATTAATTCAGAGCTCATTTCAGGCAGAAAAGTTCTGCAACCAGCATTCTCCTGATTTTTAAACCAATTGATTTGTTGATTAGCTTTTTATGAGGCAGGCAAGGGACACAACACATTTTTCCCAAGAAACTTTGGGCATTATACACATAAAACCTGGATAGAGGCCAGGAACCAAAATTGTGTGTCTCCATCCACACACATTTGAGTTATATATGGTAGAACAATTTTTAAATGTCAAATACTGACATTGAGTTTAAAGACTTTAACAGTTGTGAAACACTTACAATGTAAGAGGGCATGGTGATGTAATATCAAGAAATATACAGTCCTTTTTGCTTGCACATCGCTTCCTTTAAAATGTGTTATATCATGAAGAATGACACATTTCGCCTGTTGCCTCTGAGAAGAGAAAAAAAATCCTGTATTTGCTTTTCATTGTAGGAGCTAACATGAAATCATGAGTGATATCCTATTCATTTCAAATACAGAACTCCAATAAATGAGTAAAAGGGCAGGTAAAAATATGATCAGCGTAACTCTTACAAAGAAGTAGTCTCAGACAAAAGTCTCAGACTTAAGGATAGAGATTTCCACCATTTTTATAGCTAAACTTAAACCAATAATGTTAGTGTTATTCTTCACGATTCTTCAACAGTACTATAAGAACTCTGAGAGGTCAAATGGCTCTTAGTGCTGATATCTAGATTTAGAAAAGTACTGCATGCATTGTACATTGACAGCATTTTTTTATGGGGAATGTATATGCAATATGTAAAACCGGCAAAGGATTTTGCAAATGCAAATGGGAACCATGAAGTATTCCTTCAAATTTACTAAAAGAGTAGCTCAGTGGTCAAGGAGTTAGTTTTGAATGCAGGCTGAGCCCTATGGCTAATAATGACCAGGAGCCCACAGCAACGGAACAAATTGGCTTCATTCAGGTAGCAATAGAGGTGGGTAGGTCGACATGGGTATGTCCATCTAATGACATACCACTGACCCCTGTTGCTCCCTCTGTATGTATCTATACCAAGTGTGGCTAAGAACATAGTTTAAAAGCACGCAGCAAAGCAGGGGAATTGACAGAAAAAAATGTTAGATCTTCCTGTCTCTGAGCAATGATTTGAGACTTTTGTAGGTTATATGCAAGCTATTTACATGGTGTACCAGAAAGGTAACAACATTAAAAATGCAATTAAGCATATCTCATGAGACACTCACCAATTAAGCACATCTCATGAGACACTCACCATAATGTTCTTACACTATAGCTGGTAACAACCTCTAACATCCTCTTGTGATAAAAGTCTGTTTTTGGATACAAAAACAGGTCACATATGATGTGCAAGCTTCAAATTTGCAGGGATATTTATCACATTTGAAAATCTGGCATCAATGCTTACTCTTTAGGCACAATATATGGCTGCAAACTGAGCAGCAAGAAGAAGCTCAAAAAAGCATCAACTTCAAGGTATCATATTGCTGTTGCCTTTTTTTTTTTGTTTTTTTTAACTTTCCCTCAACCTTAACCCTAAATGTTAGATATAAAGAGATATCCGGGTATTACATATTATTGATAGATAGACAGAGAGACAAATGGACATCCAATAATCCAATCTGTTGAAACATCTTTACAAGTCTGCTGAAAAAAAGTCTGTTGAAAATTTGAAAAGTTGAAATTCCTGGCATGCAATAAACAATGCCTCCCAAATATGAAATATTTGCCTTTATGTATTCTCACTTGAAACAGGCAATGTGATGTCCATTCTGATATGGACTGCTAAATGCAACAAAAGGATATGTCTTTTTTATGCCCCCCCCCTTTTAATGAAAGTAACAAAAAAAAAATCCCTGCTTTACTTACAGGGGGACTAAAAGAAAGATAAAACATTTTGATCTCATTATGAATAATACCTGCAGTAACTTATCAGAGAACAAAATGACTGTCCATCCAAGAAAATTGCTATTTTGTACTCATTAGAGCTGATGAGGTTTGCAAGATACAAGGTAGTGAGAGAAATCTCAGCATTTTTGTTCAAAGAGAGGCTGACCTTGAATGCAAGCCCATTATTGAAGGGAATGAAGAAACTATATCAGTAAAGCTTTTCACAACTTCTGTCACAGCAAGATGCATCACTGTAGTCCACTCATCGGTATTCATAAAATGTCTAATCAGGGATAAGTGTGCATAAATGCATGAATTATATTAGCTTGTTCTAATATATTTCCATGAAGTACTAAAGAAATAAAGAACTCAAAATCTTACTTTCATAACTATTGTAATGGTATGTCATACAAGATCGAAAATGTCTGTGTCATAGTAGCATTAAGTGTTCAACACTGGGACAGAATCTTTCATATATGAATGCTGCTTGAATTTTCTAATATATGAATTTAAAGATCCGTATATCAGAATCATTTTATGTTCACTCACAACATGTAATAGAACACTTTAGCCAGTGCAACAATACATTACAAAAATGCCATTGCAATTCTGAATACAATTTTATTTCAAATTTGTATGTCACACTACTTTCAGAAACACCTAAGATGTATAAGTAATTTGAGAAAGTATGTATCTAACGACATGCGTGTTGTGTTGCACCAGGTCTCAGGATGTCAGTCACCAAGGCAAAAAAAAGGAGGAGGCTTTCTACAGATCAAAAACTACACCCTCTGGCGTCATATCATGGAGAAAAGACTTACTAACAAGAGGCAAGTATGACATAATGGACATTCAATCATTTACGCTTTCTAAGACTATAAAAGACCATCATGAGCATCTTGAAGAATGAAGAAGACATTGCATCATGCAAATGAATGCAAAACAGCAAGATGTTTGTAACTTACACAGTGCCAATTGTCACGGAGACACTGAACATCATGAAGACAGCAATTATGAGTTATTGATTCATTATGTATTTATTATAACTGTCTTTAATTTGGTTTCGGGAATTGAGTACACCATGACACTGTAGTACACATAGCACCAGAAATCTGCACAATGACATGTGTTAATTATTTTATAAATGGTCCTTTTAATAAAGTTTGTCTATATAAAACACTGTACATAATATACTACTTATATTACAACTATGGGCAATCTCATAATAGAAATTACATAATAATTACATAATATAAAAAAAAAAACATGTAAAACATAAAACAGATTTTATCCAAATATTTAGAACTCTGCTGTTAACAATGAACTGCTTATAAGATTCATCTTGGAGTGCACTGTGTCAGTCATGAGTTTAAAATGATTTACCATTTCTTTTTTTCTTTTCTGTAATCACTGGATAAAAAATGAATGTACATGATGTCTTTAAAATGACTGTACAAGATTGCCAATGGATACATAGACTGAAAGCAGCAAGTATGGAAGATACCCTCTTGAAGTGAAACTGTATCAGACTTCATCTACTGTTTGTGGTTGACTCATAGGAACCATTCCAGTTCATGTTACCTTACAGGAAATCATTGGCATTCACAATAATAATCAGACTGTAACATAATTTAATAAAAACAGAATTTCATGTTTGTTGTATGCAGATTAATTTCCAGTGTAACAAACTTCATATTGTGAGAACACAATTACAGTGTGGCTTCTGAACAGGGCTGGCAAATGTCATTTTACTCACTGAAATTCTTCTGGGGGTCAGAAAGGAATTTTGAACTATTGAATTGCTAAACAATTTCTGTCTGGACAAGTGGTTTCAAGAAGAAAGATTAGTCTGTTAACCCTCCCATGAACCTGTTAACACTATGTGTTAGTTTGTCAGCAGAAACTGAGTGCGAATTGTGCAGGAGTTTAAAAGTGCTTGCTTGATTTAAAGCCAGCTTTTTAGCCTGTTTAGTCAGGCCTGCTAATTTACAACTGCATATCCAAAATTATGTGCAGCTTCACAGGGAGTTCCAGTTACAAACAAACTGCTTATTGCATCAGTGATGAAGGGACATACTTTTTGATTAGTGTGCCCAAAAAATTGTTTCCATCTCATTAGATTTTTCAGTTAAGATTGATTTACATATCACTTGCAACTTTAAAATGTTGTAAAGGAAAATGTTTGAACTTATTAGAGTAGACTGCTGCATTGATCTGTTGGTCTATCATCTTAGGACTTAACCTAATTGGTTTAAAAGGTGATTGAGCACAGGTGATGAGATGATTCATTCTATTATTTGTCAAGCCTTGTGAAAAGCAATAATAATAATCAATAAAATAGAAATAACATGCCAACACCTTGATACCATGAGTATGTTGAAGGCTGGACTTCAGTCAAAACTACTTAACCATCTTAAGCAAAAGTGGATCTCAATCAAAAATAACCTTCCCAGGTTCATCCAACATTGCAGCAATTTATACTACAGTACTGTTCAATTGAACATGTGCAGTCAAGATCCTTACCAATATGAGCTTTGGAAACGTTGTTTGGATTTGACCATTCGATCTTTTCAATTATGCCCAGTAAATTGTATGGTCCTTTAAGGTCCCCATAAAAATCACAGTTAGGAAAAAAGGCCAATCAAGTAATCCTGCTTGATTACAGGATACCACCAAATGTGTTCTTCAATATCCTGTTCAGAAACAAGATCCTGATCCTCCTCAGTAGAATGGTCTTCATGATTAGACTCTGTGGAAATTGAACCCTCTAGAACATCCTCTGCAGGGGGATGGATCCTCTGCAGAAATCATGATGTGTGTGAGGTCGCCACTGGTTGAATGGGATGGGAGACCTGACATTCAGCTGGAAAGGATGGCTAATCTTTAAGTACCTACCTGTCTTCCAGTAAAGTCTGAAAAAGTCTGTCTTGAATTTAACTAGCTTGTAAACAGCAAAGGTATTGTGCTACAATCTACACCTACTGAAGCAAGCCACAAAAAGTGTAAAAACGAATCTAGTCATGAAGACAGTCCATGAAAACCACTGAAACAATCATCCATCAACTCCATTCTGATTTGTTCATCAATGGCTTTAAAATGTGTTATTTACTGCTAGGAACTGACTTCCAATTTATCCAGACCCTTTCAAAGGATCATAAAGCTCTTGCAAATCTTTCTAGCAGACACTGAAATACACTATTGTATGCTGTACATTATTGTATGTTGTGTACATTGGTAGTGGTAAAGCCATTACAACTATTTTGAGAATACATGACCTAAAATCAGTCCCCTCTATTCATCACACCAGGTAACTTGCAGAGCTTCGTCCTTCAAGAATTTAATGACAGCGGTTCAATTTTTGAAAGTATGCAAAATCTGTAATTGTCTGGCCACCGAGTGAGAGTGGAACATGTCATTATTGGAGCACCTAGAAACTGATGTAGTTCAGGATTTAATACCAATCAGCAACATGCTGTGATCATGAAATTACATGGTTTGCATTTGTCTGCTCCACTAACTTCGTGAATTCACTAGTTAAGCAAGAAAACTGTGAAATATGTCTTGTCATTGTTACCATGAGAATCACAAGGATGTGTTTTTGTGCATTCAATAAACAAATGAATGTCAAAACCCCAGATTCAACCATGTTACATTTCTAACAGACCAAATTTCCATTCCTCTAACTGGGGTGATACCTAGAACAAACTATTCAAAATTGCTGGTAGACTTTTGATACATGGCAGCCTCTGATAGGCTAACTTTATATATAATGGTGAAGGAATCAGAGCATAATGTTGTAGATGTGTCAGAGTGATGGATATTTTTATATGCTAATTATGTTTAGTCAAAAGCTTCTGATAATAATGCAAATTAAATCAAAGACCATCAAACTCTGCTTAAAACTACATGTGTCTTATTTCCTAAAAGTCAATAAATTCAAGTGAATGTTTTAATGTTTTACTTTTTATTGAAGGCAGTTTGAAAATAATCTGTTTCCAAATTAGGTCTGTGAAACGCTCCTTGAAATGTTCACAGATTTGACATTTGAAAAACTGCAGAAATGTATTACAAAGTCATAATTACCACTTCTGTTGGGCAGTCCTTGAAGTGAATGTGTCCTTTCTTCGTAGGCTCTGGATTCAATGGTGCTTTATTTGTGACAGTCCTCAAAATTTCTGTGATATCCTGTGAACAAGCAGTTCAAAAAAAAAAAAAAAAAAAAAAGATTTCTTTACATGAAAAAAAAAAACACTTTTTACAGACCTGCTGACCTGAATGAGTACCATTCTATTTCTGACACCAAACTGGGGTTCAAGGAGCCCAGTCTGAGAACCGCTGCTCTAATGAGAGTTCTCCGACTACTGTCAATAGTGGATTTCAAAACTCATTCCTAATCAACAGTCTCACAATGGCTAGCTAACATTACTTAATCCAGCCTTACTCTATCACAAGATTAATAAACACTGACTTTGGGAATGCATCACATAGAAAATGTGTTAGAGGCCAAGCACAATGGTTCTTTCTCTATGGGGCTTAGGTTTTGAGAGATCTCATGTGACACAAGCACTTAACACTGGTCTCACACAAAACAGTGGCCCTGCTCAAACCAGTAATACAAATAGTGATAAATGACAAAAATGTTCAACTGAGGTGAGAGCAGGAAGAAAAGGGTGCTTAAGTAGCCAGGTGCAAGAAGTGTGATAAATTGTGAATGCTAAGTTGTCTGTTAACATATTTCCACACTGTTTCATTCATATAATGTTTTTTTTTTTTTTTTTTTTTATTGTCTGGAACTATTACTCATTGATTCCTAATGAGTGCTGACCAAGTATCTCTGGCTTCTGGCAGCTTAT
This sequence comes from Megalops atlanticus, assembly GCA_019176425.1. NCBI lineage: Eukaryota > Metazoa > Chordata > Actinopteri > Elopiformes > Megalopidae > Megalops > Megalops atlanticus. Next base: position 25,032,828 of record CM032885.1, on the reverse strand, counting down.
TGGGGTGCTGCATATTGTGAAGGTTGTGTTCTGCCTAAGGCTGTTCCAGATGTTCTATCAGGAGCAGGTGTCTCCACACAGGGGAATATAATCTTGGCACATTCAACTGGTATGTATCTGAAGACACCATTTTGGATTTTTATGAACCAAGATCTATTCTTGAGCATGCGAAGGTTCTTTGTATGACATTTTCCTGTTTTCCAGGGTGGCATCTCCCTGGCAAAAGGTTCCCTTCTTCGATTTATACGCATATAAACCTAGAGTCAATGGCTGCTTAAGTATTTGCCAATGTATTATGAAGTTTAAATGAACTGATGTACAGAATAACCATAACAGTGACTCACCAAGTAGCCAGCTCACATTGTGCAGTCTTTTTACATCCTGCTGGAACATATTATTCCAATACAGGAATGACAAATCACTAAAATGTTAGCAACAAGACCCTGTTTATTACATAGTACCTGTAGGCTATATTTAGTATGTGGTAATATTCTCTATCTTAGACAGCAATTTTTTAAATCCAGACCAGGGTGTAAATTGAACTCACCAAATTTTTCAGTTTTTAATGGCAATGCTGGCAATGTACTAAGTACCATACCATATCTATATACCGCAGTAGGTTTACAAGCAGTGAGGGAAAGAGAGCTTGTGCATGGGCACATTTTGTTTCTTGTAAGATGTTTTAATGATTTCCCCTGCATACTACCAACAACATGATTGCGATTCAGCTTGTGGTATATAGTGATAATTTCACATATACAATGTAGTGATCAATTGTATGTGTGCAGGAAAATACACATAACACGTGTAACAAAATACTGAAACCTCTACAGTACAGGCAAGCATACTGTTGGACTCAAGTAGATTTGTGTTTTAAAATGTGTAATTCAGCAACTGCTTCTTTCAAGTTTCCATGGTAAGTGGTACACTATAATATGTATCTGTTCAAACATCTCCATGCACAACTGGTACATTATCATTTTTCATATAGTAAAGAGGATAATTTTTTCTTCAGGTTGAAAATTCAGATAACTGGCTAACTGGCAGCATTACTGCAACTTGGAGCCATATTTGTGACACCTAAACATGGAAACCATGAGTCACGGGAAAACATTGTCCATTATTTGGCCAAACACTACAGGTACATGTGGTGCTCAGACTTTCATACACAGGATGAAGTATGGAGGAGGAATATAACTGAGTAATGACAGAAACTCTTTACTTAGAAACAGGTGAAACAGTGCAGAATACACCTTTCCCTCCAAGTTACAAGTTTTTTGGTTTTTTGAGGTGAGACAAATCTGAAATTATTTGAAGACTTGAGTTGCACTAGAATAATGACTTGGGCCGATATCTGTGATTTTATGGACAACTCAAGGTGTTGTTCCAGAAGCAAAGATGGATCATTAAATCCAAATGAACATAGACACTTCGGCTTCCTTGAGGCTAAAAAGTAGCGCAGTCAGTGCATCAGTTTTGCTCCATAAAGTGAATAAAGTGTCGACACCAGCAACAATGTGCCAGAAAGACCCAGAGTTAATTATCTCTGCACGCCACATTTCTCCTGTATTTAATGACCTCACGCCTCTGCATTTTAACTTGGATCTCATTCCTGTGCAGGGCCTGGTTTAACTTATTTTCAGTAATTACATTTTTTTTAATTTAAAATGCTATTGCAAAGTAGTTGCCTACCTTTGTTTTGTGCGGAAGAAAAATGTGGAAACAAACAGAAATTGATTGATGGTCAAACTGCAGTGTGTAGTTACATAATGGTAACTGAGCAATACAAATATTTTATGCAAACAGTTATAACAAATAAAAAATAAAGCAAGCACATGGGCTCTTACACTATTTTTTACCAAGACCTGGAGCCAACTAACAGTTGTCGTTAACTTTTACTCATAAATTCAAGCGTTAAAATGCCTTTAATTAATAATGACCTCCCTACACAAATACTTTGTTCCATATTCTGTCTGTCTATAAAATTTCAGCAACAAATTACAGTAAGTGTTAGGCATTTGTTGCTTCTTATAACAAGAATACATTACATTACTGTCATTTAGCAGACGCTCTTATCCAGAGCGACTTACATAGGTTACAATTTTCACGTTATCCATTTATACAGCTGGATATTCTGGATGAAGTACCTTGCCTAAGGGTACAGCATCAGTTCCCTAGCAGGGAATTGAACCAGCAACCTCTTGGTTAAGAGGCCTGCTCTTTTCCAATGTACTACATTGCTGCCCAAACCACTAGAAATTACAAAAAGTACTGGGAAACAAATACAAAGAGCAATGTATTGTAACCCAGGTTTATTGTAACCTAAAAAACATAATGCATTTTTTTTATTGAAAGACAATTTTCCAAGGAACTGTCATATAAACTATATGGGAGTTCTGGACAATGCAACAACCATTGCTTCGGGTTGGGTTAATGCAACTCACAATGTGATTTTTTTTACTGCTGGTGAGCAGAAAACATAAAGACGCCAGTTGTTGGCCTTTGGACCTGTGTAAAACAGAGCCCAGGGAAATGACTAAATGAAGTCTGGGTGCTGCAAGCATCAGAGGAAGACGATTGCAGATAACCTCTGATAGTTGCCCCCCGCTGACGATCCACAAGGCACTGACCCCAGGAGGTTACATCTTTGCCAGACTAGACTCATTTCCTGTTCCCAATTCCAACCTAAATAGCCCAGAGGAATAAGAAACACTGAGATACAAAAACAAATCTAGTGTGTACTGAAAATTACTTTTCTTTCTCATTACTTTAAAATATTTGTGAGAGGAATGCATTTTTGGCCCATACTATTCAGTCTTGCTGGCTGTAGAACATGTTCTGCAATGCAGCAACAGTGTACCATGTATTTTCTGCAATGTACAAATTGTGATAAAATTCCTTTTTCTAACAGAACACAAGGTTTCTGATTGGGATTGCATAATTATATTGCTTAAAACAGTCGTTCAATGCATGCATTCTGAATGCAGCCATGCAATATAACTGTATTTTGAAATGTGATGCATTTAAAGATCAGTTATCACTTGCAAATACACTTATCACCTGTTCCCATATACCTGTCGTAACGGAAGTTATCGTTGTAGTTTTCCATTTTCACTGGTCAGGGAAGACAAGTACTTTAAGCAACATCTGGCTTATTGGACTAAATATATGGCGCTCAACTTTATGCACATACTGACAGTAGGCATTTCAAATGAGCACTTCAGTGACATATTAACTTAGGCTGTGTGTGAACAAGGTCCATTAGTGGCACACTCTGTCAAAAGGGTAGTAGCACATTCAAATAATGTCCACTGCATGACCACTTATATAAAGCATTACATCTTTTAATAAGTGAAAGTTATCCTCATTATCCTCCAACCCAGTGTCTATTAAGGAAGGGATCTCAAGATAATGTCAATTTGTTTTGTATAAATTTTGAAAATTTTAGAATTTATTCTTTAAGTATTAGTTAAAAAAAAAAAGATTTATTTTTCCTGTGTTTGTGTGTCCATTCTGTGAATGAGTTAGTAGTAGATAGAACACATCGTCTTTGAATCACAAATACAACACATTCTAATGACAGGCTCTTGTGACACATCAGATGACCCAGCCATACATTTTAAAGGCATAAGACTTCTTCATACACAGCTGTGCACAGAGTATGTGAGGAGGGGGTGTGCACTACTGGATTGACTGGTGATAGAAATTTCGGGACCCTCTCAGTTTTTGCTGAGGGACAGACCAAGTCACTTAGCTGAATTTAAAAATTTGTTGAAGCTGTATTACATTAGACAATACAGAATTTATATTTTTGTTTATTTTTTTAATGTTTGTTAAGTGTTCAGTACTGTATACAATTAGGTGACAAGATGTTCCACATCTTGTGGGACGGAATTTCAGGTGTTCTGAGGTGTTAGCAACCCTAATGGAGATCATTTAATATCATTGGTTGGGATAATGTAAACAATTACAAATATTATCCCGTGAGTGGGTGAGACTTCTTCAAAAGAAATTGGATTTTGTGGCTCTGTGCAATTAGACCTGGGCTGGATCATGAGTTTCCATTGAGTACATAATTATGTGCATAATTAATATTAGTGGTTTTGTAACAATAGTCTGAGATTTTGAAAGTAAACTTGCCAAAATCATTCGAAATTGTCTGCTGGCCAACATTTAAAAAAAAAAAAAAACTTAAGTTTCATATAGTATGAAAGCCATTTATTAATAAAAATGTAGCATTTACTCAGCTGCAGTCATACACCTGTACTTAAATCTTACTGGATAGATTTAACTCTTTAGCCAATATTGGGCACGGTGCTCACACATTCTGCAAGCAAGCACATTCCACTCACACACAAAATTGCAGAGTTTGAAATAAATGTTATGATTTATAAATCTTTATGATTTATTACTATTGTCTATGGTAAATGGAAACACACACACACACACAAACTTAGTATGCTACTGAATAATTCAACATGCACTTGACTGTTTAATGGGTTAAGGCTTAGGGTATGAATATGATTATGTTTGAAAATAGTGAAAGAGTGAATTTATACTTGAGAATGTGATGGAACTGTGGGTAGGTAGTTTACTTACTAGTTGAGAAAAGGATAATCAAAGGTGTATACACATAATTAGCCATGCAAGGTCCTTTGTGTTAGCGGGCAGTATACATAATTTTGCCATACTAAGTTGCCCGTATATCCATTTTTTCACTCTATCAATTAATAACAAACTTCAACGGAAGGTAGCCAGGATTGCTTTGTTGTTGTGTAAACCTTTTGAACATTCAGGGGTCATCTTTACTTAAGCATATACTCCAAGTGGCCATTTAATTAGTTACACTTAACCAATAGTGAGTTGATCCAGCATTTGCCCTTAGAGCAGCTTGAATTCATTGAGGCATGGACTCAACAAGGTATAGAAAGTGTGGTTCAGGAATGCTGGCCCATGTCGACTTCAGTGTTTCCCATAGTTATTGCAAATTAGGTGGTGGTGGATCTCTACTTTGAATAACTAGCTCCATGTCATCCCACAGATTGATTGGATTCAGACCTGGTTCAGGGCTGGCTACTCCAGTAAGCTGAATTCACTGTCATGTTCCCAGAAGAATTCCTGGACAATCCTAGCCTTGTGGCATAGATGCATTGCTGCCATGGAGGGATGTACCTGGTTGGCAATGAGTGTTCAGATATCCTGTGGCACTCAAACATCACTCTGTTTGTATCAAGGGCTTCCTGTGTGCCACGAAAACACCCAACACTATTACACTGCCATCATCAGCCTGCATTGACACTGAGCAGGAAGGATTCATGGACTTGTGTGGTGTTTTTCAATCCATCCTGTGTTCTTTTGCCCACTGCAAATACAGCTTCTTGTTTCTTGCTGTCAGGAGTGGAACTCAGACTTCTAGTTGCCACACCCCATCCATAACAAGGTACAAGTTGTGCATTCTGATATACCTCTTTCAGCACCAGTGTTGTACTCAGCTGTTAGTCAAAAGACTGTCGCCCATCTGTTACTCTGCACAAGTCTTGTCAGCCTCCATCAGTTTCTTCCATCAAGTCTGTTTCCAACCATAGGACCACCATTAGCTGCATGTCTTTTAGGTGGTGGACCACTCGCTATACCCGTGACACTGTCATGCGTAAAAACCTGGTAGCATTGCTGAAAAAAAAAAAAAAAAATCATACTGGTGCATCTGGTACCAGCTACCACGCTGCATTAAAAGACATTTCAGTCTTTTGTCTTGCCTATTCTCCCTCTGAATTGCACTCATACACAATCTGCAGGTACCTGCCTCCCTGCTTAAAAATACCTTAGAATGATTTCCTTGTAACACTCTGTCTGATTCTGTTGTGAGGAAGCATAGTTTATTCATAATACCACATTATGCAATGTCTTTAATTTTAATTGTTCAGTGTCAGTCCAGATAAGATTTACAAAAATTGTTTGAATCCTAATCCCACGACTAAAGGATACATTTAAATGAAGTTAAAATATTTTTCCTGTTTCTGTAATCCTCCATAACTGCACAATGTGTATTAAATTATAATCTGGTCAGGCTTTGGACAGAGAATGACCCAGTGCTTACACCATGGTGTTATTTTTAGCAACATGTATAAATAAAGCCTCAAAGGCATTGCCTAAACTGTAACATTAACCCTAAATTAATGTCTCATTGTAGTATAGGACTGAATACAGCAACAGATGGTCTCACATAAAAATCAGGAGTTCATACTCCTGCATTTTGGTGGTGGGGAAACAGCAGAGTTGGGAAGGACGCAACCCTGAGCTTTTTATATGCTAATCAAGAGAGCTATAAATTCTGATTTACATATGCAAATCCTGGCACCTTGGTTCTCATTAGCTTGCTCAGTGTTCCGTGCAAGACACCTTCTGTCTTTGCAGTACACCCGCCTCTTGTTCTCCTGCCTGCCTTTTAAAAATCAGGGCCGGAGGATGCAGCATACTCATATCTTTTCTGCTATAATTGAGTCATCTCCTGCAATGTAGATTGATCCTGGGGCTGTTCTGAGTTGCAGCCCGACTTGTGCAAACAACAGCCCCTCATGCAGGAGATATCATTGTCATTTCCTCATTTCTCCTTTGCTCACAAAAGAAAGTCTAGAAACATTATCTGAGGAGTCTTAAAGTGTCTCCCCATCATGAGGAGCAAATCAATACCTCCTCTGGTTTGCATCGGAAAGTGTTACATTTAATGGAACCAGGTGGAATGCACCGTCTCCAAGGCACACAGGTCCTGTGATGCTCTCACGTAGACCTTGCGTGTAGGGCAAGCATGCCAAAAAAGAAGTCGATACGAATTTGATTACTGTGAAATCCAACTGAGGCACAGTGAAATTCCATCAGCACCCAGGACAATGACACATAGTACCTCTAGAAAGATGATGTTACAGTGAGAATAGACACACTGCACACAGAGATCCACCCCTCTATTTTGATTTAATGCACTTTTTCTCACTTCCAGTGAACAGAATTTGCATCCTTGTACTTGACGGGTTCTGGTTTTGATTACCTCTATAACATTTTGTAAAATCCATTATTGGATTGATAATTTAATATGCTGACATTTTCAGTTAATATATTTTAGCAGCTGACAAAGAATGGATAAGTACCATAAACTCCGGTGTTTAATTTACTGGCCATTTTAAGAGGATGGTTAAAAAAAGTGGGGAGCCTACCACAGTGTGCTTCTGTAGGGTTTCCCAAACTCTGACAAGTAGTTTTAATAAAAGTGTTATATGAAGCAGAGAGGGACATTAAGTCAGTGGCTATTAACAGGATTTGTCTGAGTTGTGTGTGTGTGTGTGTGTGTGTGTGTGTGTGTGTGTGTGTGTGTGCTAAATATTACAATGCAATTAATATACTGAATTGTAACTGTGCAGGAAAGGGTATGGTAACAGAGTTCATCTGTATGCTGTCTCTAGAGACTAGCACTCAGGCATAATGCATAAAAGGATTGTACAGCGCCTGGCAGCTCAGCTGGGATGAAACTACCCAAAGAAAAAAGATCAATACAGTTCATATAGCTTATTCCAGTAAAGCCTGACCGAGGCTGATTGCAATCTCCCCCCTACGTGAAGGCGCAAGCATCACTGAAAAACCAGTGCAGGCCCAACATCCTAAATGCTCCAGAGACTCCTATTGTACATATAAATGAACTGATAAAACTACATTTAGATAAGAAAATTTTAATAAAGGGGTTGATTCAGACTTGAGATACACGTGTGGAAACCCTGCATAAGTGCTTCTGTGGGGAATTGTGTGCCACTGTTTTCAGACATTTGCTACTTAATTTCCCATATAGGAGATGCATGTTTGGGGCAGAGTTTGCCCATAATAAAGGTGTTTTGCTCAAAGTGTGGGATTGACTTTTTTCAAAGGGTGTGTCTAATTATTTTCCAAAATACCAATATTCTTACTTGACGCTTCAGTTTTCTCTCCATAACCCTTCTACATAGGAAAAGGTAAATTAAGTCACACACCGCAGTGGACATAGTTTGTAACAACAATATTGTTGTAAACTAGACAGGCAGACTCCATTGAACATAAACATTGAAAACCGAGTAACTACTTGATATACATTGGATTTTAAATAGGAATTGATTCAGCTTGTTTGAAAACCCTGCATGATTAGTGTGTCAATTAAATGTTGAATGTTTACTTTCTTTAAACACAACATCATATTCTGATTGAGTGAAGAAACAGACTCTATTAATAAATGAGCATTTGATAATTAACTCAAACTATGTGAAAAATTATTTTGGCTACCGTGACATGATCATGTCATACATCCGCTGTCATATAGTGTTCTGTAAGAACAAACTGTCATGTGTCATATAGTACGCTACTCTTATATTCCTGAGGTAAGTGAATCAGTAGTAAGATCACAGGTTTTCTCTGAAAACAATAGCAAGCTAGCAAATACAAAAGGAAATAATTTTATTGTAAAACATTGTAATTTAATGCTGTGATATGAAAGGGGAGATCAGCATGATGCTTTATTGTGCTCCAGACAGAGCACAATACTGTGAACTAACTGGAGCAGTTGGCACTGGGAAACTGTCTCCAACCATTTTGCCAGATAGGCGGTTTTGGTAGAGATCTGGAGAAAATAGTGCAAGCCTCTTTCTCTGGAAATGACATAGCCAGCAGAGACATCACCAAAGGGTGAAGGTGTGACACAAATGAATCCCTATGGCTTGTTTAGATGGTACTGGGCTAACAGAGTGTATCCCACGTCTTTGGCTAGAGAAAGTGCCAGTTCATGATTTATGCCCTCTCTTTTTCAAAGACCTGGAAGAAAAATCCTGGTTATGGTTAATATAACCAATGCTCTTGGTCCTAGCCATGTAGCGAATCATTTCAGCTAGTGTGCGGGTATGTTGTAGTATCTCACAACCAAGTGTTCCACTCCCCAAAAATGCTAGGCCACAGCATGCAACAGTGTACCACCCATTTTAAGAGATACGTGGTTGCATAAGATAAGCCTGAACAGTGGAAAAAAACACATATTATTGTCATGTAGCAGACACTCTAGACTTACAGATGTTACAGTTTTATTCATTTATACAGCTGGATATTTACTGAGGCAATTCTAGGTTAAGTACCTTGCCCAAGGGTACAACAGCAGTGCCAAAACAGAGAATCCAGCCAGCAGCCATCTGGTTAGAATGTCTGCTCCTTACCACTATGCCACACTACTGCCACACTGACCCTCTGCTCCTTCATCTTTTGTTTGAATCGTTCATGTCCTGTCAGACAAATACTCTGGTGTGAATATCTATTGCTCTCTCTGTCACTCTCAAACAATTACATCCACCACTTGACATTACTTTAAAACTTTGAAGTGTTTTATGCTAAGTAGCGAAAGTGATTTCTCTGCATTGATACTGCAACCATATATTAAACTTTCAAAAGGCTCGTGTAAAACCTGCTACGTGTGTCATGAACAACCTCAAACATAACTGCCTGTCCCCAGTGAAAGCCTGCTTGTCCCTGGCCTCAGAGATGGGAGAAATACACCCACTACTTCCCCTCTCACCAGAAGCACAGTTGCAACTGAAAGCTTTAAATTACTTATTTCTGTACTCTGCATGGCTCAGTGAACTACAGTTGGAAAACAGTTAAAGAATGTACAGAGAGTTTGGCCTCTGTTCAGTTTGCAGACAACTTGAGGTAAAAAAAAAAGTATTCAAACTTGTACCAATAAACAAAGTATTAAAATGTTTAGCTGTGAGCAAAGATGGAAAACTAAAAACAGTAGTATAATTTCTGTGATTCCAACAATGTCACTTCAATTTTCAGTAGCAGGAAGGGAAACTGCTTGCGATGGCTTAAAAAATAAATTGTTCAATTGTTATTGACAGATGAACATTGTGTAACATTAAATGAGTTATACACCCAATGCACAGTGTATTTGAAGTATCAGAGAGAGAATATGATGCACCATAAGATCACTTCTCCATACTTTACATTTGCAGAAATGGGAATGTCTTGAGAAACAAAACTGCATAAAAAGGTGTGAGTGAGGTATGGGCGAGGGGCGAGATGAGGGTACCACTACAGAAAATTCACAACCTCACCACTTTCAGTGTTCCTTTAACCATGCAATACAAGTCTGCATGCTGGATTCATTGTTCTCTGTGAACTAAGAGGTGCTGAAAAAACATTATTTTTTTATCCTTTTAGTTATGACAAGTAATGGGTGCTCATCTGTAGTGCAGGCTGAGCCCTACAGCCCAAGTTCAAGCCAAACCAAGCCAAGCCAACAATGGCCCAGTAGCCACAGCAGTGGAACAACATGGCCTTGTTCCATTCGCTATGTCCCAGCACTCCTAAAGTTCAATGTAGGTGAAACAGGCAAACAAGTTGAATGAGCAATCTGAATGCCATTACTGAGAAATACAAAAGCACTTCTGCAAAACTACATATCTCTTGAGGTAAAAAAGCAATTGCCAAATTCTGTTGTTTTTGTAGCTTTGACCTTATTCTGTAAGTGCAGTGCCACTTTGATGAGACTTTTTTTCCCTGCAACAGAAAATAACATGTATTATTGTCTAAATATGTGGGTCCTCTGAATAAAAGTAATGATTTCAAGCCTATCTTTTTCTTGGGAAGAAAGTAATCGGCTGGAAAGGAAACAATTTGTATCTCTTCATATGAGAATTAAATACTTGGCCCTGTAGGAATATGATGTGTGCTAAGTGGACTCTAAGCAATCTCTAGCAGTTATTTTACGCCTGCACCCCTGCAGCTCTGAGGTGAGCATATGTCAGAGTGGCCTCTCTATTGGAAGTTGCTCGAAGTGAGGTGGCAGTTTACCTTGGCACGTGGCTGCTGGTAGGTGACCCTGGAGTTGTTGGCAAAGGCGGAGTACCTCAGCATGTCAGTGGGCGTGGAATGGAGCCCGTGGACGTCGGAGGACTGGCTGTGCAGCACTGAGGAGAAGCAGAGATGTGCCGTGTCCTTCAGGGCTTTCAGCTGTGACTCCTGCAGAAAATAAACAAAACCGAGATGCATGTAGGCTGTTATAACTTTTTTTATCCAATAGTTCCATCTATATATATCAATGGTATAACCCAAAATGTTTTTTTTTTTCTAAAGCAGTTAAATAAAGAAAGATTAATAACTAGAAAAATAACAATGGGAGAATGGGTAACTATAAATAAAGTGAATAATACAGGAAATTACTCTGTTAGTCACGATAACACTATTTTTTGAATACTAGAACAATGTGGTTCTCCCACTAAAGCAAATTGCTTTTTTGCTCTTGTTCTCTCTCCAATTAAAAGATAAAACCATCAACAAACAAAACACCAACAACTAACAATGAAAAAGACATGATGGCTTTCAGAGTAATATACATAAAATCTCCCTCCATTAAAAAGATAAGAGGGCAGTATGCCTTTTCAACCACAGCACCATTGGCAATGTGTATGCACATTGTTATAAGTAAACAAATAAGAAAGCCAGCTACCAAAGTGTTTGGGGATTTTAATATGCGATATAAGCTTTACGCAATCCAAAGAAACACTTCTTACAAGAACACCACAAAATTTTAACAGGCAACTTACTTTTCAATAGGACAATCAAACAGATGCCAAAGTCATTACTCAGAAGCTATTTATTTGTAACCTACTTGCTTCTGGAATAGCTGGGCTTTCTTATAAGACTAATTGTTTTCCACTTTTGACATGGACTATCTCACTAGACATTACAGTCTCTGCTGCCCCTTCACTATATGGCACCAGAGATGGCTTTTTTTCCCCTGTCATATTTATATTGATGTCTAATGGGACTATATGTAGGAAACTTGATTGTGGCAAACATTACAGATACCTTGTTTCATGTCATATTGTATTGAAGGTTTAGGCTTTTACTAGAGAGACATTGGCAACCCTGTCAAACATAGCTCTAACACACACATTGAGCTTCATGTAGAAAAATGTGTTATGATCAGATAAACATGGCTTTTGTATGGCTATGATTTCATTTTTTAATAGGAAGTGGCTGAAAAGCTGGATCAGTGTAAACATTCCATTTATTATTCTTTGCCTATAGAGACCAGCAAGAATACTTGTGGTTCTTAACCAAGGAATGGTCCTTGGGTAATTCTCAATGATGCTCAAGCAAACTTTCAGTTGACTCGAGTAACATAGTTAAATCACTGTCCTCCTGCTCAATTTTGCTTCAGTAAGATACTTGGCAACTTGTTCATTTATCTCATGGACGTTTCTGCCCAAACCCTGCTGGTCTGTCAGCTGCCGGTAGTCTGCCGGTGTAAAGCTGCACATGTCTACCTCTGCCTCATGTGTGTGCAAGCATGGCATGAGGACTGCAGTGAGAAACGAAACTGCTTGAAAGGGGAAAATTTATTGCGCGTTCAAAAAAATCAACCAAAATACATAACAGTTTCTTATGATGTGAATAGTAGTGGAAACACCAAATGATCACATTGTAGAGTGAGAAACAAGTTTGACCCTGCAATGACACATCAGTACTGAGACTATGTGTCCATTTAACAGGGAAAATGCATTTCCTGGGTTTAGTTTATTCTTGGCAGGAGGGATTCCACATTTCACGCTGTCCCATGAGTCGGTAGAAAGGATGCAAGCCAAATGGGCATATATAACGGCTATCAACAAAAATGACTCGGATTGAAGAAATTAGTTAAATAAGCTATTCTGTCTGTGCCTGTGTACTTGGCTGGGGGCAGTATAGCAGCTTGTGCTTGTCATGTAAGCATACAGAGCAGATCGGGGTCACTTCAGCAAAGTTTTAGCGCCACAGATTTTTAGACAGTGCCAAACGCTGTCATTATTTCTGGTCATATTAACAAGTGACGCTATTTCATTCAGAATCCAAAGTTGTTGTTTTTTTAACCAACAAATTGTCACTATGTGTTATATACAAAAGAATGTGATTTCATCTGCAAATATGGTTCTTATTGCCTGGTTGTGATTCTTACATACTTGCAATAATAAGCATGATTTACATGTTCTTAATACACATAAAAAATAATTCAAAGTACAATAATTAAAAAAATTACAATCTAAACAAATCACACATCAAAAGAATACATAAGTGTCCAAGTTCTTAGTGGAATACTCTAAAATGACTCCCTCCCTTAGATGTACCATAAATGGAACTGACGGTTGGCCACTCATGTTGGCAGACATTTCCAAAATAATCTAGGTGGCGCTGACAGGACTGAGACTCCAGCATGAGTTTTAGCTGCATTTAGAACAATTATAATCCACAAATTGCAGCAGTATAGAGGGAGTGCAGAAGACTGCATGGCATTACCCAGATTGGTGACAAGCCACAGTACACACCACAAACTCCTCACAATTTTTTCAAAGAGTAAGACTATTGTGACTCATGGAACATCAATCCCCTTCCTGAGCAGCTTCTGCTCAGGAAGGAGAAGTTGATGAGTCTCACCTTATCCAATGCTGCCATCTCCAGTTCCTCCTTGGCCGCTTTTAGCTTGCGTTCCAGGTCCAGTAACTGTTGTCCCTATTGGTAGGATAGATTTAATAAGAGTAAGAACTGCCAATTCCTCTTGGGTGAGAAAACCTGCATAAAATCCACCTACTTTGCATCCATTGTTTCCCCCATTCCACCTGGAAACTATGAGTTTGATGGCTGGCCCCTTTACAGCACTATGACAATCTTTCCAAATGGCGCTCACAACCTCCATACTTGGCATTCATCATCATGGAGACAAATTTGAGTAATAGCGCTGAAATGAATTGGCAGGCTGTCAGGGTGACATATTGTACATCTGGCCACTTCAAGCCACTGTAATCATGATAAGCTCTGACAGAAGGAGACATCATGGATCAAAAGCTGCCCCATTATTCGTCAACCCCATTCCCGTTATTCCTTGCTGATTTCAGATCCCAGGGACACAACCGTGACACAATGTGCATATTCTAACAGCTTGTCACGTTATACATCAATATTACACAGAACACTGTGACATGACAATTCAGTTTACCCCAAAAGGCTAGGTTTTGAGAACAATCATCAATATTGAAGCACAAATGGCAAGATACAGAAGATCTTCTGGATTCATTTGTAGCATATGTGAAATGTTCAATAAGGATTAGTACAATGAAACTGGTACTGTCACCTAAGAGTGGATACAAACCCATGGTTCCAGGTCCTGAACTAAGAAGGGGCCACTGAAGGTCAGTTAGCTAGTCTGAAAAGCCCAGTGAAACTGATGAATATTAACCGTCCATTTTTGCATGGCCAATGCAGAATCCTGGAATTTGGACAAGCACCTGTTCAACTCTGTTGAATGAGCAAGTAGCAGCAATACAAATCTGCAATACAGCCCCTTGGGTTGCTAGTAGCAACACATCTGGCATAAACCTACAATTATTGGTACAGAGTACTTATTTATTTTTTTACAGACCTTACATTTAATTTACATTTTATGGTAGCTGCACCATATACAATATACAACAGGCCTTGCAGCTACCTGCAGTAAGAGCTGGACTTAGAACTGCATCTATTTGGTCAATATGCCATGACATTAAAATGAGTTTTATCAATGTAAAAAATTGAAGCAACATAAAAGGATAGACAAACCATACTCTTTATCTTTTATCTATCCATTGCGAATGATTTAGATATGCTATGCTATCAGCTAAACAGCATTTCACAAGCCAATATGGTGAGTTACTCAAAAAAAAAAAAGTTATAATCATTATTTAAGTTCCATAGATACGTGGAACACAGGGAACACCTGGTTGTATTTGGGATGACGTGGTAGTGGGGAAATTGCCCTACCTACACCCTGGTATAAACGCAAATACTATGTACAGTTTGCTGTGAAGGCAAGCAGGAAAAAAAAACAAAAAAAACAAACAAAAAGAGTACATAATTCAATGAAAATATTTTCAGAACACAAAGTATACTTCAAGGAAATGTCTTGCTTATTGTTGTTGGCAATAAGGTACTAAGGTAGTGCTATCAAGGACAATGAATCATCAAAGGCAGACCATGGATGCATTTTTTACATTTCAGGTTAACTGAAACATTCTGTCAAAACGCAGATCAAACAGATTCAGAGAGACTTGAGTTCAGAAGATTTCTTTTTTTTGTTTTACCCTACCCTTCACTGTACTTTACACTTCCACCTACTCCACATCAAACACTGATGGTACACTGATACATATTTTTTTTGCAATTTACATTGATATGATACAGTTGAAAAGACCAGGCGTATCTTTTCGCAGAAGTTTCTCAGTTTGTTGCCTGAAAACCTGCCAGGAACCATGCTCATGTCAGTCAAATTGCCCATCATCATAGTTCACCTGCCGTGTTACTCCCTGCATCGAATGGATAATTTAGATGCTCGAACCATGCCATGTGTAACTAAGGCACGTGGATCAGCAAAGCCTGATTTGTTACAGCCTCCTTGTATGAAGCAGATAACATGCTTCCTCTTCTGCAGTTTATCACAGATTGCTGTTAGAGTAACATAGTTCACCAGCACTTCAAACGTATGCCTCCTTTCAGCCAGATGAACTTAAGGAAGGATTATTCATCACAGGCATTAAAAAGACATGTTTTCAGATTACTTCAAAAAAGGCATTTGGATAGGCAGGTTTTGGATTCCTTCCAATAAATTACTAAAAAGCCAGGGGGTTTTTAGTAATTCATTCATTATACTTTTTTTTTCCCCTGAGTGGAAACTATGTTGCAATTTGAAACACAATACCGCCCGAGAGGCAATGAACCATCTTTTTATTTTGGGTTGATAGACCCTTGATTGGAAGAAAGAATAACTCCAGTTATATGCTGGAGGTCAGCACAGAGTGAGGAAATTAATATGAGACTGTCCGGCTTAAATGCAAATGCAATATCGCCTAGAGAGCATTTCATCATTAGAATCCTTCTTTGGTTTGCTCAGAGTGCTGCCGTGCTGTTTGGTAAACACATCCCAAAGCGTGCATTCACAGCCCCCTGAGGGGTTCATTCCTCATTTATTTGTTCTGTGCTGGTAGACTAAAATATTAAAGACATGGGTTCAGCTCCAGCCAGAGAGAGCACGGAAAGGTTCTAAGAACACCTGCAAAAATAGATGGAATTCCATCCCATCTTTTGGGGGGGGGGCTTGGCTTGGTTTGATATTTCCCCTTCTAACTGGTTGGTTAACCTGCACTTCTGGCACCTGTTGAAAGGTTCATAGTGATTGGAATTCTTTTTGTAATTATTTAGAAAAGTGTATGTGTAGTACTGAAAAGGACATACAGATGATATCAAAGGTAGATAGGTGCTCTGTGTGACATTAAAGGAAGAGGAGGGTGCAAAGGTGTACAAATATAAAATCATGTTTTTTTTTTTTTCCTTTTTCTGAATTTTCATCAGTTTCGGTGCATATTTATATGCATGCTCATCATACACTATCGATGAATGAATTCAAACTTGATGCTGAAATGCCACTGTAGATTGTTTCCTATTTTGCATATGCACTCACAATCACATAATTATGTAACAGGAAAAGGGCACATAGCTGAGGCAATAATGTAAATTGAAGTGTTACTCAACTCCCAATCTTTCCACTTGCCCCACAGATGCCCAAAATTTTAGTTGTGCTGTGATCCTCAGGATAGGTCAGAGTTCAGCACTATGAAAAATACCTCCCATGTAGTAAAGGTTGGTTGATTCTGCAATAATAGAAATTAATTCAATAATAAATAATAAAAAAAAAAAAACAAGAAAACCTGGCACTGCCCTTACCTTAAAAATCAAATCCTTTTTCCCGTACCGGAGCTCTTTCAGCTGAGCCTGAATTTTTTTGGACTGCAAGAGGAAGATAAGGAAATGTGCATCAGGTGATTTGAATACAGAAATTGGTTTGAGATCATGTAGCTGGATGTTTGTGGCCACAACGGACGGCTCCATTGTCAGCTCTTTCTGGGCACTGTTACATCTTCACAGCACAGGAAAACTCTCTCCTCCAATTAGGCAAAGCCCACACATAATGTAGCGGCTGTGGCGTGCTGGCTCACTGCCCACTGACAAAAGGCCTGCTCTCGCTTCCACCCTTTCAACGCACAGTCTTCCCCTGGCCATCACCTCAGGACACAGCAGCAGGCCTGGCAAGGTAGAGCAGAGGTGGCTGCCTTTTGACGTAAACTGGCTGAACATTTTGCCTCCCTCTGAGCTGTCTCACTGGATTTAAATAACCTCATCAAAATGTCCACTAAGATAAAATGAGAATTAGAGGAAAAGAGGGGGAAAAAAAAGTCAATCTTTTTGACAGCTTCATTTAGGTATTTCCAGGATTGCATGCTCCATTTCTTCTGAAATACTCTTGCTTGGTGCCCACAGTGAACTTAGAGGTAGTTTCACAAAGAAACAATAATTTCATGATGTTATAAACAAGTGACCTGGGATCCCTATGTATTACGAATACTTCCATAAATATGACTATGGAAATCATTATTCTGTAATTTCTGATGCTGGCCATTCAGTCTACCACACTGCTCCTTTGTCTTGCTTGACCTGATAAACACGTTTTAGGTTTATTTTTCACCTCTTGTGACTGGATGAATCTCTACTCTGTTTATCTTATTCTTCAATAATCCTGTGTGAATTTGTTGATATCAACAGGGTTAGTAACTACCTAACAACCAAAAAAAGTATGTTAGAGAGATATATTAAACCCTACAAACAGAAAGCCACAGATTGCAGCTCTTACCTCATTCTCTACTGAATAACTCATTTTTCTGCATAGACACTTCCTGTTTATTTTGCTGCATACAGGAGGCTGGTTGATTCCAATGTGTCAAACATATCTTCAGTAAATGTAAAACTGGCTTTGCAATAGCATGGCAAAGTCTGCCTATATTTTTGCATTGCAGCAGTTCTCTTGTTTACTTCAAGCTCCAAGTCATCTCCATTTAATATCTCAGTCATTATAGGATGCAGATACTGTTTTTTTTCCCTTTGTACCAGAAACATGTACATGGTGTTTAATCAGATGTTGGTAAATAGGACTGTATACAATGAAAATGGAGTCTCATGACAGCTGCAGTGTATTTAGATGTGCCTCTCTTAGATGTACCCCACCACACAAATGATAACATTCAATGATTATTGAAGGAAGTATCAGTATACTACTAAATCAGAAATAAGAACTGAATTATTATTACATCTACTTAATTGAAATCACTTAATATGTATAAAGATATGTGGTGTTGTTTTGTATTGATTTGTGCCACTCTATGTAAATATTTATTATTTTGATACATGCATGTCTTGCATTTATTTTATATCAGTATCTCTGTCAATAGTTATTTGCTGTTTGCTGTAGGTAAAAATAAAAGAAAACATTTATGAGCATTTATGAGCATATTTTCACCTGGCACTCAGCTAATACTTTTTCACATTACAAAGCAATAGAATGTCAAGGTTTTTGTATGTATATAATCTGGACAATCTATACTACCGGTCCCTGTTGAGATACCTAAACAAACATGTTTACCTTTGGAGGGACATTCAAGTAAACACATTTTTAACAAGTGAACACCATTTACCCTCAAACAAAAGGGCAAATCAAATTCCTGGGGTGAGGGCTCTTGGTGGCATGCAGGGTCATAAGAGGACATAGGGAGAGGCATATTCAGAAAAGAACAAAGACTGGGCTGTAATGCTTGGTCAGGCACTTGATAGGCGAGACTTGGATGGAATTTTTATTCAAAACTCAAATTGTAATATCAACACTGTTTTGGAATCAATGTGGATGAAATTGTATATATTGACTCAGCAGACAAATATTACAAACCAGCTGAACATTTACATGGCTGTTTGGGAGCTGAATTACAGCTGTTCAAAAGATCATTTGAATTTTCAGCAAACCTCCCAGAGGTGAGTGCATATTATTTGAAGCATGCTAGATCAACATAGATCTCGATAGAACTCATACAGGTGTCAAACCAGTGTGTGCTACCAAAAAAAAATTGAGAGATAAGGTGCTCATGTGAATTTCCTGTCTTTTTTGGTTATTGCCAACTTTAACTTTGATTGAAAACATAGTTTTTGGCTTGAAATATGTATAAAATCCTAATGTGTTGCCATAATTAATTTTACAGTTGAGTCCCTTTAATCATTTAGTTTCAGACTCTGGAGCAGAGAGGAAGACCTTCACCTTCAAATACTGCCTTGAATGATTAGAGTGTCTGCCATCAGAAAATCCTTAATTTGACAAGAGTCATGATCAAGATCAGCCTGTCCACACTATGACCAGTGAGGCCACATGTGACAAGAGCCACAGGGATTCTCACACAACCTCTGCCCCATGTTAAGTCAACTCTTCAAGGTAAAAGAATCTTTCAAAAGTAGTCCTAGAATGATCTTTGCTATATCATATGGGCCGCCAAGTGCTTGTTCTTTTTTCATGGACAGAATGCCTTCTGTTCTACGAAACGCATAAATTCATTACGAAACCATGTACGAAACCACGTTTTGTCCACGAAAAACAAACTCGTTAGCACTGTGTCCAAGAAATATTGAAGAGAGTACATATATTTGTGCACAGAAAACAAAACGGTTGATTCTTATCGTGCACTGAATTGACTGTTGTGCTTTTCATTTTGTGGACAAAAGGCTGAATGCACTTTGCACTATGTAGACGAAACAAACTCATTTTGTACACAAAAGTAATTCTGTCCACATAATAGATGTCCTAGGCCAGCATTTATGCTGTTGTGGCATGAAATGCAGAATTCGCTATACTATCATCATTCCGTGCCATTGAATGTTCATTTTGTCCACTTAATTGTTTTGCTATATTACTGAAAGTATGATGTGCATGAAAGGGATTTAGCACAATATATTCCGTCACTCCGCAGTTACAGAAGGCATTCCATCCACGAATGCAAAGGACACTTGAACTTTCATAGACATCAATGTTTTGCTTTCGCAGACAGAATGCCTTCTGTGCTACAAAATGCATAAATTCATTACGAAACCATATAACACTGTAACACGTTTTGTCCACGAAAAACACAAACGTGTTAGCATTGTGTCCACGAAATATTGATGTCTATGTCTTTTCTAGGTGGTCAAATCCATAACATAAATAACTAGGTTAAGTATTTAGGCATATAGGGTACCATTTGTAAAGGAAAAAGGCAGCTGTCTGTTTGGGGTCACTGGTTACCCCACCCATGCAAATGTGTCTGTTGGGTGAGTCATGTATGTAAGAGTTAAGCTAATTCCAAAACAAGTTGAGTAAATGACAAAGACATGGAGCTCACTCCGTTTTGTCCCTCTTTGATCTATGCACCACTTTGTGTGTGTGTGTGTTTGTTTTGAGACACATTCCCTGTGATCCTTATGGATGGAGAGTCTACTTTTACCTCTTGTGCATGAATGCCACACAGCTTGTTGCCAGAAAGAAGTTTCATCTTCAGGCTTTTGTTCTGAAAAAAAAACCAAAAAAACAAAAAAACACAAATGCAAATGCATATACATACAGATTGGAAATCACTAACTCACGGCTATGGTCTATGGTTTTTGTTTTGATATGTACTGCTGCTCTCCAGGCACTCTTCATATCCCAAAGCAGTTGCCTTTACATCACCAATAATGTTGTGCATCTGATTACCATGCAAACAGGCTTTGCTTGCCCATGTTAACATCTCTGAAACTGAATAAGAAGACCTTGGAGTTCCATTAAAACAGCTGCCTGACAACAGATAACTGCATAGAAACAATGAGAGGATAATTACTTTTAACACTGTAATTAGGACTAAATTTCTTAATGAATCTTGGCCTTAAACTCGGCAACATCCCCTTTGATTCACTGAAATGATTGTGATTAAGTTCTGGATCTAGACCCATTATGTGATGGAAGTTGACTCCAACTCACAAAATTTTAATGTCACAAACAGTTAAAAAAAAAAAAAAAAAAAGAAAATGTGTGGGGAAAAAATCTTTATAAAAATAACTCCAGTGATTTAAATCTATATGTACTTATACTATACTATATACTTATACTATATAATACTTTTAAATAAAGGAATAAGCACTATGAGAAAGCCTATCACAGAGCATACAACACACTGTTGATGTGTGGAATATGAACTAAACTTAGAAGCCCAGCACAAAAAATGGATCTTGAGAAATACCTTTCAGGAAACACGTGTGCGTACATATACAGACACACACACACGCACGCACGCACACAAAGTAATAATGCACAAACAACCCTGCGTCTTGTGAGGCTATGGAAGTGTTGTGAATTGGAATTGGTTGAGAATCAAGACCAAACACCCCCCACCCTACCCCAAATCAACACCCACGCCCAATCTACTTCTGAACAAGGGCTACCCATTGTGACTCTCTGAGAAACAGCAGGTTCAATTAAAACAACTGTCTGTCTGCCCCAGTACAGAACTGCCTACAGTCCCACAATGGTGAGGAACATTAATTGGAATTACATGACACTTGCTAACAAGCCACTATGGCATTGGATATTAATGGTAACCAAGCATTGGAAACATTATAATGTAACAAAAAGGTACAAATAATAGGGGCCAAGGGTGTGCTTTAATTCCTACATATTATTAATAAAATAATAATCAAAACCTGAATCTACCTGAAACTTTTTTTTTTTTAATTCTCAACAGTCTCAGTAAAACAAAAAATGAAAATTTTATCAATGCTTTTAAGCTAAGCTCATGAAACAACTCATCAGTAGATTAATCCAACATTAAACATGTATGTCTAAAATAAGAGGCAAATATTTCACACTTTGACTTAAAGTCAATCCACTGACAAGGTGTAAGAATGGTGTGTGCTGTTAATGTTTTTCCTCAGTGAGTAAAACTGATCTTGTGCTAAAACCCCAGTTACCTTCCAAAATGCAAGCTGTGAAAAGGCCCAGCTGTGACAGGCTGTACAAAATTATGGTAGCGTGTCATGAGCAGATTTACTACATCATTTCTTGACCTGGAAAAGTGGCGGTGCTAAAGACAGCTTGTTAATTACAGCTTCTCACAATTAGCATCTCATGCATATACTTAAAACTAATGAAGGAACACAAGGGAAGCAACTTCTTAAAAAAATGTTTAGCTTTGTCACCCAAAAAAAGGCAATATGAACTTGAGGACAGGATTTCCATCAAATCAGTTTTATGAATGCAATGTTGAGGACAAGAGAAAGATGTTGAGTTTAGAAGACTGATTTTCTGTGACCTTGCTGATATGTTTTGCAGACAGGATAGTGCCCTAGTGGCCAGGGAAGAGGATGTAGAGCAAGAGGGTTACAGGTATGAATCTTGTATTGGGCATTACCATTACAATGGACCCATGAATTTCTTTTTTCTACATCCAGCTAGAATCCAAGTTGCTCTGGCTGAGGGGCACTTGCTATTTTTTTAACACTGTCACATTTTGGGTTCATCATTCATCCAGAAATTGCACCTATACCTAAAACTGCCATAATGAATCATTATGAGTTGACATAAAAAGTAAAAGAGAGTCATTGCATTAAAAAGATCTATGTGTATAAAATAATCTTTTGAGGTGCTGAATCTGACACTTACTTCAGTAGTTTGTTGTAACATTTATGAACTCATAAATAGCCAGTGACATCACATTGGCCTTTGCATTTGCCAGTCTTATTTTCAGTCTCCATACTAATAGGAATTGAGCATTTATTCAAAGGCTCTTGGTTCCATACTATCAACACCAGGTCTGTGACCTGCCATTAGAAGGTGATGTAACAACAGAAGAACAAGGTGTGGAGGACTGGTGTGAGCAGCAATGAGGGGACAAGTAAAGGGTAATGGCCATGCAAGTTGGCAACAAGCAAGGCGACCTCACCTCCTGCTGCAGGTCCTTGATGATTTTGGTCTTCCTTTCCATCTCAGTTTTCAGGAAATTGATCTTGAAGGGGGGAAAAAAAAACATTTTGCTTACACAGTTAACCCAATTTAATGAATAATCAGACTTGAAAGGACATGCAGACTGTAAAAGCAGTGCCCTTGGACAGACGGTTTTTAACACGGTGCAAACACTAAGGAGAACAGTTGCCTTGGGATACAACGGTAGTAGCAATATCTGTGGCCCGTCCTAATGATGCAATATTTTCTCCACATTCGGTGTACTGTATAATTTTTTATGCCCTGCAGATGGTCAGCAGATGAATGTTATACACCACAGCTACGTTCAAGCCTCATCGGGCTTGACAAGAGTTGCTACAAACAGAGCACTGCATGAGTTCCTGTTACAGCAGCCAGTATACTCTGCCTGTGCCTGAACATAACTCATGTTAACTTCCCCTGACCATTAGAGTTGCACTATGGTGAGAAGACAGCTGAAAGAATACAATACAAGAGTGTAAGCAATGTGGACACCAATGACGCTGTCTGCTTGTTCATGGATGTTGGTTTAGAGAAAGTACTGTAGAGATGTACTGATCTTTGATTCGTCTGGGTGGGCAGTTAGAGGACATGGATGATTACATTTATGTGTCTATTTAATTTAAAGGATTAGCGAATCTGTACAGCCCCTGCTATGGACAGATGCCAATCAGAGTGTCTATTATATTAGTTTTTCCTCTCTCAGAATGGATGCAACAGGGTGGATATGGAAATCTGTAACAGTTGTTGCTTCCATAAAGCAATCAAAGATGCTATTTGCTGTCTTGAATTCTAAACAAGTTGTTAATAAAACTAAAGTACAAAGGAAATTTTATCAGTGGCATAACCTGCCCTATATCCTAGTCATACCATTCATTATCTTCAGTACCTGTTTGCAGTAGGACTGACTGCTGCTGTTGTAGCATAAGGTAGATGTTTTTCCAGGTCAGTGGTCACCCAGAAGGTAAAATTGTCCCCCTGGGCACTGAATCAATGAAGCTGGAAGAAGGAGCAGATCTTGCTTGATCTGTCATCTCCCAGAGTATGCACACTGCAGAGTGTTGCAGTGGCCACAGTAGAAAATTAAAACATTTTATTACATTGCACTTGTAATTAATCTATGTAATTAACTCCAGAGAAATTCTAATTGTGCAATCAAGTACTTAGTACATTGAATCAAGCAATTTTTAATTATTTCTGTTTAACCCTAGGATACTAAACCAATTATATATATAAATGGGTTAGTCCAGTTGCTATGCTAAACCTAGGCAAACCCAAAATTAGACTCAGACCTAAACTTTATATAATTATACTGAATAATAATATGCGTTTAAATGCCAGCTACTTGAAAATATGCAACTACTTAAAAAATCATACAGTATTATCAAATTTGTATCTTCATGTCTTTCCTGTGGAGGACGAATGCCAACAAATGGTTGTTGTACCCTGGGGGTAGCCTGCCAACAGGCAGGTGTAGTAGTGTTTCACAAATGTGGTCCAGGAGACTTGGCGTGTATGCTGACCTTAGCCAGCCTAGATTAATATTAAGAAGATTAAGATTATAAAGATATTAAGCAGACACCTAAACCATATTCCTATCCGAGCCCTTAATTACTTTGCCATGATGGCATGACTTGGCATGAGCATGAGTAAAGTGCTGCTGTGCAAACATTCATTTTGAAGAAGGAGACAGGGTTTTGAAGATATGAGCCAACACTTGTACAGATCTGATGACAATGAAATGCACCCCAACCGAATAATTTCCTCTTTCACTACCGACTTCCCTTCCCTGTTTTCTCTTCTATTATCTTCCTCTCTGCTTTTGTCCTCATTCATCCAGCTTGTGCAATTTTGACAAAACAATGTTGTGGCATGCCCTAATGACATATGAAAAGGATTATCATGTGAAAAAAATAATATAGTGCACCTATCTTGCAGATCCTAACCAAGAACTATTGGAGCATTCACAGACCATGAGACTTCTGATTCAATGAATATGTAGTTATATTAACACTTCTGGATGACTATACAGTGAGCTATGAGGTATTACTTATTTGCCAGACTCAGGTTAATCAGGATGGCACACATAGTGTAGTTTTTTTTCCCCAAATTATTTCCCACTTAAGCAGCTGGATATTAACTGAAGCAATGCAGGATAAGTACCTGCCTCCAGGGCACAACAGCAAACCTCCAACTGGGAATTGAACCTGTGAATTTCAGTGAAGCCAGCTTCAGCACAGTCTTCCCCTGTGCAGGAGGAAACATCTGCTTTTCTTTCTAAATCACTTCTTTATTCAACATACTGTTTAACTTCACTTCATGACTCACAGCTACAGCATTAAAATGTAATCATTTGCTCCGTTATCTTTAACACCCATTCATTAATGAGCCATTTTATGTTATGGCAGTCATCATAGTGAATTTGTTTTCATCTCCAGTACTTTTGAAATGGTTCTAACTTCAGTTCTTAAACATTATGCACTTAAAAGGAAAGCTTGAACATCTGTAGGCTTTCTTATCACAAAAATTGCAAATGTATTGTAGGGGAAGACACCTGAGAAACCATAGTTTGAAATGTTCTTTACCTTAATGGTAATAAGACCATCAACTATTTTCTAACATCCCTCCTGTATCAACAACAATCCCCATTCCAGAATAAAACATTATGTTAATACATCTCTGTCATCTACAGACAAAGCTTCTTCTGCATCATCTTGGACTATTGAGATAATTTTAGAATCAGAGGGTCTATACATGCCCTGTGCATGCTATGTATCTCATTAACACTGACACATTTCAGACAAGTTAGAAGTTAGGAGGAGGAACATTAACAATAGGAAGGGTTAAGAATGTGTCAATTTAGAATATCTCAGTAGTTACTCTTTATATCAGTGTCAAAAAGGAGAGGTGTTGCATGCACTACTTCATTCACATAGTTAAGGAGATCATAACCCAGGCACAAGAATTTGACTCAAAAAGTGCAAACTGAGGATACATTTGATGTAATAAATCAGAGAAGCTCCAAACAATTATGATGCAAAAATAAAGCATTAAGGCATGACAACCTGTGGTATTGTGGTATATCTTATTGGCACAGGTAGCGGGTGTTTTTCTATACAGCGGGATCTAGCAATCTCTCTGCCTTGTGGCAATTTATTGACAATTTCCTCTGCTTGGATTCATTATCTTGCTAACTAGTTATGTAAGTCACGATATTGGGTCAGCTAGGGATGTTAGGCACTAGGATGTTAGCATGGGAATGATGTTTCACGTAATCAATAAAACTTAAATTTGGTCTTTCCTCTCAATCTATGTAGCTAGGTAAGTACCTAACCTGAAATCTATCCAACAATGATTCTTTTTAATATAAGGGACACACACTCAATGCACAGTGATATTGCAATAAAATTTACCCAAGCTGACAATGATTCAAAACTGCAGGCAAATTCCATTTACCTGTAAAATATCAAGGAATAGAGGCATGCATACAATAGCATGCATGTGGTATGTCATGGCTAGAATGCAAATTTAGCAATAGAAACAAGGGATCAGAACTAAGTGATTCACAATACAAGATGCAGAACAAACCAAATCTTGTGAGACTGATGATGAGGAGAAAATGTGATCATGTCTTTTATTTGTATTCAACTTGTTTTTCAGGTTCGGTCTGTAATCCAAACCATTATGAATGTGTTTCAGCAGAACTCGAGGGACAATCCCAAGCTCTGCAATCTGCTAAGGAATAAAAAAAAAAATCTAACTATTCAGCAAATTCAATTATAATGACTATGTAGTCAATAACACAGTTCAAACTATCCTTCTTTATTCCTTACCAGTTATTCAAACTTCTCTGAAGGCAATATTGCTCTGCAGATTGCCAACTGAGAGTCACACCTTTGTCACATCCCCCTCGTTTTTTTAGTGATTTCCAGGAAGTCTTTCACTTTGACACCCATTTATGAGTGCACAGCAGTTACAACATTCTCGTCTGCCCCACATCATTCCCATCACGGAAACAAATTGTTTGTTGGCTGTAAAATATTTCAGTTTAAACCTTGAATACCAAGCCCTGACATTCTGTCCTCCCAAAATCAATTTATTGTGAGAACATCTAAGTACACTTTGGACAGATGAATGAGGCTGAAGAGAAAAAAGAGAGAGAAAAACATGTGGAAAAGTAAATTGCCAGCTGTATAGAATCCTGCATAAAGAAGTCAAAATTATTGTGTTGAAAATATTTGCCCATTGAAAGGATAGAACCCTCTGACTTTCTAGGAAAACTTAAAGAGTCAGCTTGCAATGCAGTTCTTTAGTGAAGTCTGTCATAATTAATCAGAGAAACGCCAGCTTTACAGTTTTTCCATTAAAAAAGTAAATGAATATTTGACTGATTTGGCATTGCCAGAATATAATGGCTTTGCACACCCTGCAGAGGGTTAAAATCACTTTTCCCCAGAAAATAGTTATACATTTGTAACTAGTTTTTACCTCTCAGGTTTTATTTTTGAACATCTAAAACCTTAACACTGTTATGAGCAGATGTCTCACAACTCATGTTTATTTTCAATTGTATAGGCATCTCAAAATGCCACTTGCCCAGAGCTAAAGCACCAACTAGAGTGATTAGCACCCTCAATTACTAATAAGACTGAGTGTAGATGTATGCCTGCTACCCTGTGGTGCTTTCTAGCAAAGCAATCTGTATGTAAGCAGGATAGTGATTTTTTCAGTTTATTTTCTGTTGTATTCTAGACAAGTCATTTCTGTCTATTAAAAGAATATGTTGCAAATATGTTGTATATAGAGATGCTATTTTAAATAATTATTCACTATAATTATCATTGGATGATTGTATGAAATAAATAACTCCCCATTTATGTGTTCATTCAGTCTTTTTTCAAATTCTAGCAAATGCTGGATGGCGATGGCTGCATCATCTAGAGTTTTGCTGAAACAAATTATATGCAACAATTTCCAGTAAAGCAATAGCCACAGGTTAAAAATAATCATAATGCTGACCACAGAGTGTGAACCACTGAGCTGCTCCTGTTTATTTCTCAAAGAGATCCAATTTTGTTAGTTATAAGCCACAAGCAGACATTCACTTTCAATCTCCACATTAGTATTAAATTCCCAATTAGGAACATTGAAATTAATACCAGAGTTTATTTGAAAGAAGAAATATATGTACATGGGAAGCAGGACAGAAAGATGGCAAAACAGAAAATCAGACACCAGTGAAAGAGCATTGCCATTGTTTTTCACTCTCTTGGGTGCTGCTTATAAATTGCTATATCTGTATTCCCTGTGGTTAAAATCAATTTAAAAAATAATTTCATCTGCAAAACCCATATGGAACATGCTGCTACCTCACAGACAGATCAAGCCAATAACTTCCATGTTTACTTGCAGAAAGCAATCCTTTGAAGTATCTGCAAACCTAGGGGAGTACTGCTGAGATATAAATTGTAGCCATAGCCTAGAAAAGATAGTAACATTGCTACAGGCTATTTCAAAAGGCTGGCTCTGTTCTTTCACCTGGGGGATAAGTTCCATATATTGGAAGAGATTAAATAAATCATAAACACCTGCACTACAAGATCCTTTACCTGCCTTGGTGAGGCTAAATGCAGAGTTCCAAAGATCAAAAATTATGACTATTGTGTTATTAGTTTACATAAGCTTGATATGTATATTATTGCTTATTACATTTTACAGCTACAGCTCCATCCTGCACCGTAACTTTATTTTATACATATATATGTGCATGTTTCTTATTAATACATTTTGTGACATTACTTCATACACATTCTCTGTGCTAACTATGCTGATGGTCATACCTGAGCATACTAATGAAAAGCCGTGTTCTGAGATGGACATGTGTCCTTCCAGTGCCTTGAATAACTTGTATTACAGTGTATAATATTAACATTTTCCCTCATATTATTCATTGGGTAAAGGCAGATAAGTAATACAGCAAAAGAAATAATGTGGAAGTCTGCGTATGTAAACCAACCCTATGGATTACCATATTTAAACATTTTGCCTAATTCTTTTTATGAAACAATCAATTTAAATTGAGTATGGAGGGATTTTATGAAGGCTTCTGTGTATCATAGCATTCCACAGATGGACAGGAGGTTGTCTGTGGTCTGAACTAGTTAAACTAGTTGTTCAGACTACTAACTAGTAGTAGTAAGCCAGCTTGCAGAGTGGGCCTATACTTTCTGATGATTCTGGAACAATTGTGTCAGCGTACCTGGAGCACTCTGTGCTTTTCAATTTGCAACTGTATTTATACAATGGTCCTTTTTTCATCAGTATTAATGGGCAAATTCCATGTAGCCAAACCGGATCCATTTGACAATGCACAAAAAATAGTGCCACCACTTTTGCGACAAAGACTTTTGGTATGTCACAAAGTACCATGACACCAGCTGAAACTGGCCAGGACCTTAACTGGGATCTTATCTTATCCTGATTCACTTGATAGCCTTTATGGGACACATAGAGGACATTAAATGTTTACAATTTTATTGACAATTCTATCAAATGTGATTAACCATACTATAGCGTGGGATCAGAATGTGGTCATCTTGGAAAATAAAGAGACACATCCTCATTTTGAGAGAAGTGCCCTAATTTGGGCAAACTCCACTCCAAATGTCCATCTCCCACATATTGTAGCAGCCTAAGTGGTCCATGTCTAACTGACTTAGCAATAAAAGAGGTGCAAAACTCTCTGTGGAAGCTCCTAAATGAGGTTTATGCATGAATATTAAGTGATTTGTTACACCTGTAAGATTACCCCAGCATTAGACACACACACACACACACACACACACACACACACACACACACACACACACACACACACACACATTTACATTGTCTGTACTGTTATTGATGTGAGCAGATCTGCTCCTTGTGGAGAAAATGTATAAACGGGGCAAGTAATGAACTTTCTTTTAAATGGGATCCATTACTGTCAAAATCTACAATCTATTACAAGTATGTGACATTTCCTTAATTAGTTTGTAATGCTTTGACAAAATCTGAAATGCACTATCACATGCAAACCATCTGTGCTGTACTCTGATGGTGCACACAATATTCTCTTAACCAGGCACCTGTCGGTCAGACACCTGTTGCGTTAATCACAATTTTTGCTGTATTAATTATTACTGTTCTTACAGAAGGTGGAATTAATTAGACAATGTTACAGGGCATGCAAGACAGCTAATCTCCATATTTCTGTTTCACAAGCGCTTAAGCTTAAGCGCTGAATGCATTTAGTCAGGGTTATTTTTCCAGTTTAAAAACAACTATTTCTGTCAGAGGAATTATTAACATTGTTAATAAATTGTTGGTGTTCATCTGATAGATGTACAGACGTCATCTGCAAAGTTTTCCATAATTATTGATCCTGCCATATTTATAGACAGTGTTCCAGATGTTGTAGCAGTCTAAGATGGTGTGAATGAAAAAATGTTTACTGTGTCATGCTAAAATACCACTTCACCCTGGAAATTCACAACCATAGCCTAGGCTTTGTACCACCATCCCGAACTCTCCTGCCTCGGACAAAGCATGAAAAACCTGTGCTTTTCAAATTTTTACTGACTATGCTAACATTAAATTTCCACACCTGACTACACAAGGTGTTTTTTCTGACTACCCCATGTTTATGCACCATTGAAATCAGGGCTAGCACTGGGAGAGGTGATTATTCCTTTCTAAATAAAAGGACTATCTTTGATACTCTGATCAAACCAAAGTAATAAGATATGTATTTTCTCTGCCACACATAGTAGTTTTATTGTGGGAATTTCCATTAAAAGAAAAAAATACATATTTTAGTTCATACTGTATAAACACACATTGAGATAAATATTTCTACTTAAGATGCAGGAACATGTTTTCCTTGCTGATAATATCACATAAAAAGATTACAGTCATTACAATTAATAATTTGCCATGTTTTCAACACATATGGATAATTATTACCTTTTTCCTAAGCCAAGTGAACCACATATACTGTAGTGGTGAAGAGTTTTGGAACATTTTGGATTTTTTTTGGTTTTTTTATAATTAATGTAGAGGAGCACCTAGGCTTGACACGTTTCACATTAATTCAATTTCCAAAGTAAAAAAATCAGGAGAATTTTCAGACAATCCCTACACAATGAACCAAACCTAGACATCAGTCTAGGACCATATCAGTCCCACCCACAATTATAAAATTTCCACTTATAACGTCCTTTCCATGTCAGCTGTTCATGGCATCCATCCTCCACCCCATCTCCTCCCTTTCTTTTCCATGTTTAAGATGTCCAGATGAGGGGGTCACAAACCTTGGCCAGGAGCCACCACTATACTGAATCATATCAATAGCAATCTTTATATTTTAATTGTATGGAATTTCATATCTGCTGAATTGTTAAACCAGATGTTTTTAACAAAAGCACTTTTTTGAACTCCTGGGCTCAAGGTGTTGAATGGTATTGATGCAGGTGTGACACCAGTCATTTGTGCTGCAGTCCATTGAAACTGCGCATAACAATTCATAGTTGGCAACAAAAAGAAACATTATTTTCTCCTAATTATTCTGCACAAAACATGTATGTTTTTATGCTTCTGAATTGTTTATTTTGCATTAGAAATCAGTTAGAATAATTTTACCATTGAAGCAAAAATAGCCTGTGAACAGTCTTGTCAGAGCTGAGTGCAAAGTGCTGTGTGAGGAAATATGTAATTAGTGTCACATCGTGTTAAAAAGTTCATGGTGGGAAAATAATGTCTTGCGTTAGTGCAGGCCTAATTTACTCCTGTGATTCACTTTTTTTCCCTTTCTCATTTCAGCGCGTTTTCTATTCAGTGCCACAGAGAAATTAGAAAGCCTCCTTTGTCTGCATCCTGGAGTGCGGTGCAATACAAAGCCATACTAAAAGCTTTTCCCCTGCTTTCCCCTATCTGAATAACTTCCTACTGAGGTAATGAATTGTGTGCGTGTGTGCACGTATATATACACATACACATATGTATATGTGTATACCTATGCTTATTTCACTCTATGTTCATACTTAAGCAATACAAATACAATCCTCTGATACCCTTGGACACAGCCAAAGGCTGTTTTTCGCACTACAAGTTCCATAGTGCACCACAGGGAAGCAAATGCCAAGAGGAGGATAAGCACAGTTCCTCTGCTTAAATCTGAGTGACTCATAGGAACCTGACTGGCCACTAGAAGCTACAACTCTGGCAAGATGAGCAGATCCTTGGTGATGTCTCTGCCCCCACCAGCTGTTCTGCACAATTGCTATGGATTCCCGGTCATTGGTGGCAAACAACATCACTCAAACATATTCTGGGGATAAGTTGTGGGACACAGGCTGCAAGCACCTTAACCAACACAGCCACTGTTTGATAGCTTGGACGTTACTGGAGGATAATGCCCAGAAAAGAAGTAAAGACGAAATGACACAAACATAGGAGCTAGGCAGCAAAGCAGGTATACGACAACATGAAAATGTAACTGCAGTGCATCTATCCAACCTTCTCTTTTAGCATTCATGAAATTGTTCTCTGTCAAAAATTAAATGTTAGCGAGTCAGTTGGAGAACTGTTCTGATTTCAGTCCCTCAGTCGCCCAAGCATCAGTTAAGGTTCAAAGTTTATCCATCAATAAAAGAATTGCAGGTACTAGGATTATGCCTGTAAGACTCCATCATGAGAGGTATGTGTACTATGCACCTTCCATGATGTCATATTCTCAAAAAAAACTTCAGCAATTTGTATTATCCTTGCAGAATGCATAAACACTCCCCATTGATAGGGTATCCTGTGGTTAAAAGAAAGAAAATGGGGGTACAAATTGGGAAAAGATGTTTTTCAACTGGGGATTCAGTTAATAAATGGGAGGAATTTAAGAGCTCATAAAAGTGAAAAATTGGTCAATTAAATAGCTTCTGCTACATCTTTCTTCCAGTGAGGATTTCTAAGGCTGTGTGTAGATGCGCGCTGAGATCCAAAAACCACAGCCAAAATCACTAGCTATCATGCTGGCTTACACCATCCTCCCACTTGCGCAATCATATTGCCTTAATTAAAACAAAGTGTGGGAATTACATATTATATAAGAAAAACAACACCTCTCCCAGTGACTGACATTTATAATCTGCAATAAATAATTACCTAGTCACTTTCAGCAATTGGGTAGGACCCACCATGACTGCTATTACCTGGATGCTAACTAACATAACGGAATGAGGGAAAAACAAGGCAGCAATCTCAGTGATCAAGCTGGCAACCTCATTTAAAAAAATTACATATAATTGCTGTCATAACTGCTGTATTGCTATAATTGCTGCTTATTAAGGTATCAACTAGTGTTTCGTAGAAGATTAAGCAGTTTTATGTACAGCAAACTGATTAAGTAATCAACAGGTGTTTTACAGTGGATTAAATTGTTTTAAATGAAGCAAATACGTCAAAGGACTGATTATTACTTCTGGTGTGGGTGGAGGCATGGGAGAAAATCTATGAAAGATTTTTTGTTTATTCTATTACACAGCATATGGACCTCACCCATGCAAATATACCGCCTACCAAGCATAGGTTTCACTACTAACACCAGGCTATTAGCCTGGTGAGGTACTATCCCTGGCATTCACATGTTGCAATGGGCCATGAGTTTGGACCTTTTGTAATACCACTACAATTGAGTGTTTGCTAGGCAGAAGATGAGCCATGTTGCGTTGCATAGCAAACATAATTTTTTGATCATCAAGAGTACAGAATCTAAGTGAATTATTTAAAAGATATCTAGCTAGCTAACTCATCAGCAAAGTAAAGCCAGTTTTATCTACTTGTATGACAGCAGTCACATCACAGCCTCAGTCAGTTATTTCTGTCAATGTTACTCTCATTTATTTTGGCGTAGCTGTTTTCATTATGATAGATGAAAGGGTTGGTTTATAGTACATAATTTAATTGTGATAATGATAATTTGCTGTTATGTTATGTTATGTTAGCTGTCATCTCCAAAAGATGTCAAGCATAGACCAACAGAGAGGAAACAGAGTTAAGATTGACGGGTTTTGTTATAACAAGTCCATACTGTAGTTCTTTGTTTGTGTGTTCCAGCATTGTTATTCAGATGATGTAGTTAACAAGGTTCATACAAATAAAAATCAGTTTAGAAAGAGGCCACAAGGTAAAGCACAGACACTGACAGAGGTGAACCCGAGTTAATAGAGTGTAGGTGTGCAAGTCTGTTATTTTCACATGTATCCCCCATAAATGCCTTTTTTAAACTGCATATACTGTAGAAACTCATTACTGAATACCGACACTTAGCTGTGAGATATTATTCTTTAAGATCCTTTTTTCTGTAATAGGCTGACTCTTTTGTAGTCTCACCAAAGTGTCTTCACATCAAACAAGCTCTTTTTTTCCACAACAGTAGTTTTACACTTTTGAAATAGTCCCTAATTTTGCCAAAACAGTAGCCATTACCTATTCAGGCTCAAGTTGTTTCTGAAATGCTGCTGGTTCCAGAAATACAGGTAAAAGAAGTGATTTGTTGTATTTTATATTTATCGTTAAAAATACATAAATGCAGCCAGCGCTCTGGTTACATTTGAGGCCCAAGTTGAGAGGACAAAAAAAAAAAAAAAAGAGAGTAGAAGATGTCTCTCACTCACCGTGGCCTGCTGCTTCTGTGCTCTCTCTGTAGCCTCATCTAGCTGTTTCTGCAGGGCTGCCTGGAGCGACTTCATCTCCTCCCTGCGAGAGGAAAGGTTCAGGAAATACCCGGTTAGACAGTGTTGACTGGGTTGTTGAGTTGTCTACAGAGGTTTCCCTACTGACGTCATAAGTCACATTTTAAGCTGGCCCATCAGGACAAGAGCCCCTTGTGACTCATTGAAATAGTAAAGAGTGAACTGCTGATTTTATTGGGGGGGTGTTCATTTTCAACTATTTTCACAATTGTCAATACCCACCAGGAACAACATACAGTAAATGAAAAAAGTGAATTTTCACTTAGTCTCTGAGGTAAATCCAACCAAAGGCCAGAAACTGTTAGAGAGCAAGCTTGCAAACATGAAAGCATCAGACATTCTTCCATTTGGACGTACTGACTCTTTTTTGGCATTTTCAGTGTCAGATGTAACTGCAGGTTTAGATGCAACCTCTTCCCTGGCAAAGCACTCAAAGTTATAGTCTACCTGCAATAACTTTACTATCATAAAACAAAATAAACTGACTCTCAATATGCATGTAGCTGCATCTCTTCTTTCCCACTCCAACTGAAGTTCAATTGTATATCAAACCATACATTGGTTAAGTACAATTAACAAGATAAGGTGATCAAGCAAACCAATGTGTGGTATGGTCGTTAGGAATGTTTTCACTGCTGGGATGCTTATCAGACCAAAAATAAAAAGACCAGTTTTTGGCTACATTTATTTACACTAATTTAGTGCAAGAGAAAGGAATGCTTATAATATCCCTGACAGTCCTTGCCTCCCTTGAGTTGGGAGCAAAAATAGTAACTTTTACTTTACACTTTACACTCCTAATTGCAAAGTAATCTATTGCTATGACATTCTGTGACATTGACTTTATCCTGACCCTTTTCTAAGGCCACTGTAGCTCAGTTTAATGTGAAATCACATATCATTGGAAGCGCTACAGTACTGCAACCGGGGCTAAAGTCTTTTATTTAAAGTTGGCTAAAATACAGGAATCATTTCCATCTGGCATCGAATAGAAGTAGTTTAAGCCTTGAATGCAAGGCAATGAAGTGTGACAGCACTGCAATTATAGATTAATTTGATCTATTGGAAATAGGAATGGGCATGGGATATCTGATACTCTCAACCTCATGCTTTTTTCCATGGCCTTATTTTCTTCCTAGGGTTTAGTAGTTACCACTTACCCAATTTACTATATTTTTATTTCCTAACCTGTTTCTCTGTTACTGTAATATTTTGATTATATCAGTATTGCTGCAGTGGATTGTTTATTTTTCATATGTTGGACTTTTTAGATTACACAGCATTTATATTTTGTGTGACCTTTTCTAACTGATGGCACAGCTTGTGATCCTGAGTTATGAATGTATCTCCTCAGCAATTACACAAGCAGTTATTTCAATGTTTCAACATTGCCCCTCAGTTTGCATAAAAGGTAGCAAGTAGTGCACTTCAGAAGTGCATTCACACTCAGAAGTCACTTTAAGCTGGATGCCGAGAAAATGAAAATCCTTGTCTTTGAGGATCCATGGTTTGCTTATTTATTTATAAGTCCATTGAAAAGTATGTGAGTTCCTCCTTAATTAATCTCTCTCTTTCCCTACTGCTTAGAACTGTGGCAGTAAATAATCCCATCCCCACTTCCCCTCTACCTGAGCTGAGAAGTGTAATGCCTGTCTGTTAGCCCTCAGGGTTCTTGATAGTGTGGATTTATGTGGGATTTATTTTGAAGGATATGTCACATGACCATCTTGGCAGAATAAATATGACTAAATCCAGCATGCTTTTCTTTTCCAAGTGAACTCTACAATGGGTTGACTCTGTATCAGCCAAGAAGAGCACTGTCAGGGAACACAACAGAAATGACAGACCCTCCAGCTGTCACAAGACCTGGGACTGGTGGCAGCTCTAGACATACAGCAGGAGACACTGACTGTAAAGGCAAATCTTTAATCAAACAGAAGACATTGTAAGTTGTCTCTTTTGGATATCTATGCTCATTGATATTTATGAGCATAATTGATCTTTTAGTTACCAGACTCATTTCCTCTGCAACATTCTGCCAAGGTCACTCAAGGACAGTAAACACAAAAAACTAAAATAATATTAGCTGTTTGTGACTAAGCCACAATAAATGTGCATATGAACAGTACAACATACAGTAAATAAACTTGCAATTACACTTGCAATTACACATGACTGTAAAAGGTTCTCTTACAGATTTAATTATGTATTTTGTACACATGTTTAATGAGCCTTTATTTGGTCAGGGCATAAGTATTTGAAATATATCCTTTTGGTTGGTGCATAACCTCATTAGTTGGGAGTCTTGTGGAGTTAGGAATTTACACAGTATAACAGCACACAAGAGTAAACCTTTTTTCAGTGAGACCTTTTGCAGAAAGGATTTTTTTTTTTATTATTTATTTCTCAATGTGATTTTTTTTCAAGCCATTAAAGATACCACACTCATTTAGTTAGAGATCACATCAATTTCAAAACAGAAAATTCAAGGAATTTCCAAAAAAGGGGTCTGTTTTAGTTGATGGTTCCAGTCACAGAGGTTGTACTGAAAATCAGTCTGATAGAAATGATTTAACATTTCTTGGGTTGTTCAGTGATGATGGAGCCAACATTTCTGTTCCAGTCAAGGAGAATCTTTTTTTTTTTTTTTTTTTAAACTGATGTATGTCTATAACTTGTGTGACTCACAATACTTTATAGCAATTCTTTCTCTGTGCTACTTGTGAGGTGTACAACTGTAGCTAGCAAACTAGGACATTAGTATGACCCCATCCTAGTACTGGTAATAATACTATGGGCATCCTGCTATTAAGTAGTTGAATCTCAGAATGTTTTATTCTGTGTCAAATTCAATCACATGAAGCACATAATGACTCTGAATTAGCTAATTGAAAGTTTCACATTTGTTTAGTATGGGACAGGATTGTAAATAAAGGTTAGCTCCCCTTTTCAATCACAAAACCGCTTTTATATTCAAGTTTAATGCTAGCAACAAAAGATAAGAGATTTGTGAATTTACCTTTGAATGGCAGTTTTAATTCACAGTGATTATCAGTCAGGTAGTCATGATTCAAGCTGTCACTTACTTGAAAGTAGCTAAACACTTGTTAAAATTTATGTGGCAACTAATGTCTAAGTACATAATGTAACCAAATATTTACTGAGTTATTTCCTTTAATCCACTAAGGAGTATATACAGTATTTCACTGTTTGACAAAGTTTTCAGGTATGTGCCATTTTTTGAAAAATGACTGCACATATTTTTGCAACTGTGATCTCAATTTGTTTGTCATCACGGTCACAGTTGTATAAAATCTGGGCCAAAATGATGGTGAAACAGCTAGATACTTGATGATTGAATGCAAAACTCATACAAATTCCAAATATAGTGTGACAATTGTCATGCTATAATATATGTCTTTGCACATTACTGTATATGTCACAGGTTTGTGCTAAACACTACCTGCAAAACAGACAGACTGAGAGAAGACTATAAAACTGTACCCTGGAGACGGAGGATTGTATATTTTTACATCTCTACTGTGCTGAAGTCCCCAGTTGCACACGCTGGATATTCAGAGCAAAGCTTTTGGGGCAGGAGAGGATTGCCTTGCCTTTGCGTCAGTGTTCTCTATTTGAGTGCCTAGAATGGGACCCATCAGGTTACATGCGACTGAAAAACATCAGACTG
This sequence comes from Megalops atlanticus, assembly GCA_019176425.1. Lineage (NCBI taxonomy): Eukaryota > Metazoa > Chordata > Actinopteri > Elopiformes > Megalopidae > Megalops > Megalops atlanticus. Next base: position 24,994,430 of record CM032885.1, on the reverse strand, counting down.
CTGAAGAAATAGACATTTTGCAGCCAGGTAACAGCAGAGTGGCTTTTAAAGAGCTTCTATCCCTCAACACAAATGAAAAGACTCCAAAAGAAATGAAAGTAGGGCTGAGCTGAACAGATTTACCTTTGCTTCTGGCTGAGTTCCAGGATTCTCCGGACATCCTTCCTTGGTACCATCTCACCATTTTTCAGAGACTAGAAGAGAGAGGGAGAGTGTTTTCATCCTCATGAGAGGTTGTGGCACTTCAGCCAAAGTGCAAGCTGTATTATTGGACACTAGTCATGCACAGAAATATAAAAAAGCGCATCAAAGTGTTCAGTGACACTTGCACTCAAAATAAAGTATAGAGCCAATTTCATCTATTTCTAAAAAAGGCTAGTTTTCATGTTTTTACCACTATATTTATACATATATACTGTGTGTGTGTGTATATATATCATATATATACACTCGGTGACCACTTTATTAGGTACACCTGTACACCTTCTCATTGATGCAAATATCTGCCAGTCATCTGGCAGCTATTCAATGCATAAAATCACAAAGACATATTCAAAAGGTTCAGTTGCTGTTCATACCAAACATCAGAATGGGTAGGAAATCTGTTTTAAGTGACCTTGACCGTGGGATGATTGTTGGTGCCATACGGGGTGGTTTGAGTATCTGATCATCTGGGATCTTCATGCATAACAATCTCTAGAGTGAATTCAGAATGGTGCAAAAAACAGTGCTATGCAGCAAAGCATTTTTGAACATACAACATGTCGAACATTGAGGTGGATGGACTTCAGCAGCAGAAAACCCCTCTAGGTACCACTCCTGTCAGCTAAGAACAGGAAACTGAGGCTACAATGGGCACAGGCTCACCAAAACTGGACGGCAGACGATTGGAAAAACTTTGCCTGGTCTGACGAATCTCGATTTCTGCTGCGACATGCAGATGGTAGGGGCAGAATTTGGCATAAACAACATGAATCCATGGATCCATCCATAGGCACGTTAATACCAATTGAGCATTGTTTACATGCCTCAGCCTACCTGAGTATCGCTGCTGACCATGTGCATCCCTTTATGATTACAGTCTACCCATCTTCTAATGGCTACTTCCAGCAGGATAATGCGCCATGCCACAATGCACACATCATCTCAAACTGGTTCCAGGAACATGACAATGAGTTCAGTGTACTCCAATGGCCTCCACAGTCACCAGATCTCAGTCCAATAGAGCACCTTTGGGATGTGGTGGAACGGGACATTCGCAGCATGAATGTGCAGCCGACAAATCTGCAGCAATTGCTTGATGCTATCATGTCAGCATAGACCACAATCTCTAAGGAATGTTTCCAGCACCTTGTTGAATCCATGCCACATAGTGTGGCGGGGCAGAGAGCACTAACAACTCTCTTCCTGAATGTGCTCCCACTATGTATAGGAAGAACAAACTAAATGCCAGATCCATAATGAGTCAGCTTTTTGCTCTAATCCACACAGTAAATACACAAGTTAATTTAAATTTAATCTACACTTTACTTTGCAAGCAACAGATGTAATACTGATGCTACGGGAAACAAAGTGGTATGCTTCTTTTGGAATATATCTCCATAACAGCTTATCCATGTTCCTGTGAATGCATTTGAGCATCTATGTGAAAATCCTCAAGGTTTAAAGTGCAATTGACTGAAGAGTTCAGCAATGCTTTTTTTCAATTGTAGATACTGAAATCTATGGAGGATGAAAGCTGATTTATTATAATGAATACAATTATGTTGAAGAAAAAATGCATTAATACTTGAATAAATTAAGGTTGAGAAAAAAATGTATACATAGATTAATAAATGAAAAGAATGGCTACAGAAATATATACATGTAAAGAATAAACACAGAAATAAATAAACAAATAAAGATCATGTATTTCGTTGTTTGTCTCTGTATATCTGCCTTCAGTATGATAATAAGGAAAGCTGGTCTTACACACCATGTAGAGTATGCTTGATTACTCTGGACTTGCTTTGGAATGGCAATTAGCTAAACCTTACATTCTGCAAACATTTTTTTTACATATTTGTATCCAGTGACTATATCCTGTTTTGCATGTAGGGCTTCATGGAAAAAAAAAAAAAAAAATGGGACATTTGTTGAGACGGATGTGTTTTGGCTAAAATATGCTAAGCACATAGATTGCTCAAAAGCAAGCTTTACGAGTAGCTTCACACAATAAGTTGATTTTTAGCTGGTTAGCCAATGACATGTCTGAAAATGACTCAGTCAATGAAACATTTTTGGTCTTATGCCCACAGAAAGCACTACCCATACACAGGCATTAAAACTGCACTTGCCCATCAGTTGAGTAATATTTGTCAGCTTGGTTAAAAAAAAAATAAAATAAAATAAAATAAAAACAATGTCCAATGAAAAGGTGTGGTGTTCTTAATTTTTACCACTATATTTGGTTACTCATTAAGACCTTCTCCCTATCTGCACAGAACATAAACATGTAATAGCCCTCAAAGAAATCTACAATTGTAGATCTTGCTTCCGTTTCATAGAATTAAGTGTGCATTGCAGAACTGTGTAGTGTTTTCAGAATTATACTTCCTACATTACCCCTCCATCACCCCTCCTTCAAGTTAAAGTAATGGTAAATTATTTCCTACAGATCAATCCAAGTGAATGGTTTCATTCTCTTGGCTACTTTTCCCATTGCTTAAGAAGAAATAGACTTTCCTGCAATTAGACACAACAACCAACAACATAATATAGACATTTCCTTGTCGAAAATTTGTTCAAAGGTAGTGTCCCGAGGCAATTTGCACAGTAAAACATCTCCTGCTGGAGTAACTTTAACTTCTGTGTCTGGATAGGGTAGACCTTTTATGTTGTGTGAGCAATATCTTTGTGAGGTATAAAAGAAAATATATAATTGCTTATTATCCATACTCTTCTTGCAATCCACAAAACGTGACAGTAGAAAATCCTGCTCTCTCGCTCTCTCTCTTATATATACATATATATATATATATATATATATATATATATATATATATATATATACTGTTATCCCTACAGCTACATATCCCCTATAACTACACATCCACTGGAAGCTTTTTTTTTTATACAGTGCATGCAATGCTTGTTCTTGAAAATCTGGATGATGTCTGTTTTACACACAATCAGTGAAACTTAAATGTTCTTTAAATGTGCTTTTGTGAGGTCTGTGTTCTAAACATTATTGTTCATTGCACTCAACCTAACCTAAAAGTTTATTCTCAGTAATTACAATAACTGATTATGCTCGCTAAACACCGCAGATTGCCTGAAATTTGTGTGCTATTGCGAAAGCTACAGCATGAGTTTAATTAACAAGGATGGCAATTTGAATAATTAAGTGGCAAGTAATCCCAAAGCTTTTTCTTAAATGTTTCACATTATAGCTTTCTTCTGTTACAAAATTCAAATTACAAAACGGAGCTAAATTTAGTTAAATCGATTTAAATTACTGAGAATAAACTTTTAGGTTAGGTTGAGTGCAATGAACAATAATGTTTAGAACACAGACCTTACAAAAGCTGTGATGTTTCATGAGCATTTAACGTAATTTAAATCGATAAATGCCATCCTTGTTAAACAATCTCACGTTGCAGCTTTCACAAGCACACAAACTACAGACAATCTGCGTTGTTTCGTGAGCATAATCATTTACTCTATTTATGTGATTGGTGTCGATTATTCTGTGAATTATTTGTTTCATTGTTAATAAAGGAGGATAAAGGGGAACAGGTTGAAAGTAATGATAGATTTAAAGGTAGTGTTTGGGCTTCCCCTGTTTCCAGCTCACCAGCCGCCACTGTAAGCTAGCTAGCAAGATCATGCCATCCAGATAATACAAGTTCATTCAACTGGCTCACTGGAAAGCTAGCTAGCTGTTGTTCCAGTTTCCTACTGTCGCAATGCAAAAGTGGACATTTCTGAAATAAAGTAAAGTAAAACATAGTATAAAACATAATTGTCCATTTCACCCATTCATTTGTCAATCAGCTTAAATGAGTGCACAGTAGTAGCACACCTTTTAATTCCTATAGTCGTACCTAAATGTATAACCCAGACTGGCATCACGTTTTTTGGTAGCCCCTCTGTTTTCTAACTTAATACCTTACTGTTAACTGTACTGTACTGTAACTTACTCTTCTCTTTCTCAGCCCAATTTCTAAGCCCAGTTTTCATTATTTGAACCCTCATAACAATGAGGGCCCAAACAAGGCAACAGTTAAAATGGTCACAATCATCTCCAAGCATCAACATCTGTACAGACAGCCAATGCTCTCAAGTCTTTGAGGTCAGCTGAGGGAGGTGTCACTTTGATCACTCACCCCAGTGTGTGGGCCAACTCAAACTCTGGCAAATAAATCACTCTCAAAAAGCTAATCTGTTTAATACACAGCTGATTGCCTCACCCCCAAAGGTTAATGCCTACTATTATTTCACAACAGATCTGTTCCCCAGTGTCACATCTCTGGGCCAGGGGGGCACTAGAGCCTGGCAAGAAGCCCAGGGGACATTGTCACCCAAGACAAAAGAGATCAAGGCTCATTTGCAACTACCTATCAGCCACAATGTTGTCAGCCCTCATTTTGGCCAGCTGTCCACAGGAAACATGGCCTGAACAAGTTCCCAAATGACCACTGGTCTGATTTATTACAGAAGGGCTCCAACAGAGACACTGCAGGGCATCTGACATGGGGTAATACCGCAAAAGCAAAGGATCTGGAGAGAGAGGCCCACAGCTAAACTCACTGTAATTAACTCTATGAAACATTAACTCTATGAGAAAACAATTTAAAAACTCTGTATGTTTTGCATATATCTGTATTAAAATAAAAATCAATCCTACAATCCTTTTTGGGTTGTTCTTTAACTTTCATCCTGTCTTGGACCATTTAACCCATTCATATCAAGTTTTTCTTTCCTGCTACCTGCCTACAGTGCCCAGGAGGTATAGAGCTGTAGTTTAACTTTATAGTGTATTTAAAAATTTGTCCTTTGGTTTGTGCAAACCTTACATCATCATAGAGTTGGTCAAAAAACTACAAAATTTCAAATTGCTGTTTTATCAATTTATGAAATAATGCTTTTATGGTTTTCATTCCTACTACTTTAGGAAGCTGACAAACACATTAAAAAAATTGAATTGAATTCTAATCCCTAAATCAGCACTGATATTGTGTAAGTGTGGCTGAAAAAGTAATAGTGGTTTATATGTGTTAGAAAGAGTTTAAAGATTGAACCACAAAGGGGATTGAATACTCGTTATGTTCGTATTGTGGTTGAACATACATTCCATCATGTGTGCATTTAGTGACACTGCCATTAACAACCAATGAAGCCATCTTTCTTAACCTGTATTAGATAATTGCTTCTCTGTATCAATGTGGGTTATGTCCATAACGATATATTCAATACCTATTTCAAATGACACGTTTGAATTTCAACTGAGGTTTCCAAAGGCTAAAGGTTAAAGAAATGTAGATTAAAAAGTAATTTATGAATGTCATTTTCCAAAAAGGATTTTTGTATTACATTTTCTGTTGCAGTGACAGCCACTACATTGTAAAAAATCATTTCTCTTCATCTAAATTTCATGACTGAGGAAAAATAGTCTTTTGAGATGAAATTCAATCATTGCATAAGAGACAAAAGAGAAAGAATCAAACAACATTACAAAATTTGTACATCAATCTGTATATGACCTTCAAAGGTTTCTCTGAGACAATTGTTTATGTGCACTGAAAAAGAATCTACACAGCTACACAGGACAAGAATTTTGTGCACTGGAACATTTTGTCCAAAAGTACAGATGCTATATTTCCCTCCTAATTAGGATGAATAACAAAAATACAGTATCAACATAGGTCTGAAAGCAGAGGACAAACTTTTTTTTCATAAAAAAATCATAAAAAATACAAAGTGGGTTCCTCACACAAATTAAAGATACAGAATGTATAATTGGTCAATGAGTTGTTGTTACATAAAAGACCTTTTCTGTTGGTTATTACTACCAGTAACACTTTAATGACATTTTTCTGAATACTGAATTGAAGTCAGAATTGACACTGAACGAAACAAGTCCAGGTAGAAAGTTTAGACTATGGGCTTTGAATCTTTGAGTCAAATTTGTGAAATGTTTTTGCTTTGAAAATTTGAGGTTTGGAGAATGAAGAGATAACATTTTAATTGAACTAGCATGTTTACTTTGAATGAAATAGAATTACTGTATACATCACTGTGTTGTTGAAGTTTGGTGATACCTTGTTATACAATTTGAGACGTGTCTTCTGAAAACAATGGTCATTAAAGATAGGCATTATGCAAATAACTTCCATTACAGCCAATCTGGGGTATGAAATTTAACTCATTTGCTCAACCAGTCAGGACACAGCTTAATAATTCTTTCACTGGGAGGTTTGACTAGACCTTTCTTGCACCCAGCTTGATTCACAAGGATGACAAATGTCTCTGAATGATCCATGTTTTATGACGCTGTAGCCTCTTACCACGGGCTATGCAACTCTTGACTGGTTGATTCTAAGGGTATAATCACCAAGTTGAAATCTTTATCCAAAAACTATGCAGACTAAAGTATGTCTTGCCATGGAGACTTAATTTCATTTAAATGTGCATAATGGTGAATCTCCCTTTCTGACGTTTTTGCAAGTGCAAATCTAGGGTCTGAATGAGTTTTATTCAAAACATGTGTACTGTCAAATGCACTAGAATGCAATGGATGGCTTCTGATTATGAATCAAGCAGGATAAATAGAATAATGAATAAAACATGAATAAAAAAAGATGGTTGTGTTACGGCCACGGACCCATCATCACAAGTTGCTTGATACAAGTTAAAAATCAGATTTAAATATCTATGACCATTTGACGCATACAGTTAGAATACTAACAAAAATTTAAAATTACATAACTTTTCAGGAAAGCTGGGACAACGTTTCAACAGTAAGATTTTACATACAGCAAAATTGTAAAAAAAAAAAAAAAAAAAAGACCCAGGACATAAGCCATGATAAATTAAATTTATAATATCAAACACATACGGGTGCATGAGCCAAAATGTGCGATGAGAGAATAAATGACTAATATATGTTTGCATGTGTACACACAGCCAGCCAAGCCTTTGCTCAGACATAGATTTGGCATATTAAATTTGGCACTCAGAATCATTGTACAGTTCAGTATTGCTTTCCCAAAAGCATATTTATAGAGACTCAAGCACATGGCTGCTTCCAAGCTCTAAGATGGGAGTATGAAGTGGCCAGTCTATTGCAATTTATGTTTCATGTTTGGGACAGGTCTGTGAAAGCAAGTCAAAATGCCTGTTTGTTTCTCGTTGAAAAAATAACACAAAAATGAAAATATTGTCTAGATATAAAGTGTGCATAATTCTTTGGAAATATTTGCCCATCAGACCAAGTTTTTTAGCCACAAAGATATTTTCCACATCAGGGTTTAGGAAATACTGACGCATAAATGAAGAAACTGATGATGTCAACTTTTAACAAAAAACTAAGCATGAAACATAGCACTGCACAACAAGTCACCAATGCCTATTTTTTAATCCAGCAAAACATCTGCAAGAATTGCATCATTTTCCCCCTCCCTCAACTAGCACTCTATGATAATGTGAAAGACCAAATTATGTGGAAGAGGATGCAACATATAAAATTTCTATGATGTTTTAGAAAAGAAATGCAGATGAATAACAAAAATATATCTGTCCTTCAGGTGTGTACATCCCCTCCCACAAACCTCCCTAGGATGGACCGTGAAACCCCAGACCTGAAGGCTGCCTTTCATGCTGTCCAGCTCCTTTGATGTTTTGGATAGTTGATGCAGGATTCCAGCCCTCTCCGTGAACACCTCCTTCAGCTTCTGCTCCAGTCCCTCATAGCTCTGTCTAAGTCACAGGAACAGAGAGGAGAGATATTCATCCATTTATGTATGTTGCCACCTGAACAAATCAATCTGTATGCATGGCTATATCTGACAAAGCTAAAATTGCTGACTGGAGAGTGATTTCATGTGTTGTATGATAACAAGCTGGGATAAAGGGGGGACAATTATGGCTCAATGATATAGAGATCAAAACCGATTGTTATACCTACCCATTACTGATTCTGATTCCTGTCATTCTTAATGTAAATGAATTACTGCCAATTTCTGGAGCACTTTATTGTACTGCACCAACTACTGTACATTTAGCATTAAAACATTGTTTGCATTCTCACAATCGACTAGAGATCCATTAGCTTTCTGGATAAACCTAGCAGTTGCCTCAACAAAAATGCATCTTTTGCTGGTAGTATGAAAGAGTTAAACTGAAGATGAACACATAAAGCATGGGCAATTCATAGGTCCATCTTTGCACTAAAATAAGGGGTCTGTACACACTAGCTTTTGATCAGGATCAAATACACTGGAGGTATGTGATCCTGAATAAAGATGGTTTTGTGGACATATTTTTGATGCATTAAATTGTTTTCTCAGGGATATTTTGCACAACACATGCCACTGCTGTAATTCTTGCTGTGTAAAAGCTATACTGGGGTGACCAGGTTCAAAATGTATTATGACAATATATTTACATTAGAGGCCATGTCATGAAGGAGCAACTGCATGCACTAATGAATTTAGCTACAAGATATGTATAATTTAATCAGAGTGTTAACAATTTTTCCAAATAATGATATTTCAATATATTTTTAAGTAAAATTCATAGAATGTTTTCATTTCTCCCATGTACATGAAAAAAGTAAAATGACATTTGCCCTCTTATAGTTGAAACAGGCTATTCATATTTTTCTATATAGTTGCAAAATTTTCTATTTTTTACTTGGTTTATGTGCCAGCAAATAAAACTTTATACAATGAAATTCAGCATTTGTGAACAGTATGAGCAATATGACCATGCAAAAAATACAATATAATACATTATCAGTGTGCTTTAATTACAGATGTTCTATTTTAAATAATAAAAAATAAAGAATAAATAATTTAAAAAAATATATTATTACATTGCATGTTCCATCTGTGCTCTTATAAAAAAGCTCTTTGATCCTTTAACCTGACGGTAATGGTTATAGTGTTTAAACAAAGGGTTTGCCATCATCTAGGGCTGTTGAACAAAGGGTGGGCTATGTCAGCACCTATGATTCCTTTGTCATGTGTATGGTTTTCCAGAATGTGCAAGGACTTGAGGTTTGGGAGAGACATAACATGTCTTCACAGGAAAAAGCTAATTATGACATCAGTCCATATTTATTCCTTTCTCCTGTCAGTGGAGATTGAGATGTAGGATGTACAATCACTGCTGCCATTCACCAGAACCAGATTGACTGAAAGTCTAAATCTTGAATCTTGTTACTTCCCAACAGGTTAGTTAGTGGTATCCATGGTAGATTGTTTTGTTTATTGTTTGGGCCATGCTCACCCTGACGCTAACGCTACCTCACTTATGTAAATAAATCATTTGCGCGTAACTGTATTCGTTGTGGCGCAGGTCATCCTTGGAAGTGAGGAATTTTATGTTATGCTCAGTTTCCCCTAGGCTGGGGCGTAACAGCATTCAAGAAACAGTTTTGCAACTGTTGTTACTTTTGTGACAGGACAGTGTAATGCAGCCAAAATGTATTAGCAATCTACAACCAATCTCTTGCGATAGGATGTGTCCGCTGTTTTATGTGAACAAGGTTCTCAGTCAGATTCAATTTAATCTGAAGTTACAAGCAAATGCAGGTTTACTACAAATGTCCTGAGTGCATCACACAAAAGTACATCTTAGACATCATATTAGTCTGAGCTCCCTTGAAAGCAAGCCATAAACATAAATCAATGATAGCATGTGATATCACTTGGGAAATAAATGCTGTATGATACAATACATGCCCCACATATGAGCTGACATGCTTTTTGCTAAATTTATCAAGCACATATAAGAAAAGCTCTCCAGAGTCAGTGTCTTATTAATTCATTACCCAAAGGAACTGATTCATCCACAGCAAGAATAAAAAAGCCTCATAATTTCAGAGCTGTGCCAGCACCAAAAAAAGTTCACAGTACATTACAAACCTCACAGAAGCAATTCCTCGCTCATATTTAAATTGTTTGCTGCTAAATCCAAATGAAATGAAGTTTATACTCAGTGAGCTGCAGAATCAAGAACAAATTGGTCATTATTGCCGAAAAAATATCAACAAATATGTCATTACATTGTGACCTGTACTAACCCCGCTGTTGTTATGGCCATTCTGAGAGGGAGACAAGCTTGTGATGGTAATAATTTATCTGACAAACACCCTCCCAATCATTCTTTACTAGCTACATACATTTATTTGCCAGAGATCCCACATTTTCCACAAAAGGACACCACCCATTTCCTCATTATTTTTTCCTGTCTTAGGACAGAGCAAATGGCCTAGAAAGAAATAAGGGCTTAAAACTAGGAGACCACCAAATGGCAGACAATATTTCTTTTTATTATGGATGCCTCTCATAGCATCCTGTTATGTCTGTGCCACTCCTGTGGAAAACACTGGCTCAGCCCCCCTGTTTTTACATTACAGGATGACCTCTGCAGGTACTAGAGTATTGCTGAGCTAGTGCCATGAGCTGGCTGGTGAAAATGAAGAAAAAAGATAGAAAAGGCTACAGCTCTTCTACATCTTCTACATCTCTATACAGAGTCAGAGTCAATCTGTAGAAAGGCACTTTCTTCTACATTGTAAGTGCAGTTACAATAACAGAGGCAACCAATTCATCAGCCAACCTATCAACCTTACTGCAGTGGCAGATATGCCATCCACCAAGTTGTAGTTATACACCAAGCTAAGCCCTAGTTAGGGTATGTGAGGAACCAGAGGTCTGGATCATTGTCTTGATTTTCTGTACAAGAGTAATTCTATGCTAATTCTATTCTATCTAATCATATTTGAACCACAAAATGCAGACAAACTTTAATAATTAATTTAAGACTTTAAACAGAATCAATGGCTATTTTGGACTATTTTGAACTTTCTTCCTCATCATCTTCTCTCTTTGTTTTTTCTCCATCTTAATATTCCTACCATGTTTCATCCTCAAAAATCTATCAGTATACCCAAAAAATATGCTTCACCATTGCTCTTGTATAGTGTTAAATTTAATTATGTTCAGACCATAACTTTTCATCGTTTGTCAGTAGCAAGATACCTCCTTTGGTTTGCAAAGCACTATGGGTATTAAATATGCAGTTACTGTGCATGTGATGGTAAAGCAACAATACCCCGCTGGAGGAGTTTTCATTTAAAGGAGGTCAATTATTATAGCTTCTTTTTCACTTGCATATTATCATTCAGAATCTGAGATACAATACAAAAACATGAATGAATGTATATACATATTCACGTATGTGTACAGTGTACAAAAAGGCCAAATTACTTGGATGTCCAAATCATGTCACAATACATACTAAAGCATGTCTCTCTTTCCCACCCTGTGGCCTTTTTGTGGCCAGTGCCATGAGCACTGTTGGAAGTTATAACAAGGAGGAGGAAATGCATACACCAAAGGAGCCATACATACGTCAGTGCATCAATGTAATCAGACTTGGTGTTCATTCTACTGTATTTGTTATGCTATAATGTAAGAGTTCTGAAGGCTGTCAGACTTTGATTGATTTTGAATCAACTTAAAGCTAGCAGACTTTTTTTAAAATGCAGTTTATCAAAAACAGTATTCAAATCTTAGGAATCAGTAGCTGTTACCAGAGCATTTTCGGCATTGACTTTACAGGTCACAGAAATATGCTGGAAAAAAAAAAAAGATACATTTTGCATAGATGCTAAAATTTTATACAACAGGTCAACATTATTTGAAAGACCAGGGAAAATGCTGAGTAGCCTTAATCTGGAATAGTTCTTCTTTAGTGCATGTGAGATAGAGGGAAAAATTGTTTTATATAATATTACGCCATACTGAATTCAACACTTTTGTTAACATTTTGTCACATTCATGCGCTGAACTTTTTGTTAGACATAATCATTTACCAGCATGGGACCTCCTTACAAACCAGATGTTACATCCAAAGGGTTGACCATGTATGCCAAATGTCTAGATAAAATGAATAAAATTTAAAACATACCTTTGCTAGGTGGATACACATAATGACAAACAGCTCAGTTGGCCATAACAAGCTCTTGGTTGTAAAGGAATTTGGCAGCAAAGTATTATTTCTGGACATTAAGAGGAGTTATTGCAATGAGTATCAATGATTCCCCGGTTAACAGCTTCCTGAAGCCTGAAGCTCCATTTTTGAAAGATTACAGATGCATTACAGATACATATTTTACCCCAATGTAATGTACAGCTTAACTATGTCCCTCTACTTGAGCATGTTTTTTTTTCTCCAATTTATATTTCAACCTATGCTTTTGCCAGCAGGATGCAAGCTCCATCTAAAGAGACTGAGACTCTTCCCAGCCACAATGTATATCTCCAGCACTAATACATCCGGCAGGAATATGAATATTGTGAGGTCCACATCAAGAGGTGCACAAATTTCTGCTAAAGTACCAGTTGGAGGGTTTCACATTTGGCATGTAGATATATACAGACACAGATGTCATTAAAAAAAAGATGCTTCTTCAGATTGTTCCCTGCTGTTTATGAAACACTTCAAACAGCTTATTGAACCATCCCTCATTTAAATTGGTCCATCCCTCAAAATTGTGTTGTACACCAATGAGCCCCAATTAAAGCAAAACACTAAAACAGTAATGGTCTCTTATGGATCTATTCCACAGCCATGATATTTAATGACAGTCTCACACATACGAGTTGTAAATAATCCATCTGAATATGCTACAATGTGCTGTGGCACCTAGGATTTCAATATTTCAGTTATTTTAAGAGGAAGTATTTTCTCGGCTCAAAAATGATAATTATGGCAGCTACGATGCAACAACTTCTTGTATTTCCAGGCACAAATAAATGTATTTGGTTACATATATTTCTTTTACTGGCTTTACCCTAAACAAATAACATGAGAATTTATATTTTCAATGGGGCTATTAGCACTGCTGTAAAATTAAACCTTTAAGAGACAGTGGAAAAAAAACATACAACACCAGGGTTAATCAGATTTTGTGTATGTTTCCCTGAATAAAAGATAAATAACCTGACTGACACCCGCATTCAGTGTTTTGTCACCTGCTATAGTGCTTGTTGTAATGCAACCAGTAAGTAATCACATGGTCTGCCAAAGCAAAGTGCAGGGTCTGCCAAATTTGGCTACAGCTTGTGCTAGCCCAGGCCCAGCAGTACAGTGTAAGGGGTAACAGAGTGACCATAGTAGATGTGAATAAATGCAGTTTTAATATGGAGACAGCTTGAGGCTTGTATAGAAATGCATACATTCCTTCGAGCATGACAACCGAACACCTGCAACTGAACGAGTATATCATGTTTAGTGGCACCGGTCGACTATAAATGATCAGGACTGAAGAGGCTATTGGGTTGCTGGTGGCGTTTCTGACATGAATTAGAATCTATTTTTACAGCTCTGAAAATCATTAGGACCAGACAAAATGGTTATGAACTGTCAATGTGGTTTTAGTAATGGCTGATAAATCTTATAAATGCAGGTGAAGCGGAGGGTTGGATGGTAATTTTTCAATTTGTGGAGGCAAACTGAGACACTAGCCATATAATTGTTTGTTCTTTCTGTGGACTCCTTTAATCTGGTCTGTGTGTGCTATTTAAATGTCATCTGTTATGGCCACAGATATTTTATATAATAACCTTTCCATCAGAGTAGGATGTTGTTTGGAGCTCTGACAAAACCGAGGTCATTTGTAGTGTAGTGTTGTTGTGTACAAGCTTTTATATGCAAGCAAGTGCTTTTCAGTACTTGAAACATTTGATAAATGTGTCATTTTTAATGCAGTGTAATTCAATGCATGCAATTAGAAGTTTCACGCAGAATCTGGTAAACTTTGAATGACCCATGAATTCAACATGAAAACTCCAATACTTAAACAGATGGTTATTTGTAAGAGGGCAAAAAGGGCTAGCGTTATTCATGTTGGATTTGTGTTCAGCTTGTGAGTTCCAATGTTGATTCACCAATTTTTAAGTTTCTCTGTGTTTGGCCCTATGTAATGAATAAGTGGCTTTAGTGAATATTTTAATGAATGTAGCAATGGATAGTTGATTTTTCAATTCCTACCACATGACTATTTTTTAAAAAATAATTGGAAGTAAGCCTTTACGGCATGATTAGGTCTCTAACCTGAATCAATTCAGTCCTCAAAATTACAAGGATATTTGTATTTCATCAACTTTCAATTGAATTGGACAATGATCCCTTTCCCTTTGCTTCTTTCTGTCTCCTAAAGACAAACTTGACCAATGAAGCAGTTCGTAGCCCTTCTATCTGTTTATTCCTACCTCTAGGTATAAACATGACAACTTAAGTTACAGTCTAGCCAGCAGCAAACAGCAAACCACAATTAACAGGAGTGCTTAAGTAACTTATTAGAGAGGTTTTTGTCTGGGTTGTTGAAATGTTTCAAAACCAAGGTGCCTTAGGTTTCAAGCTGATGCTCAGTGACCCAAATGTAAGTAAGTATTACCACTACTTCTATTCAGCCTGCTAGCTATGCAAAACATTTTACTGTAGTATATCTAGCTACGTAGCTATCTAGCCAGCTCATGTTACCAAATTGTTCACATGTCCATGAAGATGTCAGTGTTTCCTTCAGTTTTATCTCATGATTTCTGCCATTAGACAGCTAGTGTTTAAAGTATTTAGAACTCACTTGTCAATGCGTTAAATCATTATGCAGGCATCATGAATGTAATCAAGCTATCAAACTATTTTCTTTCTTTGATTCTCTCACCTGACCTACACTTTGTCATCAGCTCAGTGAGTCACCTGGGGATCAGAGAATGAATCAGACTGAAAGACTATTGAGTTAAATGAAGTAAACAAAAAGTAGTCATCCACTGAACAAACTATTTATTATACATACTGGAAAAAAAAACCAAATTAACCAGTGTACAGGCTTTTTTACTGTAAAAAAAAAAAAAAAAAAAAAAAAATACTGAACTGCAGAGCAATAATTTGCGAGCAAGGCTAGCTGTAGGATTGACGACTATTTGTTCATGTGCATTCTGTTTATAAATAATTATAAATATTGGCCTTGTCTGGCCAACCATTGAAACCTGGTCATGCAGCGCTTCTAATATTGTTGACTCCTTATGTTTTTTTTGCTTGTGTTGTACTTTGCCTCACATGTAAGTCACTTTGAATAAAAGCATCTGCCAAATGGATAAATGTAATGTAATGTAAATGAGGCAAACCCCACATTTAAGCATGATGTGACCTAACTCCTGGAAGCCTTGTGCATCTCACCAGATTAGAATCAACTGAGCTCATAGATAGTGAATGATATCTTACAGATATTATAGAACTTGAGTTTTCAACTTCAGATCAGGGTTCTCTGTTGAATGTCCACAGCCCTGCAGAGGTATATAGTGTAATTGGTCAGAATTACTGGGGCCAGACAGGGAGCTGGCCTACACTTTAAAACAAGTTTTAATGCTGATGGCAATAGTGCCAATGCAATAAATTTACAAATTTTTCAGTTAGTTGAAATTTTTTCCAGGCTCTGAAAGTGATATAGTTTTGACAAAGTTAATTAATTACAAAGCTTGATGAAACTTGCACAGCTGTTTGCCATTGTGTCCTTCAAGACTTTTGTTAACATTTCAACTAACACCTAAGAACAACTTATGAATACCTATGAAAAATATGTTAATAATGTCAAGCAATTCAAGTAGAAACAAAACATTTGGACATTAGGTAGGACATCAACAGAACACACTGTAAAAGGTAGATAACAGTATCAACCACAGATGCTGAAAGCAATTGGAGAGGGAAATTACATTTTAGGAATAATTTATCCCCTAAAATGCCCATATTATTTCTACATCTAGATTTAGAGTTAATGGAACAGCCTATATACCATTTAATTTTCATTATCAGAAGAGTTTCATACATTTTCCATCGACAAACAACTTAGCCAAATAATTTGTAATTTAATTGTATGACATTTTTAGAAGAATTCATTTCAATAATTTATAAAATGGTAATTATTTAGCATATTAAATGAATAATGCATTTTTCCACAAGGCAGCTGACACCATTTTCCACCATGCATATAATCTTATTAATTCCACTCTATTAACCCAGAAAATGCAATGCGAGCACATTTAACTCTATACATTTGATTCCATCTTACACTCACTGTGAGACTAAATAAAATATTAATAAAATATTAAACTTTACAGAAGACTGACAGAATTTCAGTCTTTAATCTTAAAATAAAATTGGCATTTTGTTTTGAGGGGAAAAAACCTCAAACTGGTAAAGCCCTGGGAGCAGAAATGTGTCATATGTCTATCAGTGAATTTGCTGTCTTTCCCTGCTGCCAAGTAAATTTCCGTTCCTTGTCGATGGAGATGTTTCATGCTCTGTCACACTCCAAACCACTGCCACAGCTGTGTCAGGGAAGGTACCCTCTTTTCAGTGACACTGTCTGAGCTGTCTAGACTTCTCTACATAAAAGTTTACTGCCTCTTTGGTACAGAAAAGTGTCTGGAGGGAATGGTTTTTGCAAGCTAATACAATGTCATGGATATACTTGTCTGAGACCTTCTGCTGTTGTCCCTTCATCAGTATTATCTGGATGCAGAGACGATTTACACAGAACACCTTTCAAAGACGCACTGACCTTTGTATCAGTTTGACTTAAGGTTCATATGAAAATGACATTTAAGCTTTATGTTACATACATAAATGTGGTCACACTAAAACAGGAATGAAATCCAAGCAAGCACAAAAATCCTTATAAAATGGCAACATATTTGTCTATTTTCTTTAATATTTCATTGTGAAAGCAATGCTTGATTTCATTCCTTCATTGTATAGAGTATTTATGCATTTGCATTTTAAATATTTATCATTTGAAGTGTTAAACTACTTTCACATTAAAATGACCTGGGATACTGCAAAAAACTACAAAAAAAAAAAAAAAAATTACTCATTCTTTCTTTGGAAATGGATTCAGCCAGAGTCTCTTTATATTTATGTACTCATTTCTCTCATCCAGTTTTACATTAGTGTATCATATAAGGTTGATTGTGTGCTCAGACAGATAATGCACAACAACAAACTAAAATCTGTATACAAAACTTCATACATCATACAAAATTTGAACAATGAAAAAGTGGGGGGGGGAGGCACAGCTACACAGAGATGGACTAACGTACAGTATTATACGTCTTGAGTA
This sequence comes from Megalops atlanticus, assembly GCA_019176425.1. NCBI lineage: Eukaryota > Metazoa > Chordata > Actinopteri > Elopiformes > Megalopidae > Megalops > Megalops atlanticus. The sequence continues at coordinate 24,977,038 of CM032885.1, read as the reverse complement.
TTATGGTGTAATAGGCTATTATTATAATGGCAGATTATGCACACCAAAGCTCCTTGGTCCCGTCACAAGAGGATTTCCGGCTTACAAAGTGTTTACGGGGGAAAATGCTAAATAATCTTCCTTAACAGAAACCACAACAGGCTGAGTGGGTTTGTGGAGGGATGAGGACCAGCATGATAAATAATCCAACCCATGAACAAAACTAAATATCTCAGCTCCCATGTAAATGGAATCCCACTTTGCTTTAGCATCCCAGCGTTGCTACTTGCGGGTGTTGAGTGAAGTAAGTTTTACCCTGTTTATTCTGATAAAGTCAAATCTGTTTGTTTTCATGACAGGACATAGAGCACTAAGCAAATGTGAGGATGGACATCCTCTTCCAACGACAAGTTAGTCATTCAGTAATGCACTGTATTTGTAAGATAACAGATAAGGCGGAAAGGAGGCCAAAAACAAAAATAAAGCTGATCTTAATGAAAAATAATTTAAAGTGCCGTGGGTTTGCTGTTTGGATGGATTTCACCATTTTGGCCTGGTCAACCTTGTGTTTGCAGAGTACTCACCCCAGCAGAGGAAGGTTGTTCCAGACAAAAAGTGGCCACAAGACTTGACAAACCCAAAAAAACAAGTGGAAATCCAAGGAAGAGCATGTGGCAAGTCGGCAGGCGGCCCGTTCAGCTGTCTGACAGCTCCTGCCACGAAGAGCTACAGCAGCACCCCAGTGAGGGCTCGAAGAGCAGCACGGGAGCTGTCCAGCTCTGAACAGGGGAGACGGCTGGCTGCAATTCACTCACCACGCAGCCATCTCCCGTTTTGAGTTACCAGGCGGTTGCATAAAAAGAGAAAGGCATGAGACTCTGGGGAGAGGACCATGCTAGAAGTAGTGCAACATTTTTTGCTTATATTTTAGCCAAATATATCCAGGTATAACCAGATTGATTCCCTTAAACATGTACTGCCTAAAGGGCACAGGGTTTCTGAGTAAAAGAAACATCATTCTTAGATATATAGTTTCAAGTATACAATGGTAGTGATTAAAGCTATTGCAGCATTCAGTATAAGTAAAACGACAAATATCAATCCTAAATGAATACCAATCCCATACTGCTCCCATGAACTGTCTATGAACTGTAAAGATGTTCATGTTTTTTGCCATTGGCAGTTTCTGCCAATGTTTCTCTGCTCACAAGGAATTAGTTCCCATGAGGTGAAGTGAACTCTTTCCCTAAATCAGAAAGCATTATATAAAAATGACACACATACAGTTGCAGCTCAACAGGACATACAGTATAACTACCTAGCTGATTATGAGCATCAGGTTAATGCCAAGGTAATATTTTATTGGCAAAGTAGATAGATACTTAGGTATTACTACTAAAAAGTAAGTAAGCAATATGACAAGGGTTATATGGACAATACATGTTTTATATAATTAAGAAAACAGCAGTGATTGTGCGCTCTCTTTCAAGTTTCATTTATAGAGGTCAAACTTGAAGAAAAATATTCCACAGACTGTGGGAAATGTATACCTCTTTAACATTGAAACCATGTGCAACAACTACCATAGTGTTTCCATACTGGGGTAATAATACCAATTGCTCTCTGGTGAAACTATGGCCACATGCAGTCGCTCAACTTGATGTTGCTGCTATTTGTCTTTAATGAACCATGCTATCAGTCGTATCTCAATTCACTCTTTTTACTTTCCCAGCTGATTCAGGAAACTCAGAGAGCTGCAGTAAGGTCTTTTCAAATGTGGGTAAAATCGAACACTCCTGTCATCATGACAAGGCTGAATCCAATATTCGCTTATCTCTAGCAACTCCCCCAAACAGATACAAGGGCTCATTTACAAAGGATTCTTAGGTCACAAAAATGACACATTGCAGGTTCTCTCTTTTTTTGTTTTTTTAACTTTAAATGGCAACCACGAGAAAGTTTAAAGTGGAAGCCCACTAACGCAAAATACAAAACTGTTTAAAAAGTTGCCATTCTTTTAAAACAGTAAAGTAAACCATGAGTTGTGTGATTACTTCACAGAAACCATTTAATTTTTCAGTTGGTTTTAAGGTTTCAAAGTGGACTAGTTTCGTGCATGGTGTCAGTTTCATTGATTAGAAATTGAGTGAAATGCAACTACTGTAACACTAAAACTAACTGCATCTACTACACCAGATAATCAAAACTTAGAGAGATTAAGACTTGTGCTATGAGTGACACCAACACTTGAGTTCGATTTGGCCAGCTCATGACTGGGAGAAACAATGAAATCGGAAACATTGAACCGGGCGAAACAGGTTCGAACGTGCTCATAAATGCCTGGCAACACACATATGGTACAACTTTTTTTTTTAATGTCCTTCTGCTGGCTGTTAACCAAAAGTATCTGTAATTTGTAACCTAGAAATGCCAAACAAATCCTTTCGTTTGCTAGCAAAGTTCGGTGTGATTTGGGATCGTTTTAAGTGAACCATTGACCTATCAACATTATAATCATTACAACCATGAGGAAAAAATATCCTATATAATGAATACAAGCAATAATACATGGTATATGCTGGCTCACAATACCTCATGTGATGGGATGGCCAGGCAATGGAACAGTAAGGGGCACCGCACAAGAGTTACAGTGCACACTGCTGGTGAGAGATTTATTTTCCATGTAATGCAAGAAAAATGATGCGGTAAGAACAATATTCAAATGACAAAAACCGCACAGCACAGTTTAATATTTGGACTGGTTTTATCTATGTTCCCCTTTTAAGCTCCTCCCCCAGAACATGCCAACTAAGGGAAAATCAATTATGGACTTCAATTATAAAATTTAGAACATTTACACGAATTTTATCATGTCATCAAATAATCACACTGTAACACTTTACAAGTCAATGTAATTTCATCGTTATCCTCCCCCACATTAGTTCGACTTTTGTCAGGCTCCCGTAGATCAAAAAAGTTTCGCGTAAGACAAGATCCCTTTTTTTCTGATGTCACCTGATGCTGCCAACATGATGTGATGATGCACGTACTTGTCACATTTGCGGACTGGCATCCCGGCAGCGAACCTGCGCTGCTGTTTTGCCGGTCTGGCTCCCATCATGGCAGAACTACAGGAGCAATCCAATAATAGTTAATTTCTATTTACAGTACAATCATAAATAAGTCAAATTTTCTTCACCTACTCATTGTCATGTTTTAAAAACAGCAAACACCGTTTACAGTTTATCGTATTAAGGAACGGAGGACTCACCCCGTTACACCTCGCCATAGGACCTAACCCCATGTCCCACTAAGTACTCCTCTCCCCCTGTCACAGCCTAAACACTGTAGTCACTATAGGCATTCCTTTTATGGGTGTGTCAGTTCAGAAGAAAGCAGGTACTGTATCAACAACCACGGATGAAGCTGCTATTTGAAAAGAAAAACGTTTTCTAACCACTATGCAGCATAGCGGTTAAGGAGTAGGACTCGTGACAGAAAGGTTTCCGGTTCGATTCCCCGCTGGGAATTGTATTTTTTTTTTTTTTTTTTTTTAAACAAAAAGTGTAACCTAAGTCGCTCTGGATAAGAGTGTCTCCTAAATGCCAATAATGTAATATCTAGGGAGATTGTTACATTCTGATCAAATATCTCCAGCTCTCATTGTTTAAGTAACACAGTCGAAAATGTAGTTGTTTGAGCATATTTACAGCTTTTGCTATCTCTCTCACACTCTCTCACTCTCTCAGTGTGAGTGTGTGTGTGTGTGTGTGTGTGTGTGTGTGTGTGTGTGTGTGTGTGTGTGTGTGTGTGTGTGTGTGTGTGTGTGTGTGTGTGTGTCTTTAATTTAATACATTCACATCTAAACATGTATAGAGGGCTGCACTGTTGTGTATGTTATGTACCAAATGTGAATGTTGGATGTATTAATATCAGGTGTCTGTTTCTATTTTCTTAACCTGTAAAGATCCCAGCCTCATTTTCCACCCAGAGGAAGCTGACCACCAACCTACTGTATACTTTGCCTGGGTCCTGATTAATTTTTCAGTGTGCTTTTCTTTTCCACTGTGTATCTGGGTCTCTCACTAGCATGGGACAAGATAAAGCCTTAGGGGTCTTCCTGTCTGCCACAGTGACTGCTGGGTATGTCTCTCTAATTCCATCCTCTCCGTGCAAGTTCCCATCCTGTGGCGGACATTAAAGAGGGGGGAAAAAAATCTTCAAAAGGAAAGAGCCCCACTGCTGTTTTGATGCTCCAAGTGGATTGTAGGGGATATGCACTATCCTTCATATAATGTCACCTACTCATCCCATGTTTTGTTCAATCCCTTTACTTCAATCCCTCTACCCCTAATAACAAAACCCTTCATGGTTCGATTTGTGGGCTTGCATGGTCTCATGGGCATTGATTTACTGCCATATACAAGTATGCCCTGACCTTCACTACACGGATTTTCTGCAGAAGCTAACTTTAAGATTTTTTTTTTTCCAGTGCCTTTGTGATCAGTGTTTCCTTGATGCACAGTTCTCATGGGTGTTCCTTTTGTAATACAGCCGTTTTAATTGCATTACATAGATTACCAATACTGTGAGGTGAGTCTTTGTTTCATTGCAAAGGGCAGTGGAACATTAAAAATCAATCTTATTCCAGCATGCTTGGCTGCCTGAATTGAGTTCTGCGTGGTTCTGGTCTGATAAGACATATGACAGAGGACAGCAATCTGACAGACCCAGTCAAGTCGAAAGAATGACCTTCTCTGTTTAACCATGCAAAGAAGAGAGTAGCACAACTGCAGGTCACCTTATACCCTCTGCAGAATAGAACTACTATGATCTAACAGGCATTCTTGGGGATATTCTTTGGAAGTCGCTCCAAAAGATGGTTACTCCAAGAGCAGTCTTTATTTTAGTGAGGATTAGATCCTAACCTTGTAAGTTAAAGGCAAATAAACATTCATATGGATCTCCAAGTTGGACCAAACCACCTTGATATCAATTAAAAATTCTAGGTCACAACATAGAAATCTTAAGCCCTTATATATTGGAGAGTTTCAAGAATTTGTGAAATTACACCAGATACACTCATGCCATTTCTTTGGGACAACATGTGGGAATATATACAGGGGACAGTAAATAAATCACAATTAAAAAGGAGTCTACATGTATTTTACTAATGTCAATACTAATTATCAATATGTTTCTGCTATGAAATACATTTTAACATCCACATTTTAATGTGTGTGTTTCTAAAGCAACATGAAAGATCTTTAAAGAGGTTTTGAAAGAAATTATGCTTAAATTGCAGGTACGTCAGTCACAGAAATGTAAAAAGTATTTAGTTTGTTAAGGGAGAAAGTGTCAAAGATAACAATGGCATATGCCAAACTTCAGGAAATTTCAGGAAAGAAGAACAGTAGTTGCAAGCTTAAGGTCACAGAGAAAGATACTTGCCAGGATACTTGCTGAAAACCACAAGAACAATGGCCTCACTTACTACAGAACTGAACCAAACCTCCATGACTCAGTCTCAACAAAAACCTTTACACTGTGAGCTTTACAAAGCTGATATTTGAGGTAGAGTTGCCAATTAGAAACTACTTGTAAACAAAGACAACACAACAATGCATAACCTGGTGTAATGAGCACTAAACCTGGACTTCTGAGAAGTGGAAGAAAGCAATATGGTCTGATGAAATGAATCATTTTTTTCAGCATCTGGACAGGTTTATGTTTGTAGAAAGCAAAAGAACCCTTCAACCTATATTGCCTGTTCTCAAATGTTACATATGGTGCTGGATCTGTTATGTGTAGGCAGCCATCGTCTGGGAATCATTGGGTCAGATTATTGCCATACATGGTAGAATTACTGTCAAGCAATACTAAGCTATTTCAGGCAAACAGGTGCACCCTATGGTGCAAACATTGTTTCCTCAAGCTGTCCCCATATTTCAAGGCAATAAAAAAACCCATACACACCGCTAAACAGATTCAAGAGCAGTGTCATAAACACCGGGATGAAGTCAAACATCTTCCATGGCCTCCTCAATCACCAGGTCTGAACATCAGTGTCCCTTTACAGGGAGTCCTTAAAGGTAGAGTATGGGGTAGACTTCCACCTCCTTCATCTGAAATAACTGGATGCTTTCCTTTTTGAATAATGGTCCAACATCCCACTAGAAACAGTTCAAAACTTGTATAACAAAATTTCAAAAAGACTGAAGTTATGAAGGCAGGCCCAACTCATAAGTTTATAAATATTCATATAGTTTGGTGTTTCCATTATTTTTTCAACATGTAAAGTTTTTTTTTAGTGTGCAATCCATGAACACACATTTAGTTTTTATAATTAGTGTTATGACAGGTTTAGATATACTGTAAAATACTTATATTGTTAAATGGCTAGCTATCTGTATCTGTTTGAAGTGGTTAACTTGTTCTCACACTGTAGTAACTAAAACATGAACATTCTGTGCAATGTTCTAACACTCGGAACACTTCTGTAAACATCCCACATTTTTTCCTCTGCTTAAAATTCTGTTCTGCAATTTACACTGCAAGCTTGTTCAGCATTAGAAATATATATTATATTATCTCCCCTCTGTAATTCATGTTACATTTTTCTACACAACTGTAATGATTTGTGAAATTTGCTCTTGTTGAGGAACTGGGTGTGCTTTTTTGCTGTTTTTAAGGCTCTCCCTATAGCATAGTACAGTGTTGGTCTGCATACAACCTTAAGCAGGTTGTAGCATTCCTGTGATTATAGCTGGGGAAAATGGACAGACATATTAAATTCACAATGGCTTGGATACAGACACACACACAGATAGACATGCAGGCAGACAGATAAGCATAGCAAATATTTGTGTTTATATCCAGGAATTGCTAAAATGTGTATCCAATTAGTGTTTGAAATTCTTCATAGGATCAAGTAACTGTTTAGAATCGTTGTCATTCTTTGTCAAGAAAAAAAAAATGGAAATGCTAGATAGGGGAAATATTCATTTTAGGGACTTTTAAAATGTGTAACTCAAAAATCCTGTGTGACGGAGTGCCGTCACTACAGTTGAGTATGTGCTTTGACTGCCATACCAACGAGCCTGGTTCTTTGGCGTCGCGGTCAAAGTCGCATGTTTGGTACCCCATAGACCCGGGTGGGGTGACTGCTCTCGTCCTTCGCTACATCCTGAAATGGGTCAAGATCTTCCTGCATTAGCCTTAATGCATTAACCCTGTATATAATACAAGTGTATCTCCATTCAATTTAATGCAACACAGAAACTTCACCTTCATAACATTCTGTGAGGGGTCAAATTTTTCTGCTATAACCAATTTGTAAACATTGAAAGTTGTTAAAAATGTTAAGACATCCTATATTTGTCGTTTTTGAATTCTACTCCTGCATACTTTTAATGCTTCCTTCTGATACGTTATAAAATGGAAAGTAATGCCCTTCTGCAAGCTGTAAGCTTGTGGGCACTGCTTGCGGTGTCACTCATGCTGATGGCACATATTTGCTTTTTTAATATAAGAATGTGATTCACACAATGTCTGTAATGACTGGAATGAGTAGGGCTCTTAGCATTATTATTATTATTATTATTATTGAGAAATGAGTTTAAACAATTTCCCAATAATAGAATGCATAAAATACCCCCCCCTTCAAATGTCCTTTATCATATATTATACTTCATTATACTTTATTACACATTTAATACCAGGGAGGCAAAAATAGCATAAAACTTAACATGATGTGGCTTCAGTGTAAACTCTGTCCTTTCTACTTTTAGCCAAGGCAGAAATGCCTGTACATTAAATTACCTCTTTGATCACTTCTGGTCCTCTTTTCCCCAACAGAATCCATCTTTTCTCCATGTAATCTGTTTACTTCACCACGCTCGCCCAGAGGCAGCATGGGTACTCCCTTCCCACACTGCACAGCTGCACTGCTCAGCATACTGTTATCTTTCAAATGCATCAGACATGCCAAAGCCTAACGCATTATCTAAGGAGCACAACCATAGCTACTTTTACCGTAAACACTATTATTAAGCATATCTGAAATACCCAGAGAGCTCACTCAAAAGGTTTTAATTAACACTCAAATCCTAAATTACACAATGCTAGTTTTAATTGGGAGATTAAGATATAAAGATTCTTTTGTTGTGCATGGTGAAAGGGGCAGGATGAGCAAATGAAATGACATAACATCATTAATCAGAATATAAAAGATGAAAGTACAAGGTCACGCTCAAAAGCTGTTGACATTTCGGTCAGAAAGTGAAGAAAACAGTACAGTGAAGGCATAACTTTGTGCATATAATCAGACTGATTATCTATGCAATTAAACATTTTGGTAACCAAATACTTTTTTATGAAAAAAGACATTTGCCCTTGCAGATTTCTTCAAGGTCTTGAAAGGTTGATTAGACCAAAATACTGAGTATGTTGATATGTGATCAAATCAATTGCTTAATTCACTTGGAAGAGTTGGTATTGTTGAGATGTGCTTGCCAATAATCAAAAGGTGATACCAGATATACATGTGATAATCTCTGGTTTTATAGCTGATAACTCTTTCTGCTTTACAATGTGTAGTGGAGAGTTGCCTAGACTATAGTAGTGAATATATTAGATAGTATATTTCACAATACTTTTTCATACAAGACAAATGTACTTTTTATGGTATATTTCTAGTGTTTACATGACTTAAGTGGATATGATGTAGTGTATGTCCTTTCCAAATAACAGTATGCATATTCAGTCCTCAGAGCAAAAGACTTCAGACCAGGCACCAGATAACTCCTAAGGATTTTTTTTTTTTTTTGTAAATGGTATCATTAAATTGTTTATTGATGTTCTTGGTATACTACCAATAAAAGATATTACAATCTTTTAAGCCTTACTCATTTATACACAATATGTAAAAATGAATACACCATACATGCTGTAACTGAAATCTGTCAAATGAAAATACACGTAGATAGGTAGCACATGAATTGCTAATGTGAATGTTCTTATTTCATGGTAAAAAAAAAATGGTTGTATTAAAGTAAGAATTATTCAAAGGATCATAAATAATATATATGGCATTCTGTGAACATGCAGACAAAAACAAGGCATTATACTCAATGTATTCTTTTCATCCTACATGTCAATTCATTTTACATTTTTATGTAGAATTTGTTCACTATGTATGACAAAATATGTTTAATTCTGTTTGTTATAATGTACTGTGTACATAATTTTATTGACACATCTAACATGTTATGTTAAATATCTAAATATGCATTTAAAACAATAGCTCCAAGTGTGGCTATTGCTCATCTTAAAAAGTTTCAAGCAATTTCTTAGATTATTAAACAGAATTCAACTGTTTTTCCAATCTGTCATATATCACATATGCCATTATACATTACAAAACTACTAGAATGCTACTGGATGCCAGTGATCTAGAATCAGCAGTGTTTGAAATGGTCTCCATGATTCAGCTGGTTCTGTTTTTGCTCAAATACCAGGCCTTGCTTTTTTCAGGTCTCTTACAGATGGTGGTTTGCGAAATCTGTCGTCCTGGGTTTTAAAATGCACTGTGGGCCTAAATGTCCCCATCTAATTATCAGTCCTGCTATTCAAAGAGAAGGAATCTGGAGCAAAAGTGTCTAGAGGTGTACAGGGAAAGTGGCTGCAGGCATGGACCTTTGCAAAGGTGCACTCTGTCATGGAGGGGGTGCTCGCCATTGTCCCTTAAAGCACATGAGAAGCAGGACTTCAGGGTGCTGTTTCTGCTGTTTCTCTTTAGCCACCCAGCTTTGTTGATCAACATTCCCTGCTGTCCTCTTATGTGCGTTCCAGTGACTTGGCCACCAGTCCCCTCTGCACTCTCTAATCACATCAGCAAGGGCAAGAAACCTTCAGGAATATCTACCCACAGCTCTACAAAGATTGCTTGCCATTTTTTCCAATGGTAGGAAACTCTTGTGGATACTATTGAAAAACTATAATACTTAAAGTTTATACTAAGTTGCCTTCCCAAGAGCATCTTATTAAGTTCAAAGTTCAATCTGGATATAAAGATAGAGGGAATGGTAAGAAAGCACTGCTTCCAGGAAAATTTCAAGGTGACCTAGTCAGACGTTAACACAAAAAAGCAACGTGACAGACACATTATGTCTTTCTCCACATGCACACAGCATAGAGACAGCAGCTTCACATTCAGTCAAGTTTAAGCACTTCTCCACACAAAATTCAACATGTTATCTTTCACAGGGGATGAAACTCAAACATAGGAGTATTCACTGCCCAGATGTAGTGCAGGGACTGCAAGGCTCAAAGTGAATCAACTGAAAACCCACATTAATCTATTTTTATCCTGCTAATTCCCTCCCACTTAAGCACTCTTTGTGGAACTCTGGCAGGAACTGTAACAGCCATTATATACCATTAGAAGGATGCTCCTTTTATTTAGATTCCAGACCCCTTACATACATAGATGATAATGTTAAGGTTGGGACTCAAACTCGACAAAATTTTTAATGATCATACCCATTATTTCATGTCATATCCACTGAACAGCCATTAATGCTATGGCAGTTGTGGGAAAGAACTAATCGGGCTTGAGGATAATTAGGAACCTGATTCATTGTAGAATTATAGAATTGTAGCATTCCTACCATGCTTGTGAATTGTGGGTTTGACCAAGGTATATCAAACTTATCAATGTCCGCTTGAACTATTACAATTAACCTCCTAATACCCCTAGTATGTTTTAAAAATGCAACATTTCTAAATCTAAATTTTATATATATACATATATATACATACACACATACATATATATACATATATATATATATATATATATATATATATATATATATATATATATATATATATATATATATATATATACTATATATATATATATATATATATATATATATATATATATATATATATATATATATATATATATATATATATATATATATAGTATCACATTACTTCCAGCAGCTCTGTGAGCTTGATAGCACAATATGCAGGACTAAATGCTAGCTAAATTGCTAAGATAAGTATAGCTTTGTTTTGAAGAAATGGGTGTTTTAAACAAAGTTAGTTGGTTAGCTACACAGTAGCCACAGACAGACCAACATTAATGTGATCTAGCTATCAAACATGGTGGAACAGCAGTACTACTGCTGTGCAATCAAGGCTGCATTAAACTGAGTATTCCAAACAGAGAGAATAAAAAAACACAGTGAACTGAGGTAAAATGACCATCATAACTGAGCTGTAAAGCCACTGAGACACTTCCATATCCATTTAAATGCATCCCCAGTGTATATAGTTTGTCCCTAGGGGGCTTTGGGGTCCTTTTTACATCATTTCAGGGATTCTCAAGGTGTGAGCAGCTTCTGGAGACAGATCACTACAGACCTTTCCACAATCCTAGATCATATCTCACCATCATTATTTCTCCTTAATGATTATTCTACCCTTAACTTATCACTTCAGCAGAATAGAATATTTTTATCAGGGTTCCCTGCTGCCAGAAAGATTGTAAAAATTTATGTAACTCTCCTCATTCTGTTTCGCAGCAACAATGGATTTCTGTTTTAGATGTCATTACCATGGAAATATGGAACCATCAACAGCTAGCAATGGTGCTAACGGTAAATATGCTAAATATATATTATATATATACCCCCACAGAATTGGGACAGGATAGGATAGCATATAAATTCCTTAAAATAAATAAATTCCTTATCCGCCCTTTTGGCTTGCTACCCTTAGTCACCTCCAATAATATTTTTTGGTGCTGTTTCACTTACATATGAGCTATGGACAGCAAGTACTGAAGTTGCAGAATCATGTTGCTTCAGGTACACTGTAAAGGTACAGGTAAAGCTGCAGAAAATGTATGCAATGCAATTGCAAAGCAATCATTCAACACAGAATCACCCTGATTCCAACTCAAAAGCTATAATGGGGTACAATTGTGTCAGGGTTCTGACAAATGGGCCAGATGATATTGCTTATTTGGTCATTTACTAAGATGCTGAAATCAAACCAAAGTTGTCACACCCTTTCAGGTAAACTTCAAGCCACTACAGCAATGAAACCAAAGCAGTTAAGAATTCAACATATGAAAAGTTTCAGAGAAGTGAAACTTTCTATTCCAGTTAGTATGGACAGAAGTTTTTGTTTTCTTTCCCCCACTATAAGGTCAGACAGACTAAACTCAGTTCTCATTAAATCAGGGTGGGAAAATCCCAATAGTACTGCATCAAAGGATAATAATACATGCATGCTCATATTTATCTTTATTGCCAAGAACACTGTGAGCATGGGAGCCACAAGCAGATTACTTTTTCCCCCATATAATACTCTGGAGCATATCTCGTTGTGTCTCTCAAACCCTGTGGCCACATTTCCAGTCCTTTCACTACCACAGAAATCTATAGCATTCAAGTCAACCTTATTGAAGCTTTGATATCATTGGCTTCCAATATTCTTAGGTACATATTTACACCAAGGTATTAAACTGCACTGCCTTCCCTGAGAGAAGGTTATTAAGGCTGGAAATTTAAGGCAAGGATTTTGTTGATAACCCTTTTAAGTGTGAAAGGCAAAAATATTGTTTCAGGGGAAAATAACATATTGTGAGGTAAAATAAATACATGTTCTTGCATTCTTAGATTTACAGTTAAAAAACTACTGAATGTTTTTCATGATAACTAAATGCTTGCCAAAGGGGCAAAGTTAAGCTAACATATTTGTGACATGCATTAAACATATTATTGTGTAATCTGACCAAAAAGAATACCATTGAAGATTAAAACTGTTAAGGGTTTAACCTTTTTGCTATGGGCTACCAAAGTCACAGCACCTGAAAAGTGATTATAAGGTCACTCTTTCATTGTGAGCAGAATGCTAAACGGGGATGTTACTCTAAGACAACCCTAAAATCAATTCTGTTTATGAGTTGCTTTTATTAATCTTTGAGCAGATGTCATTCATGAATCCTTGTGATCATGCAAACTAAGACCTCCTGAAGGTAATCCATCTGAAAAATATACTATCTTAAATTCACTTTTAAAGATATCATGACTGCAAAATATTTTCTGTGTTTACTGTAGAATTTTGAAAGGACAACAGTATACATATCGCTGTAAATGCATGTTACAAAATTGGGAAATTAAACAAGAATATTGCTCCACATCAGCAAAAAACATAATATTTAGAATATGGATCACTCACAGCATCATTGTTTATTTATGAAAGTCTTTTCACAAGCAAGGAAGTGATGCTGAAATAGCTCATTTGTAATAGAGCAGTATTTTTAGGATTAATTCAAATAAATTCCACAAATTTATATTGTAGCGTAACATTTTTCAGTCTTGCTTTTTGCAGAGCACACCAATGAGAACAGAGGGGTGCCTGATTTTCCCTCATGTAACATGACTGTCATTTACCAATGACCAAGATATAATGGAGGAAACTTTTCTGCAAATGTCAGATGAACATTTGGATGCCAAAGTCATTGATCCATTCCTATTGAAAGTCTAAAAAATAGAAGTGTGGTGATTCTCAATGTTTCAATGTCAGGCACCTTGTAGGGAAGAAAAAAAAAACACCTTGTCGTAAACTGTAAGTGAAACCTTGAACTGCTGAATCTTACTTCAATTGATGGATGCTTCCTCATCCTTGTCCCCTAAATCTTTGAAATGAAAAAGTGCAGTATAACATTCCCTGGACCTACTGTAAACATGTATTTAATCCACAATAAAAGCAAACAATAAATAACCAGAATAGTGATAACAAGGATAGGAACAACAGCAACAACAGACCTTAGAAAAATGGAAAAAAAAAAAAAAAAAAACATCAGTTACTACTTTGGGCCTAGAATTTGTATTTGTATTTTTTGTTTAGAAGGTATACTATTAGAAAAAAAAATAAGCTCACAGCTCAGGTCAATAACATATACTTATTTGTGGATCTCAAAATATATGATCAATAATGAATTTACACTCAGCATTCCTGACTATGATACTACAGAGCCGTCATTGTGCAGAAACTGGTAAATCTGCATCAAAAAGGGAAGCAAACGTTTCACCTGCATCAGGCCTTTGTCAGTGTAATTCGTTGCCTAATAAAGACTTCCATGGAGCCATAATCAAGTGTCAACCTTCCCTTCTCTACTGAACAAGCTATATTACATTTACTAACAATGGCCCCTCTTTCATGCGGGACCAATTTACAGTCATGTCACAGCCAGAGCTTCTTCAGATAAGTTTTGAAATAGGGCCTGTTTTGAAAATGGATGCTGGGGGCAAGCAATAAATGGAGAGAGCAAAACTTAAGGCAATCACAATAGATATGCACCCCATTCAGCTCAGCAATCAAACTTTGACAACCCATGGTTATCAGTGAGACAAATCAGACCAAAGATTTCAGATTTTGAAAGGGTTTCCATTTCTCATTTTTTCCATTGTCTGAAAGTTTAGCTTTAAAACCTTTCTTCTGAAGTTTCTGAAATGCTCTATTGTTTGTGCGGACTTTCATTATGTACTAATGTACCTAAACTTTGCAATCTGCTCTGGATGAGAGCATATGCCAGGTTGATACATTTTAAAGTATACATGCAAAAGTAGTTTGACACTTATCCAGCAGCTTTTTGAATTACACACTATTGAAACAAGTAATTTTTTCAAAATATAAAGATTACCCTCCCGACTAATTAGGGATATATTTCTCGATTTTATTCATATGCCTGTTTATGATATAATGAAACTTACATGAAATGGGATTTAATTGCATTCAATGTAACATTCCTCTAAGAAGCTGAAATGCGAATAGGCTGCTTGTTGAGGAGCCTTGCCTGGTGTGAGGTACTAAAAAGTAGGAAGGTTAAAAATGATTGCAATTCAATCACTGGCTTTAATAACTTGGTAACATTTCAAAGGTCCTATTGATTTCCTTGAACTTTAACAGAAATGAAATTCAGTTGGTCTAACAGTATTCGATTGCAGTACAAATACTGTGAGCCCAGGTTCATGGACTGAGACACACTTTGAATGTGGAATTAGTACAGCTAGATTGTGAAATGGTGGTAAACTAAGCTTTTTCAGATGATGGTCATAAAACTATTGCTTCTTTATATACTTAAACTGCGAGATATATTAGAGATCACGAAATCAACAGATCAGCTATACATTCAAATGACAAACATACAGTATATACATAACAGTTCCAAGGTATCACAATCAAGGTCCTTCAGTCATTTGAAACTATATAAGTTTTGTTTACATGGGAAGTTTTTTTAAAATAAAGTTCACATTCTGAAGAATGATACGGTATACAGTGCTCCTGTGCCAAATTAAACAATTATAAGGTCAATTAACTCTGAACAGATATTCTTTGATTGAAAATGGTTATATCCTTACGTTCTATGTTGGCCCTCTCTGTCCTCTGAGCACAAAAAACTTAATCTATGGGTGTAAATCAAAAACTGAGCGTGATGAATGTGAAATATCGACTCGCTTATACAAAAAAAAAAAAAAAAAAAAAAAGAACTGAAAACAGAAGGCCATCAGCAGGACGAGTGTTTTACAATTTAGAGCAGGCCTAAATAACAAATTCAATGTTCCACTCAGCAATACCTTTTTTTGAAATAGTAGACACATAAATTTAGTAGTTGTCTCAATATATGTCTTGTTTTAAGTCAAAAGGCTGGCTGTTCTGCTTGCTATCTAAAATATGCTATGGAAACTGCACAGCATGCATTCAGCAGAAAAAAATGCTGGTGTTAGTCAAACCACAGTTGCTAATGGGAGAGAGAGAAAGAAAGGGACAAGAAAGGAGTTGCTTTCTGTCCAAATTCAGACAGCACAGACAAATGAAAACCACATATTGTGTATAACACACCCTCTTAATATCACCATCATTAGTCATTGTCCTTTTGCCTTTTTCTTTTAAAATTTAGTAACAATTGAGCAATCTATTCAAGTACTGATAACGCTTTTCAGACATATTCTGCTTCTATCCCTTGATAACCGTAATTGACCTTGGGTATGGATTTTTAATTTGCTGTTAAAAGGTTTGCTTAATAAGGCCCAGAGGAATCCAACCTTATAGCAGTCTTACCTGTACCTATATAATTCCAGATACCGGTAAACAAATGTCAGAATTGACAATGAAGTCCAAATGCCTATACTTTTCTCCACTCTCCTCTGGGGTGCAAGTGCCTGGCTGCTCACCATTATTCCAATTCAGAACCTGTCAATATCCAGCTCTTCTGCATTAATGACCTTGCCGACCTGTCTCGTGGATCCTTCCATAATGTGACTGCAGGCTTCTAGTGCCTCTGTTAGCCTCAGAAAAGACAAGGAATGTGTGCTGTGGTAAAGCACAGAAGGGGATGTCAGGCAGGCGGCAGATGTAAACACATCTAAAAATATTCCTGCCTACCTCCTGTGCATAATGAAGACATGAGGCTGTGACTGGCAGCGAAGTAAAGACCCGTCTCGATACTGTAATGTCCAAATGGATTTTTCTGCATCACTGTGGATTTCAACAAGGCATTAAAGTTTATATAAGTTTTGGTCTCCCTTTAAACTTGCAATGGATTGCGGCCATTACATATTGCAAGTGCAATATGGCCCCAATGTCACTTCTGTATTGCTAGTGTACTCATATAAATAGGAAGTCATCAAGACAAAGGAGCTAGTTGGTTTGCTGATTTTAACAATGTTTCTGTGTGATCAGCTCATTAGATTAAAATCAGATATGACAGAGGTATGGTCGTATAGGTAATAGACAGATGAAACGTTACAGTTTTGCAAATCCAACCTATCAATAAATTTGTATTTTTGATAAGTGTCATTACATTACATTATTGGCATTTAGCAGATGCTCTTATCCATAGCGACTTATATAACTTATTTTTTTACATACTATCCATTTGTACAGCTGGATATTTACTGAGGCAATTCTGGGTTAAGTACCCAAGGGTACAACAGCCGTGCCCCAGCAGGGAATTGAACTCAGTTACAAGTCCTGCTCCTTACCACTATGCTACACTGCCCGATGATTTAAAAAAAAAAAAAAAAAAAAAAAAAGGCACCAGCGTATCACAGCATGGCTTGCCATGTTAAGACATGTGTTTGTTAACAGAAACTCAAGTCTTGGGGAATCGTATGGTCAGCTGCTCTTTTCATTGACCATACATATGTTTGCACTGTATATAATTCAGTATCTTTCCATCCAAATGTTATTTTAAGGGCATCTTAAATTCTTCCACACCATTCCTTGAATATTTTAACTGAGCAATCACATCTTATAAACATCATTCAAACTATGCATCACGTATAGGAGTAAAAGATGTAGTCAACATTCAGCACAGCAGAGATTTGCCATACATTATTTAAACGGTATATCCAGCTTTAGTTAAAGCACTGTCCATAGATCTACCTCTGTCCCCTCAAGACTTCCTCATAGCCTGTGTGCAGGTTGATTTTAGTTACATACATTTTTGTCAGGGCCAGTAAACATGCATGTAGCAGGCACACTCTCAAAAGAATGCAGTATGAAAATAAAGCTGATCTTCCTAAATTTCTCTATATCAGCTCAGATGCACTATGCCACGTACTCCCAAAATAAAACACATTTTTTTTAATGTATATGTGCAGAAAAACTGTATTTTGATGCACCACTAGAAGTAATAAAAGAAGAAGATCGCATGTCAATGCACTAAAGCATATCTCTGGTCCGTTTGCATACAAACTAGTCAGGAATCAACAAAAGGGTCAAGTCCCTCTGAATGTAGAGGACCTGAATTCCTTTCCTTTGAGTGCTTCTCTGCTCCTCCAAAATAATATGCCCTTCACCACAGCAGTGGTCACCAACTCAAAGCCTCAGAATCTTTCCAGATACCCACTGTAAATTTATCATCTGCGACAGTGTGGAAAATCCCTTGTAACAGCAAGCCGTGCTGAGCAAGAGGTTGTTCAGAAGAGCAATTCTCATCTCAGTGTTAACAATCAGCTTGCTGGTGTCACTATACTGTATTGACAACAGAGACCTCTTAACATTGGCACAGATTTTTTTTTTTTTTTTTTTTTGTCTTGAAAGTTTAAATGATTGAGGAGCTGAAGTGCAATGCGGGTATGCCATTATCCTTCATACTTTTGTGGTATCACAGCACTTGGGAAATCAAAGCCTATCTGAAGACACAGCATCACACTGCCATTTGCTGCAATACACAGCAGAGAATCAGCTCTTCCTCCTCATAGCAGATGGAGTAATCCAATATAGTATGATTTTTGACTCCTGCCTCACAATGAGTGGATCTGACATTAAAACCACCAACCTGGCAAATGTCGTGCATGACCCTGCACAAGGAGTCTGAAAAGACACTGGGCTCAATAATCACTATGTATCAGTTCCTGTCAGCCTACAATGTCATTTAAATAGGATGAGCAGAATGGTAGCCAAAATCCAATTGTATGAACACAGCTATGGGTTATCATCCAGATAGAAACAATCCCAAAAACAAAGTTTAATTATATATAACTTACTATTAGGATTTCATTATAAATTATTGTAACAATGGCAGCTGTGTAACATATATTCATTCAAGAAAAAAAAAAAAACAATGGAACATTATCACTTGTTACTTAAATAAATAAACCAATGCTCAATTATAGAGTCTATTATTTATTCTGTTAACTAATTTCCATGAGTTGAAATGACTTTGAACCCTCACGTAAGTCACAAGAGCTAGTAGGCCAAATAATAAAAAAATACCCACAATGTTTTTCTCTCCCCACTGAAAGCAGTACAAATTCTGTTCTGAAAGCAATAATCAGATCTTGTGAAACGTATTAACACATGTAAGAAGGTTCCCGTGAAGCCAGTGTCATTTAAATCATCCTCCCTGCAACACAGGCAGACTCTCGTCTCGAAATTCAACAGGGGGCTTTTGAAGAAATGGAAGTCACACAAAGAAAGACACCCGGAGGCAATTCCACTCTAAGGCCTATAATATAATTCAACAACCGGATAGCAAACATGTCATGATATTTAAACATAAGACTAGAAAAGTCCAATTCATTTTCAGATGCTCTCCTGCCTGTGTGGTAAAATAAAAATCAATCTTCCTGAAAAGTTAATATATTCATTTTGCCCTTCCTATAGGAGTAAATGTTTTGCACAATGCATATATTTCACCCGTTCAAAGGATGCGAAAAAGCATAGTGGAGTGGATAATATGAGGCCGCAGCTTCATCCTCAGTGGGTTTACCAAGCTGGAAAAAAAATAGGCTTTTTCCCCCTTGATGTCAAGTGAGCAAACTGCCATTTTTGTATGCACTAATGTACTTTATCCTGTAAGCTGCTCGAGGTAAGAACTCCTGTGAAGGAACTGATAAAAAATATACCTGCATTCAAGCCAAGTTTTGGGGTTTTGGAAGTTGTAATCTCAAGCATGGTCATAAACAATTCCTCTGTCAAGTGTTACTGATTTTTAGTTGCAAAGTTTGCGTAATGCCATTTCAGATATTAGTTAACTTGAAATGTTAAGGTTTGCCAAATATGCTACAGTCAGTTGGCAGGTAATTGGCATGTGACTAATTATTTGTCAATTGTAATGCATCATTGTCCAGTTAACTTAATGTGGAGTCTATTATTAGGCATTAATCAAGCATCCAGCATGGGATCAACACTGAGGGAGATGAGCGATTGTTGGGCAATTACAGTGCTGCTGACTGCTTGCCAATATTGTCAGTATACAGTAGGCCAAGCTGACCCTGATATCAGTTGGCCAAAGCTGGCTCCTCATGTGAAAACAACTGTTGAGGAAATGGACTGAAACCATCGGAATGCCAACATTGGCTGCTAACTGAGGAGCCTTTTTGTGGGAAATATGCCATCGCTGGACCAAAGGTGGGTGCAGATAGATTTGAGATGGTTGGTTTACTGCACAGTCAATAATCATCAGTGTTGTCCTCCAATGGTGACTAACTTGATCATGTTAACAGGACTTCTGGGCAATGTTTACTTTTTTCCCAAATCCAATGAGGACATCAAATTTTGGCATGCATAGCAAAAAAAGATTGTTTACAAATCTCCACTAAATTTAATTACCCATGTCTGTTACCATGAGTTAGGTGTACCTATTCCTATTTCTTTTGTTGTGTCAATATGTAGCTAGCTATAGTGTTACAGTATATTGTACCTGCTAGCACATTACGTGGTTATTATTAGCAAGGGAGTCAACATTATTATTTATTATATATTGTATTAGGACTGTATAACTATGCTTATGTAGGTAAATTCCATTGACAAAAACACTAAATCGCTAATTAGCAAGCACATTTATTTGTACGATTTGTTCAGAGCAAGGCACATATCCAGCTTGCCAGCCAGAATGTCAATAATGTTAACTAGGTCATTGTGTTTGACATCTCTGTGGCACATAAGCCACTCCTTCCTGGGGGCCTAGGTTAAACATGGAGGGTGACCGTACTAGATGATGTAGAATTGAGTTGTTATGAAAGCTCTGCATTTAATCTCAGTGAAAGAATAGCCATTTTTTGCTGCCTGTGTGGGCACATATGCACAGATACTCAAACTTTTTCTTGCACTAACAAAAAAGCTGCAGCACCTCAAGCACAAAAGTGAGTAACCTCTTAGCTACATTATAATTTTTTTTAACCTAACTCATGCTTAACAGTACAATAAATTGATGTTAAGTCATGTTTAATATTTTTCCAATGAGCCGGCAGTGCTGTACAGCACAATCGTATAGATTTACATTTATCTGGGTCCCAAGTGACTTAGTCAGCATGGCATTTGCTTTGAGCGCTGGCCGATCCCTTCAGCACAAATTCAAAACTGACCATGTAATTTCCCAACTCAACCAGGATCTTACCAGAGATTTATACATACATTATATTCTCATTAATCACCTACATTACAAGGGAGGACAACATTTCATTGCTCTTGGCACAAGTAAATATGCCCGCTTAAAACAGATGCTCACAAAAAAAATTGTGACTAGAGCAGCCAGGCTCACAAATAAGATCAGAAAAGGTCATTCAATGCAAATGAAATACAGTCTCTCATGAGAGGAAGGGGTACACCCATGCATGCTTCTATATATTTCCACACTTGGATTAACACTGCATTATTGCTGGTACAGGCAAGTTTGTGTTAAAAGCTCCAGTAACATCATGTGAGAGCTTGATGCACAGCAGCCCTTGACGTCCATTAAAATTCCAATATAAGTTCAGCTAAATCGAGACTAACTGGTCCTACACCCTTCAGTGGCTAAGCTCACCCAGGAAATAGAAGCCCAGCCTGGGATATGGACAGCACTGAGGTTGTCAGACTCAATCCTCATGATGCTTATTAGGGTAGAAACTGTCACCTGTCTGACCAACTTTCCCCATGTCCCTTGTCCTATTTCCAATGCTAATACATTTCCATCGCCTGCAGCCGTAGTCATTCCTTACACTGCCTCCCCCCGGCAGTGATTGACACCTCTGAGACATCTTACTAAAAGTCAAGTGTACTATCCGTAAACCAAACTCTAGTCCTTTTTTACTTGATCATGTGCTGTACTAAGTAGGGAATTAAGTGTGGTGCTCAATGCATTTGTGCTTCTCCGATGATGCATTGCCAGGGACACATTGCAACAGTGGCAAATGTTTTTAGCCTATGGGATGTCGTTAGCATATAATGCTTAATGGCTAAAACCTGTCATAGCTAGAAAATGTACTGGATTTGCATATACTGTTCCCATAAGCTTTTTACAAGGATTCCTCGTACGAGCTTGAATATTATGAGCAGACATATGTCTATTGCACACACATGTTCAATCTCACACATGCAATATGTCTGTAACATTCAAATCGGCTCTCGTGCATATGCGTAATGCCTCTTGTTATCCTTTTTTCTTAATAGATTTTTAATAAAAGGCACTAAAGTAAAACCTCCACACCATTAATAGTAAAACAAACAGTAAGCAAAAATGTTTTCAATATGTGCATAAATGTGGTGATTGTCCTCTTAGAGACAAGTCAGTACAAGAATATTTTGGAACTCCTGAGTGATACAATTCATAAAGAACCCCACAGTCCAGTGTACTTTTGAGGCTGCATAATTAGCCAATAATGACCAGGTGTGTGCAGTGTTTGGATGTAATTGACTGCCTTCTGACAAGTAGGTTGGGTTTACAATAACCAGTGTTTTCAATCTCACTTCCCTTCAGTACTCTCTAATGGATCTCAGGACACCTATGAGTTTTTTTTTTTTTTTAATTGCAGTCAATGAGTACAATACACCTATCCTTCAATCAACATTTATTCCTTGACAGTACACCATGGGACATCTATTGTGAAAAAACAGCCTTTAGCTGTGGGTGACTGTATCACTGGATTTCCCTTGTCACATTTCAGTGCTAGTATACAATATATTTATTTCATCTTTAGCTTTGCACAGATTATTCTACTTTTCATTGAGATTTATGGTAAGCTGAGAATGAGCTGACATACTGGAAGGAGAAAAAAAAAGATGATTAAATTAACAAACAAGTATTCTTTTGTCTCATTTTATCTCTGGTCTCCAGGATTTTGAGGAATATGCTAATTTTGCATAGTTGTTCATCCCTCCTGTGTGGCTCCACATTAGGGTGTTTGTAAATTACGCAGCTGTGAAGTACAGGACAGAGCAAAGGAAGTAGGATGTGTGTAGTCAAATACTACATAGAGTAATACAGATTCCATCATAGCAAATACTGCTTGATCCTGACAATGGCAATCAATAATTATGAACAGTATTTATAATATTGAGATTGCTGTAACATGTGGATTGCTAGGAAAAGACCATATGGTTGTGGGTATTAGAGAAAAGTACAGGGTTGCTGTGCCTCACAGTTGAAATCAGGTCCTGGCATGGTGTTCCCTGCAGATCCATCTGGGCCCCTGATCATGCCAGTTCTGCGGTGCACATATCCATTTATCAGGACAGGTTAAGAGCCTGAGGATTTCTGACAGCTGCAATTACAGGCAATATCCGGCCTGAGTAGAGCAGATCCCGGGTCTGCAACCATTGCCCCATCTCACAAGGCCCACTCAGCCAAAACTGACATATCAACTCCAATCAGGATGAGCAGGTCTCGGCACTGCCTCTTCATGAAGGCCTCAGTAAGTTCTGTTCCGCATCACACTTTTACATGACATCTCTGCAGCAATGTAACAGCTGAATACTAACAGCCAAAGACAAGAAAAAGCCCAATTTCACACCTAACTCAATCACAGGTAACAAATTGCAATCGGTAGAGCCATATTTTAAATTCTTCCTCAGAAAGCTTGCTTTAGGTCACTCCTATTCATTGAATGGCTATCCTCATATGTTGAATGTTGCTTTTCTGTCCCCAGTGCTGACACCAAGTTTATCTTTTGTCCCAATCACACCATCTGCCAACTCAATTGTTATTCACAGGCAGCCCCAGTGGTGTGACTCTATTTCTAATTTGTTTATGCAACAATATGAATAAGACCCAACCTTTGTTCCTTTGTATCTGTTTGCACTTCTGTTTGTTTTATGGTTGCTTTAATTGTTCGCCTGATGAATAAATCATAAAATGTACACTTTCATTCAGCAGAAGTTTGCTGCACTTCCTTTGGTAGAATGAAAACAAATGAGAAAAAAATGAACAGAGGAAATAAAATCTCATGCTTAGCTTTTTTCCTGCCCTGAGGCTGAGCGAGGTTTTAAATTGGTTCATCATTTATTGTTTCACTTTCCACTGCATTAATATGACATTGAATATTAATAATCTGAACAAAATAAGACATTTCTATTGCAGAACAATCCAAATTCATTAGGGGAAGGCATTCTTATAAGATTGGATGTAACTATCTGACAAATTCATTAACTACTCTTCTTTCTAGTGTACAAAAAACTTGAATATTCATCTGTTCATTTAGTGAAACAATTAATGAGCACAAATACATTGCAAAATGACATATTTGCTCCATGTTGTAGGTTCATCTGGTGTATGTACTTTTTTCCCCACATACCATTTACAGGTGTGAATGTTGTTACTGATTAGCCATTGACCTGAAAGCATTTTCTTGTCACTTAGTGTTGTTGCATTAAAGTCTAGACCAAAATGAGACGATGTGTTCAAGGGGGATTTTAATGATTCAGCTTGTCTTATTTGTACTTGATTGGCTTTGCATTTTTAAATGGTGGTGACAAGATGTCCAAGGGAGAATCAATGAGTGCTTAACAGCTTAACAAAATCAGATGGCCTGAATAAGAATAGACTCCTTTCACACATATTTGACAGAACAAATTAGAACACAAAAGTACGCAATTACAGAGTGGCGGACCAAAACGGCCCCTCAGGAAGACTGAAAAATAGCTTTCAGAGATGACAGAATGTATTTGATGGAGATTGCAAACATTTTTTAAGATGTACAAATGTATGTGTATAAGAAATAAATGACTACAGGATAGATACAGAGTCACAGTTCAAAAGCTTCATTAAGCAAAACAGGCAAAATGAAGTCAGAGAAAGAAGACAGTAAATGCATTTCACAGAATCAACACATTACAAGCATAAACCTTTTATATTCTTATTAAGAACTTATTTTCAACTGAAAAATACCTGTCATTTGTCCAGTGGTTTCAATCCCTGGATAGTCTACAGTATAGATGGATTTATTGCTGTCCTGCCACAGGGCTCTACCACCATCCCTGCCATGTGGCTATTTTTTAATAACAGCAAGGCCAGTCATGGTTTATTCCATGCATAGTAGAGACCTCTCAGCAGTATCGCCAGAGAATTTAGCCATTTCCAAGAATTCAAAGACATGCAACATGCACAGAAATCTGTCATAAATAGCTCCTTGCACTTGATGCTTTCAAATACTTCTGTTGCCCTATGTGTAAAACGTTACAGCTGACAACCTTGGACATGTCATCTAATCACTTCTCAGCAACACTATTAGTTTCACATATTTCCATTCTTAATTGCAAAAATTCCAGCTGCCACCCATTTATATCACGAATGGTGTTATTTCTTTAATTCAGAGTGGATAAGGCCACTAGGGATCTCTTCTACAATGTATGACATTCACAGAGTGGTAATACAAACTCATTTTTTGCTTCTTATTCTTGTACAACCAGTTGTCTAATCTTTCTATATGTTCCTACAAGAGAAGACAGTGACTGCAATTCTGTAGCTGCAATGCATTTTTCTAGTCTTTTGGTCTATTCATAAGACTTCTTGTGCGTTGTTTGGATAAAGAAAGTGTCTTGAAGATAATTTGAAGCACAGATGAACACAGAAAAATGCAATGCTTTTTCCCCAAGAATACAATATTACCATCAATTCTCAGAGTTTATTCAAGGACAAATGGAGAGATTGTTTCTTACTCCCTCAAGGTAAAGTAGATACGCTTTTCTTTTTCATATCCACGCAACCAAAACATTTTAGAAAATCAGAAAGTGTACAGCAGTTGCCCCAAAGAGAACAAAACATATCGATGTCATGTCCCTACCCAGACACTTTCAGTATATGTCCAGGATATATAGCTACAACACGAGATTGTTTAACAAGGATGGCATTTATCAATTTAAATTACGTTAAATGCTCATGATACATCACAGCTTTTGTGAGGTCTATGTTCAAAACATTATTGTTCATTGCACTCAACCTAACCTAAAAGTTTATTCTCAGCAATTTAAATCAATTTAACTAAATTTAGCTCCCTTTTGTAATTTGAATTTTGTAACACAAGAAAGCTATAATGTGAAACATTTAAGAAAAAGCTTTGGGATTACTTGCCACTTAATTATTCAAATTGCCATCCTTGTTAATTAAAACAATCTCACGTTGTAGCTATATTTCACAAGCACACAAACTACAGACAATCTGCGGTGTTTCGCAGGCATAATCATTTACTCTATTTATGCAATTGGTGTCGATTATTCTGTGAATTATTAGTTTTATTGTTAATCAAGGAGGATAAAGGGGAACCGGTTGAAAGTAATTATAGATTTAAAGGTAGTGTTTCCAGTTCCCGGTTTCCAGCTCACCAGCCGCCACTCAAAAACATACAGGAAGAAACCTAACGCCACATACCGGGGATAGCTGTTATTGCGCTAAAAATTGCTATGCGATGTATCGCGACGGCTATATCATGCAGCCCTAATTTCCAGACAGCCTAAAGCAATAGGGCAGTCTCAGAAATGTACTCCAAACATTGTAACACAAACACAGTTGGAGTCAGGAGACGAGAGGGTCTTGGTAGTGACCAGGGTTTAAAAGGAGACCATTTGAAAAACGAAACTAGCTGCAGCAAAATGTATATGACGACAAGAGAGTGGAGCATTCGATGTTGGGATGTACCTGCCAATGATCAAAAAATCTGCCTTAGTTTTAACTGTACTCTTCCATTACATTCCATTAGTTAAAATGATTAAAATGTTTTTGCTTACCAATTCCTGCTTGCCCACCTCAGATCCATTTTTCTTCTAATCCTGCCTTAGTTTTAACTGTACTCTTCCATTACATTCCATTAGTTAAGAAGATTATATATATAATTTTTTTTTTTTTTTTTTTTTTTTTGTTTCCCAAATATAGGCAAGTTGCCTGAACTAGGTCTTTGGGGACCTCAATACAATTGGAGGAACATAAACATCCTACCCAAGATGGAGGCTGTCATCTATATGAAAGAATTAGAGAGGCTGAAGAGGTTTGAGATAGGTCCTTGTTCCTAAATTTTGCAGGAAAGCCTTAACCCAACATATCAAAGAGCCTTTAGTGCACACTGGAAATGAGACAAAATAACATGGAGTTAATGCTTTAAACCACTTTTTGTTTTGCAGATCACATCCATAATTAACCACACCTACTTCTTGATTTACTTATGGAATTCACAGCCTCAAAAGGTAATTTTGGAAATCTCTCTTTGGTTCATTTTCGAGGTTTATTGCTGTATTTTCTCAATGTTGTTTGTCCACATTTTCAAATGGCCTTAATTTGATTTCATTGATTTCATTTAGTTACCCCAATCAAACTGGATGTTGATACTGCTCACAAGAAATACTCATCTTATTCAGTGCATGAGAAGTGTGCTCATATCTGAGATGCTGGAAGTGTTTGAGGCCATCCTCAGCAACACTACATAACATCAAATCTTCTTAGTCTGTCAAAGTGACTTGTCACTCAAAGGAACAAATGCAGCAGCTAATTATCTACTTTTGTTGCTTGTAACAAATCCCATTCCTCAGCAATAGCAAGCTAAATGACCTCAATCCCTTCATCAATGGGTGTGCATTACAGGTTCATTCCAAAGGCACCTTGCATCACTCTATATGAGAATAAAACCAAATGAAAATATTTTATTGGATATACCAACCAAACACTATGTAACTGGTCTACAGAGTGTATTTATAAGTGCTTGGCACATCAAACCTTTCAAAGGAGTTCATTTTAGTGTTCTTATTGCCTGCTTTCATAAACAAAAATGATCTCAAGGTTCAGTTATCTATACAAACAATATCAACTGTAATATAAACTGATCATTTTTCAGAGAATGCACCTTAGTGCCCTCTTAATATGGTCAATGATTAAGTAATGCAGAGCCTAATTATAAATCGTGCTAGTCTGATTTCATGACTATGACAAAAGGGTTAAGTTCAGCGCATTATCTTGCCCCCACAATGATAATAAATTGCTTACAATCCCCATCCTGTTCTGCTGTATGTGCATCCAACTCCCAAAGATTTCACCCCACTATTCAGAGGTTCTATATGTATTTGAGTAATCAAGTCACTGATATACTCCCAAACAAATGCTTGTGGAAAAAATACATTCAAGTACACATGGTTTTTGAACACTGAGTAGGCAAAAGAGTAAACAAAGGCTAACTGACATTGTAGAGATATTCAAAGGAGGGCAATTATATGCTTTGTTTTGATGAGAAAGGATCTTGTACAGCAGAACAGCAGCAACCTGTTTTACATTTTTAGACCCAAAAAAATTTTTACAGATCACCAAGAAAAGCTGTAGATGCAGATCACATGATATACTGTAGTCTAGCCTTCACACATGACCCCTTTTGTAAATTGGTTCAACAGAACTGCTACACAGACTCCTGCCACATAATGAAGGGAGTGATACAACAGCTCATAATGCCTCTTCATGCAACGTTTCCCCAGTGGATTGAGAATCATCACCTGCTGACTGTGGCTTCAGTGCATGTCATGCACAAGAGTATCTCCAGACTATGAAAAAAGACAGACTCATAGATAATGTATCCTATGTGCACCCCTAAAAAATAAAATTTGGAAATACTGCTTTGGTTCAAGGCTCATTGCCATGTTTTCTTAATACAGTTTATCTTTTGCCACCTTTTCAAGTGACCACAATTAAACTTACTTTATTTCTTTCACTTCCTCATTAGAACTTGATTATTGATACTACTCACAAACAAACCTTTAGTGTTCATATTTTAGATGCTGGAAGTGTTTGAAGCCATTCCCTATAACAACCCCGCAGCTACCTAAAATTAAATCTGCTTAGATGTCAGCATCTGTATTACATTTTGATGTCACGTCAAAGTGGTATTTCACTCAAAGCAACTGATTTAGCAACTGATTTCCTAGTTTTATTCCTTCTAACAGGCCTCATTTCCCAAATTAAAAGGCTAAATGAGTTCAACAGACTATTCATCAATGGAGACAAGACTCCTGTCTCCAGATAAAAAAAAGAACATAAAACACA